>OZ038383.1:89127513-89850385 GCA_964036045.1 Eutreptiella sp. 'Long Island Sound 2002' | reverse complement strand
GATGAAAGGAATTTCCGCTCGTGGTCTGCTTTTGTGAACGGCTGTGACAATAATATCTTTTGCAAGAAATACAATTCTGCATCTTCTCCATACGGGAGGTAAAAGTTCCACCTTGGGATCGCAGTTCGCCTTCGCAGAATCCACTTTTTTCCCACCTCGTCCGTGAATGTCTTCTCCAACTTTTCTGGTGGTGATGGCCACCAAAATGGTTTATTGCCCTCATCGGGGCGTACATTGGCTTGAAAACGATCTCCGCTCACTGCATCATCGGAATCGCTAGAAGGAGAATCATATGCAAAGTCCTCTGCTGGATTGCCTGCTATAGCTGTGGAGTCTCCGGGTTCACGTTGTGTTCGGCGATAATAGCGATAGTAGTCGGGGTACTTGATGGGTATGGCAGCAATGGGGCGTTCCAAATAGTGGTCATAGCGATCCAAATACCAAACGTCTGTGGACGTATCTTCGTTTGGGAGATGCTTTCGACGCTTGAGCCGTCCTAGTTTAGGCCATGGATCTGTAGGAATCCATACCACCTCTCGGCTACCTCGACATTGATGGATTCCTAAGAGCATCATGCCGTTCTCCATGCGTCCCAATGAAGGCAACTTGAGCAAACGCTCCACATCGCTTGCATCGGGCGAGATGGTGATGGGCACCGTCAATGACTTTGCTGGCTTTGTGAGATATTTGGCGAGATATAATTCCCAACCCAAAGATGTTATCCGTTGCACATTATTGTGGCACTGGAGTCGAACCAACAAACGGCGATTGTGTGGAACAACACATGCATCTTCGGCTTCATATCTGCGATAAAGCAAGCGGACTCCACTGTCATCCAATTCTTCTCTCTCCTGCGGCACACTAAAGGGATAACCTGACTTGCACTTGGTGCATACACGCCCACGACCAATATTGAAACACTTGTCGGGGTAGCATTGATGCACCATGTTGCACTCCTTGTACAGATCCCGTAGGTATGCTGTGAACTTTGGATCAAAGCCGTCACTTTCACGGGGCATTGTTGCGCAAACCACATCGTCCGGAATGCTGTTGGCTTCACACCATACGACGCCATGCAAATGCACCCGGCCTCGCTCTTGATATTCAAATCGAAACCAATAATCCCGCACCTTTCCAAATGGACCATTTTTGCCAATAGCCAAGAACTCTCGCTTGAATATCTCCACCCGCTTGTGAAACGCCACACAAGCCTCCATATCGTGGCCATCTTGGATTGGCTTGTTTGGCCCTGTGTTTCTGGGGTATTCTCCAGGCCACACAGCTCCTGCACGGCACCCTCTTTGCACAGCAGCTTGCAAATCAGCCCAGTTGTCATTCATGGTCAACGTGATGAAAAGGTCCGCTTTGCCAAGTTCACGACTCATGGCTGTAAGATCTAAATGTCGCGAGGCCCAATAAGAACGGGTTGCAACCAATTTTGAAGGTACATAAGTTCCATACCGATAATACGGGTTGAGCTCGGCCGTACCTTTATCGGTCCCCTCGCGCTCGAGATTGTGGTTCATAGAATTTACACCGTCGTGGTAGCATGCACGCGGCTTTTTGCCTTGACTGGTAGCCGGAGTTGATGGCGGTGTTGTTGACGTTGTTGCATATTGGGAACTAGATGGAGGGTGTTGGGTGCTTTGGGTTGAGGATTGTGAAGATTGACTCGGCTGGGTGCATTTACTTCCTTGCGGACACTCCGAGGACGTGTGTGGTGATTGTGAGGTAGATTTTTTTGGCGCCGGTTTCGGACCAGTTGAACTCCTTGCACTTCTCAAATGTGCTGCAGTAATGTCCTCTGCCCGATTCGCACGTTGAGCCTTGAAATTTTGTTGATTCCAAATCAATTGGTTTTTCATCTCTTTGCTCACTTGGAAAAAGGACCACCACCGGTCCCGACGCCATCGGTTATCAAAGGCAAGATAACGACTACGGTAGTAGGCAGCACATCCAATGCCGCAACCTACGGTATATCCACCAACGCCGCCAGGATACAAATCGGGCCATACACACGGTTCCAACTTGGGGTCGTTAAAATGCAAATAAGTGTCATTGGCCAACAATTGAGCGGCCGTGGTCACGTTCCCACCCGCTCCCTGGAAGGGTGTCCGATGGAGGAAGCCCACTTTGTCCGAGTGAGGAGCAAAATCCGGAATGATGTTCCGAGGGGCATCACACTCCACGGCCCAAGCAACGTACTCATCTTGTAAATGGTATTCCAAGCCTTTCCCGTACTTGTCTTCATACGAACGCTGTGTCAATGTGCCCATGGTGGTGGCCGCATTCTCCAAGTATCGGTACAACGTCTCATAGTGCGCCAAGAATCGAGAATAAAAAGGGTGAATTTTTTTGAGCAGCAACAACGCTTGGTTCATTTGACGGTTGCTTTGCTTGTTGTCCTTTGGCTTTTGGTAATCGCGCAAAATATCCTCTTTCATTGTCATGAAACCATAAAGTGCATTGTAGTGTTGGCTTGGCTTGCGGCCGACACCAACGGTACCAATTGCATGGTGCCATTGCTTGTGACGAAGATCCACGTGCTTCAGCGTATTAGAGTAGAGGGCCCCAAGTGCAATTTGTCGCTTCTGGTACTCGGTGAGGTCCGCAATTTTTGAGGGGATATTGTAATGGATGTCCCCATCCAAAGTGTAGCCATAATTGATGGGGTCATACTTCGCGGAATACTTGCTACAAACGTGGCAAGCATACATACGTGTAGCGGAGTGCCAAACAGGAGTGTCATACACCACAAAGCGACTTGTGCTACGTGCAGGAGATCGCGGGGGAACTGGAAACGGTGCATTTTTGTACTTCAAGTAATTGGCGAACGTCTCGTTGCGGAATGCAAATATCCCACTTGTAACCAAATCGGTGGGTGGCACGCCAAACAAAGTCTGTGTACGTATCTCGTCAGTATTGCGTGGAACCGTAAACTTGTGTCCCCCACCTATTGGGCCCCAAAGGAGTTGACCACACCGGTAGCAAAGTGCATCAAAAAGTGGTGAGTACAAAGTGTCCAAACCATCAAGCCAATACTCTCGAACTGACTTCAAAGAAATGTTGGACGGCGATGATGCATTAACACGGAACAACTCCCGAGACACTGTACGAACGACCCCGCAATGACGACGCCCCGATGCCTTGATGTGCTGCTTCTCTGGCGTATTGCCGTGTCCACCAACGATGCCCTTATTCCGTTGCGATTCTGGCGTGTTGTTTATGCCTCCGAAGGAACCCTTGGCCGCTTGGGACTCCGCGGTGTTCTTTTTGCCCTTGATGGCTTGGGACTCCGCGGTGTTTTTCTTGCCCTTGTCGGCTTGGGACTCCGAGGTGTTCTTCTTGCCACCACAAGACCCCTTGGCCGCTTGCGACTCTGCAGTGTTCTTCTTGCCTCCAGCTGAACCCTTTGCCGCTTGGGACTCCGCGGTGTTCTTTTTGCCCTTGATGGCTTGGGACTCCGCGGTGTTTTTCTTGCCCTTGTCGGCTTGGGACTCCGAGGTGTTCTTCTTGCCTCCAGCTGAACCCTTGGCCGCTTGGGACTCCGCGGTGTTCTTTTTGCCCTTGATGGCTTGGGACTCCGCGGTGTTTTTCTTGCCCTTGTCGGCTTGGGACTCCGCGGTGTTCCTCTTGCCTCCACAAGACCCCTTGGCTGCTTGGGACTCAGGAGTGTTCAAACTTGCCACCGTCGATGCTTGGATCCCAAGTGCGGCGCGCTTTTGCAATCGCTTCATCAGCGTGGCGCGCAACTGCGCATGTCGCCGACGGATGGTAGGCGGGGGGACTTTGCTATGCAGCTTGATGAACTCGGCCACCGGGAAGTCAATGTCCGTGTCCAAGCATTGTTGCAACTCGTGCTCCCAGCGATTTGACATGGTGCGAAATAAAAGGTAACTCCGTTAAGAGTACACCTATACTCCAAATCCAACTGCTGAGAGCAAGAAAAAACATTAGTTGGGAAAAAACAAAGTGACTACTTTGGGGGTAGAAGCATCATTGATAATGTTGGTGACGCCTATACTTGTACAGCCTCAAACCCAACCGGATGGCAGTATCTTGTTTTGCGTTGGTGGGCCTTACTTATCCTCCCAAAGAATGAGCCCCATTCCTACCCACTAGTACCCCAGCCCAAACGGAACCTCACCTTTTGGTACCCGTGGAACAACAAAGCACACAAAGGGCGAAACACAGCAGGGAACTACTCGTCCCTCTTGTACCAAACACTCCAGCCTATTGTTGCAACTCTTGCCTCTTGACTAGACATGGCGTGAATGTGAAGGTAACTCCGTTAAGAGTACACCTGTACTCCAAGTCCAAACACTAAGAGCAACGGGTAGAGAAGAACAAAGCACACATACGGCAAAACACGGCAAAGAACTACTCGTCCCTCTTGTACCAACTCTGGCTCCCATGATTAGACATGGCGTGAATGTGAAGGTAACTCCGTTAAGAGTACACCTGTACTCGAAGTCCAATCACTAAGAGCAAAAGGCACGAAAGAACAAAGCACACAAACGGCAAAACACGACAAGGAACTACTCGTCCCTCTTATACTTGGCGTGAATGTGAAGGTAACTCCGTTAAGAGTACACCTGTACTCCAAGTCCACTCACTAAGAGCAAAGGGCACGGAAGAATAACGCACACAAACGGCAAAAAAAGACAAGGAAGTACTCGTCCCTCTTGTACCAAACACTCCACACTATTTTTGCAAGTCCTGCTCCCACGATTAGACATGGCGTGAATGTGAAGGTAACTCCGTTAAGAGTACACCTGTACTCCAAGTCCAATCACTAAGAGCAAAGGGCACAATGAACGAAGCACACAAACGGCAAAACACAGCAAGGATGACTCATCCCTCGGTACCAAAAGGGACACAAAATTTCACTTGTTTTTGTCCCATAGTGGCCCATTTTCAAGGCATTTTGGGATTCTCCATGGGCCACAACGCCCGATCTTGAGCTCAAAACAGGCTAAAAACACTTTTTTGAGCCTCCCAAATGGCCCATGATCACTTTCAGAAAATTGCGTTTTTCACCCAGTTTTGACCCATTTTTGGTGTTGAACCAGCCTCTTTTCAAGGCATTTTGGAATTTTCCGTGGGCCAAAACGCGGCACCACGGGCTCAAAATGGGTCCAAACCACTTGTTTGAGCATCCCGAATGGTCCAGGATCACTTTTGGGAAAACGCGTTTTTCACCCATTTTTGACCCATTTTTGGTCCCAAAACGGCCCATTTTCAAGGCATTTTGGGATTTTCCGTGGCCCATAACGCACCACCACGGGCTCAAAACGGCCTAAAAACACTTCTGTGAACATCACAAGTGGTCTAGGAACAACTTTGGAAAAAATGATTTTTTTCGCCCCGGGGACCCTGGTGGACCCACCGTTGGCCCCCACCGTGCGCGGGCCGGGCTGCCCTCCGGCTCCACCAAGTGACCACTGGTACGGGGGTCTAGGTGGCTCGTTGGGCGATTCTGAGGCTTGGAAACCACAAAAAGTGGGGGGTTGCCGGTGGACTAGGTGCCCTCGGAATCGGGATTTGAGCCACGTAGCCCAAGATACGGCCCGTGCTTGGTTTCGGGCTGGTAGTGCGCGTTGCGCAGGTTTTTGGGGCTTTTTGGCGCCTTTTTGGGCTGTTTCTCGGACATATCGTGGAAGTGAGGGGCACTAGAGAGCTCTTTGACACGGTGAAGTCAAGCCGCACGTGCAATGTACTCACCGTATCCCTTCGTTTGGGCGTTTCGCCCGGGTTTTGGGGCTGTTTTGGGCGAAAAATGGCTGTTTTTGGCCCAAAACTGCGCAGATTTGGGAGGGCACCTCCCGACTTGGCGCCCCCGCCCCGGGCCGCCACCGGTGAGTTTTTGGCTCAAAACTTGGATTTGGCAAGGCCACCACCTGAGCTCCAAGATGGCTAGAGTAGAGTAGAGCCCGGAGCGATGAGGCGGAGCAATGGCCGAAACGGTGAGGAGAAGTGCTTGTTGTTGCTTGCTTGTTGTTGCTTGTTAGCTAGATTTAAGGGGAGAGGGGTGTAGTAATATATATATATATATATATACATATATATATATATATATATATGTATATATATATATATATATATATATATATATATATATATATATATATATATATATATATATATACATATATATATATATATATATATATATATATATATATATATATATATATATATATATATATATATATATATATATATATATATGGCCGTTTTGGCCGTTTTGGCCATGGCTCGGCCTCATCGCTCCGGGCTCTACTCTACTCTAGCCATCCTAGAGCCTAGGTGGTGCCCTTGCCAAATCCATGTTTTGAGCCAAAAAATCACCGGTGGCGCCCCGGGGCGGGGGCGCCAAGTCGGGAGGTGCCCTTCCAAAACTGCGCATTTTGTGCCCCAAAACAGCCTTTTTTGGCCCAACATTGCCCCCAAACCAAGGCGAAGGGAAACGGTGGCTACAGCCCACGTGCGGCTTGACTTTGCCGTGTCAAAGAGCCCTCCAGTGCCCTTCAACTCCACGATGTGTCCGAGCAACGGCCCAAAGAGGCGCCATAAAGCCCCAAAATCTGCGCAATGTGCACCAACACCCAGAAACCAAGCACGGGCCGTATCTTGGGCTACGTGCCTCAAAATCCGATTCCGAGGGTACATATTCCACCCGCAACCCCCCACTTTTTGTGGTTTCCAAACCTCAGAATCGCCCAACGAGACGCCTAGACCCCCGTACCTGTGGTCACTTGGTGCAGCCCGGCCCGCGCAGGGCGGGGGCCAACGGTGGGTCCACCAAGGTCTCCGGGGCGAAAAAAAACATTTTTTCCAAAGTTGTTCCCAGACCACTTGGGATGCTCAAACAAGTGTTTTTATCCCATTTTGAGGCGTGGTGACGCGTTTTGGGCCATGGAAAATCCCAAAATGGGCCGTTTCAAGACCAAAAGTGGGTCAAAAATGGGTCAAAAACGCGGTTTTCCAAAAGTGATCCTGGACCATTTGGGATGCTGAAACAAATGTTTTTAGCCCATTTTGAGCCCGTGGTGACGTGTTTTGGCCCATGAAAAATCCCAAAATGCCTTAAAAATGGGCCGTTTGGGGACCAAAAGTGGGTCCAAAATGGGTCAAAAACGCGTTTTTTTAAAAGTGATCCTAGACCATTTGGGATGCTCAAACAAGTGTTTTGAGCCCATTTTGAGTCCATTTGGACGGGTTTTGGCCCATGGAAATGCCAATATTCCTTGAAAATGGGTCGTTTTGGGAGCAAAAATGGGTGAAAACTTGGTCAAAAACACGTTTTTCCAAAAGTGATCTCGGACCATTGGGGGTGCACAAACAAGTGAATTGAGCCCATTTTGAGCCCGTTTTGATCGAGTTTAGTCCCTTCCGCCACGTGTATGCACCAAGTTGTACCCCTCAGACGTACCTTAGAGTGGAGCCACGTAGAGTATGGGAGAGGGGTGTAGATTAGAGGTATATATATATATATATATATACCTCTATACAACTCTATACACCCCTCTCCCCAACTCTAGGTGGCTCCACCATACGGCTCTAAGGTACGTGGTGCATACAAGTGGTGGAAGTGGCCAAACTCCAGCAACACGAGCTCAAAATGGGCTCAAAACACTTGTTCGAGCATCCCAAATGGTCTGGAGTCACTCTTGGAAAAACGCGTTTTAGACCCATTTTTGACCCATTTTTGGTCCCAAAAGGGCCCATATTTAAGGCATTTTGGGATTCTGCATGGGCCAAAACGCGTCACCACGGGCTCAAAATGGGCTAAAACCACTTGTTTGAGCATCCCAAATGGTCTACGATCACTTTTGGAAAAACCCGTTTTTGACCCATTTTTGACCCATTTTTGGTCCCAAAACGGCCCATTTTCAAGGGATTTTGGGATTTTCCGTGGGCCAACACGCGCCACCACCGGCTCAAAACGGCCAAAAAACACTTGTTTGAGCGTTCCAAGTGGTCTAGGAAAAAGTTTGAAAAAAATATTTTTTTCGCCCCGGGGACCCTGGTGGACCCACCGTTGGCCCCCGCCGTGCGCGGGCTGTGCTGCCCTCCGGCTACACGAAGTGACCACTGGTACGGGGGTCCAGGCGTCCGTTTGGGCGATTCCGAGGGGTGGAAACCAGAAAAAGTGGGGGGTTGCCGGTGGACTAGGTGCCCTCGGAATCGGGATTTGAGCCACGTAGCCCAAGATACGGCCCGTGCTTGGTTTCGGGGTGTTGGTGCACATTGCGCAGGTTTTGGGGCTTTTTGGCGCCTTTTTGGGCCGTTTCTCGGACATAACGTGGAGTTGAAGGGCACTAGAGGGCTCTTTGACACGGTGAAGTCAAGCCGCACGTGGGCTGTAGCCACCGTTTCGCTTCGTTTGGCCGTTTTGACTGGGTTTTGGGGCCGTTTTGGGCCAAAAAAGGCTGTTTTGGGGCACAAAATGCGCAGTTTTGGGAGGGCACTTCCGGACTTGGCGCCCACGCCCCGGGCCGCCACCGGTGAGTTTTTGGCTCAAAACTTGGATTTGGCAAGGGCACCACCTAGGCTCTAAGATGGCTAAAGTAGGGTCAAGCCCGAGGCGATGGGAAGGGGCAATGGCCAAAACGGAATGGTGACGTGCTTGTTGTTGCTTGTTGTTGCTTGTTGCTTGTTAGCTAAATTTAAGGGGAGAGGGGTGTAGTAATATAGAATACATATATTACTACGGCTACCAGCAACAAGCAAGCAACAAGCAAGCAAGCAACACTTCTCCTGTCCGTTTTGGCTATTACTTCGTTCCAACGCTTCGGGCTCTACTTTACTCCAGCTATCCTAGAACCTCGGTGGTGGCCTTGCCAAATCCAAGTTTTGACCCAAAAACTCACCGGTCGTGCCCTGGCGCGGGGGCGCCAAGTCGGGAGGTGCCCTCCCAAAACTGCGCATTTTGTGCCCCAAAAACAGCCTTTTTTGGCCCAAAACAGCCCCGAAACGCACTCAAAACGGCCAAAACGAAGGCAAACAGTTGCTACACTTCACATGCGCCGCAATTGCCTCGTGACCAAGAGCCCTTTCTTGCCCTCTAGCTGCCCGATATGTCCGAGAAACGGCCCAAAAATGGCCCAAAATGTCGTGAATGTGCGTTGTTGGTGTCAAACATGCCCAGAACCAAGAACGGGCCATATCTTGGGCTACGTGGCTGAAAACCGAATTCCGAGGGCACCTATTCCACCCGCAACCCCCCACTTTTTGTAGTTTCCAAGCCTCAAAATCGCCCAACGAGGCGCCTAGACCCCCGTACCAGCGGTCACTTGGTGGAGCCGGAGGGCAGCAAAGCCCGCGCACGGTGGGGGCCAACGGTGGGTCCACCGTGGTCCCCGGGGCGGAAAAAATCATTTTTTTCAAACTTATTCGTAGACCACGTGGGATGCTCAAACAAGTGTTTTGAGCCTGGTTTGAGCTCGTGGTGGCGCCTTATGGGCCATGGAAAATCCCAAAATGCGTTGAAAATGGGCCGTTTCGAGACCAAAAATGGTTCAAAAATGGGTCAAAAATGCATTTTTCCAAAAGTGATCCTAGACCATATGGGATGCTCAAACAAGTGTTTTTAGCCCATTTTGAGCTCAAGATCCCGCGTTTTGGCCCATGAAAAATCCCAAAATGCCTGGAAAATGGGCCGTTGTGGGACAGAAAATGGGTCAAAATCGTGTTTTTTACAAAGTGATCTTGGAGCATTTGGGATGCTCAAACAAGTGGTTTTAGCCCATTTTGAGGCCGCGGTGACGCGTTTTGGCCCATGAAAAATCCCGAAATGGCTTGAAAATGGGCCATTTTGGGACCAAAAAGGGGTCAAAAATGTGTGAAAAATGGGTTCTTCCAAAAGTGATCCTGGACCATTTGGTATGCCCAAACAAATGTTTTTAGCCAAATTGGCGCCCATGGTGACGCGTTTTGGGGCTCTCAAAGTGCCTTGAAAAGGGGCCGTTTTGGGAGCAAAAATGGGTGAAAAAAGGGTGATAAATATATTTTTCCAAATGTGATCCTGCACCATGGAAGATGCTCAAACAAGTGTTTTTAGCCCAATTGGAGCCCATTTTGACCGAGTTTAGCCCCTTCAGCCAGATGTATGCACCAAGTTGTCCCCTTTGCACGCACCTTAGAGCCGTATGGCGGAGCCACGTAGAGTTGGGGAGAGGGGTGTAGATTAGAGGATATATTACCACACCCCTCTCCCCGTAATTCTAGCTAACAAGCAAGCAACAAGCAAGCAACAAGCAACAAGCACTTCTCCTTTCTGTTTTGGCCATTGCTCCGCCTCATCGCTCCGGGCTCTACTGAACTCTAGCCATCCTAGAACCTAGGTGGTGGCCTTGCCAAATCCAAGTTTTGAGCCAAAAACTCATCGGTGGCGGCCCGGGGCAGGGGCGCCAAGTCGGGAGGTGCCCTCCCAAAACTGCGCATTTTCCGCCCCAAAACAACCTTTTTTGGCCCAAAACAGCCCCGAAACGCACTCAAAACGGCCAAACGAAGGCAAACGGTTGCTACACTTCACGTGCGCCTCAATTGCCCATGGACAAAAAGCCTTTTGTTGCCCTTCAATTCCACGATATGTCCGAGAAACGGCCCAAAAATGGCGAAAAATGGCCTAAATGTGCGTTCTTTCTGTCAAACACGCCCAAAACCAAGAACGGGCCGTACCTTGGGCTAGGTGGCTCAAAACCGAATTCCGAGGGCACCTAGTCCACCCGCAACCCCTGACATTTGTGGTTTCCAATCCTTAGAATCGCCCAACGCGACGCCTAGACTCCCGTACCAGCGATCACTTAGTGGAGCCTGAGGGCAGCACAGCCCGCGCACAGTTTGGGCCAACGGTGGGTCCACCGTGGTCCCCGGGGCGGAAAAAATGTTTTTTTCAAACTTATTCGTAGACCACCTGGGATGCTCAAACAAGTGTTTTGAGCCCGATTTGAGCTGGTGGTGGCGGGTTATAAGCCATGGAAAATCCCAAAATGCCTTGAAAATGGGCCGTTTCAAGACCAAAAATGGGTCAAAAATGGGTCAAAAACGAATGTTTCCAAAAGTGATCCTGGACCATTTGGGATTCTCAAACAAGTGTTTTTAGCCCATTTTGATCCCGAGATGACGCGTTTTCGCCAATGGAAAATCCCAAAATGCCTTGAAAAGGGGCCGCTTTGGGACCAAAAATGGGTCAAACTGGGTTAAAAAGCGTGTTTTTGCAAAAGTGATCCCAGACCATTCGGGATGCGCAAACAAGTGCTTTTAGCCCATTTTGAGGACGTGGGGACGCGTTTTGGCCCACGGAAACCCCCAAAAATGCCATGAAAAGGGGCCGTTTTGGGACCAAAAATGGGTCAAAAACGCACTTTTCCAAAAGTGACCGTGGACCATTGGGGGTGCACAAACAAGACCAATCGCGGATGCCCAGTCCCTGACTCATCGCTTGCTACACTTGTTGCGCCGCAAAAAGGCCGGGAAGCGCACCAGGCAGTCCATTGCCGGTGATGCGTACGTGGTGGGCGGGTATAGGGTCGACAATTCGGACCCGGACTGCCCAGGACCATCCATGCCGTTCGTGCCGCTAGCGGCCCTGATGTTCCTGTTGGGGGATGTCTCCGACAGTCACCCACAATAGGACAATCCAACGTTGGTCCCCCTGCTTACGCCGCATGCCGGGAGCGGCCTTAGCCCGCCGCCTCTGTGGGTTGTACACGGGAGGCCGGTGTTTGATAGGGCATGCAAAGCGTTGTGGGGGCGGGAGGAGTGGGCAATAGTCCTCCTGCTGCCGTTAGGCCCTGCCCGAGATGCTGATGAAAGCCTAGTCCTAGAGGTGGTCCGGCTGGACAAAGCACCGCACGATCCACACGTCGCAGTTGCTTCGCTGCGTGACGGTGGGGCAGTAGCGCAGGGCAATTTGGTTGTGTACTAGCCGCCCTGCTCCACGGCCGTGTGGGGGGCAGAGTATACCACAGCCTATGACGCCAGCAAGTCCATTTGCGGGTGCGACGTGCACTGGCGGCCGCATGTTGTGTACCGGACGAAAGTTGCCCTTTCCTTGGAGCTGACGGCGTTCAATGCGGAGTCACTGGGAAGGTCGTGAAGAGCCCCCGTTCGGACGTGGCGGGCTGGAGCCCCACCGGTACTGTTGCGTGCAAGCGGCGGCAAACGTCACGTCGTCTGATGCCTCTCCCCACGAAGACGGGGCCACCAACATGGCAGTGGCGAGTCATGGCAGCCCCATGTGGACGGGTGCCATCCACGGCACGTCCCCGAGGCGGAGATCATCGGGGCGGCGGCGTACCTGCTCCACACCCCTCTGTCCGGCCACACAGTACATGTTGTGGATGCCTCCATCATAGGGGCGCATGTGCACAGGGCACAGGCGGCCCTATACCGCAGCATCAAAGGGCCAACCTCCCATCCAGTCAACCAGCATGCGTTGAATTGGATCGTGGGGGAGCTGCGGCGGCTCCCGCGCAGAATTGGGGGGCCCCACCACTGGGTGGTGCGGAAGAGCTCGCACTTGGCAGTAGTTCCGTTGGAGGAACCGGACTTCGTTGCGGCCCACGCGAAGGCGCCGCCCGTGCACCTCCTGTTACCAAAGGACCATGCAATCCTCTTGGTGCCTAGAGACGATGGGGTGCTCAAACCGCATGTGCCCTCCATGCAGGCCCTCCAGCAGGTCAGGAAGATGGAGTGGTGCTCGTTGGCGGCGCGCACCAGGGCCCGCACGCCGTCGGCCGTTGCACGTGTCATGTTACACGTGACATGTACCGTCCCACACAACCCCATCACCAACCACAACCCGCAGCCTGTTGTCGCCGAAATTTTCAAGACAGAGTCATGACCCGCAAAGGCGACGGCCGCGAGACATAGGTGCCTGACTCAGGGGCGCCAGGGTCAGGGCACGCGGTGGTGAGTTCAATGGTCAACGTGCCGAAGGAGGCCAAGTCATTGGCAGACCACCCCAAGTACAAGGCCAAGATGGAGGAGATCTTCAAGATCTACGAAGACGTCCTCAATGGCAAGCCCTGCCAAAACGCTCCCGTGAGGGGGGCGTTCGGGGAGGCCACGATACCCCTAAAGCAGGGATATAGGCCGCGACGCCAATGCCACTTCCAGATGAAGGGAGAGCGGGAGCATGCCATGGTCAAGATGCTGAAGGAGTTCATTGAACGAGGGTGGATTGAGCCGTGCTCGAGTGAGTGGGCCTCCCCCTGCTTTGGCCTCCCGAAGAACCAGGAAGGCGGCGGGGGAGTGGATGGTCGTGGACTACTGTGACCTGAATTCGGAGTTCCAAAATGACGCCTACTCCCTGCCCCTCATCGACAACCTGCTGCAGAAGCAGCAAGGTAAGCGGATGTTCAGCGCCCTCGACCTCAAGCATGGGTATCACAACATGCCCGTTGCGAAAAGCACTTAGGACTTCACCGTCATCTCGACCCCCCTTGGGCTCATGCGCCGGAAAGTGATGCCAATGGCTGAGGCGTCACAAGTTGCCCGCCCTCTAGGACCCCGTATACGCACGATCTACATTTCTAGTTTGAGTATGCTATTTGAGATATGTGACCAATGTTGTTACCAGCGCTATGTGACACCCATTGAAATACGTGTTGATGTGTTAGCCTTGTGTATCCACTTCTTCTAGTGTGTTGTAGTTGACGTTTTTCAGAAGCTGGCCGAAATTAAGGCCAACTTTTGGGTAACACTGCAAAGAACTATGTGTATATGCAGTTTTTTGCCCTTCTGGCCGAAATTACGGCCGGTTTTTTGGTGTCTCAGTGAATACGTGTAGTTATTTTCATTTTTCTTGGGGCTGGCCCGAATTTGCTAGGTTTTGTGGTCTATGCATTATTCAAGCACTCATATTCCGTTTTTCTGTCGGTCTGGCCGAAATTTCGGCCAGCTTTTCCTCTTTTTGCACAAATAAGCAATTGTTTCCCCTTCGAACACACCTGGCCGATATGTCGGCCAGCTTGTAATGGTCACTGTTCATGAGTAGTACACCTTACACTCCTACATAACTGTTTTCTTGTCTCAGCATCAATGTCTTCTGCTATTGTTGTAAATGTCGTACATGCTGCAAATACTGTTGCAAAATGCATTATGTGGTGGGAATGTGCAAAATCTTTTGCAATTTTGCCTCATGTTGCGGAAGAATCACAGGAGCCGGCATTCTATGGCACAGTTGAAGGCTGCCGCCACCGAGAAGAAGCCCCCGCGATGGTACTTGACATTTTTGTCACAGCTCCATGCCCTGCACTGCCTTCTGCGTCGTATGGCCCTCCCATACTCTAACTGTGGGTCTGGTTACAACTGGGGTATTATGTCCGGCCGCCAACACCGGAAGGTAGGAGTCCTTGGTCAGTGTAACACTAAGCAGGAGTCCATTCACCAATGTGGTAGACTAGCAGCACACAACTTGTGGAACACCATGCACCGTAGGCAAGTTTGTGTATGGTTTGATAACTTTAGGCGTTGGAGGTCGGGAGCTGATCCCCATTCACCCGACTTAACCCCAAACTGTACAGCTATTGCTGTTTTGCACACTACTGCCCTGCCTGCATACCCGGGTCTGCCGGAGGTGGCCGAAATTGGGGCCAGGGTACCAAAGGTTGCAGATGACGTCTTTCGCTCACATAGAGCATTGTTTGATCGTATTGATGTTGCCAACCTGGGTATTCAGAGAGTTTGGGTTAGTACTCCTTTAGATATTGCCAGAAAAAATGTTTGTTCCCTGAACTGGAGACCCTTTTTCCTGTCGGAGCCCCGCTCCGGCACACACAAAGAGCTTTTGCAACTTGTGGTTGTTCCGTCATGTGAGGAACACCAAGCACCGTGTTACGCTGCTTGTGGACACGAAAATACGCTTTGCACCACTTAAGTTGTGTTATGGTGCGGCTTATGTTCCGTGGAATGTACCGCAACTACTGTTGGGTTTTTCTTTGGTATACGGTGTGTCGCATAGCTATAAGTACAATGTTGAATTGCTCTATAGGGCCTTTTCGCCGTTCATTAAGTTTTTGGAGCAGGGGAATAGCCTTCTGGTTGGGTCTATCCTCCCTCGCAAGGTCAAGGTCATCCATATGGAGAAGACCTTGCTTGGACTCATGCCAGCCACATCGTCCAATAGAGGCACACTAGATGAGCGTGTACCTGCCTTGCTGAGTAGCAAGCGGGACTTGACACCCATTGAGCGCAAGGGTCTGCGTGTGTTGATATCCCTTCACGCTTTGCTGTACACATGCTGTCCAGCGGCTTTCAGCATTGGGACTCCGGTGCGTGAGTGCAACTGAGAGTGCCGGGGGGGGCAGGTTCCGGGATGGTTGCTGAGCAGGCACTTGAGATGTCCGGACTGCTCATGCTGAATATCCTAAAGCCCGAGGAGCAGTTAGCCACGGAGTATGTGAAAACCACTGCTGTTCCTCTTCCGTTTTGAAGTCAGTGGCATTCCTCCTCCCTAGGGTGTATCCACTCTGAGGAGCTGGGCGAGGCACTGCTCAGTCGGTTCTCAGCTCACTGTCGTCGCAACACTGCCTGTACCGGTGTCCAACAGTCGTCTGATTTGTTTCTGACACTTCCCCCTGTCCAACCGGGGGAGAAATTGTTGCGTGGTGTGCTGACTGAGAGATCTCGGGCAATGTTCTTTGCCGATATGAAACAATTCATTGTGACCGCCCATACACAGAGTGTGCCCACATGTGTTCCCGTTCCTGACTATAAAGTTGAGGTGAGAAGACTGGATGCAGTTGATGATTTGTCTTTCCCTGGTACCATGTCTAGGACACGAATCACCACAGACCAGTTGAAAGTGGTTCCGTTGCATGCAATCCAAAATCTGGTTGTGCGTACCAGGGTAACTGAGGGTGTTGAGGACTTTTTATAAATAAATGCACCCGCTCACACTGCTGCCCAGCAAGGGGTGTTGCGTACTGCACATGCTTCAATCCTCGCTGCCAACCGTGCACCACCTGCTGCTCCTAGTGTTGCGATTGCCTTGCCCCCAAAGCCACCCCCCCAGCCACGAGCCAGAGCACCCCCAGTACCCCCCCCAGTCCAATCTCGGGTAGTGCCAGCCCCTGCCCTTGATGTTTCCATTGCCATTGATCACCACGGTGGCCAGGGGTTTTCTTCAGTCCAGGTCCACTTGCCATAGGGTACCTTCAGGTGTGATGCAATAGCGCACTGCCTTTTGGCCATCTCGATTTTACCAAGTGTAGCGGCAAACACCTGGTGTCACAGAGTGGGATCCTATTGTGCATTAATTCAACGACACACAAGCTGGCCGAAATTTTGGCCATGTCGGTGGATTTATTCGAATACAAACCCCTGTTTGACCAAAGCATCCTCTGGTGTCATTGACAAGCCCATTGGTAATCGCCTCGGGATGAAGTATGTGCCAGGACCACATCTGGGCCTTTTTTTACATCTTTTATAATATTTTTGAGACCAAGTAGGGTACTTTTTGTTCCATCCATGTAACCTACGACTTCTCGAAATCGGTCACGCGTGATGCTTTCCACTTCCTTGAACGCGCCGCGTGCGGAATGTAATCCACGCTTCTCCACGGCTCCCATGCCGTCTACTGCAGCAATACCCACAAATTTCACCAAACGCCCAACGCCACCCCAACGTTTGGCATCAGCAGTCTGCACAAGAGAACATGTGGAACAGAGAAGCTGGCTGAAATTTCGGCCAGGTCGATCGAAAGACCTGAATTAAGAAACGAAACACACCACAGTGCCTTCCTCGGTAGTAACACCACACTCTTCAAGCATAACAATAATGTGATGCAAAAGGGTGTACTCATTGGCATCCTCATCATCAAGCCTATCCACAAGTAGGGACATTTGCTCCGATGTGGTGGATGCTGAGCCAGCAGTGGTCTGAATTTGATGTAAGCCTGCAAGGCGGCGCCTAGTCCCCAAGGGGCAATCTTGTTTCACTTCATAACCACCAAACACTAGGGTCCGATTCGGAGTCTCCATATTTTTCATCTCAAATTCCGTCTTGTGTTTTTGGCCAGCAGTGTACACATGCTTACCCCCCAACAGAACACAGCGAGTGGCTGCGCAACAGCAATATCAAAAACAGCAGGGTCAAAAATTCAAACACGAAAACGGTACTATCGAGAAGAATACAACAACACACATACGAGTGACCTTATAAAAAAGGAGATCCTGGATGTAATCCACAGGCGGGGCTGCCTTCAGATCGTCGTAGCGGCGCTGCACGCGATCATAAGATATCCTACGGACCTGCCCAAACTTTCGGTCGTGGTCAATAATAATCTGGTGCCAGCGAACCTTTTTTTTCGTCGTTGACCCAACCCGGTCCGATAACGTGATTGAGGATGTTGAATTTTCCTTTGGTGCGGCCTTAGGCTTCTTTTGAAGTGCCTCTGTGCTCGGCTGGTCCTCTTGAGACTAGGATTGCACTTGAGATTGCGCCTTGTCGCTGCAGGCTCACCATCTTGCAAACCGGCCACGTCTTGTGATACCCCTCCAGGCTCAATCATGAAATAAGATGCTACACCACGACATTTCATGAAGGGAACCGTTACAAAATGGCAAATAACAAGCACAGTTCAACCAAAAAAGTACCAAAATGGGCTGCCGGACGGGACAATCCGATAACCTAGCCGAAATTTCAGCCAGCACTGCTCTTCATGTTAAACCGATGTGCAGAAATACGATTCCGAGAGGTTGGTCGAAATTTCGGTCAGATCCGCGAGTCATTTGTACTCCAGGGGTACACATATGGCCAAACAACAACTCTGGCTGAAATTTCGGCCACAAAAACACAAAACAGAGAATAGACACACCAAAATCACGGGCATTGCCTGGCAAAACCCATACCACAGTGACAAACACGGCTGCAAACAGAAATTAGTCCCAGTCCTGGGTATCCACACCGATGTGTTCCGCCTCATCTAAGGCTTCAAAGGAGGCAACGCTGTTTGCATCAAAATCAATCTCCCGGTCACTATCACAAGAAGAGCACTAATTAAGGCACCTCTGTGGAATGAGCGCAAATATGAGGGGTTGCGGGGATTGTTGCAGAAGCCTGTTGCTAAGCCTATTTGTGAAACATCTTATACTGGTCTGGTTAGTATCGAGTGTGCTAGGGAGTCCCTCGTTGAAACAGGCACAGGCAAACTCATTGCAGAGTCAAGGCGTGTGGAACTCATGGCAATGCGTTGTGGAGTCCCTGTTCCCAGTATCATTAGTTCACTTCCCTTTGCTGCTTGCATCATTGAGGTGCCCCGCCTCTATACAGCTCGTGTGCATAAATTGGTTGTGCAGCTGCTCCTGTCCGGTGTGCCTGTGTTCATTGCGGGGGAGTGTGCTGATGTGAAAGCCACTGTTGCTGCTTTGAAGGCCACTGTAGCTCAGGATATGTATCAGTGTGATGTTTCAATTTACAATTTGTCAACCAAGACCCTGTTGTATACCTCCAGTTCCCATCTGGTTTCCATTTGTTCTGCTACCGACTTTGATTCCAGGATGCCTCGTTATGCGGCTTATACAGAAGGCCCCATGTCCTCAGTGCTGCCTGTTGAGATATTTTCGTACCCTTTGAGCCCGGTTCCGGCACCAGAACGGGCAAGCAACTGGTTTCTGCCGGGGACTGTGTTTGTGCATTTTGCAAGCATGATGTCTACCACGTTTTCCAAGGACTGTAATGTTGTGTGTGCGCTTTTGGGTGAGGAGACTGATGTGCCTGATACGTTTTTTCAGTCCATCAGAGCGGCTATCACCAACGCCGACACCTGCCTCCCCAAGTCATAGGAGACTGTGTGCCACTAGGTGAGGGGGCAGAGGCAGCTTTGGGTTTCTTCTTTGGGGTGTGTGTCTCTGGTTGCGACGCTGCCTGCCCATCTTGCTCCTCAACATCCTCATCTACATACCTAACCCAAGAACAATCCACAGGAAAACCTGCCCCCAAGTCATGGTACACATCACCCCCGCTTCCTCCTCAGGCACCGTGGCCCCTAGTGGCAACGGTATGAATGCTTTTGTGAATCATTTTTCACCATCAGAGGGTGGAAATGCAAAGTCACAGAACTCTGTCACTGCCAAGCCTGCTGCTGCAGCCACCGCCAAGCCTCCTGCTAACACAGGTGCTAAGAAGCATCGTGCATCTCGTCTACGCAAGCGCTAATGCAAGTCATAATGCTTATATTGCCTGGTAGTATGAAGTCTGGTCGAAATCTCGGCCAGCATGTAGTCTTCAACGTTCCTCATCTCTTATTATTGTGTTTCTCCACAGGCACTGCAAAAGCCTGTTTTGATTGGTCAGGTGGCAAGTATTTGCTGGTAATTGAATACATTACATTGCACACCATGTTGAAATGCCAGTGCTCCTGCGTTCCTTGCTCCTATCTACTGTCATAGGTACCCATTTCAGTGATCATATTTCGAGTTTCGATGGGCCTGGCCGAAATTTCGGGCAGCTTAGGCTTGTCTGCCAAATAGGACCATGTGTTTTGACATTTTTCGAAGAGCTTGCTGAAATTTCGGCCCGGTTGGTTAAAATAGGAAATACAGGTACATGCTTTGGGGATAGTTTTCTGTGTGCTTCGATGAAACGTATGTTTGGGGTTCCCTTACCTGTGGTGTATAGGGGGGTTCTGTGATCACCCTGGGACAAATGGGAGAGGAACTATAGGCAGTGCCCCCCCCCCCCCCGGCACTAGAATGCAGTGGTCTAAATGTAAAACAACACTATCTTTTGGTGATTGAATCTCTTTATTTTGAAAATTTGTGTGTTGCCAGAAATGCAAATATGGCATATATTTCAAATACACACCTTGTGTTTGCACGTTGCCACCAGGGCGGTATGGATACCAAAAAAAGAACACCCCTTTTCACATACTTTTCTCCTCACTACAACATTGACTTCCGTGGGACATAGCACCAGGTGGGGGGCGGGCAACTTGTGACGCCTAAGCATGGCGGTGAAGAACGGCGACGCCCAGTTCCAGCGCATGCATGGCGGAGGATCTCCTCTGAGATCTGGACGGCGCAGATCCGTTCGTGGACGACATCATTGCCTCCAGCCGGACGCCGGAGATGACAGATGATGAGCTGATCGAAGCCCACTTCGTTGATCTGTGCCGAGTCCTTGACGTCCTCCGTAAGCACCAGGTGACATGCAACGGCGCTAAGGCGCTTCTCTTCGCCACGCACGTGGAGTTCGTGGAACAGGTCATGGGCCATGGAATTCGCCGCACCATTCTAGGGAAGCTAGCGTCCCTCGCCCACTGTGAACACCCCAAAAACATCAGTGAGATGAGGGCGTTCCTTGGGTTCTGCAACTGCTACTCGGCGTACATCCACATGTACGCCGAGCATGCAGCCCCCCTCACCAAGTTGTTGCACGTGGGCTGTGAGAAAGGCAAGAAGGGGAGCAAGAAGGCTTTAGCTTGGACCCCTGAGTCGGAGAAGGCCTTTGACTATGTGAAGCCTACTCTGCTCAAGCCCCTCAGCCTGCACCTCCTGGATCGTGACAAGCGGTTCGTGCTGAGGACGGACACCTCAGACTATGCGGTCGGGGCAGTCCTGGAGCACGTCCAGGAGGATGGGAGCCGTGTCCCTGTGGCGTTCTGGAGGCGTGTCTTGGCCGCGGGTCAGCGACGGACATGGACGCCGCGGGAGAAGGAGGCATACACCATCGTCTGCGCGTTGCGCAAGTTGGCGGGCCACATCGGACTCCAGCCGGTGACGGTGTGCACTGACCATCAGTCACCGCAATCCTGGCACAAGGAGCATGTGGACATGCCGTCGGGTCCGGCCGCTCGCCGTGCACGATGTCACGAGACGCTGGCGAAGTTTGACCTGACGGTGGTGTATGTGCCGGGCCGGCTCAACACGGTGGCAGATTGCCTGAGCCGGTGGGCATACCCTGCCTCCAAGGTCCTGGCCGACATCTCTATGCATGGAGACGAAGCCAAGACAGCCGAGGCAAAGCGCATCATGGAACTGGATGAGCGCTTGGAGCGTGGAAACACTCATTGCTTCGTCGTCATGGCCCAGCCAGCGGAGGGCACCAAGAGCGAACGGGCTGCCGCCCTCCCCCGACGGGAATCCTCCGTGGCGTACGAGAGGCAAGCCGCCAGAGAAGCGTGGCTCCGCAACACCAAGTGACCCCCCTGACGTCGTGTCTGGCTAAAGACTGGGACGAGGACTACGCCAAGGTGGAATTCTGGGCTACCCATTGGGAAGCTAGCTCCAAGCCGGAGTCTGAACTGGCGTGGCTGGCGGGACTCCGTGTTGACGACAGGAAGCTCTTTGTCTTCGACAAGATGCTTATCCCAGAGACACGCATGGACTAGGTGGTTCACGAATGGCACGACCGACAACTCCTGCATCCGAGACTGGAGTAGATGCGCTTGGACATGAAGCGGCGCTTCGAGTTTCCTCCCGGATTGTGTAAAACACGTAAGGCACTCTGTGGCTCATGCCAAGTGTGCCAGGCAGTCCAACCGCCCAACCAATCTCAGGTCGGCGAGTCCAATTGGACCCCCGTACCGGATGTCCCAATGGAGAGTGTGGCCATCGACAAGTTCGCCATGCCCCCCGCCGACACGGCAAGGAGGTACATGACTGTGTCATCCTCTGCGTCGACCGCCACAACGGATACCTCGTGGCGGTACCCGCGCGGGATAAAGGCGTGGTAGCGGAGGCGGTTGCCCGCCAGATGATCAGCCAGTGGCTCACAGTGGTTGGCACGCCCAAGGCCATCTACAGTGACAATACGAGTCACTTTACCGCTGTGTGGTTCCGCACCATGTGCCGCTTGATGGGCGTACGCCATGCCAAGACCGTGGCCTACCGCGGCCGGTCGAATGGTTGCGCGGAGGTCGCCGGACGCCACGTCTTCGAGCAAATGAAGAAGCTGCACCTCGAGCGTCGTGGTCTCAAGTGGCTGACCAGCATGTGGCGTGCCATCCAGGCATACCATGACCGCCGACCCCGTCCGGGTACTCCCCCCACCAGAATCTATTTGGGAGGGACCGGATCGAGCACGGTGTGCCTTGGGCGACCCCGGGGAAGGTACGGGATTGTGAGGACTTTATGGCCAATGCGGAGGAGATGGCGGCGAAGGTCACTGAGGCGCTCACGAAGGAGCACGAGAAGCGCCGCCACTATCAAGAGAAGGCACCGATCGCAAGTACATGGTCCGTGGCGCCGTGTGGCTGGAGCGCCCCTCCAAGCTCAGCGAACATAGCCAGGCCACCTACTACTTCCCCGCCGAGGTGCAGAGGCGTCTCGGCGAGGACACATATACCCTCAAGGTCGGGGAGCGCCTGTTCCGAGACCGGCATCACTCCCAGATGAAGCGGCGTGTTCCCGACCCCCAAGGCAAGCACGTCCAGTTCGACTATGCCGACCTGGAAGTGGACGAGGACGACCCGTGCACGGAGGAACATGAATACAACGCCTCGAAGATCATGGGCTGCCGCCCAGCCCCGGATGTGCCTGGGGGGTGCGAATTCAACACACAATGGGAAGGTTTCGGGCGAACAC
The DNA here is from genome assembly GCA_964036045.1 of Eutreptiella sp. 'Long Island Sound 2002'. Taxonomy (NCBI): domain Eukaryota; phylum Euglenozoa; class Euglenophyceae; order Eutreptiales; family Eutreptiaceae; genus Eutreptiella; species Eutreptiella sp. 'Long Island Sound 2002'. The sequence goes on along the minus strand of OZ038383.1, from coordinate 89,827,847 downwards.
ACGATTCGTGGGAACCAGCGTCGGCGTGCGTGCCACGCTACATCCAGAGCTTCGTCGACTTCCTCAAGCGCCACAAGATCAACTTGAAGGTGACTGATGTGTGAGTTCCTAAGAAGGCGTGATGCAATTCCCTTCCTCCCCGTGAGTGGCTGAGCGATGGGGACCGTGTCTCATATTCCGGGTCGGTTCGCTCGGTCACCAGCGGGTGGGCTCAGTCGGCGTGGGACTGTGTTCGTACCGGTGCGCAGGGCGCTTGGAGTCACCTGCCCCACCCCGCCGATGGGAGCATATATGGTACAGGGCCCGACCGCAGGCCCGCGCCCCAGCACAGCTCCACACCCCCTTGGGGTGTGCGCCCGGCCTAGTGCCGGTGTAGATCGTATGTATGTTAGTATCCCCACACCCACAAACCCGGTGTGGCCATGGGCTCAGCCTGGTTCCGCTCACCATGCGGTATCTCTGATTGCTCGCGTCCCCCGTGCGAGGAACGCTCGTGGGAGGGGGGTGACGCAGAACCAGGCACACCTCGGCTGCCATGTATTTTGTACCGATTGGGGACGGCAATTGATCGATGCATCAGTTGCGAATCAGGCTGCACTACCGGCGATTCTTTTCTATTATTTCATCATAGGCGCCCGTTGTCGCGGTCGCAAATGACGGAGTCGCCTGTGCCGAGGCTTTGCGAAGCCAAATTTATAAAGCAATTTTTTCAGAAATTAGCACCGGAACACACATTGACCGTTCTCGAATTTTTCTTGAGATAATGCAACGAGTCGCCAATTTTTCTCTTAAAGACAAATCCCAAGAGCGCGTTTTGAGCCCCCAAGTCCTAAAACAAGGGTCACGTGCGTTCAAGCTCCCAAGGGCGACCTAACGTGCCTCCTAGGCACCATTGACGAGGGTTTGCCCCCCCTCAACCCCATAATGAGGCCATTGGATCCCAACTCAATATGCCCAAAGGGTTATCCATTTTTGGTGTTTACCAAAAATTGGGCAATCTCATTTACCTGGCGACCAGGTATATGCAAAAATACGTTGAGTTGGAATAACTTCCCTCTTTGCACGCCCTTACACACGGAGCACATCACTTGACATACCCGAGGGGTGCATATAAGCTCATTGCATCACACTTGACCATATTTTGTGGTTGCACACCAAAAATGGGCCTTACAAAATGAGCTCGATTTCTAACCCAAGCACTTGCATGCAAGTGCAAGGACCAAAGTTATATAAGAACATAGGCAACCTTTGGTCCTAGGCCACTAGGTTGGGTATATAAGGCTTGGGTAGGGTTGTAGGCCATATATGGGGTCATTTCATGTACCCATTTGGCGGGTGTACCACTCCAAGACCAACCCGCCAATGCACCCCATATTAAGTGGAGCCCTTCTTCCTAACCCTAATCAACACTCGAAAGCCTAACCTTCGACTAAGAGCCCATGGAGAGCGCACGTGAAGCGATGTAGTGTGAGGAAGGTGTGTTATTTGCAATTTTCCACTTTTCCACGTGCCCACCGGGAGCGCAGTGCATGTAACGTTCCCAAGGGCCCCAAGTGGAGCTCAAACGTGGAATGGAAGGCCATTGGTGCCAGGACAAAGTGTGTAAAAGGAATTGCCGGCTACCCAATCCAAGCCGGAGATGTTGAACTATATTTCCGGGGATTTCAAGTCAATTTTTCATGTTTTTCCATCAATTTTACTATTTTTTGGCCGTGATGATGTCAAGTGGCGATCGTGTATCTCCATGTTGCGCTCCAGTAACATCATGACCCAAGTATATTGTGAAGGTATATACTTCGGCGCCCAACATGTCTTGGGGCCGGCCAACAACTCCTCTTTGGCCAGGCACACCAAGGTCATCTTGTGCGCGATTTGGGCCAATCCCAAATCATGGGCTCAATTGGTGACCCCGCCATTCCCAAAAACCAGGGGGGTTTGGTCGACGCCAAAAAGGTATGTTGGACACATGGGACTTGAGTCTAAACCTGGGGCACACCCCGGTGCAAGTCGGACATGTGCCCCATTTGCCCCGACCATGAGTGTGCGCATTTTCGGCCATTTTTGGCCATTTTCCATATTTTTGGCCCGATGTGCACTATGTTCTGCCCCCCCCCCCCCCCCGTGCACGCTGGATGCATGGACCAATGGACCGAAGATGGTCTGTTGCTTGTGCATATTGGTCCCCGTGACTCACATGCCACGTGGGCGGACCGAGGCGCCCACTCACAAGGAGCTAGCCCAAGGTGAGTGTGGGCGATTTTACCATTTTGGCACTTGTGGACTCAACTCAGGCCACCACCATGCTATGGCCCATGGAGATCTCTGGGAACCAAGTACGTGTGGGCCCACATTGGACTGGCATTGGGTCCCACACCAAATGTTCAGTCCCGTCTCCAAGCCATCATGGAGTAATACCCTTGGGGATACTTTCATTTTTGGCTCATTTTCGGGTATGCCATATCACCCCTTGGAGTACACGTGTACTCTTAACGGAGTTACCTTCACGTTTACGCCACGTCTACCCATGGGAGCAAGAGGTGCAACAATAGTGTGGAGTGTTTGGTACAAGAGAGACGAGTAGTTCCTTGCCGTGTTTCGTGGTTTGTGTGCTTTGGTCTTCCAAAAGTACCAAGGGGTGAGGTTATGATTGGGCTTGGGTACCATGTCATAGAGACAAAGAAGTTGTGATAGGGAAGTGGCCCGGTCCACATCAACTTTCTTTGTAGTTTGTGTGTGTGCACTAGCATATTGCTTATTACTATACTTTGCGGGAGTTCTCGTACTTTACTTATTGTGCCCTTTGCTCCTAGTGATTGGGCTTGGAGTACAGGTGAACTCTTAACGGAGTTACCTTCACGTTCACGCCATGTCTAATCTTTGGGAGCAAGAGTTGCAACAATAGTGTGGAGTGTTTGGTACAAGAAGGACGAGTAGGTCCTTGCCGTGTTTTGCCGTTTGTGTGCTTTGTTCTTCCAAGAGTACCAAAGGGTGGGGTTATCTTTGGGCTTGGGTACTAGTGGGTAGGAATGGGGCCCATTCCTTCGGGAGGGTAATGCCCACCAACGCAAAACAACACATTGCCATTGGGTTTGGTTTGAGGCTCTACAAGTATAAGTGTCACCAAAATTGAACAATAACATAGCATCGCAAGTTTTCAAGCAGCGTTCTCATGCTTGTGATGTATATAGACCCCCCAATTGTCACTTTGTCGTTACAAAAGTATTGTCTTCTCTTGCTCTCCGCACTTGGACTTGGAAAATATGCAAGGTTGGCTCGAAAATTGGTACGCTGGGGTGTAGGTGCCCCTTCGCCTGCCCCTAGTGGGGCAAAAGGGTGATGAATGGATCCAATGGAAGGCATTGACGGCAATAGGTTGGGGGTTTTTTAGGTTTTGTGAGGTGAAGAGGGCTATTTTGAGGATTTTGAGGCTTTTTTTTGTGGATGATGTCACCCGGTTAGAAACACCTATTTTTAGCAACTTTGAAGTGTCATAGCCAGCCACCACCGTCTCCAATCACTCTAATTCCTATTTTTTTTGGAACTTCTTGACCCAAAAATGGGGGGAGGACGTCCTTCGCCCCAACCAAAGCCCTACATGTGGGGCCGGGTGGGGGCGGGGGCGACCCACCTTATGCCATTTGTATATATATTATATGGATATGGATATATATATATATATATATATATATATATATATAGATATGTATATATCCTCTTATCTACACCCCTCTCCCCACCTGTAGGGGGCTCCACCATACGGTTCTAAGGTACGCGTGAAGGGTACAACTTGGTGCATACATGAAGTGGCTAACCTGGGTTAAATTGGGCTCAAAATGGGTTAAAAACATTTGTTTGAGAATCGCAAATGGTCCACGATCACTTTTGGAAAAACACGTTCTTGATGCATTTTTGACCCATTTTTGGTCCCACAAGGGCCCATTTTCCTGGCATTTTCGGATTGTCCATGGGCCAAAACGCATAACCTCGGGCTCAAAATGGGCTAAAAACACTTGTTTGAGCATCCCATATGGTCCACGATCACTTTTGGAACAAAGCGTTTTTCACCCATTTTTGCCGCATTTTTGTCTTCAAACGGCCCATTTCCAAGGCATTTTGGGGTTTTCCGTGGCCCAAAACGTGCCACCACGGGCTCAAAACGGCCTAAAAACGCTTGTTTGGGCATCTCAACTGCTCTAGGAACAACTTTGGAAAAAAATTTTTTTCGCCCCGGGGACCACGGTGGACCCACCGTTGGCCCCAACCGTGCGTGGGCTGGGCTGCCCTCCGGCTCCACCAAGTGACCACTGGTACGGGGGTCTAGGTGGCTCGTTGGGCGATTCTGAGGCTTGGAAACCATAAAAAGTGGGGGGTTGCGGGTGGACTAGGTGCCCTCGGAATTCATTTTTGACCCACGTAGCCCAAGATGCGGCCCGTGCTTGGTTTCGGGGTGCTGGTGCACATTGCGCGGTTTTTTGGGGCTTTTTGGCGCCTTTTTGGGCCGTTTCTCGGACATATCGTGGAGTTAGAGGGCACCAAAGGTCCCTTGGTCACGAGAAAGTCAAGCCGCACGTGAAGTGTAGCAGCCGTTTGCCTTCGTTTGGCTGTTTTGAACCCTTACTAGGGCTGTTTTGGGCGAAAAATGGCTGTTTTTGGCCCAAAACTGCGCAGATTTGGGAGCGCACCTCGTGACTTGGCGCCACCGCCCCGGGGCGCCACCGGTGAGTTTTTGGCTCAAAACTTGGATTTGGCAAGGGCACCACCTAGGCTCTAGGATTGCTAAAGTAGGGTCAAGCCCGAGGCGATGGGAAGGGGTAATGGCCAAAACGGAATGGTGACGTGCTTGCTTGTTGCTTGTTGCTTGTTGCTTGTTAGCTAAATTTAAGGGGAGAGGGGTGTAGTAATATATATATACATATACATATACATACATATATATATATATATATGTATATATATATATATATATATACATATATATATATATATATATATATACATATATATATATATATATACATATATATATATATATATACATATACATATATATATACATATATACACATATGTATATATGTATATATATGTATATATATATATATATATGTATATATATATATATATATATATATATATGTATATATATATATATATATATATGTATATATATATATATATATAATATATATATATATATATATGTACATATATACATATATACATATATACATATATATATATATATATATATATATATATATATATATACATATATACATATATACATATATACATATATATATATATATATATACATATATATATATACATATATACATATATATATATATATATATATATATATATATATATATATATATACATATATACATATATATATATATATATATATATATATATATATATATATATATATAGTCATAGTCATAGTCATAACCACTTATCATGCCGTCTACTGGAGTTACCGGGCATCTCGCGCCGACAGGTCGTTCCTGCCTCGCTCGATCCCGTGGGTCCCAGGGCTGCCTGAGGTGGCCCACAGCATGACGGAGGACCCAGAGGACCGGGGATACCGGTCAACCAGGCTTTGGGGGCAGTGGCAACTGCAAAGCGTTAGCATTAGCAACGGCGACGGACGCTGGCCCGTTTGTTCGCCGGGGGTAAGGGGGCAAGGCAAAGAAGCGCAGCAGCATCGCAACAAGCACAAAGCAAGGGCATCTCTGTCCGTCGCAAAGCGGCAACCAAGGAACTAAGCAGCACGCATGCGGCGAAGCGAGAGCTGACCCTCCGTCGTTCGCGTACCCCCGCCACCGTGGAGACGTCCATCACTCATGACCCCACGGGATCCATTGCCGTCCACGTCCTCGGAACTGCCCACCACCCCTGACTCCACGTACCCCACTGCCAGCACGCAATAGCCCGTATGTGCATAGCCAGGATTTCTGGGAGGCTCCAGCCTAGCCTGGCCCTCAGCTTTCATCGCCCCCATGTCTCCACAATGTACGCCACCGTCCCACCGCACCAGTCCCCTAGTATAGTACAGAAACACGTTACCAATTCCACGTCCCCGTGGCCCTGAGCTGCTCCCACACCCCAGATATATACCATGCCGGCACCCCATGTCAGGGGCCAGCGCCCAATCTGCTTCGAGGCATCCACTTGCCCACATATAATATATCTTGAGGGTCTACAGGGGGGGACGCCGGCCGCTACGCGACGGGAGTGGCACAACCCGTGAATATCGCTGGCTGGGATTCGGGCTGGTGGGTGCCGTAGCTTGGTTATCGACCCCCTGTAGGGGTACCCACCAGAGGCTCGCCCCGGGCCGTGGTAACCAGGTGCACCTCATCTGGCCCACATACATTGCCCTGGCGCCTACCCTTGACCCTTACCTGCACTGATTGGCCAGCTTCCGTGGTTGCGCCTCTTCCGCCATAGCAGCGGCCAGGCCGCAGGTTCGGCCCCCACCGACGACGTGGCGAGCCTACTTATAGCATTGGCCCGCGCGTCACCCCCCGGACCACTCAGCATGCTGCTCCCCTTCCCTCCTCGCCTCTAGCCGACCGGACTGGCGCCCCCCAGGGGTAAGCCGTTACAGTGGTGAGGCGACTGCATACTCTTCGCTACGACGCCACGCAGTACCGCTGTTGCCACGCCGACGCCACCTGCGAGCCGCCACGACACGCACCACCGCAACCACAAGGCCATGGTCAGAGGTTAGACTATGTACATGCCCGCAGGCACGGTCCCTCTAGTTTGTTAACGGGGCCAGGGGATGCCCCCGCGCTCCCCCTGAGTTGTTAGAGGGGTCAGGGGGACACCCCAATACCGCCACGCAACCCCGTAGCGCCCCCACTGTACGGCCCTCCAGTACCGCCGCGTACCCCCACCATACGGTCCCCAGTACCGCCGCGTATGCCCCCACGACGCCAGTACACCGTCATCTGGAACTTCCCCGCTGCTCCTCTACTGTACGGTTCCCCAGCACCGCCGCGTGCCCCCACCGTACGGATCCCAGTACCGCCGCGTATACCCCCAAGACTCCAGTACGCCGTCACCTGGAACTCCACGTGCCCCCCGTGAGTGCTCCTCCCAGGCTGCCACGCCGTCTCCACGACGCCCGCCATACTGTCCCCCTGACGACCCCACTGTCATATCCTTCCATGCACACATCTTCGCCTCGTCGCCGCTCCCGGGGCCTGCAGGCTGACCCCGCAACCCCGTGTAACACTTCTAGGGGGCGCCGCAACGCTGTAACCCCCAGACAACTCCGTGCACCCCCGGTGTATCCCGAGCAACCACTCCCAATACTGCCGTAGCCGGGCCGCCAGTAGAGACCCCGGTGCCATGGGAATACCCTACAGGGGTTTGGGCCTTATTACCCTGGTCGGGACGACCCATGACACCTCACTGTTGTATGCGGCGACCCGGGGCAGGCGGGTGAAGCATCCCTGTCCGACCCTCATGCACGGGGGCAGTACGGCTCACCATCAGGCCGGCACGACCTGTCACATCGCGTTGGCCGTCATACGCCGCCTGCCAGTACCGCACAATCAGGCCGCGAAGGCACTGCTTCTCAGGCGCTACCCCCTCCGCTGCGTCCAGCGTAGGGACGGTAGCTGGTGCACCCACAATTCCCAACCCCATCAATCTGCACCCCCGGCCTCCACCACGCCGTCACCATTTCCTCCGCGATGCCACAACCAGAGGATCCGAGAGTCGCCCTCCAGAGCCGCCCACCACAGCATCATGGGCAGGGCCGCAGACGGCGCTCCAGGGCACCGTACCCCTTCCACTCGGACGCTCTTCAGGCCATCCTGGATAGTCTTCCAGGCACTTGAGGACATCCGTCCAAAGTGCCGCAGTGCCCACCTCGCCTTAGGCCACCCCCTATCGGCACGCTCCTTACATGTCCCGCACAGCGGGGCGGAGGCACACTGATGAACCCAAACTGACACCGTTTCCCCGCACCCGTGGCATCGCTGCGGAAGCACAGACCGCGATGGAACGCAGCTACCATCACAACACTGCGACCACAGGTCCTGCCATACATCGCAGCACGCCCCCTGGAGCCCGAGCAAAGCCCTCGCCAGCGTGCGTGCTGTGGCACTACTGAGGAGGCTGCGCCTCGCTTCCTCCCACGTGGACACCGGGCGGAGTATCGGTCGCCCGTCGGGCATCTCCGGCAGGCTCTCAAGCAGCCGGGGCCACCGCGCCACTTTGGGGCTGCGCGTTCCATGCGCCAGGAGCTCCCAACCGTAGTCCCGCAAGACCTCCCCGATGACATCAACCCCGTCCTGCTCCGGGCCCCTGGCGGAAGCCAGAACCAAGCGTTGTCCTCCCGCCCGAGCCTCAATGACCGCCTCGAGGCCCAGGGTGTCAAGGGTGTGACGGGCATCGGCAGCCACGTGGTCGTCCCCCTCTGGCAGAGAGAACATGGCCTCCGTGACGTGGCCTTGCGCGTCGTCGCCCTGTACCCGTGCCAGCTGCTTGGAGCCCACTAACACTGCCATGGACCGCTGCTCCGTGACCGCTGGTACGGCTCGTCGCAGCTGTCGGTCATACAGCCACAACGTACCCACGTCAAGTACAACAGCCACCGCCAGGATGGGGAGACTGCACAGAGGTTGCTGAAGGACCGGCAGCACCTCGCGAGGCCAGCCCATGACGTTCCCCACAGCTGGATGGTTGGCGTACACCTGAAGCCAGGGATCACTCTGGCCGTCACGGCCCCTCACCTTGGTACCACGCACCTGGGCCCACGACTGCGCCGACACCACGCGGGACCACTCCCTGAATGTCGTGATGTCCGGCGCCACCCAGGAACCGATCCACTGGTCGAAAGCCTGCGCCACCGCCGCCATCCAGTGAGGGAACAAGGACAGGGCCTCGTCATGCTCGATGCACGACCGCGACACCAGCAGTGCGTGCAGCGGTGCCCTCTGAAAGGTTGCCCGCAGGTCGCCGGGGAGGCCGGCAAACGGGTTCCACGGCGGACGCTGCAGGATCCTCACTGCCAGCGGGCAGAAGGGTGTGTCACCGCGCAAGAACGCGTAAACCGCTCTCCTTCGATCTTGCATCAGCAGCTGCATGATCTGGGTGACCCGATGGTTCCTGCGGGCATACACATCTTCCCCAATCTGGACCATGTCCTCCACAAAGAGCCTGGCCTTGGCAGGGCCCCGGGACGACGCCGCTCGCACCGCAGCGAACAGCCGCTTCAGGTCCCCGGGGACGACACCTGCCATCAGGGATTCAGTCCACCTGCAGCCGTGCTCCCTCCACGCCACGAACTCCACCGCCCTGTCCGTCAGGGGTAGCTCCGCCGTGAACTCCTCCACACGCCTGCACAGGAGCCCAGCCACCTCCTCGTCCCGCGCACACAGCGGGCGCATGTGGCCAATGTCCTCCTCCGGCCCCCCACAGAAGATACAGGGGTGGGCTGGTATTGCCATACGCGTGAGCTTCTGTCTCCACCGTCGCATGACCTGCATGGTGGACAAGCGACCGTCACGTGCCCGCAGCATATTCCTGTGCGTTGGGCCGTGGTGCACAGCTCCCAGGGGCATCGCCTCGCAGGCGTCAGCCAGTGGCGTGTGCGCCCTGGTGCGAGCCGCCAGCGAACGCCACTCCATATCCCGGACTTGCTGAAGGGCTTGCATGGATGGCACACGCGGCTCGAGCTCACCATTATCCCCCGGCACCAAGAGGATGGCGTGCTCCTTTGGCAGGACAAGATGAGCTGGCGGGGCCATATACATATATATATATATATATATATATATATATATATATATACATATATATATATATATATATATATATATATATATATATATATGTATATATATATATACATATATATATATATATATATATATATATATATGCACAGTTGGTTGGAAGCACGAATACAGATATGAAGTTCAATACGCCATCGGGGCTACATGCGGCACTGGCGAATGTGGACATTCTGATCGACGAGACATACAGCGCAGGGGCATATACGTTCAGCAAGTTCCTGGCTGACTATGGCCTGCAGGCGAATTTCACGCTGAAGTTTGTGCACAATGGGGCTTTCTGGCGGTTCGATCGGTTCATCAATGCCAATTATGGGCTGGACTGGTTTACTGGAGCACTGGTTGAAGCTGACGTTGTGCTGGAGGATCTGATCACGGTGATTCAGCCGGGTTAGCAAGGTGCACGATCGCACGTGGCTCCGGCAGCTATCGACGGAGGACCAGGTGATACAGCAGTCGAGCAGCTGCGTCGATCCCACTCTTCCAGCGACCGCTCGGGCGGACAGCTCCACGTTGACGTTATGTGTTGCCGCCTACAACGGCAGCATTGACTACTTCCCTCACAAGCTCACAGCGCATCATGCAGGGGATTACAACGTATCGTACCACAACCACTACAAGGTTGTGCACAATCTGCACGCCAACTAGAAGTACGTGTTGTATCAGTGCGGAACACCAGCACCATCTGGATATGATGGTTACAAGATGTTCAGCATTCCTTTGTCAAAGGTCGCGGTTGAGGACAGCTCGGCACAAAGGCTGCTGGAGCTGCTTGGGGAACGCCTGGCGGTGCGTTACATGCAGACCCTGTGGGCCCATTTGCCGTGCTTTCAGTATTTGGTTGAGGAAGGGGAGGTGGCTGCCATGGAACCAGCCTGGGGTGGAGATGCAGCGAAACGAGCGTCGCAGATACAACAGGTGGGTGCGTTGTTCAAATTTTCGGCGAGCACGCACAGCAAGAGCATTGCCATCACGGCATCTGCTGATCCTGGACCACGGCAACGAGCAGAATGGGTTGAGTTCATGTCGTTTTGCTTCAACAAGGAGGCCGAGGCCATGCAGGTGATTGAAGGCATTCGAGACCGCTATTTGTGCCACCGCAAACAGGTGTCGGAACACAGCGCTAAGCCTGTTGTAGCATGGGCTTACTACTCCAGCTGGAGCAAGGAGTGGGTGATCACCAATGCAGCGTAGAAGCATTACTACCTTCGTGATGCTGGTGCACAGTTGGTTGGAAGCACGAATACAGTTATGAAGTTCAATACGCCATCGGGGCTACATGCGGCACTGGCGAATGTGGACATTCTGATCGACGAAACATACAGCGCAGGGGCATGTACGTTCAGCTTGGCACTGGGGAAGTCCCAGGAACAGGCACCGAAAGGGAGAGGGAGGGGTGGGAGCGGGTATGCCATGCATATTGCTCTGCACAGTGCGCGCACAGACAGTGGGGGGTTGAGGAGGACGGGGGGACAGGGCCAGAACACCGGGGGGCGTGGTCCAACACAGCCGGGCACAGGGACAGTACAGGGAGGGGTAAGGTGGGGCAAGGGATGTTGTGCAAATTGCTTAGCATAGTGTCGTGCTTAGTGCTCAGACAACAGGGCCTAGAGTAGGACAAGAGGACAGGGCCACGACACTAGGGGGGGCACGGCCCAACACAACCCACGCAGAGGGGCACAACAGCGAAGGGTGGGGTAGTGCGGGGGATGTCGTGTAGATTGCTTCGCACAGTGTCGTGCTGCCTCCCCCACCACTTGACCGGTGAGTACCCTGGTGACTACGGTTGGAACAGTGCTAGGCTTGGGCTTGCAGCAGACCCCAAGACCTTCGAGCGCCTGCGCAAGGCTGAGGTGTTGCACGATCGCTGGGCTATGTTGGGTACTCTCCGGTACCTGACCCCAGAGCTGCTGCAGCAGTACACTACCATCGACAATGGTGCCAGCAAAGGTGTGTGGTTCAAGGCGGGTGCCATGGTCTTCGAGTGTGATGGCCTGAACTACATGGGTCCCCCCGTGTTGGTGCGCGCCCAGGCCATCCTTGCCATGTTGGCCTGCCAGGTTGTCCTGATGGGTGCCATCGAGGCTTAACGTGTGAACGGTGGTCCATTCGGTGGACGTGACCTTGATCTGGTGTACCCTAGTGGCAAGTGATTTAACCCTCTGGGTTTGGCCGACGACCCTGATGTGGCTGCCGAGCTGAAGGTGAAGGAGATCAGGAGCGGCCGTTTGGCGATGCTCTCCAAGTTCGGCTACTATGTGCAGGCTGCCGTCACCGGCCAGGGCCCTGTTGAGAACTGGGCCTCCCACATTGCTGATCCATTTGCGGTGAACAGGTTGACCCTTGAGATTGCCACCCAGTACACGCCATCTGTTGCCATGTTCGCAGGTGCTGGGAAGTAGACGGCGGCCGCCCCGAGGTGGATTGGTCTGGCTGGTATGGCCCTGCCTGCAAGAAGTGGTTGGGCCCTAACACTGCAGGCAGCGGCGTCCCAGACTACTTCACCGGTGAGTACCCTGGTGACTACGGTTGGGACAGTGCTGGGCCTGCAGCAGACCCCAATGCCATCGAGCGCCTCCGCAAGGCTGAGGTGCTGCACGATCGCTGGGCTATGTTGGGTACTCTCTGGTGCCTAACCCGCGAGCTGCTACAGAAGTACACTGCCATCGACAATGGTGCCAGCAAAGGTGTGTGGTTCAAGGCTGGTGCCGTGATCTTCGAGTCTTATGGCTTGAACTACATGGGTGCCCCCGCGTTGGTGCGCGCCCAGGCCATCCTTGCCTTGTTGGCCTGCCAGCTTGTCCTGATGGGTGCCATCGAGGCTTACCGTGTGATCGGTGGTCCATTCGGTGGACGAGACCTTGATCTGGTGTACCCTAGTGGCAAGTGATTTAACCCTCTGGGTTTGGCCGACGACCCTGATGTGGCTGCCGAGCTGAAGGTGAAGGAGATCAGGAGCGGCCATTTGGCGATGCTCTCCAAGATCGGCTACTATGAGCAGGCTGCTGTCACCGGCCAGGGCCCTGTTGAGAACTGGGCCTCCCACGTTGCTGATCCATTTGCGGTGAACAGGTTGATCCTTGAGATTGCCACCCAGTACACGCCATCTGTTGCCATGTTCGCAGCTGCTAGGAAGTAGACGGCCGCCGCCCCAAGGTGGATTTGTGTGGCTGGTATGGCCCTGACCGCAAGAAGTGGTTGGGCCCTAACACTGCAAGCAGCGGTGTCCCAGACTACTTCACCGGTGAGTACCGTGGTGACTACGGTTGGGACCGCGCTGGGCCTGCAGCAGACCCCAATGCCATCGAGCACCTCCGCAAGGCTGAGGTGCTGCACGATCGCTGAGCTATGTTGGGTACTCTCTGGTGCCTGACCTGCGAGGTGCTGCAGAAGTACACCTCTATCGACAATGGTGCAAGCAAAGGTGTGTGGTTCAAGGCTGCTGCCGTGATCTTCGAGTCTTATGGCTTGAACTAGATGGGTGCCCCCAAGTTGGTGCGCGCCCAGGCCATCCTTGCCGTGTTGGCCTGCCAGCTGGTCCTGGTGGGTGCCATCGAGGCTTACCGCGTGATAAGTCGTCCATTCGGTGGACGAGACCTTGATCTGGTGTACCCTAGTGGCAAGTGATTTAACCCTCTGGGTTTGGCCGACGACCCTGATGTGGCTGCCGAGCTGAAGGTGAAGGAGATCAGGAGCGGCCGTTTGGCGATGCTCTCCAAGTTCGGCTACTATGAGCAGGCTGCTGTCACCGGCCAGGGCCCCGTTGAGAACTGGGCCTCCCACATTGCTGATCCATTTGCGGTGAACAGGTTGATCCTTGAGATTGCCACCGAGTACACGCCATATGTTGCCATGTTCGCAGCTGCTGGGAAGTAGACGGCCGCCGCCCCAAGGTGGATTTGTCTGGCTGGTATGGCCCTGACTGCAAGAAGTGGTTGGGCCCTAACACTGCAAGCAGCGGCGTCCCAGACTACTTGACCGGTGAGTAACCTGGTGACTACGGTTGGGACAGTGCTAGGCCTGCAGCAGACCCCAATGCCATCGAGCGCCTCCGCAAGGCTGAGGTGCTGCACGATCGCTGGGCTATGTTGGGTACTCTCTGGTGCCTAACCAGCGAGGTGCTACAGAAGTACACTGCCATCGACAATGGTGCCGGCAAAGGTGTGTGGTTCAAGGCTGGTGCCGTGATCTTCGAGTCTTATGGCTTGAACTACATGGGTGCCCCCGCGTTGGTGCGCGCCCAGGCCATCCTTGCCTTGTTGGCCTGCGAGCTTGTCCTGATGGATGCCATCGAGGCTTACCGTGTGATCGGTGGTCCATTCGGTGGACGAGACCTTGATCTGGTGTACCCTGGTGGCAAGTGATTTAACCCTCTGGGTTTGGCCGACGACCCTGATGTGGCTGCCGAGCTGAAGGTGAAGGAGATCAGGAGCGGCCGTTTGGCCATGCTCTCCAAGTTCGGCTACTATGTGCAGGCTGCCGTCACCGGCCAGGGCCCTGTTGAGAACGGGGCCTCCCACATTGCTGATTTATTTGCGGTGAACAGGTTGACCCTATATATATATATATATATATATATATATATATATATATATATATATATATATATATATATATATATATATATATATATATATATATATATATATATATATATATATATATATATATATATATATATATATATATATATATATATATATATATATATATATGTATATATATATATATATATATATATATATATATATATATATATATATATATGCAACTAGGGAACTAACGGAGGTTTTGCTAGTGTCGGCTGATTTCTCGGAATATGGTGTCCCATAAGGGGGGGGGGGGGGGTATGTTATACCTTTTCGGAAAGCCACTGAATAGGGCTTTTCCGAGATGTGTGGGTTGAGGGGGGGGTAGGTGACCATATTTTTGAGAAAATTGCCCGTGACTGTACACACCTTGGTCAAAAACGGTCTGTTCCGTTGCAGCGAGGTTGCACAGATTGCACATGCGTTCCGGTGCAAGCTGAATTCCGGAAAAATGGTGTTCCGTAGGTAGGGGTATGTTATACCTTTTCGGAGACTCCAAGAAAAGGGCTTTTCGGATATGTATGGGTTAGGGGGTGTTAGGAGACCATATGGTTTCGGAAATCAGGGCGCAAGTTGGATGCTTCTGGGATTTTGGGCTGTTGCAGAATACACAGGTCACCAACTTGGGTTAGGGAGAGAATCGGGCATAGTTCCAACATATCGTCACTACAACCAAAAACCATGGAAGGTATAATGATGCATTTTGATGTTGTAAGTTCAAAAATGCCAGAAGAACGGTCCAACAAGGTGCTCAACGCAAGCAACGGTCCATTTTCCCTCGCATTTGTGTGTCCACACACCTGTCAGCAAAAGTTTGGCAGCAGCAGAAACCCAAAACGAAAAAGTGCCAGGACAATATCTCCATGATCTTGGCACCTTGGAGCCCGGGTTTGAGTTCATTGGAAAGCCCTTTTTAAGCACTTTTTGGAAAGTATACACATAGCCCCCCCTATGGAACGATCTTTTTGAACACCGAGCCGATTTCCGCAAAAAACCTGTTAGTTCCTCAAAAACCCCGATCCCCCCCCCCCCCACGAAAACAGACATATATATTTATTTTTATGTATATATATATGGGCATTTTCACGGGGGGGGGGGGGGGATTCCGACGCAAAGTGGGAGATTTTTTAGTTCTCGCCGATTTTCTCAAAAATGTCGTTCCGTAGGGGGAGGTATGTTGTACCTTTTTGAAATCTCCAAGAAATGGCCGTTTCGGAAAGGTTTGGGTTGGGGGGGGGGGGGGTAGGTGGCCATATTTTTGAGATCCGGGGCCGAACTTTTGGGCGTTTTGGTGTCTGCTCCAATAAGCTAGTCCAGTCTGGCGTGGTTTGTATCCAGGGGTGCACGGTGCTTGGCCCGGCGCTCCAACAGGTCGTTAATATGGCAAATTTCAGTGCCAATAGTAAATGATGCAGATTTTTATGCCGAATCTACTAGTGAAGGTCCCACCCTTCAACTAAACGATATGTTGGAGAAATTTACCAAAAACTGTGTGCAGGCCTACACTGCGTCAAAATGCGTCAGGGTGGCTTGACGTTTGCACGCTACACTGCCAACAGTTTTTGGTGATTTTCTCTACAATATCGTTGAGTTGAAGGCTAGGACTTGCAGCAGTGGATTCGGCATGAAATTTTGCATAATTTACAAGGTCACTGAAATTTGCCACAGTGACGATATGTTTGAGCACCGGGCCAAGCACGGTGAAAACCCTGTACATATTGCTAGACCAGTAGCAGCAAATTTCCTGAAAAATGCCCGTGTTTGGGACCTCGGATAGCCCCACCACCGTTTTGTTGGGTCACGAAACCTTGATTTTTAAATTCTCCATGTCCGAAATAGGGTGGGGCCAACTTTTGGGCAAAGTCCATAACGACCTCGGGCCGAAAATCCAAAAGCGGCCGAAAAAACTTCCACCTTGGTCAAAACCCCAGAAATGACCCCCCCCCCCCCCCTGAAAACGCCCATATATATATATATATATATATATATATATATATATATATATATATATATATATATATATAATATATATATATATATATAATAGATATATATATATATATATATATATATATATATATATATATATATATATATATATATATATATATATATATATATATATATATATATATATATATATATATATATATATATATATATATATATATATATATATATATATATATATATATATATATATATATATATATATATATATATTATATATACGTGCCAAGGGTATAACTTGGTGCATACACTTAGCGGAAGGGACTAAACTCGATCAAAACGGGCTCAAAATGGGCTCAAATCACTTGTTTGTGCACCCCCAGTGGTCTAGGATCACTTTTGAAAAAAATGCGTTTTTGACCCATTTTTGACCCACTTTTCGTCCCTAAATGGCCCATTTTCAAGGCATTTTGCGATTTTCCATGGGCCAAAACACGTCACCAGGGGCTCAAAACAGGCTAAAAACACTTGTTGGAGCATCCCAAATGGTTGAGGATCACTTTTGGAAAACCGCGTTTTTGACCCATTTTTGACCCATTTTTGGTCCCAAAATGGCCCATTTTCAAGGCATTTTGGGATTTTCCATGGGCCAAAACACGTCACCACGGGTTCAAAATGGGCTAAAAACACTTGTTTGGGCATCCCAAATGGTCCAGGATCACTTTTGGAAAAAGACGTTTTTGACCCATTTTTCACCCATTTTTGGTTTGGAAACAGGCCCATTTTCAAGGCATTTTGGGATTTTCCCATAGCCCAAAACGCGTCACCACAGGCTCAAAACGGGCTAAAAACACCTGTTTGAGCATCCCAAGTGGTCTGGCAACAACTTTGAAAAAAATCATTTTTTTCGCCCCGGGGACCCTGGTGAACCCACCGTTGGCCCTCGCCGGGTGCACGCCGGGCTGCCCTCCGGCTCCAACAAGTGACCACTGCTACGGGTGTCTAGGCGTCTCGTTGGGCGATTCTCAGGCTTGGAAACCACAAAAAGTGGGGGGTTGCGGGTGGAATAGGCGCCCTCGGAATCGGGATTTGAGCCACATAGCCCAAGATACGGCCCGTGCTTGGTTTCGGGGTGTTGGTGCACATGGCGCAGATTTTGGGGCTTTTTGGCGCCTCTTTGGGCCGTTTCTCGGACATATCATGGAGTTGAAGGGCAGTAGAGGGCTCTTTGACACGGTGAAGTCAAGCCGCACGTGGATTGTATCAACCGTTTCCTTTCGTTTGGCCGTTATGACTGGGTTTCGGGGCCATTTTGGGCCAAAAAAGGCTGTTTTGGGGCACAAAATGCGCAGATTTGGGAGGGCACCTCCCGACTTGGCGCCCCCGCCCCGGGGCGCCACCGCTGAGTTTTTGGCTCAAAACTTGGATTTGGCAAGGCCACCACCTAGGCTCTAGGATGGCTAGAGTAGAGTAGAGCCTGGAGCGATGAGGCGGAGCAATGGCCAAAACGGAAAGGAGAAGTGCTTGCTTGTTGCTTGCTTGCTTGTTGCTTGCTTGTTAGCTAGATTTAAGGGGAGAGGGGTGTAGTAATATATGTATGTATGTATATCCTCTAATCTACACCCCTCTCCCCAACTCTAGGTGGCTCCACGGTACGGCTCTAAGGTACTTGCGAAGTGGACAACTTGGTGCATACACGAGGCGAAAGCTGCAAAACTCAGTCAAAACGTGCTCACAATGGGCTCCTTTCACTTGTTTGTGCACCCCCAATGGTCCAAAATCACCTATGGAAAAGGGCGTTTTTTACCCATTTTTCACCCAATTTTGCTCCCAAAGCGGCCCATTTTCAAGGCATTTGGGCATTTTCCATGAGCCAAAACACGTCACCACGGGCTCAAAACGGGCTAAAAACACTTGTTTGAGCATCGCAAATGGACCAAGATCACTTTTGGAAAAACACATTTTGACCCATTTTTGACCTATTTTTGGTCCCACGACGGCCCATTTTCAAGGCATTCCGGCATTTTCCATGGTCCAAAACGCATGACCCCGGGCTCAAAATGGGCTAAAAACACTAGTTTCAGCATCCCAAATGGTCCGGGATAGTTTTTGCAAAATCGCGTTTACGACTCAATTTTGACCCATTTTTGCTCCCAAACGGCCCCTTTTAAAGGCATTTTCGGATTTTCCATGGCCCAAAACGTGCTACCAAGGGCTCAAAACGGCCTAAAAACACTTATTTGAGCATCCGAGATGGTCTAGGGACAACTTTGAAAAAAATGATTTTGTTCGCCCCGGGGACCACGGTGGACCCACCGTTGGCCCCCACCGTGCGCGGGCTGTGCTGCCCTCCGCCTCCACCAAGTGACCACTGGTACAAGGGTCTAGGCGTCTCGTTGGGCGATTCGGAGGCTTGGAAACCACAAAAAGTGGGGGGTTGCGGGTGGACTAGGTGCCCTCGGAATTCGGATTTGAGCCACGTGGCGAAGATTGGTTTTGGGCGTGTTTGACACAAACAGCGCACATTCAGGCCACTTTTGGCCATTTTTGGGCCGTTTCTCGGACATTTCGTGCAGTTAGAGGGCAACAAAGGCCCTTGGTCACGGGGCAAATAGGGCGCACGTGAAGTGTAGCAACTGTTTGCCTTCGTTTGGCCGTTCTGAGTGGGTTTCGGGGCCGTTTTGGGCCAAAAAAGGCTCTTTTGGGGCACAAAATGCGAAGTTTTGGGAGGGCACCTCCCGACTTGGCGCCCCCGCCCCGGGGCGCCAGCGGTGAGATTTTGGCTCAAATCTTGGATTTCGCATGGCCACCACCCAGGCTGTAGGATGGCTAGAGTAGAGTAGAGCCTGGAGCAATGACGCGGAGCAATGGCCAAACCGGAAGGAGAAGTGCTTGTTGCTTGTTGCTTGTTGTTGCTCGTTGCTTGTTAGCTAGATTTCAGGGGAGAGGGCCGTAGTAATATATATTACCACACCCCTCTCCCCTGGTCGTGGTGCCATGGTCCCGTGGTCGTGGTCTCCCTCCAGTGGGGGGTTGAGAGGCCCCAACCCTCGCAAGACCCTATGGCCACGGTTATGTGGCGGGACATGCGGACAGTGCAAGCCACCATCTAGTCGGGGGGGGGGGGGGGGCAAGTCCCGGGTGCACTTCCCTGGCTCCGGGATGGCGGGGACGCCTCTCCGCCGCCCACCGAGCTGTGCAGTGCCTTGGAAGGTCTGTATGGTACCGGCGATGAACACGGGCCACGGCATCACTTACTGGTGGCAACGGACCACGTGGCAGAGCTGTGCGACAACACGGTCGCGCTGGTTGCCGACGTGGCACAGTGTCTGGCCCCCAGTCCATGATTCTCCCAAGGGAGGGGCGGCACGGCAGGAAGCCAAGCCAACACTACAATGCACTTTATGGTTTCATGCCAATGAAAGAGGATATTTTGCGTGATTACCAGAAACCCAAGGACAGTGAGCAAAGCACCCACGAAATAAACCAAGTGTTGTTGCTGCTCAAGAAAATTCACCCTTTTTATTCTCAATTGTTGGTGCACTATGAGACGTTGTACCGATACTTGGAGAATGCGGCCACCACCATGGGCACATTGATACAGCGCTCCTATGAAGACAAGTACGGGAAACACTTGGAGTACCATATACAAGATGAGTACGTTGCTTGGGGTGTGATGCCCCACGGAACATCATTCCTGATTTTGCACCTCACTCGGACAAAGTGGGCTTCCTCCATCACACACCCTTCCAAGAAGCATGTGAAAACGGTACCACGGCCGCTCAATCGTTGGCCAATGACACTTATTTGCATTTTAATGACCCCAAATTGGAACCGTGTGTATTGCCCGATTTGTATCCTGGCGGCGTTGGTGGATATACCGTAGGTTGCGGAATGGGATGTGCTGCCTACTACCGTAGTCGGTAGCTAGCCTTTGATGGCCGATGGTGTCGTGACCCGTGGTGGTCCTTTTTCCAAGTGAGCAAAGACATGAAGGTCCAATGGATGTACAAGCAACAAAAGTTCAAGGCTCAACGTGCGAATCGAGCAGAGGACATTACTGCAGCACATTTGAGAAGTGCGAGGAGTTCCACAGCTCCAAAACCGGCGCCAAAAAAGTTTACCTCACAACAACCACACACGACCTCACAATGTCCGCAAGTTGGTCAATGCAACCGAGCAAGTCAATCTTCAGAATGTGCAACTCAAAGCACCCAACACCCTCCATTCCCTTCCCAGCGTGCAGCAACGTCTACATCGCCGTCAACTCCGCCTACTAGTCAAGGCAAAAACCCGCGTGCATGCTACCAAGACGGCGTACAATCTATGAACCAGAAACTCGAGTGCGAGGGGACCAATAAAGGTACTGCCGAGCTCAACCAGTATTATCGGTATGGAAATTATGTACCTTCCAAATTGGTTGGAACCCGTTCGTATTGGGCCTCACGACGTTTAGATCTTACAGCCATGAGTCGTGAACTTGGCAAGGCAGACCTTTTCATCACCTTGACCATGAATGACATCTGAGCCGATTTGCAAGCTGCTGTGCAAAAAGGGTGCCGTGCAGGAGCTGTGTGGCCTGGAGAATACCCCAAAAAGACAGGGCCAAACAAGCCAATCCAAGATGGTCACGATATAGAGGCTTGTGTGGCGTTCCAAGCGGGTAGAGATCTTCGGGCGGCAGTTCTTGGCTATTGGCAAAAATGGTCCATTTGGTAAGGTGTGGGATTATTGCTTTGGATTTGAATATCCAGAGCGAGGCCGGCTGCATGAACATGACGTGGTATGGTGTGAAGCTAGCAGCATCCCGGACGATGTGATTTGTGCAACAATGCCTCGTGAAAGCGACGGCTTTGATCCAAAGTTCATAGCATACCTTGGGGAACTGTACAAGGAGTGCAACATGGTGCATCAATGCTACCCTCACAAGTTTTTCAATATTGGTCGTGGGTGCGTATGCACCAAGTGCAAGTTGGGTTATCCCTTTAGCGTGCCGCAGGAGAGAGAAGAATTGAATGGCAGTGGTGTCCGCTTGCTTTATCGCAGATATGAAGCCGAAGATGCATGTGTTGTTTCGCACAATCGCCGTTTGTTGGTCCGGCACCAGCGCCACAATAATATGCAACGGATAACATCTTTGGGTTTGGAATTATATCTCGCCAAATATCTCACAAAGCCAGCAAAGTCGTAGCAGTGCCCATGACCATCTCTCCTTATGCAAGCGATGTGGAGCGTCTGCTCAAGCTGCGTTCATGGGAACACATGGAGAGAGGAATGATGCTCTTAGGAATTTATCAATGTCAAGGTAGCCGAGAGGTGGTATGGATTCCAACAGATCCAAGGCCAAAACTAGGACGGCTGAAGCGTCAAAAGCATCTCCCGGACGAAGATAAGTCCACATATGTTTGGCATTTGGCTCGCTATGCCCAATATTTGGAGCGCCCCATTGCTGCAATCCCCATCAAGTACCTGACTACTATCGCTATTATCGTTGAACACAACGTGAACCCGGAGGCACCAATGCTATAGCAAGCAATCCAGCAGAGGACTTTGTATATGATTCTCCTTCTAGCAAATCAGATGATGCAGTGAGCGGAGATCGTTTTAAGGCCAATGTACGCCCATATGAGGGTGAACGAGCATATTGGTTGCCGTCACCACCAGAAAAACTTGGAGAAGACATTCACGGAAGAGGTGGGAAAAAAGTGGATTGTGCGAAGGCTAATTGCGATCCCGAGGTAGAACTTTTACCTCCCCTATGGAGAAGATGCAGACTTGTATTTTTGGCAAAAGATATTATTGTCGCAGCCCTTCACAAAAGCAGACCACGAACGAAAACTCCTCTCATCCAACAATGTCTCTAAAACATACATGGGGGAGTGTATGCATCGAGGATTGTTTCGCGGTTATGAGGAATGGGCAAGAGAAACGTTAAACAATGCCTAGGCACGTGGGTGTTCTGTTGAGCGTTTGCGAGTTCTTGCACAAGTTCTTATTGCCGAAGAGATCCTAGACTCCACCGTCTTCAATACCTACATGTCCGATTTAGATGAGCTTGAAAAGCACCGCTTTGGAGAAGATGAACCGGCAATGGCCGAGGAAGCCAAACTGGATCCCCCATCGGGAGAGGACTTAAGGGAATTCATGGATGCCGACGACACACGTGCTGCAGAGGCACTTGTGAATGCTTTGAACCAAGCGCAACAACGTATATTTGACATTTTTACTACACATTTTCAACGGCAAACTCTTGAGAATGGTCCGGATATTTCCCAACATTGCCGCACATCACGTGGAAGTAGTGTTCCGCAATTGTGTGCTGTTCTTACAGGGGTCGCGGGAACCGGCAATCCTTATGTATGTCCGCCTACTAATTGCCAAGTTACGAGCCCTTGGTTTCGGGATGCTAGTTTGTGGTGCTAGTGGGTAGGTGCCCTAAATGTTGGAGGACGCACAATCCACAGCCTCTTTTCATTATCTTTGGACTTGGAGTGGCAAATAAAAGAAGGCACAACCTTGTGGCGGATGACTTGAACTGCCGATATTATTATTGTCGATGAGTTCTCCCTCTTATCCAACAAGCTCCTTCACACGCTCCACGATATGCTACACAAGGTACGCCGCGACAAGCGTAATCCTTTTGGTGGCATTATAGTGCTCCTCGTAGGTGATCCATTGCAACCCCCCTCTGTTGATTTGGATATTTCTGACACTGCATTCTTTCGAAACCATTTCGCTTCGTTTGTGCTGACAGACGTAATGCGACCCCTAGTAAGCATTGTACTGCTACGCAAGACAACCATGCACACTCCAATAAGTGCACCTTTTCATCCGTGGTATCGCTTCTTTCTTGTGGCCCAAAATCCTCTCCAAAGTGATGAATTCCTGCCTGCAAATGGGGGAAATCATTGATGGATGACGGTACAGGTCGTACTCGTGCGTGTGATTGTGTAGGCGATGGTGCAGCTGATGCAGGTTGAATGTGTTTTTGCTTTTGTAGGATGTGTTTTTGAAACTTGGCTTTGGTTCCTTAAGTTGATAGCTTGTGTGTGGCACACAATGTCTGCGATAGCACAATTGACATTTGAGCTAAGTCATGGGTAGCAAACACTCGTGGGTTATTACACCCGTCCAATAGTTTGAAACCTTGTGATGGTTGCCGGAAAGTACCAGCAGGTCGTCCTTGTTTGCAGATTTGCTCCGTTCCATCCTTGTTTAGATCATCAATGTCCAAGGACATCTTGTCTCCACGCAATTGTCTCTCAATATACGACCAATACGGAAATGCCACATATTAAATATTGCGGAGCATGTTGACTCAATCTTGAAACGTATTCACTATAGAATGGAAGTTGCTTGTATCGTCAGCTAAAAGCCGCAGAACACTTGCACAATATATCAAGAACCACCGTGGGAGTTGCCCCGTGAGTCGATCTGTATGACACCATTGCATGGCGAGCATGATGACACGGGAGCCACATGTATCGCGATCTCGTTGAGTTCTATAATGATGCCATGTAAAGGGCCATCCCTTTTTACTCATAATTGCCCGGAACCATGCGCCACATGTAGACGAGTGATCTTTAGGATCGTGGATGACCAAGGTCTTGTTTTCAATGGAGATGTTCGTGACTAACACGAAATGAACTCCAACAGTTGAGTGCTGCAAGGTGAGTAGTACGGGTAGGGCATATCCGAGAGTACAGATAACCCTTAAAGTCAGAGCATGCTGCATTATTACGGCCAATGTCACATCTTGAATGACCGGCTTCACAGAGGAATTGCCGTGTGGCAACAATGAATAGGCCTTGAAGTGAACGCGCGCGTGATAAAGCAACATATGTGTGTGCTGCGGCAAAAAATGCTGCCATGTCCACCCATACGCGGTCGTAACAACCGCCGTGTGTACCGTGCACAGTACATGAGTATCCAGCAAGCATACGAAATCGGATTATCTTGACTTGCACGGACGGGCCGTACACCGGAATAATTTGCTGGAAACGGCCGATGGGGTACTCCCTTGCGCGCCCCACCGGGCTTACCACAATGACATCATTAGACCAGCTTTTGATCAGAACAAGTGTTGAGTCCATTGAGACATCTCGAATAAGCCAGGCCCTCATGCCCGCCGCGACACACACTTGCTAAGGCAGAACACGCCGATTGTGAGAATTGATGTAGTCGCACATTGCTTGATTGGTAGGAGCACCACCCATGTCAACGTAGCTAGCATCGAAGGTTACAATGCTTGACCCCAATTGAGCCGTTGAAGTGTTCATTCCATGGGTTTATAGCATTTCTACGTCCAACCAACATGGGGGCATCCTCCAAGTCTTGTAGTGACACATCAGTATCTGGTGCAACGTTTTGTTGCAGAATTAAATGGTCCTCGTCACTCTCCTCTGCAACCCGCACGATTGGGCGCTAATGAAATGTGCATCGTCTTGGCGCACTTTCCTTGTTGATCTACATTACGTGCAATTATGGAATTGGTTTGTGGCCACAAACGTCTTGTCTCCCAAACCACCAAGCCAAGTTCCTCCTCATCCACGAAGAACCTTTACAACAATAACTCATAATTGGGATTATGTGTGTCCATCCTGCTTAGCATATGAAGATGCTTTAAAGGGGTACGATGAGCTGGTTGATTGGGCAATGACGGAGGCTAGGGCCCTACCTTCCGTCAGCAACGGCGACATGGAGGCTGCAATTCACAGCCACCAATACATGCCATCATCAGTGTCCACATCAGCAAGTGGTATGTCTTCACCGTCCAACGACGCGCAGTCTGCACATTCGTCAACCCGTAAGAAATGTGGAAGAAGTAAAGGGACCACAAGGGCAAGCCCACAAACCGCACAGCCACCCAATGGGCCTACAAGAAGAATGCCAAAGACAAGAAAGACGAATATGCCTCCACGTACCCAAACTTGCAAACCACCACCCTACAAGTCGCACCGTCCACCACCTCCCAAAAGTGGACAAGAGGGAAACCCAACTTCTCAAAACCACTCCTCAAAGAAGCGGTCATCCAACTCCGAGTCTAAGCCGAGGTCCAAGAAAGGCCATACAATGGACCACGAAGAGTCTCATTCTAGACGCAAGCGATCAAGTTCGAGCCGTCCATCTGATTCAACATGCCAAGAGCCTCCAACAGCATGGCTACGACAACAACAACGTCCAGTAAATCATGCTACACCATCCGAGAAAGAAATCAAGAAGTGGTTAAATCTTGTCACGGACGGCAATTTAAGTCGACGCCAACGCCGCAAGCATGCTTTGCAGTTCTTGGGAGCTGCTGATAGTACCCAGGTAACATTACAATACCGCACTGTGAGTCTCCAACTGCATCTGGACAAAATCCCGTCAGATGCACTCGCAAAGCAACGATGGCAGGTTTTTGGTTGTGCAAGAGACATGTTGCGTTAGGCCAAACTAAGCACTTGCCGTACATGAACAAACTGATGTATATTACTTCTTCCAACCTTGGGGATTTACTTCGATCCTACGTCATCACCATCAACACCTCCGTTTCTAATGTACAATGATGCACCATGTATGTATATTTCCACCCGAGATGGCGCCCACCATTACATAACTCCACGAAACAGCTTCCGTTGCATCTATTATACATGCTATTTGTCTGTTGCGGGCAATTGCATGTACTTTGCAAATATGTATTGTTTGCACTTGTTGCATTGCAATTTCCGACTTTGTGGGCTTCGCATCCCAGGGGTACGATTAACATATACAAATTTAGGAAACATAAATACAATTAGTACACGAAGTAGTACGCAGGTGTGGTCTTAACGAAGTTACCTTCCCTTACTTGCAACAAAAGTACAAACCAACCATGGTAGACAACATTGTGCGCGCGCCGTCTATTGTTTCCATCGGTAAGTTACGGTTCCCAACTTCCCTGACTTCGATCAAGGTGTACCCTTAACAGGTTTAGCATCAACAACGCTCTAACTGAGGGTGATCCATTTTCTAAAACATACGGTGAACATTTCGTTTGGAAAGCAGGTGTACTCTTAACGGAGTTACTTTCACTTACTTTCAATATCATTTCAAACCATCCATGGCAAACCACGTTGTGCGTGTGCCTCCCATTTTTTCCATGGGTGACGTTCATGTTTCTGACTTCCTTGCCTTCGATCAAAGTGTACCCTTAACGGGGTTACCTTGAGCAACACTTGAAGGGAAATCAATCCATTTCCTAAAGCATCTCCATGGTCAAGCTTTCCGGCTTTCTTGATTTCGATCACAGGTGTACCCTTAACGGGGGTACCTTCAAAAGTCCCTCAAACTCAAGTAAAACACTCCATTCTCTAATCCATTGCCATGTTCAATCCACAAGGCCCCGAGGGTACCAAAGTTGCATCCCTTCCAAACAACGTAAATAATGCCAATGTGCACACCCCCCCCCCTTAGCCAAAAGCCAACATTGGCCACACACCAATAAAAGGGTCCCCCCTTTCACTACAAAAAGTTAAGTTAGCATCCACCTAGAAATGTAACTTGTGCGCAAGCCGTGTGAAAATGTTGTCCATGGTGCGTAGTGTTCAAATGACAATAAGGGACCGGGTTGCCAATCCTTCACCACTACTTTGAGGTAATACACACGTATGGTCCCAACCATCCCTTGAACATGCACTCAGAGGCTATGTTCCAGTACAACCCTGTATTTCGCACATCCACATCTCCATCTCCATCTCCCACATTTTGATTCCCTCTTGCTAGGTGCATTCGTGTCCCGGAGTACATTTGCTTCAAATATGGACACTGCGCCCACCTGCCCCATGTGCCACGCCGAACTAATCCCCAAGGTTAGCGGCCAAGCGACTCCGAATTTCCACCCGGCATTTTTAGCATGCCCCAATGACAAATCGGACAACCGTCACCAAGGGGCTTTCAAGTGGACGGAGCCGCCAAAAAAAGTTCCACATCATTGGCCCCCAGGTTTGTGTGCAGTGTGCGCGCATCAAAAAGTGGGGCACAACTTACTCATTCAAATGCTGGCATGAATCCGCTTCGGGATGTAAGTTCTCATGCGGTGCAACCACAGTTCCTGACCTCCAACATTGTGATTGTGTGGTATGCGGTTGGGTGTACACGCCAGATAACACAAGTGAATGTGTGCCCGTATCCTCTCTGTGTGCATCGACATCACCCATGGATTCGACACCACCACGCAAAATTCCGCGACCAAATTTTGCCACACAGACTCAAAGTTATGCTCGCCCGCAAGACTTGAAACACGAGGCCACCATACCAATTACAATGTACGAAACTGAGGATTCTTTCGTCATGCTCGCTCGACACGGAGTCACGGGTAAGGCGGATGCCAATGCCGTTACTTTGAACTTCGAGAGTCCAAGGGGTCTACCCCCCAATATTGTCGTCCGAGTGAACTATGTGCAATTTGCTCATGAGTTGCCATCGATAGGCACAAAAGATGAGGCCACGAAACCTCAATGTTATCACCGCACCATTTAATTTCCCAAAGCGGTCCGGCCTAAGCCAGCTAAGGAGAGCAAAGCAGCACATATTGCACTGACTTTCAAGAAGGAAAGCGGCAAAGTTGTGTCCTTCTAATGTCCTTGCTTGATGGAATGTAATGCCCAATTCACTACATGTGGAGCATCATATGGTGCCGGACTATATGATTCGTGCACACCGGCGACAAGTATGCAGCGACAAATGCAATTCTTCCGTCCTCTACTTGGGCTTTCAAATGAATTCAATTGCCCATTCGCGCGTTACTCTTAACGCATCAACAATTGTTGCAATACTACTCATCAACGTTTATTCAATATCCCACTCACGTAGTGATCTACCTTTTCAAGGCACATAAGCCGCAAACTTCGCACGCATCATGTTGCGTGCAGCATTTTGCTCCATGCACCAGCATCTACATTCACATGTCTTGCCCCTTCCCTTTAACAATGTTATGCAACCTTCCACATAACATTTCTACCACATTGGAAGTTCAATTGCACGAACCCGTATTATTTGCAACTCGCATTGTATTTGCATGCACTTGGGATGATTATAAATTTAGGAAACCTCGTGCTCCTTTCTTGGGGCGGCAGCGCTGTCTCAAGGCGCTAGAGCACGGCGTCCACGGCGGGGTTGCCGCTCTTTTTATGGGGAGTTGCGCTGTCTCAAGGCGCCAGAGCATTTGACGCGTCCGTGGCGTTGGAGCTGTCACTTTGGTGGGCAGCTCTGAGGTCCCAAGGCGCGAGATGTTGTTTTTCCTGCTTTGGCCGTGAATGTGATTTGGATCTGGCTTGGATGCCAAAATGGCTTGAGCAACGAGGCCACAAATACCCTCTGTGGTGTTGCAAGGCTGTTTCTGGTACTTATATATGCCTTTAGCTCAGATTTTTTTCCTGGGACACCGACATGACTGCTGGGATACTGGCTTTTGCACCAGATGCAGTCCGGTATGTAAGTAGCTCCGCATTTCAGTTTTTGAGCCAAGGCTTATGGGCTTTTTGCAGGCTGTGGACCAGTAAACTTAAGTTGTGAGACGATGACTGAACAAACATTATCGTGCAATGAGTACAAGGGTGTGCATGGTGCATGGTGAGTTTACAAGTATTGCGGTGGTGCTTTGCATAGTAGTCGAACACCTCACATTTATTTTGCCCCCTCACTGTGAGTTGGAGCATGCACATGGCCATGTAAGTAGGAGCCTTCAAATGGTTTCAGAGAATGTACTCACGCCGCTGAACACAATGCAGCAGCTGGCGCACATACGAGGCCTCGTGCCTTGATGTGCCATCCACAACAATGGGTAGCCATTGTAGGTTCCAGTCACCCAGCTCCATGAGATCCGATGACGAGGATGTTCGGCACTTGTATAGATGCTGCAACCGGTGCGGCAAGAAGTCGCCGCGGATTCGCCACACAGGTGGATGTCAGACGAAACACCCGCAAGTGTCGTGTAGTTTTCATGTGGGATTAGTTGGTTCAATGCTTGAGGGTATGTCTGTTGCGGTGCTTCTGTTGAGCAAGCTAGGTCAGGTCCGGATAAACTGAAGTGGCCGAAGGCTGTGTTATATAACAGAATACCGCCCCATGTGCGGGTGCACATTGCTGGAGCATGGGTTGCATGGTAGAGTGCCCCCAGAGTTAGCGTGTGAGCAAGGATGTGCATGGTGGAGTGTGTCGGTGCAGGGATGTGTACTTCTGGCCCATTCATGCCTATATTATTTGCTTTCAGCCTAGTGCCGATGTTTGGTGAGCGGGCACTGAGCTTGTGAGGGGAGTGCAATAGGCCCGAATGGCCAGTACAGTGAAATGTCGTGGCGATCGCAGGCACGAGATAGAAGAGGCACGCTCACCCCGAGGACGCATCAAATATGGTGAAGGAATGAGACCCTGTTGAGTTACCATTTTTAGTACGCTGTTTCAGTGTTGCTTAATATAAAAGGGATACTGCGATGATTGGTCTAAGTTATCGTGATGTTAAGTAAGGTCCAGCGATATGTATTATATTGTTCTTTCACGGACCAATGTATGCAAGGAACTGTGAAAGTTTCTGTCCGCCCGGAGGATATTGAGGACTGGTTAGAGATTCAGCAACACGGGATCAGGAGACCAAATCTGAGCTGGTGTTGGTGGTGGCAGTGCATGGGTCTTGCAAGGGTGTGCTCTTTTGTTTTCGTTTTCGCTGCGCAAAACAAACAAGCAGAAGGAGAGCGGTGGTGTTCAAAAGCAACAAAGTGTCGAGAAAAAGAATAACCAAGAGTCCGGTGGGATTGCAGTTAGACTTCCCAAAGGACAAGACGAAGCAATGCTAGTTCACTAGAACAAGGAAAGCACAACCGCAAATCAAAAATACAACTCACTGCTATCAAATTACTTTAGCAGGGCAGTACACCACGGGGTCACCGCCCCACCGCACAGGCGGGTCGGTAGGCTCACACTGGGACGGACAGTGGCGGGCGGCTGGCAGCTTCTCAGGCAACTCAACATTCAGCGAGTCGCCTCGGGAACCAGCACGTAGCACAAAAAAGTACAAAATAGTTGACTTGGGTCGGGTATAGCCCCTACTATTACCTAAGACCCCGACACCAAAAACGTGGCAATTACACATGCATACATACTTCAAAAAGGCGTGTAAACATGCTTCCAAATGAGCACCAAACCATACGACGATTAGGATCAAGCGATGAATCAATAAATGGCAAAAGATCGCAAGTAGTAGCAAAGAGAAGGTAGTACACATTCTGCTCACGGCCCTTAGGTTGCTCAGTCTACCCGGAAAACTACTGGTATGAGGAGTCGACGCCCCCACCCAGACCACATGGGGACACCCCCATGTGTGACTAGCGAGTATGGCAAATCAGAAGACGGCCTTGATTCGTGATCGCCGAAGAGGTGGCTTGCGCAACTTTAGCACACCACGGTGAGCGTGGGTCGTCTCCTTTGGTACACGCAGAAAAACCCAATTTCATTGTAGCCTAGAGCGACATCGTGCGGGCGTTCTAGCCTAGACTAGATCAATAGTAGAACGATATAATCCGAACCAAGAAGTGCCATTTTGTTTGTTGCCCCACCGTGCACGCTTGCTATTGCCTATGGTGCATTGTTGCATGTCCCCTTGTCTCACACTTGGATTTTTGATATTTCGTCCTCATGAAACGTCCTGCAACTACCCCTGTTGCACCATCCTCAACCAGGGAGGATCGGTCCCCATCGTCCAAGCCCTTACGGCACTTGAGTGGGGCTACTAGCCTCAAGGATCACTGGGTGGGCCATGACTTGGCTATGTGGGCCCTAGCTGGCCCCTTAGCATGGCTGCAATTCAATAATGCTGTCCAACATGTCAATGCCGCCACTTCTGCTCGCACTGCGGGTGAGGCATGCAAAGCCACCATTGAGGCATACACCGCCTCCTTACTCCCACACCATGTAGGAGCTAGTGCTCAACTTGCGTGCCCCCAAGTCTTCCTGGAGGACTCTCTCGGAGCTCTACGCGCTCCACAAGCCAGAGTACCACCGCACCATCCCCGGTGGCCCCCATGCCCGGGCCCTTGCACCGAGCACGACTTCCAAGCCCGCTAGGAGGAGTTGATCGGCCCGATGGAATTGGATGACCCCGTTGCCACGGTGTTGCCCAAGGCCACGGGAATCTCATGGCTCTTCGCATCATGGGTCAAGTACATCCTCTCCCAGCCAAGCTCGAAGAGGTATATCGCCCTCTCCTTCCTGTTGATGTTCATCATCCGGGGGCATGCCTACGGGCCAATTGGACGCAATTCCACATCTCCTTGGCCAATTTTGATCGCTTGGCCCGCTCCCCCGCGGGTCTTTGGGTGTTGAGCACGGCGAATTGTGATGACAAGGCCCCAACCGGGAGCAAGCACCAGTTCTGCCGCAGCACGGGTTCATTTCAATAACGGAATGTCACAAGTGTTTGAAAATACATACTTTGTCAAAGAGTCTTCATGAAAATAATCTACTCGTGTGGCCGACAATACATGGAATCACCGTAATCATACAACCCACATGGATCATATGTATCGACCCGGGTTTGCAAGGATAAAGCTTTAAGCACACACAACTGTTTCCCTTTGTTTACAGTTCCTAGCTAACAACCGCTTGCTCTAGGCCTCTGGTGAAAGTGAATCCGCCACAGACCCATGGCAGCACCGGCAGACTTCGCACGGGACGCTGCAGCACGCACAAGCCCATAATCCACTGAGTGTGTGACCAAAAATGTGGCACCAGAAAGCCTCAGAACCCTCAGCAAGAGAAGCCAAAGGGAGACGGAGCCTAGAACCCACTATCTGCTTGGCTAACAACATGGCACCTGAGTACTTGGCTGACCGCCCAAAGAATGAACTCGTGGAAAATCTAAGTCGTGCATAAAAAAATTGCCACTTCCTGTATTTTTTTTTTCCTGTCAACATGTGTAATCCTTTTTACCATCAGTCGTGTAATTTTTTTTTTGCTGTCAGCGTGTGTCATATTTTTGACTGTCAACTGTCAGTGCATGTCATTTTTTTGGGCTGTTAGTGTGTAATTTTTATCACTGTCAGCGTGTTTAGTTTCTTTCTTTAAAAAAATGTTTTATGTTGAAGTCTCAGTTTGCCTATCTCCGTGGGAATCATCATGCGCATCCCAACAGTACTTGCTTCGTGAGCTCATCTTGCGGCTGTGTGCAGAAGACTTACTAATCGACGTGGGAATTTTTTTTAACACACGCTGACAGCAAAAAAAGAAATTACACAACGTGGCAATTTTTTGGTACACACGCCGACAGCAAAAAAAAATACACAACTTACAACATACAAAATGAGCTGGGGTGTACAGAGTCGCAAGCTGCACCCTCACCAGCATCAGGGTGCTTGCCCATAGAAAAGTCTGATCAGCAGGAAGCAAGGAAACCTAAGAGACCACAAAGGCCCCATTTTGTGAGCAGTAAAAGCGCTTGATGGTGTCCATCTCAACAAGGAACATAAAAAAACAGGAGGTCTCCAATGAGCTGCACATGTCAGTCCACTTTGTTCCCAACGGGTCTGTACCTACACTCCAACCACACTGTACGACAAGATTAGGTCCCCCACAATGAACCCCAGGTGCGCCACAACTTCACACACACACACACACACACACACACACACACCAGAAATGTGACCCACTTCTTATGCCTATCCCTGGCAACCATCTTATGCCTATCCCTGGCAACCAGTTTAACACTTTTTGTTTCAGCTAACCTGGAAACCCTCTGTATCAGCGAAATGTATCTGCGAACATCAGGAACTAAACGTATTGGCAGACTGTATTGGCGAAGTTGGTGAAAATTGGTCACTGATACAGGGGCTTGGTTGTCGTGCGCACACAATGCAAAGCAAAACGAGCAAAGGCTCACCAGCTACTTACATCCCCACCACCACAAGCCTGACATTGTGTGTGCAGGACGCAAAACACAATTCAGACCACACTGCAGGAAGAGTAAATGCACGTCTCATTGGAACATGATTCAGCAACAAGTCGAGCACCGCGGTGAAAAGCGGCTCCCCAGCTCAAACTCCCTGCCCACTAGCAGGGGATTGCAAATGAGAGTGCCAACAGAGGACCCTCTTTTTCAAGTACCCCCCCCCCCCCGCCCCTTGTCGTTCCCCACCCCAGGGAAGACGGTCCCCCACCACCCCCCGGGGGACGGTCACCAAGTGACGGTCCCCCACCCCCCCCTGGGGGACCGCACTACCACCGTACACGCACATTTGCAGGCACAGAAATTGCAGCATAAAATGAAAGAATTCAGCATAGGATGCATTCAAAGGGCTGCCAATGTTCGAAGACCTACTCCTTGACCGGCTCGGTGTAAAATTTCTTGGTCCTGCTCCACTTCACCTTGAACTCTTGCACATGCTCTCCACTTTCCACTGGAATGCTTTGGGCAGCACTCTCGGGTGGTGGTTTTGCCTTCTTGGTAGGAGGCTTGCCAGGCGCATGCAGATTTCTGGGAACCCATTTCCCTTCGGGAATGTCCCTTGTAAAATACAACTTGTTCCCAAAACTGTGTCCCATACCCCATACACCACGGGCACCCTTCACCCACAGAACCTCCGTGTCAGAATTCAGGTCACTATCATCATCCGTCACATTTGTCCGGTCCCAGGGGGAAACATGGTTGTGCTGTCAAGTTCCATTTCAGCGAAAATAAGCAAAATGTCCCGCCATGAGTGCAAGGGATACAAGTGGCAGTGTCCCACAACACAGTCACCCACACAACAACACAATGAGCCGCAACGAAAATTTTTGGGTTGGCCAAGTGACGGTCCCCCACCCCCCCCTGGGGAACGACAAGGGGTGGGGAACGACAAGGGGGGGGGGGGGGTACTGAAGTAAAACATCCAGTTCTACCAGCTTCCCCAAAAGCCAAACGGTCAAATAAAAGGGCTGCCCTTTAAAAGATGCCTGGGAACGGACCGGTATGGCCCAAGATAAACGCAAGAGCCAGGGTCAGTGCATCACCTGGTCCTAGGCGTTTCGTTTGGGTGTTGTACTCTGGACTGAAGAAGCCTGTGAAGCGTGACAAATGGGTGCCTATGACGGACGCCTTCTGGAAGCCCACAGGCGCAGTACGGTCCAATTCACGCTGTGCCAGTGCAGCATGGTCTGAGCTCGCAGCAGACGGCAGTGTCACGGTGTCCCTGCAGCAGCGGTTCATATTGCTGATGTTCGATGGCAACCGGATGTAAGATGTGTAGGACAGGTCGGGGTTGATCAAGATATATGGCAAGTTTGTATCAAGAGTTGGAACAAACACTGGACAAGCAATGTGCCAGCGAAATGAATGGGTACTGCCACAAGCCTCATTAACGTTTTCTGGGAGACGGATTGGAAATCGACTGTGTGTGGTGGGGCACTAGCACATTGCAGTGGCCAAAAGGTTTAGAGCAACGTGTAGGGAAGAACATGCAATCCACAACCTTTGACCTTATGAAACAGAATCTCTTGCATTTATGTTTAGTGTGCTTTGAATTCCTCAAGGATGCATAGTCCATGCACACAATGCTTCCTGTGAGAAAATTTGTTCTTGTGGCAGTTGCTTTGTTGACCTATTTTTGCATTGCGTAGACTTTGTGCTTACACCGAGGACACGCAAGCCATGCCTATGAGACTTCTGAGACTGCAATTTTGGTGTCATTGGCTGCTCTCTAGGAGTACTTCCGAACAAGGATAGCGGAGGGCTACTGGTCGGTGTGCGTGGGGTCATGGAGGGCAGCGAAGTCTTCTTATCGGCTGTGTTGCGCGCAGACATGGTCAGCAATTCACGCAGCAGATAAAGAACCTACATCCAAGGCAACAGTGAAATGCAGGAGGTGACAAGTGTATTTCAGGTTTGGGGTGCTCTAACCCCTGATCGTTACAATAAACACATACCCCATCAATCACTTCTCTGCGGGGTGTGTAAGGCTGCTCCGGCTGTGATTCCTGGGCCTCAATTTTGATCTGTGACGAATCTGCTGCGGTGGCTTGGGCCTGGATGCGGCTGCACCTTCCTTGCTGGGGTGGCACCACTGGGAAAACATCTTAGTCTATGGCACTTGTGTGCACCCCTGTAGTCTCATTGTCAGGCGATTGGCACTTCTTGTACCTGGGTTTCGTCCCACCTCTTGCACGGCACCAAGCAAGAAAGAAATGCACAACCACAATGGTTTCTGAGAGCAAGGCAGCTGCAGAGCTGTGTGTGCATGATGCAAATGTGAACATGGAGCAATGGCAAGGTTTGTTTAGTTTCTTCGCCAATTGCAGACCAGGCATCAGCAACTGTGAGGTGATGAAATCTCCTCAGGAAAAAAAAGTAAAAAAGTCAAAAGTAATATTGCACATAAAGCTGGCAAATGGGCACTGGATCTTCAGTGGTCAATGGCAGAGCCTGCACACAGGGGATGCCCAACACAAAACCTGCCAGGCATCATGAAGCGTATAAATGGTGTTCATCACACATGTGGCACCTTTGGCTTTCACACAGCACTGTGGAACCTGGATACGGCTGCACACCTGGTGTTTGCATGCAGGGCTGAGTGTCACTTGGGGTGTACAGCAAGGCAATTTGAGGTAAACTGCATAAGGTAACAGCAAACCAAAATTGAGATGCAGCACTTAGGAGGTCCTGGGCGGCGGTGCGAATTACACAGCACGAGCTGGCCCCAGGACCTCCTGAACTCCCTGTCCTCCAGGGCACACTTCTTGACTGGCCATGCTGGTATGAGCTGGCTTAACTGTACCAGAAAGGGGGCCACCACCACTGTTTGCAATATCCCTTGTATGAATAGCCATGAACAGCCATGGACAATAGCGGTGAGATTCACTTACCTGTGCAAATTTTCAACGCATACACCGACAGCTTGTCGGTGATGGCCGGTAGCATGAGTTGCAGAACCGTGGGGGCGTTGGTGACGCAGCATCAACCCAGCGATCCAAGAGGGCATCGTCAGGCAAAGGGTTGGGGGCATCAAGGTGCTAGAAAATGATGCCCTTCGTGAGCAAAACCAGACTAGGGCTGGTAATCACCCTGCATCCGCACCAGTCTAGTACTGGGCCTGTGCAGTTCCTATTTCATAAGAATGATATACAATGTATCCAAAAAGACTTCGACAAACTGCACAAACAACTCACAGACATGTTCAAGAATGGCAATGAATCCCACATGTGCCTTGTCCATAAGACGGGGTTGGTTTGCTGGTGGGTGGTTTGTCGCTGGCTAGGCAGCCCTGCAAAAAGTGTGTTTCTGACAACATGATATGCTTGCTGTTAAACATCACAAAATGCGTGTTTAACAGTGCCTGGCTCGCTTGGGTGCTGCATTTACAATATATTTGAAGCTCCCCTGGGGTGTGAATTCTAGAGCTGTAGCAGTTGAACATCACAAATGACGCATTGCAGTGTGACTGAACCCGATGTTTTGCTCTGCTGGTCAAACCATCCGCGCATACCATACAACCCGAAAGAGTGTGCGTTTTTGGGAACCAACAGTGGTTTTTGAAAATGTAATTGTGGCCTTGGGCTGAACGTGAAATCTGGGAGGCCCTTCTTTTTGCGCCTTTTCTGCACCTCTTTCATGTGCTTGGACAATCCATCTAGCTGCCTGAGTAGAATTTCAACAGAAATTGCATGAAGCACCATGATCTGGGCTGACAAAAAACCTACAATTGGGACTCCTTTTGCTCCCTGCCTCATTGCATTCTGGTCTACATG
Source organism: Eutreptiella sp. 'Long Island Sound 2002' (assembly GCA_964036045.1). NCBI lineage: Eukaryota > Euglenozoa > Euglenophyceae > Eutreptiales > Eutreptiaceae > Eutreptiella > Eutreptiella sp. 'Long Island Sound 2002'. Next base: position 89,790,760 of record OZ038383.1, on the reverse strand, counting down.
GAAAAAATTGTTGTGCATGAGCTCCTATACAAGATATTCGTACACTTGCTCAAAGGATAGGGTGTGAAACAGCTCTTGGGTCGATTTGCCTAACCTATAGCGACGTCTGTCGTTACCACACGCCATGCTGATCCACCTGGTTGCACCTTGGTCAACAATGATGTCTTTGATCTACCACAGGGCAAACAATGCATTTTTCTTTGCCCAGAAGCAGTTGTCCATATCACGCTCCCTGACTACAGGGCTAGCAAGGCAAGGAACATGGCATGTACACCAAGGAGGGAGGGGAGGGACATTTAGGGGGACATTTAGTGGTGCACAAATGAAATGACATTTCTCCAAAGGAAAATTGATGAGTGTTAGCAGTTTCACCCACAAAGCAAATCCGAACCCTCTGTCTATTCAGGCATATGGTTGTGTCCTCTGAGGTTTGCACTCAACAGCTTTACAGCCAAAGAAACTGAAACCGAAATTATTCGTCGCTGGGTGGAAGGGTCCATCCTCCCTACAGCATGGGCTGGCGGGCGGGTTCCCAAACAATTCAAAAACAACTATCACAATGAAACAATGCATGGGGTGAAACTGTTGCAGTCCTTTGTCCAATAGGCATTTCACCCACAAAGCAAAGCAGAACACTTCAAACAATTCAGGCATGTGGTTGGGTCCCCTGGTTACTTAATTCAATGACAAGACGATGGGGTGAAAAATGTAACTGGTGTACAAAAAAATCATCGAGTCGTCTTATTTTTATTTGCAGTAAATGTGTGTAACTTTTTTTTTCTTGCGGTAAGTCGTGTAAATTATTCAAAAAAAAAAAATGAATTTTTTGTTGCGGTCAACTTGTGTAATTTTCTTTTTGCGGAAAGTCCTATAAATTATAAAACAAAATTGAAAAATTGAAAAAAATGCAACTTTTGCAACACATGAGCAATATGTACAGCTGCCGGTTCCGTACGGCACCCCATCGCGACCTTAGCGATGGGACCCCGAGTCCACAAAGCACATAATACTCTGTGTAGCCACCAATTGGTTGGGACTCGGCCAATATAACATGGTTTCACCTGGTGTCATTGGCACTGGACAAAAAATCAGGCCCAAGAAAAGAGTTTTGACAGGGCCATGGCCAACATCCAATGTGCCAGCACTGGGAACAAAATCAGGCTCAAGAAGAAGAGTCCTGATAGGGCCATGGCCAACGCTAGTGCCACCATTATAGGCCACCAAGGCGCTGATATGGGGCCAATATAATAGCATGCTTATACGCTCCACCAAACGGGCGGAGGAAAATACAACCCACAAAATATGCACCCGCTAAAAGTAGTTGCAGAATGCACACTTGTAGATCAAGTCGGCTTTTGTGTCGCTGGACTTGGGGTTTGCATCAGGATTGGGGTTAAGCTAACGAGCGGCGCACAACTCCGCCACTAGGCTGCTTGGCCAAGTCATTGATGAAAAGCTGGTCACGCCCTAGCTAGCCAGATGCATCTCTCGGGTAGCCATCCGGCACCTTGCGCCACTCTCCACTGATGAGGACCTTGGGACGGGTGTCCTCCTCTGTGGGGGTGGCCATGGAAGGTTGCGACCTAGCCTCCGGGCTTTCCACGCTTTGCTCGGCGGAGGCCTCCTTGCCTTCGGGTGGGGTAGGGGTGGCCTAAACACTCTCCTCCATCACCGAAGGGTTACCTTCAACTTGGGAGCTGGGGGCGGACTGGGGAGGGCAAGGAAGCTCGGTCACGCCCTCCACATCATCACCGGGCGCTTCAACAACCCGCACAACACGGTCATCATTAACAATGCCGAGCACATAGTCCACAAAACCGGGACCCATTTGGACGAGGGGGACATCGGAAAAAGAACCTCGGTGCTCCACCGCCACGTTCACGATGTTCAAGCTTTGAAAACCACAAGACCAACCGTCCGTTTGGAATCCCAAGGCGCGGTGCTTGCTGGTTAGCGAAAGCTTTGTCATGGCCACCAAGAAAGGGCGGATCAAATGAATGGAGCTTCAGGTTCCCAAACCCAAATAATGAAAAGCTCCAGCCACACGACAATTGGAGGCACACACAAACTAGTGTGCCCCTTCTTTGTCATTGGTATTAACCACAAAAATGTGGCGACTGCACCAAGCCATGTGTCTAGTGTTGTGCCGGATGCAACTATCCGCATGCACTCGGACAATCTTCTGTCGCTTTGCGGCTGGGCTTTGGGTTTCCGGCTACTCCTCGATGGGGCTCTCAACGCCTTTGCCATGGTTTTTGGGACCCCACAACTCCTGGTTGGGGTGCCTTATGCTGCCGTCCTGGGCTTTTTTCCACTCCTTGCTCAGGTGCCGGCCGCCTTTGGTGTGCTTTTGGGCGCCTGCGACTCCTAGCTGGGGTGCCCATCTTCTTTGACTCCATCTTCGTTCCCGGCCAGCCTTGGTTGGGGTACTTGATGTTTCTGGCTTGGGTCTGGGTCCCCGCCACTCCCAGGTCAGGTACTTGAGGTAGGTAGGTAGGTGTCTTCGGGAGCTGGGGATGCCTTCTTTGAGGATGCGGGAAGAAGGTCCTCTCTTGGGGACGTTGTGTCCCTCCCACTGCCCTATGGTAGGTGCCTCTTAAGCCGCTCCCGCCTTCATGCTTCGGAAGGCACGATCGCAGCCATCCGGTCCATGTGTCCCGGGTGTGATGTTGTCCCCACATGTGCCCGCGTGCGTGGCCACATGCCCCCTCCTTTGGGCGGCAGCTCTAGCTGCCCAGCCGTGTGGAGTGTCTCTCGGCACGAGAGGTATTGCTCCCGATGTCTACGGTACGACCGCTTCACCCCTGTGCCTTGAGTTGCGGAGCTTCTCTGCTTGGCACGCGACCCACTCTTGGGCTGTGCACCAGCTTGCCTGGCGCTGGTTGCTGCCATGGCTCCGGGTGACTTTGCCATGGTCCCAAGCGCAGCCTAGCTCGACTCGGACCAGTGGCCCTGGGGTACTACCCCTACCTGTGGCCCGGCGGATTGGCTGGGTTCCCCGAGTTGCTTCGTTCTGTGGGGAGCGGTGTTTGGTTCCCTGTGCTCGTGGTTCCCTAGATGGGCTCGCCTGTGCGGTGTCCATGGCTCCATGGCCATCGTTCACGGGCGGCGCGTTGTGCGCGTGCGTGTTCGGTGTGAGTGTGTAGGGTGTCCGTGGCTCCTTGGCTCTTGTTCACCTCCAATGTGCGTGTGTGATGTGTTGGTGCGTGTGCGGTGTCCATGGCTCTTTGGCTCTTGTTCACCGCGGGTGTGTTTTGCTTGTCTGTGCGCTTGTAGGGCGTGTGGGGTTTTTGGTGCCCGCTGCCCTTTGACCGCCACATTCCTTTTCTTTATTGAAGCCTTGTGTTTCGTTTGCCCCCCCCCCCCCGCTTTTTTTGCTTTGTATTGTCGTTATTGGGTGCTTGGGTGTGCTTGGGTGCATTGGTTTTCTTTTGTGCGCTAGTTTGCTTTTCTTTGACCTATTTAGCAGCTTTGGTTCCCCTGCGAAAAACAAACATCCACTAAAAACCAAAGGAAAGCAAGTACAAATGCACAGTCCTCTGGTGCCCGTCCCTCCCCTTACCCCTCCTCCCTGAGCAGCCGCGGACGGTGCTTTGCGGTGGTGTTGTCGGTCTTTGGTGCCCCATGCCGTGTTTGTCCTTGGCGGCCGCGCCCCGGGGGTGCGCGGCGTTCGTGGCTTTGTACATTGGTGTGGGTTGGGGCAAGCGAAGGGGCAGGGTGTTTGTTTCGGGCATGGATAGTGGTGTGGGTCCGGTTCAAGGTCAGGTTGTCTGCTTAGGGCATGGTTAGTGGTGTGGGTCAGGGTCAGAGTCAGGGTGTCTGCTTCGCCAATGGTTAGTGGGTTGGCTGTTTGGCACGATAGTGGCGGGTGCGGTTATCGGTGGTCGGCGGTCGTATCTCGTGGCGGCGTTGGTGCAATGCGCTCGAGGGTTCATGGTCGTACTGGTCTCTGGGGCGTTGTGCAGTGGCATGCCCCTGGTGCAGCAGGGTGTTGGTGGCGGCTTTAGTGAGAGCACTATGCGGCGCTAGTTCGGTTGGCCGTTGCAGTGCTACTTGGGTGTGGCTTTCGTCGCGTCCGTGTTGGTTGGGGCGGCGGGTGTTAGGGCGGCGATGTAGCCGCGTCCGCTATGGAGGGTGGGTTCTTGGGTGGTGGGTAGGAGTAGTGTTGGTGTGGGTATTGGGGGCGCGGTTTGCTTGTGCTGATCGCTTCTGGTGGTCCTGTTGGCTTGGGAAAATACCACAAGACTTTCTGATTTCGCCTGTGGGAGTCGCCAACTCTTTTCCTTCTGGGTTTCCGGGTGGGTTGCGCAGGGGCAGCCTACACGAGCCGCGGGTAAGCTTACGGGCACCGTTGATGGGTCGTCCGTGTAGGGGCAACCTACACGAGCTGCGGGTAAAATTACGGGCACCGTTCACGGGTCGTCCGTGTAGGGGCACCCTACACGAGCTGCGGGTGAAATTACGGGCACCCTTGACGGGTTGTCCGTGTAGGGGCAGCCTACACGAGCTGCGGGTAAAATTTCGGGCACTCTTGACGGGTCGTCCGTGTAGGGACAGGGTACACGAGCTGCGGGTAAAATTACGCGCACACTTGACAGGTAGAAAGAACCAAAGGGTAGGACATATGTAGGACAAGAAAAAACATAAAATAAAAAAAAGCGTCGGGCACCTCCGGAGTGTTTGGTATGCGGCCCAGGTGTTATCCGAGAGTTCGCACCGCCCATGATTAAAGGTTTTCACCGTTGTGTAGGCACACGTGGAAGCTCCTCACCACTACTACCCTGTCGCAAACACTTCCCTCCTCCTTGTCCCCCCAGATCAAACCGACCATCGAGTGTTGCTGGGGCCGGGACAGCCGCTGCCCGGTCCAGCGGCGTTGATGTGGTTTCTCACGGTTGGCGTCCGCCGTGGGTGGTGGGTGATTTTTGTCCCTGGTGCGGTGTTGGATGGGTAGCGGTCACAGTGTGGTCGGCGCTGAGTGTACAGGTGTTGTCATGGTGTTCCCCGGGTTGTGCTGGCTCTGTGTGGTGGGTGAGGTGGGGGCATCGTCGGTGCGGGTGTCGGGTGTGTCCTACTTTTTGGCGTGTGGGGTTTTGTGGTGTCGTGGGGCAACTTGCGCAGGTCCCCGTGTTGGTGCGCTGGCTCTTTTGGGAGGGCGAGTTGACCATGTGCGGCTCGGGGGCATTGCGGTGATGGGGCGAGCTCGGGGCAATGTCTGATAACCGCATGCCCTCCAATTTTGCCTCCCGGAGGGCTTGCGGTAGGCGCCTGAAGACGTGCAGGGGGTCTTGGAGGGTGGAAAGGTTGCGGGGGTCTATCCTCTGGAACTTGAAGGCCAACTTTCACGCCCATTGGGAGCACCCTCCATTGGAAGGTCCCGAACGGGGTGCAAAATGCCGTTAGGGGCCTACTCTCCAGTGTCAAGGGCATCTGATGGAATCCATCTTGAAGGTCGAGAATGGTCCACAGGTGGTTGCCCTGCTGGTTTAAGAGCACCTCGATCACCGGTAGTGGGAACTCATGTCCTTAAAGACACGTGTTCAAATACCACTAGTTGACGATGAACCTCCACTTGTTGGTGCCCGGTTTGGGGACAAGGAATCCTCGCGCAACCCAAGGCGACTCGGCAACCTCGATGTAGCCACGGGACTTGAATTCTTCAATTTTGTCCTTCATGGCTTGCTGTCGGAGACCAACGTCTCGTATAGGATGGTGAGCGACCGGTTTGCTCCCGTCCTTGAGTTTCAGATGGCAATAACAATGGGGTCCACGCTGATCCGCATGTTGGCGGATGACATCTCAATTCTGTTTTCCGAGTTGAGCACGGTATCCTTGAATTCTTCAAGATTTTTCTGACCAAAGGCCTAAGCTTCGGGCGGTACCTGGTCAGCTTCGATCACCGACTGAGTACTGCGGGTCCGGTGTCGGAATAATTCCCGGGGAGGCATGCGACGGCCGCAATGCCCTGGGGTCTCTGCCAACAGGGGCTGAGCCATCCACTGCCTCGTTCGGTTGTCCTTGGTGACGCATCGGTCTCGAAATTCGTTGACGCTTTCGGAGGTGAATTGGATTGGATGTGCACTTCCGGAACGGAGTGGTCGGCAGGAGAGGCAGCTACAATCACATCAAAGGAGTCATCATGATTCAGAAGGAAGGTGGAAACATCATTCGTCTGCAGGTTCTCCATGCGGAAAGGCATCGTAGTGGCCAAACCGGTCCACCACTCCTCTTGATCTAGCTCCACTTTCCGACAAATTGGGCACTCCTCCTCGAATAGAGAATTGTGTACTCTTTTATTGTGCGGTGGTGCAGTTCAAGGGTTCGAATACATGCAACCCACTTGTTCCGCCTGGTACCAACGGGTCGACGTCCATGTCTCTTATCCCCGGATGTGACCTTCGTTGGTCGGTTAGCGACGGGGAATGCTTCACTCGGCGGCTTCTTGCAATCCGTGCGGTTCTCACCTTCTTGTTTAAGTCCAATATCATCAAAAATAATGGCTCTCAGTGGGGTATGAGCCTCAGGTTGCAATGGTTTTCCTTTCAAGCTCTACAAATTTGGGTGATCTGGTGCGATGTCCCACCGTTACGGTGGTTGCACCAATTTGCCAGAACCATTTTTGACTCTTGCGCAATGGGATCACTGCCATCGCTTGGGCTCCTTCCCACATTGCCTTCTTTGCCGCCTAGTTTGCCTCAGAAGCATTGGGCATCAGAAATACCTTTCTTCGGTCCCAGGGCTTATACCAAGCTTGCTTTGCGTCTTGACGTCTTATTCTCCCAGTATCCCCTTTCTCCTTCCTCACATCCTCTTGGATTGAAAATTGCTCCGGCGTTCGTCGCTCGGGGTATTGCGCCGCTTGATAACCCGGTCCAGCCCACTCCGCAATTTTTTTGTACCATTCAGGTTCAAGCTGGAATTCGCTCTTCCTTAATGCTTGTACCCCGGCACGCTTGCGGCTGTCGGGTGCCTTGATTTTCCCCCACCTAGGCATCACCCGCAAAATTGCTCCCGTAGATTTGGTGGCGCAAGCCGCGACTTCTCCAACCACATTCGGGGAGTCCGCTTTGCACTCCCTCCAACCTTGGGTGTGGCCACACCATCACTTTGGGAACTTAGTACATCCATTTTGGACATTCTCTGGCCATCGGGGCCCGGCAAATACCCAAATCCCTCTATGAAGTCATCCAAGGGCGTCAAATCCGACACTCTCTTCATCTCCAAAGCCCTCTTCCGTGAAAATACTTCCGTCGAGGGATGGACTTTCCTCCGGTGAGAGGAATTTAGCGTCCCAATCGGCCTACCCACCATTGTGGGATGAGAGCTTGTCTATACAATGGGTTTGATGGCTTTGGTCCATGGCTTCCATGGCCACTCAACCTATGCGAAGGTCGTCTTCATGTGTGACTCGCCTCGGCTTGCGACCGTACAACATGGTGGTCAAAATATCCTCTTGGACTGGTGATCAGGGTGAAGGGTCCGAATGTCGTTAGATCTTTGGATTGCCAATTATGAGCTTCCATTCTCGCGGGAACTCAGGCTGATGCGGGTGCGCCGCAGCCAGGCAGTACGCCCAATGGAGCAACATGGAGGTCATAGTGGACCCTAGGGCGTCATTCATCCAGCCCTTCGGACTCACAGTGGGCTCGTGGTCTAGACTCGCCTTTTCGGAGTTGGAGGTCGCAATCATATCCACAAAGAATTGGGCGGTCGCTGTTGGTGAGACTGTCTGGACGTGTCCAATCACCATAGCGATGGTCGGAAACATCTCCGCCAAATATAGTAGTCAATATAGGAAATGGGACAACCGACAAGAGCCGTCCATCCCGGTGGAGGTTTTTGCAATCTTGGATCCTCCAACTGAATAATTCGGGTCTTGTCCGGACAAGATTTCTCCAACATCGCAGTTGGACTTGGCGCCGTGGATGTGCAAATTCGGATTGGACTTTCTTGCAAGATATGCATTCCCTTTGGATCCGGTCTGTCTTTCTTAACACCTGGGAGCCCAAGTGTCTCTTCCAACCCCCATTCGTGCACACTTAGTAAGATGCCCAGGCCTTAAGTGTGGAGGAAAGGGTAACTAAGGATGGCCCTAGGGCCAATTGCTGCAAGATAGATCATCATCTCCGTGCATCGGGCCATCATTGGGCTCTTTGAGCCCTCAATAGCCACCGAGGCTTGTGCCCGTATGATCCAAGTTCCGACCTTGAATTTCTCTTTGCCCACTCCGACCACGTGCAAGAGCCGGTCCGCTTTCTCCCACATATGTTGAGGGAAGACCTCAAATCCGGCTGCTCTATGGCATTTGCAACCTGTTTCGATTACAGACTTGACCGTGATTCCATCCGGTTGCTGCCCCTTAAGGGGGAAGTACGCGACATCGAGGACAATACCCCTTCGTGGACCACACTCCTCCCTCAATGGTCGCGGCTCTCGGAGCACTTCAGGTGCCGAACCCGTGTGGTTCACTCGCCACTCTTGGGCCTTCGCAGACGCCCCCATCACGTCCACTTGACACTCAGGCCAAAGTGAGCTCGATTGCGGCAGTAGCTTGCCGTGACGGCTACGCCTGTGTCTTCATTGCCCCTTGCACTTGCCTCCTTTCCTGGGGGCAGGGTTGGGCGGTCTCCTCTTTCCATCGGAGCGCAAATGGGGATGTAATTCCCAGCACTCTGCGTCCCGATGGAGCTAGCTGCCACATCCACCACACTTTTTCTCTAGCTTTTTTCGTGCTTGAGCTTTGGGTGCGGGTCGCGGTTCAGGGGTTTTTTAAAACACCAGTCCTCAGCAAGGCCATTGAAGCCACAATGAGGACACTTGGGCCCTTTCTTATAAACACATTGTCGAAAAACATCGATTTGTACATTGTCTTCAGTGTCCACTCGCTTCGTCCGCAACCGCACCCTCACACATATCCGGCGGTTCAGATCTGTCATGGCCTCCTTCTCATCCCACTTCTCCCACAACTTCCAACTCCCGGATGTGGGCTTGCTGTTCAAGTGAAATTCCATGCCGCCTCTGTCGCTGATGGTAGTTGGGTTCACCCTCCTTTTGGGTCACGAATGACATGGCAAATTAAAATTGACGGAGATAATCCCACTTCCGACTAGTCTTGCTCGGAAATCATCTTGGACGCCAAATGCTTGTGCTTTATCAAGCTGTGCATGAAAAATTTTGAGGCCCGCGTGAGTCGTCCATATGGAAGGCGAAGTTAGACGGTGTGGCGTTCTCCGCTAAAGTCACGGTCTCGAAACGGTGTTCCACAATGTCCGGGATGGCGGCGTTCTCCATTGACACTTCCTGATTGACAACCCGATAGACCTCAAGGTAGGTCATCATCTGTTGCTCCGTTCCACTTTCCGGTGGATCGGCCATCCAGTTCAACATACATCCAATAAGGGCATGTATTCGGTTGCACTCCCCTTCAGTACATCTCACATCGCGTCCCCACTTTAGCAGTTTCCTCATACAATCATGGGCGGGGTCTCCAGCCCCGTCGCATTTTGGGGTCTTCACCTTCCTTTGCCATTCTTGCAATATCCGCTGATCCAACATCGGCGTGGCTAAATGCCCGTGCACTCCCGGTCCATCAATCGGATATCCACCCATATACATGCTCCCCAACGCCATAGTCATCGGCATTCGGCTGGTTCCAAAGGCATTTCCGCGAACGCCATGCCCTTCAAGATGCCCCGCGCTTTGAACTTTGGCAATTGCTTGTCGCCGTGTACAGGGTAGAGGAAGGCAAAGGGTTCGAATGCCCTGCGTTCATCGAAGAAGTCCAGCAAGATGCCTTGGCAATGGCGAAAGTCCCCGTTGGCGTCCTTCGGGATGGGGCCCATGGGTACTCCCGGACGGGTAGGAACCTCATCCATATTCCTTTGCCTATGGTGCATCCATTTATTGCTAGAGCCCCACTGACACGTCCTGCGCGTCATCGGGAATTGAAGCCTAAACGGTTGCAACATGGACGCGCAAGACGCGTACGACGCGTAGGACGCTATGTGTCGGGGGGGTGTGGGGCCGCGTCCTCACAGTTGGGGATGCAGCCTACGCGGGGGTTCCCAAAGGGTTCCCATTGGTGCCCAGGGCGGGGATAGCAGAGGCCTCGGCCTCCACCACCGTCTCATTGATTGCCCGCATCTCCATGACAAGCTACATGTCGTGGGCCGCCACAAAGCACTTGATGTGTAAGTGCTTTCCACATGCCGCGCAAACGTAAGCAGTGGTCTCCTGGCGGCACACGGTTGGCGTGTGGACCACTTCACCAGGTCGTGCATTGCGCTTGGTTGCACGGCCGGCACCCCAAAACTCGCAAAGTAGCGCTGCATGAGGATGCTCCACTCGAAGTCCCACATGCTCATCCCGGAGTCGATGAGCCCCAAGCGCTTGCACGCCGTGAAGGCGTTTGCGGCGGCATACCGAAGCATGAATGCCCGGACATCATGCGAACACGTCATTTGCCGTCCGAGCTGCCGCATTTGGAGGGCTATGTGGTTGGCACCATGCACGGCGCGTGAGAAGTCGCGGTACGCAGCCACCACCGGGTTGAGGTCCTCACCACTCCGGCGATGTTGGGGACCCCCCTCCGGGAAATTGGTGACAAAGGGGACCAACCGAGGGGGCTTGTGTCCCACCTTTAGGTTTTTGTAAACCACTACTTCATACTTGGGCCCCTTCACAACGGCCCTTAAGGCTTGCACCTCCTTCGTTGCCCGCTGGGCCTCGTTCAACGGCTCGTCCGTCTTGTCCCGCTTTGTAACGAGGAGGAACAGCTGACCTTTTCCCGCTAGCTCCCGTGCTATGTTGTGGTATCCAACTTACCCTGCGTGTTGTCACGCAAGACGCACAACTGAATGCCGGTGGAGTGGGGTTTGCGGGCAGTGTATTGGCGGACACCGATGCTCCGTCCCCCGGTGTGGAGAACTAGCGCCTCGTCTCCACATACTGCCCCCCCCCGATGTCCCAAGCGGCGGCCCAGGCTGCATTGCATTCCTCCAAGAGGTCCGTGACATCCGTACGGAGGGCCTTTTGGCGGGCGTAGTACCTACCTCTTGGTAAGAGGCTAGCCATGTAGCAGTTGTAAGCCAAGTGGTTCGTCTTCCATACCCCGTCGACGTGCATGGGTCTCACCATGCTGAGGCATGTGAGGAAGGCGTTGTACCTAAACACTGGAGGAGGAAGTCCGGTACACTAAGCTACGGCTAATGCTACAGGTACGACGAGTCGACTACCAGCAACGTACAACCTACCTTTCCACTAAGTCCATGAGGCGATGTTTGTATCCCGCCAGCAGAAGAGCGCGTTGGAGCCCTTGAAGTGGTCGCATCATGTAGTCCCAGACCTCATCTATTGAGAACCCCTCCAACAACAACGTGCCAAGCCTGGTGCCATATTCAATGTTGCCGGCACATTGTGCCTTTGGCAGGGGACCCTTCTCAACGTCGGTTAGCTTGGGCATTTTAGTGAGGTGGTGACAAAGTGTATTGTGCGGACGCCTGTGACACGTAGGTCACGTGCAACAACTCTGGAGCCACAGGGTTTGAGGACGCGGAGGACGTGCACGATGTGGCTAACACTGCTTGACAGCTCCGGAGCCATGATTGTGCATGACGCGAAGACGTGCAGGACGTGGCTGACACTGCCGGACAGCTGCAGAGCCATTGTTGTGTAGGACACGGAAGACGTGCAGGATGTGGCTGACACTACCGACGGTGCTGAAGACAGTGCTGACGTCGGTGCTGGCAACACTTCTTGAAGATTTTTGGAAACCATTGGAAGCCACTTGGAACTTCCGCATACGTTTGCGAACGGTTGGAAAACCCTTCGAAGGTTTAGGAAATGTTTGGAAACTTGTTGGATACTTTCAAAACCGTTTGGAAACTTCTTGGAGAGTTGTGGAAACGTTTGGCAACGTCTTGGAGAGTTGTGGAACCGTTGGGAAGCTTCTTGGCAACTTTTGGAACTGTTGGCAAAATGTGGCGAATGGCGGCAACAAACAGGTCACAATGCAATTTTTGTGGCCTTTTTCGTCGAATCACGTCCATGACAGTACGTACGAGACCCAAGAATGGGCATGAGGCAAATCGCCAAATCGAAAAACGAAAAAGTCAAGAAGTGCCAAGCACCGGCAGTCCCAAAGGCAGCGCCGGCCCTGAGTGCACTGGTCGCAGGAAAGCAAACACAAAACCAAGAATAACGCAAGCAACAGGGTACATAAAAAAGATGGCGCTCTGAGCTAAAATTGCATCCTATTATTCATTCGTATGCACTGCGGACCCAGTAATTAGGGACGGGTTGCGTTGCGCTCCGCGTCGCAAGGCGCAAGAGCTCCACATGGGGTGGTTGTGGCAACGATGCTTATCTGCCAACCACCTCGTCGGCATCAGGACACTTGGGGGGGGGGCCTCGGAGAAGGGGAGCGGTGTGGTTGAGGACGGTGTAGACCAACGAGTTGAATCTGGCGATGGGGCGCCTAAGGACACGCGGGACGTTGTTGTGGCACGCGCCGAACGCGCTAGACACGGAGGACAAATTCGGAGCCAATAGTGTTCCCGACGTGCTAAACAGACACAACGGCCGTAACACGACACATCGCCTTTGGAGCCACAGACAAAGCACAAAGCATACAACATGTACAACGTGCAAGACAGGCCCATCCGCACACCTCACAACCCTTGCTACGTGGGTTGCGTCAGCAAGGGTGCTCCTAGTGCACGTGAGGGCGACCACTTCGGTTCCTCCTCCTTCTTGACCTTGGGCACACCCTCCGCGGGCTGCAGCGTGCCTGTAGAGCATGCAGAGCAAATAGGACAGAGGGCTGCTAGCATGGAGAACGCGCCCCACGTGTGGCACACTCCAGAGCCAACATGGGCGCCCGACGAAGAAGACATGCAACACGAGCCTGACACAGAGGACATTCCGGAGCCTATGAGGAACCACGACGAAGAAATGCAGGGAGGTGCTTGGCACACACACCTGACCACTGGTATGCTCCTTGGGGCAGCACGTCACTATCCTTCTCTTCGAGTCGCCCCTTTCCACTGTTGTCGATGCCTCCTTTGCCTCCGTTGCCACCGTTTCCATCCTCCCACGTACGACCTTTGCTGTCATCCCATGAGGGGCCTTTGCCATTGTCCCGAGTGCGGCCTTTGCCATCATGCCATGTGTGGCCCTTGCCATAGTCCCACGTGCGGCCCTTGCCGTCGTCCCACGTGCAACCCTTGCGATCGCCGCACATGCGGCACTTGCCGTCGTCCCACATGCGACCTTTGCCATCGTCGCATGCGCGACCTTTGCCGTCGTCCCAAGGGCGGCCTTTGCCATCGTCCCAGAAGCGGCTGTGCCATCATCCATCGTCCGGTGCACGCGCTTGCCGCTGCTTGTACCCGGCGCGGCAGGCCTCATCTTGATCCCATTCCTCGTTCTCCCATTCTTCCCAGCTGAATTCCAACTTGGCGTGTGGGTCCTCTTGCACCGCGGGATACTGGGGCGTATGCGGCAGTTGCGGCGGTGGCGGTGGGTGCGGTGGATACAGCCCCACCGATGGTTGGCCCATAAACGGCGGCCGATGTCAATTCGGCGGAAGAAACACGGAGGACGCGTAAACCGTTCCGGAGCCACAAGAAGAGCAGACCGGGGAGGACGTGGCGGACGCGGCGAACATGAAGAAAACTCCCGAGCCATGTCGAGAGCACAGTGTCACTGACGTTGGGGTCGTCTGAGCCGCGTGCGGCAAGGGAAAGGGGGGGGGGGGTATCTTTTGCGGTTTTAGCACGTTGTAGTCGGCCCTTGTAACCCGTGCCCAAGGCTTTTGCAATGGCTCTTGGACAATGCTGTGCTTCGACTGAAGAAGATACCGGATCATCCGAGCCTTCTTGATGACATCCGCGTACGCTTCGAGGACCTCTTCCTCCGTCATGTCCACCATCGCCAATATGGTGGACCCCGGCCCATTGCGCTTGTTCCACGGGTTAGTGGCAGCTGCCGTTCTGCCTCAGCAGCACTGAGTGCCCCGAGGGCCACCGGCCCTCCCTGTGCCGAGGGTGCCGGTGGGGCGTTGGCGCATCCGAGGTGACATTGAGCAATCTTGCGAATGATACCATCGGCTGCCTTGTCCGGGTCTGAAGTAGGGAAAACTTGCTCGTACAACCCCAACGTTGCCGCCAAAGTTTGTGCATTTTTCACCCCGCACCGCAAGAGATTCTGCACCTTTCCTGGGGAGGCGTTGCTCCACAACAACAGGCCGAGGACCAGAATCTGTCGGTCTACAGAACCGAAACAGGATACGGATCATAGGATGCGTGCAACGTGCAGGACGTGTGCCGTTGTGCCAGAGGACCGCCATGGAGCATGCATTAAGGACACGCCCGACCCGGAAGACACTCCGGAGCCACGATGAGAGCCTGACGTAACAGTCACCCAGAACGGCCCACTCGTGCAACATGCACAATTCGCATTCTGTGTCCCGTCCATACATACAGAGTAGTGGCGCTGCACTTGTGGTACCGTCAGGTCAACTCCTTCAAAGTACCTCTGCATTATGGCGAGGTTCTTGTTGCGCTGATTCCCCTCCGCGTACTTCTCGCCGCGTGTTGCATGTGTCGGAACGCGGTAGGTTGGTCCTTTGCCTTGAATGAAGAAGTGGGTGTGCTTCTCGTTCGCCCCTTCACTGTTGATGGTTGCCAGCGCGGCTTTTTGAGCCGCCTTCTTGCCCAGCTTTGCTGCCACGGGCTCCTCCTCCTCCTCCTCCTCCTCCTCCTCCTCCTACTCCTCGCTCTCCTCCTCTTCGCCGCTGCTCGTATCCCCGAGCTATTCCAAGTCGTCATTGTCGTCGCCGTCCTCCATGGGGCACTCCATTATGGTTGACCGAGGGGCTTTCTTTGCCCCGCTGGACATCCTACGGAACAAACAAAGCACGTGCAGGACATGCAGGACACGTAGGACGGGTACTGCTAGACCAGAGCCCACACATGGAGCATGCATGCAGGACGCGGGTGACGCGGAGGACACCATGGAGCCACGATAAGAGCCTGACGTCAGGATCACCCAGAACAGCCGACTCACTTGACGAAGGGGGGGGGGGGGGGGCACACATTACCTTGCGACCACCTTTGAGGGCTACTCACTCGGGACGGCTCCTGCTTCACCTTGCGCTGCTTGTGCTTCTTCTTCTTTTTCTTGTTGCCATGTACCTCGTTGGCTTCCACATCGTCCTTGCTCGCCTCCTTCTTTTTCTACTTCTTTTTCTGCTTTGGTTCCTCCTAAGAAATGAAGAGGCACTGTGTACCCTTCGTGAAACGGCCGTTTGAATGGGAGATTCACGGAGGCGCGAACTTCAGAAATTTTTGCTGTGTCTTGCCCGTAACCTGGCGCCGCGAATATTCGGCCCAGTTACCGTGAACGCAAGACGGATTCACGAAGTTCATGCATGCACGAATTCATGCCAATTGGGCTGGGTTTTTGCTGAAATTTGGCCTCTTTGGAAATTCGTACGAAACTCGTACGAAATTCGTACGAGTTTCGTGCGAATTTCGTGCGAATGAGGGGATTCTAGTCGAATTCGCAGGCAGCGCAGGTCTCATTCACACGAAATTGGTACGAATCTGCGAAATTCGCACGCATTTCGTACGAATTTCGCAAATTCAAGCCCAAGGGTACCGTAAATTGTTGCCAGGAGTTTTTTGGGGCGCGATTTAGGTGTTATGGGTCCGTTTGGGGCGGGACTTGCACTGAATCATGGGGATTGCAAATGGGGCCTGAGGTTTACCCCATCAAATGCGTCATATTGAAGCCAAAATATAGTGTTTTCAAAAAAAAAAAAAAGCACGAAAAATGGGTGAAATTCACGTGAATCAAATCTGGCATTTTAACGGCCGCTTAGCCCTCGTTCACCAAGGGTGCATGTGTGACGTGGAGTTTCGTTCTTTGTACAGAGGAGGGAAAACGGAGTATGAATGCCAAAAATACCTCGTCGGTGACGAAACCTGAAAAACTGCCCGCTCGGATCATGCCCATGCCAACCACCATGTTGACTTGCAACCAGGTGTTTTGCATGAAGCAGCCACGGGCCGTTGTCGTGTGCATCTGGTACGGGCCGTTGTCGTGTGCATCTGGTACGTCACCGCCTGGGTGAAGTGCAGGTTGTACCACTCCTCCCCTTCATCGTCCTGCAGGGTCGTCACCTTTTGAACCCAAACGGCGTAGAACCTAGCTGTGACAGGGGAGCGCGGCAGACACCGACCGCGGTGCAGCACCAAGAGGCAGACGCAGAGGACGCAGAGATAGTCCGTTGGTTTTACGCGTGCATGGTGTGTGATGAACGACAGGGCAACGAAACAAACTTGTTTGCCGTCGAACTTGAAACACCACCGCTGTGGACTCCTGCTTGCGGTTGGGCGTGTCCAACAGGCTCAGGAGGTCCCCGGCCTCCAGGTGGGTACCAGGAAGCTGGTACTGGCGGGAGAAGAGGCGCACGGCCATTGGGAAAGAGGATGCCTGGCAGCAGAACACGGAGGACGTGACTCTGATCTCCACAGCCACATCGTAGAGCACGTCGTGCGCGTCGGAAGCGTCGCACCCGTTGCTGCTCTCAGCAGGCAGAACATGCAGCACACGCAGGACGTAAAGCCTAGACAATAAATGGGGCTCTCACATGGAAAATGTCAAAAGTGCACGAAATGGTGTTGAAATTCAGATTCCTCACCCTCAAAAACCCCCGGAGCCCTTGTTTCCTCAGAGATGACATTGTGGACGTGGAGCACCCTTTTGGAGCCATAAACAAAGTATTATCTTTGCATTGGCATCCTTCTGCATAGTCCTCAGGACCATAACTACTTGGCCCTCTAGGAGATTAATAGGCGGGGACCTCTCGTAGTGCCGTTGTTGCACAGGTGCTTCCGTATTACGCCATTGTTCCTCCCTTCATACTCGTACATCCAATTTGTCGCATCGTCCCAGTTTGTTGCCCATAAGGTTGGTGGTGGTGATGAAACATAGGGGGCGGCGCACAGGTTGATCCATAGGTTGAGGTGTACATTGGCGTAATCCCCGCACATGCATAATTCTGTGGCGGCGTCCTTTCCACTGATAGTTGGTATGCGCCGTGCAGGGGCATGCTCAGGTACTGCTCTAGTGGACCCGCTTACAGTCCTTGAGCGAACTCCGTCATGCTGGGACCCGATGCTGGTGGTTGTGGATGCGAATGATGTTCCTCCTTCCGGGGAGACTTCCTCAAACCTTGCACGCGAGACAACTGGAGACGCGGCTGGACGTGAGGGCTCTTCTGGCTTTTGTTCAAACGCACAAAGTCGATCCACATCACTCCTGAACGCCTTGATCTCCTTGTCCGTCATGGCCATCACGGCTTGATTAGATTCCCGGTCGTAGCAGTTCTTCTGCCCCATTGTACTTCCCGATCTTTTTTCCGTTGTGTCTAGAACTCGGCAAAGATCACACTGTCTAGATTTTACATGAACCCAAGGCGTCTTTCGATCGCCTCTAACCTTGCTTCAAGAGCTCCCGTCGCATGTAAAGAGATTGCAGTTCCTTCGGATTGGTGGACTACCGTGGGTCATTGTTCGACCACTTGTATCCGGCGGCTTAGCAGCTGGAGGCTTTGGCGAAGGCTAGCCAATTCTTCTTTCTGCTTCCTCTCCGTTTCCTTAATGGCACGGCGAATTTCATCGGTGAGCTCCTCATTAGCAAGCTGCTTCTCAGCAGCTTCAAAATTTCTTTCCAGCTACTGGTTAAGGGTCATCTCCACAAGAGAAATGGATTGGGCCTTGAGATTCTACACAAAACTTGGGCCTATGACCCGGATATATGCGCTGTATCCCGGGGCATATGCCCCGGGATACAGCGCAGACAGCCGGGTCATTAGGCCCAATTCTTATATCCGGGGCATTAGGGCCCGAGGATATCGGCAGATATGCGGGTCATATGACCCGGGATCCTTGCGCGCAACCCTTCGCTCGCCCTTGATGCCTCAACACTTCAAGTGGAACGAATCCGAGACACACTTTCTCTCATGGTGCTTCAAGTAAGCTCTCTACAAACATGGAATATAGGCACATATAGATGGTGTGTTGGGAGCCAATCATGTCTCTGACAGAAGATTTGCGGGCCCAGGAGCCAAACTTCGGAGGAAACCTGAGCTTGGCACAAGACATATGGTACACAACATGGCAAATGTCACACGTGACCGATCGTTGGCCACCAACTGCATTCTTCTTAATGGCATAATCACAACGGTAATATTGCATTTCCTTTTTCACTTGCACTTCCTCTTTCACCTTTTTTTTTGGGTTGCTGTTCAAATGCAGCCTGGGCAAAAGGAGATGGAATACTGGACAAATCTTGACTTACTGGGGGCCTTGGCAGGTGTTGCTAGGGCAGCCCATGCATGAGAACGGTACATGTCACGTTCATATACAATGCTCTCTTTCTCATTGAGCACATATATAGAAGGTTCTTTCTCACTCAGTTGTGTCAACGGGAAGGTGGCATACTCCTCCTCCGCTGTTAGATCAATGACGACCTTCGGAGAGGATGGAGAAGGTGTCCTATCCTTCCGTTTCTTCTCTACTTTGACCGGACTGAGGCTAACACACACGACCTCACGCTAGTGGCATTTGTTTGTGTTGATTTTTACATGTGCTGAAATTGCTACGCGCCATTTGCCCTGCCACGTGACGAGAGAGAGACCCATCGTTAGAGAAATTGAAAAGATATTAAAGGCGTTCTCTTCCTTAGCTCATTGGAACCGCCTCGGAAAGGCAGTTTCATTGATTGGTCACAACCCGAGGTGATTCTGTTGTTCGCGGTGATTAATCTACAAATTTGATGATATGCTACATGCCCCAAGGATATCAGCACATGTCCGGGGCACATGACCCAGGATATCACCGCTGTATCCCGGGTCATATGCCCCGGATATCTGCGGATATCCTCGGGCCCATGCCCCGGATATAACTCGTTATCGATCCTTCATATTTGAATTCGCCACTCTTGTACTTGTCCTTGGAGCTCTTGGCGTAAGCTTGATTGCTCGTTCGTGATGGGGCTGCGGACATTCTCCACATTTCCACGGAGGGGACGTCCTCGTCCCCAAAGGACGTCCTTGCTGGAGTTTACGTGTACAATAAAAATTTGCAAGGTCGCCATGGTTTCCACCAACGTGGAACCCATGTCTTGATTGGCCTCGTTTACCCGATTGGCCAAATGGGCCGGCTCCCTATGAAGGTACTCCAGGGTAGCTCCGACGGTCTCTTGAGGCTGGTATTCTGCCATCCTGATTGTCCTGATTAGGGACCCCCTGGTGTCAAATCCTTCATGGACCTCCTCAAACCGTCATCGTCCATCGGGCGTGGCCGCCGCCCATGAATAGGCTGGTGTTGGTGATGGTCCTCGGAGGCCGTGAGTGGGTGGGGAATCAGGGACCATGGGTTGTGCTGAGGATTGATGTGCGAGGGTGATAGGTTGTCCAACTCGTGACACTGCAATTTAATTGGTTGGGACCCTACCATTAGCCGTAATTGCTCACGAAGACGAGGGAGTGCTCTCATCTTGCCAGGACGGTGGTTGTCCCCAACCCCAATCATTCCAATCTCTCCATTCGCGTTCACATCTTCCATCATTGCCGCTGCTGCAAAAGGCTTGAGGGAAGCCTTTGCTGCCAAACGAGCTAGCACCCTGTGTGCTCTTTGAAAATCTCCCGAAAATCCCGGGGCGGGCGGGTCGGGTTTGAACGACCATCGAGATTAGGACCTTTTCCTCGAGCTGCGAGTGCCGTGAGCACAAACTCCAAATCAAACAGGATGAATCAGACAAAAGCAATGGTAATCAAAATGGCGGGCAACTACACATTCAACGGAGACAAAGGAAACAAAGTGAAAGAAGAACTCCCGGCAATGGCGGAGAACAATGCATATGTACAGCAGGCATATGCAAAATCGGCATGAATTAGGGACCGCCACCTGAATGGTGAACGCAAAACATCGACACAATCACTACAGCACACAATGGCATCATTGGATTCCATGTACCTTGGGCACACATGACCCATCCTCACCCTTGCCCACAAGGCGGCAAAAGAATCAAATTAAGAAACACCGACTCCAAACATGAGAAGTGTTCTCAATGTGGATCAAGGACAACACCATGGCCTGCGTGACACATGCATCATCGTGAAGGCAATACTGTATTTCACCTCCGTACTTCACACTGAAGGCCGGGTGCCTCACTCTCAGCAATAACATACACCATGGCCAGCAAGTGAACAAGCTGGCGGGTTTACCGGTTGCCTGAAGACAAGACATCAACAAGGGCCAGCCGACCAGACTTCAAATGTTTAGTGTATGCCACATACTAATTGGTGGGCTCCCTATGGATAGAGTGTCGCGAACCAAAGTCAAAAATAGAAACAAAAAAACATATGTATCATCCACTCACATGCTTGGACGTGCCATTCCGTACCATCACCTCGTGCCTAATTGCTTGGGACCCGATGGCATTGACACACACAAATTGGCATGTGCAAAAGAAACAATCCACACATGGACATGTGAAAGCAATAATGTCTACCCGTCATGCATGTTCGTGTGACACCGAACCAATTCCATGCGTGCAACTTAGAGATAGATGGGGTAAGAAGGTGCCCCGGGTCACCTGCAGAGACCTAGACCCGGCCCGCAGAGAGAGTGCATATGATGAGATATCACGGGTTTAATGACAGAACATCCATAGTGAGATTGTCTATCCCAAAGAGAATTAGTCCTGCCTCTAAGGGAAATGGTGTCGCCGCAATTCAGGCCTTGAGAGAAGCGAACCTCACCATAGCCCAAGCCAGGAGAACATGCATATGGAGAGAGATTGCCACCTAACCCTGACCAGAGAGAGCATGCACGCACTTGGAGTGGGAGCCCTTATCCCTAGGAGAGAACAGAGTGTCCCGATCCCAAGAAGAGAAGGGAGTGTCCCTATCTAATGGGGACAAGAGGGTCCCTATCCAATGAGGAGAGGAGAGTGTCCCTATTTCAAGAGGAGAAGAGAGTATCCCTATCCAATGTGGAGACGAGAGTCCCTATCGGAGGAGAACACGAGAGTATCCCTATCCCAAGACCGGGCCCCACGACAAGGTACACTCGGGATGTTGGACCAAAGGCAACGGTTAGTCTACACCTCATATAGGTAAACCTTATTTGGAGAGGAAAACCCTCACCCAAACATGGAACTGCATGACATCCCACTCAACCTTTGGCCTCATGCTCTCTTGTGTCTGCCACATGATCCCACATGCTATGAGAAATGCTTAGGCACCAAATGATACAAAACGGGGGGGCTCATCAAGATGCATGCATGGACATGGAAGATGGGTCAAATGTGTAACTACGAAGTAATGTTTCTCAGTAAATAGCAAAAATAAGACGCAAAAAAGGGGCAAAAATGAGGAAGTGGTCAAAAACAGCATTTTGGTCAAAAATGAGTATGAAATTCAAATCCGGCATGCTAAGAATACCCCCATGCTCCACAATCCATGTTGGAAACACGCACAATGGTCCCCTACCCCTACCCGCAGTGTTCTCTTGTACCTTTGAGGCCCGGTAGTATGTTTCAGGGATTTTAGTTGGTTTTTGCGTGCGTAAAAAGGCCCTTTTGCGTGCGCAAATTGCCCTTTTTACTTACCAGTTTTTTTCCACTCGGGACGCAAAATACCCCTTTTACCTACGCAAAATCAAGGTAAATGCCTGCTTTTGACCCCCCCCCACCCCACCCCTTGCACGCAAACACAAACCCACATCCCGGGTCCAATGCATGCCATGCGTGCAAGGAAACATGGAGGCAATTGCTGGGATATTTCTTTGCATTGTACCAATCATTTAGTCACACATGTCCAAGTGGTATTCCACCACCAAACCTCCGGAGTATACACGATAGAATTGTAAGATTGTACGACAAACATGCGAGAAACCCTACGACTTCCCCTTACGCATCACCCTTTCCCAATACTGCTTGGCATTCCCATATGCCTCTTGGCGGGTCCAAGAAGGCTGCCAGACGTTGAACCCCTTGGCATACAAACCCCAGTCCACGTTGTCGTTCCGAAGCACTTCGGCCCACCCCTTCCTCTGTGCTCGGCGTGCCCCCCGTAGGCGAGACCCCCGTTTCTTACTTCCCCCCTTGAAGGTCCTCTTCCTAATCTCCGTCTTCAACGACTGATGCCTCCTCTCACCCTTAAAAGCACTAAATGTGCACAGGGTACCCCATTCCCTCACAATCCCCCACATGTGGTCCACCCAAAGGTGGGCCCACAGGGTCACCACAAACCCACAAGCTTTGTGGGCACTCCCCATCTCGGTCAAAGCACTTCTCAACATATTCATATCGCGAAGGTCCAACCTCCTCTCTTTCCACACAAGGTCACAAGTCACTGCAAATTTCTCTCCCCACAAACGCCAACAAGCAGTCCATGTCATTGTAACCCCCCCCACTTGCACCGGGACTTGTAAAAGATTGTCCCCCTCCAAGTAGTCGGCAATGCAATCCCACCCTTGCCCTTTGACCTATGCTGCCCCGGCAGTTTGCTCCAAACGCAGGGCCTTCTTTCCCACCTTCTCTTGCTCACAATCGGCCGCCGTGGCCGTACGGCTCTCAACCTTGATGTCATCCCAAAACCACTGCACCCAAACCAATGCCCTCCCCTTTGTCCACCCATGGTGATGCATCAAAGCCTTAACCAACCCACTGCCCGCACAATGCACCAAACGGTGCACCCCATGGAGTCCAAAGTCGGGGGGTCTTTGGAAAGGGAGGACTGCTAGGAATGTCATCCCCCCCCATTGCCAAACCCTGAGCAAAATTGAATTTCCCTGCCCAAACGCACCCAAACAATGAAGACGGTTCCCCCCGCAAAGCCAGCACACAGGTGCCAAAGGATCATTACACTTAAAATTCCGACACCCGGAGAGGGCAACTTGCGACTTGGTGTCGGCGATAATCACACACGTAACAGGTGTGGGATACCCTCCCTCATTCAAAACTTGCATCGCATTCACATCCAAAACATCAAGGTTCAAATTTTCCTGGTGGGCCAACTCGCGAAGAATTTGGGTGGTCTCCGAGCCCTGGAGTAGCACCCATGAACCCAATGGCACACGGCTACCCCACTCGCCGACAGCAAAGTCCTCAAAAGAGCGTTGCCAAAGTTTGGTTCCATCAATGGAAATCCCCACCAAAACTTGGTTACCTTGTGTTACCGGGGGGTTATGCTGCCACATAAGCTGCAGCTTCTCCTTCACATTCACCCTGGACCCAATCAAATCATTACTGCCGGGAGTTTGCACCGAGAAATCAATGGGGTGGGGGGCACCCAAGGTCTTTCACACGGCGACAGATTTCGCCCATGGGCAATACCACGTGGATGTGGACCGGCTGTACTGCAATCGCCGCACACTTTGACCCTCCTTCCTCGATTCCCACAACACCGCCATGGCATTCAACTCCAAATCGAGTTGATGATCCGTGGGGACATCTGTGTAGGCGTCCCCCACATTTGTAACCGCACTCCGCATGCGCACATTCCAATCCTCACTCATAATGTCACGCACCGCACGCTGCAAGCTGCTGATCCGCTCACCACGGCCTTTGCGATTGCCCAGGGCCAAGTGGTGGAGCTGCCACGGATGCAGCGGCATAATGAAGAAAGAACACTTGGGACGCATGTGGCACAAGCGCGTTGCACTGCAGGTAGGAGACGCAATTGCCGCGTTTTTGCGAGCGTAAATGCGCCTATTTGCGTACCTACCCTACTTTGGTTACCGGTGCAAAAAGGGCCTTTTGCGCATGCAAAAGGGTGCTTTTGTGTTCTCGCTCGAAAAATAGTCGACGCGCAAAACATGCAATTTGCGCACCCAAAAGGATGTATTCGCGTCCCAGGTGTAAGTTGTGCAAGCACGCAAAAGGCGCCATTTGCATACGCAAGAGTGGGGTAAAAGAGGCATTTGCAATGCCATGGCACCGGGTGGGTCAGAGGTATGCATGCTACACTCACACACGGAACGCCCCTTGGTTCAAGCCCAACGCACTCGAAACTTGAAACATGTGTGTAGGCCATTGAAGAACGGAAGAAGTTGAAGAGGTTGATGATCAATTCAAAAACTCAACCTGAAGAGCCACAACCCCCCAAACAGGCGCTGAAGACAGGCGGACACCACAAAACCCACCGGTGACCCACTCTTTTGAAAGGAATGACAGACTGATGTTGAAAGCAATTGACGGACAACAAGACAATTCCCCCAGGCCCTTTTGAAATGAACGATACGGTGATTTTGATAATTTGATAATAGAGAAATGAACGACAACAACACACTTACCCTCTCACTTTTGAATAGAAAGGCACACGTGCGCGGAACAGAAACACTGTTGCCTCCGGGTAACCTCCACGTCACCAACACCGTCACCATCCGATCACCATCTCCGACCAACACCATCACCATCCGATCAGCATGTCCCACCAACACCAACACCATCCAATCACCGTCTCCCACCAACAACATCACCATCCGATCACCATCACTCACCAACACCATCACCATCCGATCGCCGCCGTTCACCTCAACGGACCCCAAATCCTTGGGACCGTGGCGACCCCACTCCCGCCGTTGGGGTTCCGGGCTCAGTTGCCCCTTTCTTCCTCGGCGGTTGCAGGATGTCTCCGACGTCGTACTTCTTCAGCAGCGCATCCAACGCCGCTGAGGAGGACGGACGGGGCGCAGCATCCTTGTCGACTCGCTTGAGGCTCTCCTCCAATAGAGCCGTGGCCGTTGCTGCTTGCTGCAGTCCCGTTCGCAACTCAACGGCACACCGCGTCAGCCAGGCCTTGTCCTCCGCGACACCCTCCGGCACAGCCACGGCCTCGGGAGCGGTGCGCTTCGTCCCGCGATGCCCACGCGCAGCCTCCAAATCGTCCAGGAGCTTCTTCTCCCGGGTTTGCCACCCGGCCTCGGCCTTCGTGGCCGCGCCACGGAGGGGTGACCACAACCGGTCCTAATGCGACCCACACCCCAAATATCTTTCAAAACTCGGGGGGGGGGTCGGGGGGGGTGTTCCTGCCGTGGGTCGGGGGGGGGGTGTTCCTGCCGGGGGTTGGGGGGGGCGGTCTGGCCGGGGGTCATGCGGGTGTCCAGCCAGGGGTGAGCGCGGGGGGGTTTAGGGTTAGGGTTAAGGTCACCGAGCTGGTGGAACCAGTCTTGGTTTTATAACCCTTTTTAGGGTCTAGGGTGGACCTACCAGGTTTAGCAAGCAAGCAGCAAGCAGCAAGCAGCAAGCAGCACGCGCGAAATGGGCCAAAATCAGAACTCCGTCGTGGTGCTTTGGATTCCAGTGAAATTTTGGTGGATGATACCTATGGGTGTGAAGTACAATCACACAAAGTTTGAGCAAGAAACTCAACGGTGGCGGCCGGGAACGGGTGTCGCAAGTGGCAGACCTCAGTTTCAAAAACTGCAGTTCAGGGCCCAAAACAGCCATTTTTGGGCCGAAAAAGCCCCGGAACGCATTCAAAACGGCCAAACGAAGGGAAACGATGGGTACACTACACGTGCGGCTTGACTTCCCCGTGTCAACGAGCCCTTTGCGGCCCTCTAACTCCATGATATGTCGCGGAAACGGCCCAAAAAGGCCCCCAGAAGGTCCAAATGCCGACAGCCACCAACCAAGAATAGGCCATATCTTGGGCTACATGGCTCAAAACGCGATTCCGAGGGCACCTACACCACCCGCAACCCGCCACTTTTTGTGGTTTCCACCCCTTAGAATTGCCCAAACGGACGCCTAGACCCCCATACCTAGGCCCACTAGGCTGCGGCAAGCTGCAAGCTCAAGCCCAAACAGGTGGGTGCCCAAATGGGTCAACAGGGTCCAATAGGGGCAAAAAGATGACTTTTCTCAAAAATGATCCTAGACCATGTGCGACGCTAAAACAAGTGTTTTTGGACCGTTTTGAGCTTGTGGTGGCCCATTTTGGTACTCCGAAAATCCCAAAATGCCTTGAAACTGGGCTGTTTTGGGACCAAAAATGGGTCAAAAATGGGTCAAAAACGCATTTTTCCAGACCTCATCCTAGACCATTTGGGGTGCACAAACGGGTGAAATAGGCCCATTTTGAGCCCATTTTGGGGGCATTTTGGCCCCTCAGAAGTCCAAAAAGCCTTGAACGTGGGCCTTGTGGCACCCCGTAATGCGTGAAACAAGGAACATGCAACACTTGACAGGCACACAATGGCCGGATAGAGACATCAATTTTTTGGTACAGGTATGTGGCAGGAAGTACAATGCATTGTACATATGCATTGATTTGCTCATAACAAGAGAAAGAGGAACGGGATCGCGGTGAAGCGAAAGCCGAGCGCAGACGTCAACACGAAGCTTGGGGAGCACATTCATTCCGAGTGGAGTACGGGGTTAGGTTGCTCGCTTCAAGGTTAGGATGAACGTGGTCCAAAACAACACAACGTATGCAGTAAGCTAAGGGCGACGTGGGGGGCAGGAAAAAAAATTCACGCGAATTTTTTTCCAACTCACGTGGCACAAATTAATGGGATATGGCGGAATGGCACAAAGCGAAATTCAAAATACGGTCAAAAAGGTACCGGCCACGTCGGGCATTGATTGATTGCGGTGAAATGGACAGGCACATTGGAGGTAATTGATGGGATCGCGATGAAGCGAAAGCCAAATACCAAAACATTCAAAGTTAGGACGTTGGATAGAGGATCAACCTCTAGTTGCTCGGATTAGGGCGAATTTTTTTGGTGACATGGTCGTCTTCACAAGGCGTGGCACTACCAGTGTCCCAAGATCGCAAGGAGATACTAAAGCGAGGCCAAATTGGAAGGCTGTGCTTTTTAGATGCGTCAAAAGCATAAATACCACAATGCTTGAGGTAGATTGTGGAGTTGTCCCATTGTAAGGGAATAGGGTCACCAAAGTGAATAAGGAAAGTGTGCTTCGTGACAAAGCAATCGTCATCAACGTGCGGACGCGCAGCTGCTGAAGGCCCCAGAAGGTCCAAATGCCGACAGCCACAAACCAAGAATAGGCCATATCTTGGGCTACATGGCTCAAAACGCGATTCCGAGGGCACCTACACCACCCGCAACCCGCCACTTTTTGTGGTTTCCACCCCTTAGAATTGCCCAAACGGACGCCTAGACCCCCATACCTAGGCCCACTAGGCTGCGGCAAGCTGCAAGCTCAAGCCCAAACAGGTGGGTGCCCAAATGGGTCAACAGGGTCCAGTAGGGGCAAAAAGATGACTTTTCTCAAAAATGATCCTAGACCATGTGCGACGCTAAAACAAGTGTTTTTGGACCGTTTTGAGCTTGTGGTGGCCCATTTTGGTACTCCCAAAATCCCAAAATGCCTTGAAACTGGGCTGTTTTGGGACCAAAAATGGGTCAAAAATGGGTCAAAAACGCATTTTTCCAAACCTCATCCTAGACCATTTGGGGTGCACAAACGGGTGAAATGAGCCCATTTTGAGCCCATTTTGGGGTTTTTTGGCCCCTCAGAAGTCCAAAAAGCCTTGAAAGTGGGCCTCGTGGTGATGGGGTTGACTTGCAAGCCGATTCCACTTTGTCAAGAGCCATCAATGTGTGAATCATTCTTGATGTCCCTCACCAGTCATAGCTGATGTCCCCTCCCCCACCAGCTCGGTCCCAATATTCAGTCTTGATTAGGGTTAAGGTTCACCGAGCTGGTGGAACCAGTCTTGGTTTTATAACCCTTTTTAGTGTCTAGGGTGGACCTACCAGGTTTAGCAGCAGCAGCAGCAAGCAGCAGCAAGCAGCAAGCAGCAGCACGCGCGAAATGGGTAAAAATCAGATTTCCGTCGTGGTGCTTCAGATTCGGGTGAAATTTTGGTGGATGATACCTATGGGTGTGAAGTACAATCACACAAGGTTTGAGCAAGAAACTCAACGGTGGCGGCCGGGAACGGGATTCGCAAGTGACGGACCTCAGTTTCAGAAACTGCAGTTTAGGGCCAAAAACAGATATTTTTCGGCCAAAAATGCCCTGGAACACATTCAAAACGGCCAAACGAAGGGAAACGGTGGGTACCATCCACGTGCCGCTTGACTTCCCCGTGTCAACGAGCTGTTTGCGGCCCTCTAACTCCATGATATGCCGCGGAAGCGGCCCAAAAAGGCCCCCAGAAGCTCCAACTACCGAAAGCCACAGACCAAGAATAGGCCATATCTTTGGCTACATGGCTCAAAATGCGATTCCGAGGGCACCTACTCCACCCGCAACCCCGCACGTTTTGTGGTTTCCACCCCTCAGAATTGCCCAAACGGACGCCTAGACCCCAATAACTAGGCCCACTGGGCTGTGGCAAGCTGCAAGCTCAAGCCCAAACAGGTGGGTACCCAAATGGGTCAACAGGGTCCGAAAGGGGTAACAATATGACTTTCCGCAAAAATGATCCTAGACCATGTGCGACGCTAAAACAAGTGTTTTTGGACTGTTTTGAGCTTGTGGTGGCCCATTTGGGTCCTCCAAAAATCCCAAAATGCCTTGAAAATGGGCTGTTTTGGGACCAAAAATGGGTCAAAAATGGGTCAAAAACACATTTTTCGAAACCTCATCCAAGACCATTTGGGGTGCATAAAAGGGTGAAATGAGCCCATTTTGAGCCCATTTTGTGGCATTTTGGCCCCTAAGAAGTCCAAAAAGCCTTGAAAGTGGGCCTCGTGGTGATGGGGTTCAGGTGCATTTCACTTTGTCAAGAGCCATCAATGTGTGAATCATTCTTGATGTCCCTCACCATTCATATCTAATGTTCCCTCCCCCACCAGCTCGGTCCCAATGTTCAGTCTTGATAGCCCTAGGGTTAGGGTTAGGGTCACCGAGCTGGTGGAACCAGTCTTGGTTTTATAACCCTTTTTAGTGTCTAGGGTGGACCTACCAGGTTTAGCAGCAAGCAACAGCAGCAAGCAGCAAGCAAGCAGCACGCGCGAAATGGGTAAAAATCAGAACTCCGTCGTGGTGCTTTGGATTTGGTTGAGATTTTGGTGGATGATACCTATGGGTGTGAAGTACAATCACACAAAGTTTGAGCCAGAAACTCAACGGTGGCGGCCGGGAACGGGATTCGCAAGTGGCGGACCTCAGTTACAAAAACTGCAGTTTAGGGCCAAAAACAGCCATTTTTGGGCCAAAAAAGCCCTGGAACACATTCAAAACGGCCAAACGAAGGGAAACGGTGGGTACACTTCACGTGCGGCTTGACTTGCCCGTGTCAACGAGCTCTTTGCGGCCCTCTAACTCCATGATATGTCCCGGAAACGGCCCAAAAAGGCCCCCAGAAGCTCCAAATGCCGACAGCCAAAAACCAAGAATAGGCCATATCTTTGGCTACATGGCTCAAAATGCGATTCCGAGGGCACCTACTCCACCCGCAACCCCCCACTTTTTGTGGTTTCCACCCCTCAGAATTGCCCAAACGGACACCTAGACCCCAATACCTAGGCCCACTCTGCTGCAGCAAGCTGCAAGCTCAAGCCCAAACAGGTGGGTGCCCAAATGGGTCAACAAGGTCCAAAAAGCGTTGAAAGTGGGCCTCGTGGTGATAGGGTTCACTTGCAAGCTCATTTCACTCTGTCAACGGGCTTCAATGTGTGACTCATTGGTGTCCCTCACCATTCATAGCTGATGTTCCCTCCCCCACCAGCTCGGTCCCAAAATTCAGTCTTGATTAGGGTTAGGGCTTGGGTCACCGAGCTGGTGGAACCAGTCTTGGTTGTATAACCCTTTTTAGTGTCTAGGGTGGACCTACCAGGTTTAGCAGCAGCAAGCAGCAGCAAGCAGCAGCAAGCAGCAAGCAAGCAGCAGCACGCGCGAAATGGGGAAAAATCAGAACTCTGCCGTGGTGCTTCAGATTCCGGTGAAATTTTGGTGGATGATACCTATGGGTGTGAAGTACAAGCACACAAGGTTTGAGCAAGAAACTCAACGGTGGCGGCCGGGAACGGGATTCGCAAGTGGCGGACCTCAGTTTCAGAAACTGCAGTTTAGGGCGAAATACAGCCATTTTTGGGCCAAAAAAGCCCTGGAACACATTCAAAAGGGCCAAACGAAGGGAAACGGTGGGTACCCTTCACCTGCGGCTTGACTTCCCCGTGTCAATGAGCTCTTTGCGGCCCTCTAACTCCATGATATGTCCCGGAAACGGCCCAAAAAGGCCCCCAGAAGCTCCAACTGCCGATAGCCACAAACCAAGAATAGGCCATATCTTTGGCTACATGGCTCCAAATGCGATTCCGAGGGCACCTACTCCACCCGCAACCCCGCACTTTATGTGGTTTCCACCCCTCAGAATTGCCCAAACGGACCCCTAGACCCCAATACCTAGGCCCACTAGGCTGCGGCAAGCTGCAAGCTCAAGCCCAAACGGGTGGATGCCGAAATGGGTCAACAGGGTCCAGTAGGGGCAAAAAGATGACTTTTCTCAAAAATGATCCTAGACCATGTGCGACGCTAAAACAAGTGTTTTTGGACCGTTTTGAGCTTCCGGTGGCCCATTTTGGTCCTCCGAAAATCCCAAAATGCCTTGAAAATGGGCTGTTTTGGGACCAAAAATGGGTCAAAAATGGGTCCAAAACGCATTTTTCGAAACCTCATCCAAGACCATTTGGGGTGCACAAGTGGGTGAAATGAGCCCATTTTGAGCCCATTTCGGGGCATTTTGGCCCCTAAGAAGTCCAAAAAGCCTTGAAAGTGGGCCCCGTGGTGATGGGGTTCACTTGCAAGCTGATTTCCCTTTGTCAAAAGAGCCATCAATGCGTGAATCATTCTTCATGTCCCTCACCAGTTATAGCTGATGTTCCCTCCCCCAGCAGCTCGGTCCCAATATTCAGTCTTGATTAGGGTTAGGGCTAGGGTTAATGTTGCTGTTAGGGCCTGCAACCCTCCTGTAGCCCTCCTTCACGTCAAAATTTTTCTCGTTTTAACATAAATATGATTTCTCTACAAAATTTTGAGTATGTTGAGTATAAACACATAGCATGAAAATTAAATTTGGCGCCTTCGGCGCCAGACAGTTTTCTCTAGAGACACTTGTTGGTGGCCGACCCAGCACCACTATCTTTCCAAACGCGGGGGGGGGGGGGGAGGGGGGGTTGCATACAAGGACCGGGCCCGGCCACCCCCCCCGTGGGCCGCGCTGCGCTCCGCCAACAGCTGGGCGTCCCGCTCCTTCAGCACCGCATCGGCCCGCTGCCTCTCGCCACGCACAGCAGCCAGCTGTGTGTCCCGCTCCCGCACCTAGTCTGATAGCAGGGCCACCTTGCCCTTCAGCAGCTCATTCTCCGAGCGCTGCCGCACGAGCTCGGATGTTTGCCCGGCCGGAGAGACTCCCGGCTGCTTCCCGGGGACCTTGGGGGGGCGGCCACGGGCCCTCTTCGCCGGGAGCACGGAGGATTCTCCCCCTACAGAGGATTCCGAAGCCACATCCTTGCCCTGGGCCTCGGCCACCTTCCGTGCCTCTGCCTCCGACTTTCGCAACATGTCGCTGCGCGCTTCCTTCTCCCGTCTCAGCCAAAAGGCTTCCACTCTCGCAAAAAGTGCCGTGGACTGGTCCACACCACCAACCTCACGTGTCCCTGGCAGGACACCTCCGATCTCACTGAGTGGCACCCTACGCACTTTCTGCACCTGGCGCAGCTCGTGCTGGGTGCACAGGAGGGCCCACGTGTGGGAGCTGGGGGGCCGCATGTACAGAAAGGGAACGAGGAACACTTTCTCCTCTTGCCCCTTCTTGTGTCTCCCCCAAAATGGGCAAATCAACGTCACCGCATCGCCCGCCACCTCTCGTCCGCCCGCGGTCTTGGGACCCAAGGGCCGCACCGAAATTCCCCGGAAGATCTTCCAATGGAGGATCCCAGACCGATCCTCCGAAAAAACCATTCGTGCCTCCACATTGGCAACCTTGCCATACCCATGCACATACCGGACGTCGCAATCATCGACATCCGGAAACGTCACCTCGTCCAAATCGCCTTCACCAGCCGCGCCACGGTGCCCGGGTTGGGCTCTTGCAGCAGCTCCGGCGCCAAACCCAGCACTGTTGTCGGCGGGCCCGGGATCCACCAACGCGAAGGGCAAGAAGTTCACGACAATGTAAAAGATACGGAGGAAGTACATGAATTTACTGGGATTTTGTGTGCGCAAATGACACGTTTTGCGTCCCGGGTTGAAATCAGGCAACGAAGTAAATACCCTATTTTGCGTGCATAAATGACCCATTTTGCGTCACAGATCGAAATTAGGCAACGACGTAAATACCCTATTTTGCGTGTGTAAATGACCCATTTTGCGTCCTCGTCATGTGTATAGCCGATGTGCGGACGATGCATTTTACGCACGCAAAAACGGTGTAATTACACACCTTTTCATTACATGGGCACATGTATTCCTTCTTTTTCACGTTCCACTTCACTTTGCCGTCGGATTCGGCTTGCATGCTCGGCATTGAGGCGGTATAGTGCATCGTCATTGAAGCCCACTGCATCTCACGGGCGCTGGGTGCGCGGGTGAGGACGAGGCTGCTAGGACAGACCCCAAAGTAGACGCAGCCGGGGGCGACGGGGACCCGCACCATGTTGTCCGCCATTGGAGGGGGGATCCACCAGCGGTGGTACCAGGGCATCGAGCACTCCTCGGCATTCTCGTCCTCCGGCCCCAAACCGTCCGTTGTGAATGGGCACACGCTAATGGCAGCGGTCCCAACCCTAGTCCCAATGACCCACACGTCACCCATGTAGGGGACTTTCTTCTCCATCCCCGGGGGCGTTTTCAGGGGCGCCGACCAACTCAACCTTGGGGCAGGTGGTGCAGGGGGCTGCAAATCACTGCCCGAAGAGGTTGCCGGGGGGTCCTCCTCCGGCTCTTCCTCCTCCGGTCCCTCCGGCTCAACAAACATCAGGTCCGGGACATTCTCCGGTTCCACCACATTTACGGGTGTGCGGAATTTTTCCGGCACAAAGGGGGAAAAAATCGTCCTCCCCGGCCCACCAGCTCCACGATGGATCGACGTCCCATCCAACAGCAAAATACTGCCCCGCTTTTGCTGGACTACATGCCACGTGTTGGACGCGTGGTAGCCATGGCTTGTCCCCGGTGCAATTTGCAGGGATTTTTCTGGGGGATCATCCTGTGTAACTGCTAAGATCTGTTCGCATAGACGCGTACGTGTTGAAATCTCAACGCGTACGCGCTGGTTTTCTCTTTGTTGGAAATTTATCATTTTTCATGGAAAATTCATGTGTGGGGTATCACCTTACCCAACCCAACCCCTTTTTGCACTTCCCCTGTACCACTGGGTGCCACTGCAAACATTGCCGACCGTAGGTCGCTTTCTCCCTCCGCAGAGTGTCCCGAAAGCTGTACTGAATTTCCCAAAACCTTGCTTTCAGATTGTCCTCTAACACGTGCGTGTTGGAAGTGCAACACGTACGCGTTGGGTGCGTGGCGCGTACGTGTTGGTGTTTCGACGCGTACGCGTTAGTAACTTAACACGTACGCGTCAGCTCACCAGCGCGTACGCGTTAGATTACCGACGCGTACGTGTTGATCTGCCGGTGCGTACGTAGTTCTTACGCACCGCCTACGTGTTACGTGGTATGGCAGCTGGTTGGTCTAGAGGTATGTGCATGTTCCCTACGTTTCGGAACCCTGGGTTCAAAGCCTTTCATACGCACTGCGTCTGCATCGTAGGAAGAGGAACCGCAAGACCAGGGGCCCACAAAGGACGTGGAGGACAAGCTTACCCCATGGGGCGCAACCAACAAATACAGGCGCTGAAGACAGGCATTCAAATGTGATCACCAGCTGCCCTTGGTTTTTTTAACCACTCATCCACAAACGAACGTTGCAGGAATCTGAACCACCCTACCCTTGCAAAGAGCATCACGTAAAGCAGTACTGCACCAGAACAGCATGTTGAATGCACAGTGCATTGAAGACGAAGTATACTTGCCCAAAGCATTTCAATGGGATCCCCAATCAAATATCATACACAAGAGCTAAAACACCATACAGACTGCTAGGGCGCATTGGCCTTCCAACACGTTTTGTGTTCCTTCACGTGTGGTTGTTGTGTCCATGCACGCACCCATACATCCCATCCCCTCTTTAACAAACCCCAATCCAGATTATCATTTTTTACAACTTGCCTCCACCCTTTCACGAAAACTTGCCTCACCAGTCTACCTCTCCGTCCCCGTACCCCCCCTTTTACTTTCCTTGCCCCCGCCTTGAAGCTCATAAACCGAATCTCTGTTTTCAGAGTCTTGTGCCTTTCTTCTGCCTTGAAGGCAGCAAAGGCCCCAAGGGCATGCCACTGCATGCCACTACATGCTTAGCAAACCCAAGCATGTGGTCAACCCAAAGGTGCACCCACAGGGTTTGCCCCAATTGGCACCTTTTGTGATGCATTGCCATTTGGGGTAGCACATTTTTTAGGTTGTCAAGTTCTTGGGCTCCTAAGAGCCCCTCCTTTTTGGCAATGGTTGCACTTTTGTGCAAACAGTCCCACCACCAATCAAAATTTTGCGCCCATGTGTGTCCCCCTTCCACGACATGTTGCAAGAGACCTTCATTGTTCAGCTCTACAATGAGGGGACCCCAGGCCTTTGTCGAAACAAATAGAATTGCTACGCTCTGTTCACAACGGAGTGATGGTTTTTCACCCCCCTGCCCTGCGATGTCTTGTGGTGCAACACTGTGTGAGGCAACCCTGCAAGGATTTACATGGGTCTGCACCCATGCAACAGCGCGCCTCTTCGTGAAGCGATGGTGCGGTACAAGAGCCCTCCAACATCCATCAAGGCCACTGTGAGTTACACGCGTCACCCCATGCAATGCATAGTCGGGAGGCCTGTACTTGGGCAAAATGCTACGTAGCACCTGCCCGTACCAGGTCCAGTGTGACAGAATGGGTGAAAGTCCCTTTCCAAAGTCGGGATCGCAATGTGCCCTGCATTTTCCACATACCCAACACACTGGGTCTACACTGGTGCAGTTCCATCTATTGATGCCTGCCATTGCCTGTTGTGCAACGACATCTGCAACCAGGAAAATATGGGGTTTTTCTATGTAACCCCCTTGTACCTCATACTTTGTGTTCAGGGCCTCTTGCACCTGCTCATCCATTTTGCTAACCCTTGTGAGCGATCGTAGCACAGCACGTTTTTCAGAGCCGTGTAAAATGCACCAGCTACCAAGCGGGTTGCCCGATCCAAGCACTCCAAGCATAAAATGCTCGAAGTGCCGCTTGTGTAGTTGTGTACCATCCACAGACAGGAGTACCCAGAGGTCCGGGTACAAATTTCCCTTACGGGCGGCCATCATGAGTCCCAGTTTCTCCCTCAAATTTGTACCGGCCCCCAGCAATGTGTGGTCCCCGTCCATTGCATTGTAGTCCACTACTGGTGGTGCACTAAGTTCGTCCTTCACTCGGGCATTTGATCCGGGACGTGGGGATGGAGTACTGTAGGGCCGGCCAGCTTTTGCCCTCTTTGCGGCAATCCCATAGGAGGGCCTCGGCATGCCACATCTGGTTTTGGGGCATGGGCCCATCCGTCGCTTTCAAAATTAGGGTGCTCACGTTTTCGCCAGCTTGCACTTGCAAGGTTGGACCAAGAATTTCCGTGACTGCCGTTTGCAGTTGGGCCATCCGGTCCCATCTTTTGTTCCTTCCCGGCTGTTGGTACTCCTTGACCGGGGGCATGTTCCCTGAGTGGGGGGGGGGGGGGAACCCTAGGGAAAGACAACAAGGGGGGGGGGGGCATGGACACAACAAGGTTCACACGTATAGGCACCAGTGCAACATTCAACACGTACGTCTGCGCGTACGAGCCGCGTACGCGTTTCATCTTTAATGTGTACGTTCCACAACATCGAATCGTACGTTTCATGAACCCATCGCGTACGCGCCGGAACAGCGAATCGTACGCGTCATGAACCTAGCGTGTACGCGCCAACACAGCAACGTGTACGATGCAACACCGTAACGCGTACGCACCACGCACCCCAGCGCGTACGCGCCCCTTCCACAACGCGCGCGTGTTGACACACATTGCACCCATCAATGCACAATGCATGCACATGCTACCCGGCACACAGCCTGAACCCAAGACTCCGCAGCAGCACCAGGTCCTCCCACGACACCTTGCCGAGGCCGACCTGGGTAAAAAACACCAGTGCGTAGCGTTGTCCAAACCACGGGGCTGGCATGTGCAAAGCACCACTGCAAAAAACAACCCCATTCCGGGCATCCAATGCCACCCCATCCTCATCCACTCTGTCATGGCCCTCTGGCCCTGCAACACATGCCATTGTGTAGGGGCGGGTTCCCCTTGTGGCGAACACGAGCCCAGCCTCTTCCACACAAAACTCCCCACCTGAAATATCACCAACAGTCACAATGGCACTCAAGGGCAGGTGGTCCTGGTGCTTGTGCCCTGGCATAGTGCTTGAAGGCAAAATAGCGTGGTTCACTTGGACGGCAGTCCAAGTGAACCACGATGGCAACCGTGCGCGCCCGTAGGCGTTGATGGCTCGGCACACCTTTGGGAAGGTGCGTGTTGCAACAGCCACACGGACATTGCCACGCCGCACCACCCCAAACAACGCGGAACGCAATCGTACTCCCCACCTGTCCTTGGACTGCCACACCCGGTCCAACCCCCCCAACAAAAAACATATGTCAGAGGAGTGGAGAGCCGCGGCCCCTGGGAGTCAACTGCCACCGCCACTGCCACTGCCACCGGGCTGCCCCACCGGCTTGCCTAACTGTAGACTCTGCACAGTGTACTTGTCCCTCAATGCTGTAAGGGCAGAGAGAGTCTTTTGTCCTTGTGTCTACTCCTTGCCTCTTGCATCTTGCAATGATTCCCTCAGGTCCCAAATGGATGTGGTGGCTTGGACAAGGCCATCCCTGATTTCCATTGCTGCCAGCTACAAAGAATTCCTCCGGTCTTCCACATCTTTCCCCCCCTCGCCAGGGCGAGGGCTGGCTGGGCCCTTCTTGCTTGCCCTCACAGAGGCATCCTGCAGCTTCACTCTTAAGTCCCTAATCTCACTGTCCTTTTCTCTTCGCTCTTCCTCACACTTTACACGCTCTTCCCTCAGCATGTCCTCTGCAGCTTTCTTTGCCTGCGCACTCTGCTTGCGCACCTTCTCAAGTTACTGAATTCGCGGGTTTAGCTGCGCCTGTGTGTCTTTGAGGTGCTCACGCAGTGGTGCTCAGGGGGAGGCGGGGGGGAGCTTTGGGGGGAGTATGGGCCCCCCCTTGGCACCAAGCTTTGGTTTCTTGGCACGGGACATACGAGAACCGTGCCGCGGTTGGTCGGTGTCGTAGCCCTCCTCTCCCCCCCCCGTCTCCGTCTCCCTCTTCCCCCCAACCTTCCCCGCAAGGAGAAGCTTCCACCTCTCCATTGCCCCATCCACCTGTGCAACAACAGCAGCGTCAGCGATTGGAAGGTAACCAGCCACCCCTGACCACTGAACACGCTTGGCCTGCTTGAGCTGCCCTCCTTGCACCCGCCATGTCCGCACGTAACTGTGGCTGTCACCTTCAATCTGGTACACAGTCCCCCGAATAAAAATTGCTGCAGGGTCCCTCCCAACGGCATGCCCCTTCATCCACATGGGAAAGCGGACCATTATGGGCTCAGCCCATGTGACCGCACCACTGTCTTCCTTTACCTTTGCCTGCAATGTAACCTGATAAAAAAAACTATACTTGGCAGCATCCCCAACATGGACGTTGTCCAGCACCTCCTCCTTACTCACCTGCACCAGTTGCCCTGGAATTGTCCCTATCGACTCAGGGTCCGTGGCCACCAATGGAGCGCCTGGGGGGCTCTGAAGAAGCCACTTCGGCTTCATCACCTTCCGGCCCGCATCCGGAGGCGTCGGGCGCACTTGTGCTTCACAGGGCCAAGGGCGCCGCTCATTGTACTTGAAGGGGGTGACGTTCAACTGCAAGAGGAAAGCATAGAGGAAGGTTAATGGTGACACTAGATGCGTACCTCAGTGACATAGCACGCGTGGGCAGCGCACACAACACATACGCGTTGGTACATTAGCGCGTACGATCTACTTGGGCAACACGTACGTGCTGGTACGCCAACGCGTAGGAACCGCTCGGGCAACGCGTACGTGTTGTCACCCCAACACGTACGATTTGTCTGGCCGACGCGTACGTGTTGGCAAGTTAACACGTACGCACGAAAAACGTAACGCGTACGAGGCACGTGCACAAAACGTACGCGGTGCGTACGTGTCACATGCGCAAGAGATGCATACCTCCCCATAATTATCGCAATGGTGCATGCACCCACATGAGTACTCCATTCCGCCGCCCGCCGTTGGCCGCTGCACCACCCAATTCCGCTCCACTGCCTCCGCAACACTAGCGGCCGCCACATGCAGGGCATGCCCCATGGCTGCCCACTCCATCCATTCCGGCCCATCCTCATCCCGCCTCAACGTCAACCACACGTGGCAAGCGTGAACACCAATGAACCTTTCTCAACCGTGAACCGTGTCCCGCCGTCAAAACTCGGCTTGGGGAGGTACCAACGGTGAAACCGAGCCAAGGAACATGGTGGCTCCTCGGGGCCTAGGGAACAATTGAAAAAGAAAGTTGCACCTTGCACACCATGGCCCAAAATCACAACGTCACCACAATAGGGGACAGCTTGCCGTCGCCGAACAAGCAACGGAGCGGACAAATGGGTAAAAGATTCCCAAGGGATAGGAACACCTTTGGCATCTTTCAGAAATTGAACCATAGGAGGAAGGGCATACAATTGGCGAGCAAGATGCACCTTTGACATGGTGGCAGCATGCTCCAAAGGGACGAACGGGATGAACAAAGTGTAGCGCCCCTTTTCCCCACCACCCGCCGATGAAAGGTGCAACCTTTTAAAAGAAGGATGTCACCCAATTCCATGGAACACACATCCCAACGATTGGACTCATGTTGCCCAACCTGATGTGAACCCACACCGACTTGCAAAGCACACTCGGGAGGAACATTGTCCAAGGGAATAAAGACTTGCATGCAATCCTTCATCCAAGGTGGACCCATAAGGTTGTGATCCGAATGGACCAACTAATACCCATCCCATGGGTCGCATGGAGTACAATGCAACAATTTCAGATCCACGGGTTTCAACGCACTCCACTCAACACCCTCAATGCGCGTCACCACACCCAACACTTGCGTGCGCAACTCCTCGGGCAACCATTTGAACGACCATTTTGTTTGCTTCCGAATCACGTTGGCACTTGCATAAGTGTCATCTTCCAACGTAATAACCTCCCAATGCCGGGGGGCAATGTCAACGTTTAAAATTGCTTCGCCAATAATGGCATCAAACGAATGCCGTTGAATGAAGTAACCGGCATGTGCCAACCCGTGCACATTTTCAACGGGTGCGTCGGGAAGCAACTGGTTTGAGGGCAACGGCATATCACAAAAAAATGGTGTGGGTGCACCGTAACCCATTGCAAAAACCTTCTGTTGCGGCTGCATACACATATGGCGTCGAGCAATCGGGGTGGTATTTTACCGAAAGGGGTGGGGGCACGCCTTGAATGGGGCCATGCTCATTCCATTCCTCCGATGCACAACTCATGTACCGAACAAAGGAGTCCGTGCAACAAATGCTGTCCACGGTACTGGCAACGGGGTGGGGGAAAAGGGTACCATCATTGAGCACGGCATATTTGTGGGTAAGGGTCTTGGCAACTCTCTTACGCAAGCACCCATTCATGGTTGTGAAAAGTGCGTCACGCTCACCAAAACTCAAACTAATGGAAACCATGAGCAAACGCTCACCCACAAACTCAAACAAAGCAGCAGGGAGAAGGGTGTGGGGTAGTGCATCGGCATTGGGCCATGCAAGAACGGAACGACTATCAACAACAGCAATAACACCTAGTGCTTGCGCATTCACATCCAAAAGCAAAACATCTTGCCATGAACTTGGCAATTCCGGAAGACCCTTAATTTCTTCCTCACCCAAAGTTAAACGAACAACAACAACACCATGAACACCGTGTGCAAGATCTCCTGCCTCACGAGTGTCCGTGAACCAACGCTCCACCGTTTCATCCTCCTCCAACTCCCCAACCTCCAAGGCCCGCTTCACAATCTCGGCGGGCCTATTGCCTTCGGCCACCACCTCATCCTCCTCCTCCTCCTCCTCCTCAAAATCCTCCTCTCCCACCACCACGTCTTGACCCACACTTGTCCTCGGCGCCCTCTTTGCCACGGCCCCGGCTTCGGCGGCAGGCCTGGAGCCTTTCCTCGCCACCTTCTTCTTTGCCGGTTTTCCTTGCCGGGCATGTCGTGCAGAAAAGCACTAAGGAAAGGAAAACAGACATGAAGCAAAGTAAAAGTTTTTCTTTGTCACGTCAAAAGTAGCACAATTCAACCACCAGTACTGCAGACAGCGTACGGGCACCATAGGCAGCGCGCACGCGTTGCAATCTGAGTGCGTACGCGCTAAAATACCAACGCGTACGCGCCAAAATACCAGTGCGTACGCACTCAGATCACAACGCGTACCCACTGAGATCGCAACGCGTACGCACTGGTTCGCTGGGTCGTGCGCGTTACAAAAACAGTGCGTACGGTAACGCGTACGCATACATGTGAACAAAATGGGGCAGATCTTAGCAGGTACATGCAGGGATACGAAAACCACCATCGTGTCCGCGGCATCCCGCAACGTAAGCATGAAATCGCGGTGCGGCCATTAGTAGCCCCGCCAGGGGGGGGCGTCCATCCGTTCCACCAACCGGGGCTCCCGGTCCACTAGGTCATCCAGCACCGGGAAAAGGTCTGCCAAAATGCGCAGCAAACGCCACTTGATTTCCGAGGGAAGCCACCTGTTCACCTTTCCCGGGGCGGTCTACCGGCGCCCACGACCTTGGTTGTGGCCCTGAGAGGAGAACGTCTTCCGAATTCTCCTCTCCCTCCAAATGCACGGCACATAACTGATCCACCAAGTGCCCTGGCAGAATGTCCTCCACCAAACGGTAGCATGTGGCCTCACATTCCTCGGGGGTCCTAGAGGGCGGATCCGGCAACGGATGCCGAGACACAGGGTATTTCACTGCGATGTCTGGCGACGGGCAACCCATGCCAAGCGCAAAAAAATCGTCCTGCGTTACAGAAATTGTAAGCTGCGTCAAATAAGGGATGGCCAGTCCTTTCAAGGCCTCGCGCCGACCCACGGACCGGATCGCTCCGTAGGCCGACCAGTCCTGAAATTTGGACTCCCGGAAAAAAACGTGTGTGTCCGTATCGAGGCGCTCTGCCCAATGTTTCACCTTGACGGGGTCTGACCACATCCGTCGGTTACCGGTCTCATTTTCCCGGTCCGCATGCGGCTCATTGTACACCGACACACATTGCTTTTGGAGACCTTGGACACGTTGCATCATGGCAAACAATGCCGTTAAGGTGTCTACGCTAAGTTGCAGGAATATCCCCATTGGGGCAGGGCTCAGCCAGTGGTATGAGCCAAGAGAAAAATTGCTCAAAACTCCCTTGGTCAAAGCAACTGGACCGGCCTGCAGGTTGACTCTCAACAAATATTTCAAGGATTCACCTTTTTCCTGCTGCAATTTTTGCAGCCGCTCTCTCACCGAGCAAACATCCTCGGGGATAGCCGGCAACCCCTTAATCTCGTTCACCGAGAGTGCAGATCCAACACCTGGATCCCAGCTCCCGCCACATTTTCCACACCCACCACCTTCACATACTCATCAACAACCTGCCGGGTGGGCTCATGGGTGGTGCGGGGAGGAGGTGCGGGCTTGGGCGGTGGCTGCGGGTCCCCGGTGGCTTGGACAGCGGCCTTGGCTCTAGTCTTCTTGCCAGGCATGTCCCATAAAAGAGAAGCCCCTAAGAGTGAAAGAGGCAATTACATGGATTTTGCGTGCGCAAAAGGCCTAATTTGCGTCCGCAACAGAATTCACGAGACAAGTAAATAAGCCCTTTTACGTGCGTAAATGACCTTTTTTGCGTCCGAGCTGAACTTATAGTAACCACGCAAATACACCCTTTTCCGCGCGTAAAAAGGCAGTAAGGAGCAATAATTGCGTGTACATAGTGGTGTTGTGGTGCGAGAGACGTAAAAGTGGCAAAACACCTCCGTTTTCACCCATGCTTCAGCCTCTTTGCATGCAAATGTGTCCGTTACACATCATAAGAGAGGAGCGATTCTCACTGCGGCTGGCCGCGGCTGGAGGTTCTGAGGTGACCGGTGACCCCCCGAGCAAACACGCACAAAGCAAGTTATTGATTTTTTAGCCATTTTACCTGGTTTTTACCTGGTTTTTACCTAAGAAACACTTTGGGCCTTTACTTCGTAGTTACATGGTTGGCACAAGAGCGAAAAGATGCATGACATCAAAGACGAGTGCGTATATTATAACATACGTGGAGTAGGTAGTTCGCGGATCACTGATCTGCGGGGCTCCGAACCAACCCCCCCCAAATAATCCGCGGATCACGGATTACCTACCCCATAACCCCCCCACACTCCCTAGCAAAATGATTCACCATATAACAGACCATCCATTATGCATAATGCATAATGCAAACATGTGATGATCCAACGGGTAGTAACAGGAACACATAGTGCAAGTACAAAGCACCATATTGATCCACCAATTTGTGTAAAAAAAATGATGCAAAAATGTAAAATCCAAAAAGAAAAAGGAACACAAATTGGTGGATCATTTCTTTTTCGGAACTTGCATTTTTGGATCATATTTTTTCCACACAAGTTGGTGGATCCTTTCTTTTTTGAAACTTAAAATTTTGGATCATTTTTGGTTGGCTAAGTTCCAAAAAAAGAAATGATCCGCCAATTTGTGTGGAAAAAATGTGATCCAAAAATGTAAGTTCCAAAAAAGAAATGATCCACCGATTCATGTTCACAAAAATGATCCAAAAACGTAACTTCCAAACATAAGTGTGACGTACATAGTGCAAGTACAAAGCAACATATTGAACCAACAATGTGCGTTACAAATGATCAAAAAATGTAAACTCACTTGTTCCAACAATTTGGCTTCCAGAAAAAGATGCACAAGTCCACAAGACTATTGGCACAGAGTTGAAAGTACAGTGAGCAAAATGGTCGAAACTGGTCCAAGAGTGATCCAAAAGTGAGCCACGGATCACCTATCCCATAAACCCCCCCCTCCACTGCCTAGTGTTTTGATCAAAAATTTTCCGGATCACCTACCACATGAACCTCCGCCCTCTGCATGAACAAAGTCATCATGTGGTGCACTCAAAAGTGAGCTAAGAAGTAGACAACCAATGTTCAACATGTAGAATGTCCAACCAACACATGCGCACTCCACATGTTCACCACGCACCATCAAGGGTAATCAATTGTCTCTGCCCATTGGAGGCTGAAGATACCACCATTCCAGTGTAGAGCAAACAAAGCACAAAGAAAAGATCGAAGACATTCGTTGCGGAGCAACGAGCGATTTACTTTTTTCCTGCCAGCTCGGCCTATCTCAGCCACCCTCTGCACTGTGCACATAATACCGGTGACAGAGACCTCCAGTTCAGACCCCCTTCTGAAACGTGTTGCGTGTGTGGAATGCATCCTCCAAACTACTTCCAATGGAATCCAGCACATCCAAATTAGGGTGGCGGGGATTTTAAAGTGTGTGGTGTGGTGCACTGGGACGTGATGGAAAAGGGTACCTGGTTGCACCCAAACTTGTAAACACCTAAAAGGTGTCTTGTAGTACTCATGGGGGGTTTGAAGGGGTCATGTGTCCTGAGGGGGCCCAAATGACCTATAGGGACTGTGCTTCTCAACCGTGTACTCCATTATTAACCTTTTTCAAAAATGGGTAAGACCCCTTGTTGCACCCTTGTTGCACCCCTTGTTGCGCAACAACCCCCCCTCGTTGCACCCCTTGTTGCACCCCCTTATCGCGCGATAACCCCCCTTGTTGCACCCCTTGTTGCACTCCTTGTTGCACCCTATGAAGCATGCACAAGACAACCACTTTGTGACATCTCTTGTCTACCGCAACCAGCGACGTCCTAGTAGGATTTCTGCTTTGTCTCTCTCCTCTGCCTCCTGTACCTTCCGTGCAAGCAATGCCATGTCCAGGTTATTCATATTTACAACATGGCCCATGGAAAGCCTAGATAACCTTGGCTTTAAGAGAGCCCATCCCTTACAACTGTTGTGTAGGTCCCTCTTGAAAGGGCTATTCCTTTTTTCACTGGGAATGCTTGAAAACATGTACATTTTCCTATATGCCTGTGCAAAATAAGGTGAGTGAGCACATGTCCAATGGACCCACGTGCTCACCTTCCACCCTAAGTCCCCCCATGCCTCGCGGAAGCGGTCCACCGCATTAGTGTACATGGCAACATCACTATCTGTAAAAAACTTTCTTTTTGTCTCCATAACCTATGGATATGTGCAAACTGGTGCAAGAGGGTACCAAGGACCACCCATACCTAAGGCCCAGTAGGGGTCTCCACATTCCCCATACGTGCCTTGGCAATGGTGACAATGGTGTCTGCCCATTGGGGGTTGGCCATGAAGGCATTGGCACTTGTAAGGTCAAAACTTCCCTCTTTGGGCCGCCTT
Source organism: Eutreptiella sp. 'Long Island Sound 2002' (assembly GCA_964036045.1). NCBI lineage: Eukaryota > Euglenozoa > Euglenophyceae > Eutreptiales > Eutreptiaceae > Eutreptiella > Eutreptiella sp. 'Long Island Sound 2002'. Next base: position 89,746,040 of record OZ038383.1, on the reverse strand, counting down.
GGTGCAATCCTCTCTGCCTCTGGGATCCCCTTGCAAACTTCTTTGATCTCATGCATCTCCCCGTCTAGCTCACGCACCCCAACATGGATCCCTCTTTGGTGGAACTCCCCCCTTAGCCTTTTCACGAGGATGCACAGGATTCTACATGTTGCATGCACGTAGTCACCTACTCTCCCCCCGGTTGGGATGCACCTGAGGTAAGCACCCCACCTCACCCCCCCCCTTCATGTCTCCTACAAAAAATGCTAGGCCATTATCTTCCTCACAAATCCAACACTTAGATTTGGAGGAGGGGTTCCCGGCATGCATATTTTTCCCATCCCCCGTGATGACACACTTGAACCCTAGTGTTTTCCCTTCCCACACAATGTCACAATTGTGACACAAATCCTGCACCTGACGATTGAGGTCATGTGCCTTGTCCATGGCTAGCATGAAATGTGTGTGATCCCCCCCCACATGGCCCACCAAATTGGCCATAGGTCAGGGGCCCCTGCATCACTTGATTGTTGCCAACAGTGGACAGAAATGTCACACCGAGTTGCTGATGCTTTCCATACAGGGGTGGCATCAGCTAACAACACCACAATGATGTCCGGGCCATGGGTCTTAAATGTTTTGGCAGCTTGCGACAAACTAATTTGTCGGTTGACAACCTCAGCAAGCTTGTTGCTCGCCGAGGCCCGAGGTGCACCTTTCTCAGACACAACAGCCCTAGTGGTACACCAATAGGGTGTGTGCTGTTGTCCTGCTGCGTCCAAATCTTTTTTCCTAAAAGCCCTTGGCAACCTATACATTTGCCTAATACTTAAACACATTCCACGGACTAGTCTGACAACCCTTAAGGCCTCCTTCTCTTCCACTGTGGCATTACTGCCATCCTTCACACTGGCGCACCCCCCACGGAGATGTACAACTCCTTGATGTGTCATCCGAACTTGTACTTCTCCGTCTTGTAACAGTGACCTAAGAATCTGCTCAGCCATTTTCAAGCGTTTCTGTTGTTGCTTCCGGGAGACTTTCTTCAGTGGCTGCATGCGTAAGCCTTCGAGGGTTGAACAGCACTGTTGGATGGCAGTTGATGCCTTGATTTTCATTTTGAAAATGCTGCGATTTGGAGTAACAGTGGTGCAACAAGTGGGTGCAACAAGGTACCGTATCGCGCACCTTGTCGCGCAACAAGGGGGTGCAACAAGGTACCTTATCGCGCACCTTATCGCGCGATAAGGGGCGCGATAGGGTACCTTGTTGCACCCCCTTGTGGCGCGAACACAAAAGGTCCCATTAGCATCATTGGCACTTGCAAACAGGGCAAAGACAAAGGTCAACTGGCAATTAGTTGCAATCAGGTGATCCGCAGTGCCACCTGCCGCAAGGCTGTCCACAAGGTGCAAACCCGCGTGCCATAAGTTCCTCACGCTCCTGTAATTACGCTCTGCTTACATGTGCACCATTGTACAAAACAATGGACCACCTGTCTCCTTCCCAATCCCACGGCCTGTGTAGGGCCCCGCTGTTGTAAACCAACCCTTTGCGCGCGGAGCACACAACCCCTGGGACCCCTCGACCCAAGTGGTTCACCACTTGCACCACCTCTCTAGTGGTCTTACATTTGGGTGCCCACAGCTTGCCACCACACTCCATCCACAACCCACCACCACGGAAGTCACCAAGTTCAACCACAGCACCGAGAGGTGTCCCATCACGTGGGTGTGAATGAGGTACCATGGGCTGCTGACCCGTGTAGTGTGCCACTTGCACAGTGCACCAATGAAACCAACTTGGGAGGGTGGCCAAAGCCCATGCACGCACCAAAGGAAAAAAATGAATGGCATTTGGCTTCAATGTTGCCTTTAGAATGCGGGCCTCATGCCATGTGGGCCCGATTCGGCCCCACCCGCATTGTGCATTGTGGACTGGGGCACCAAACTTCTCCCCTCCCTTCAATTGCAAGGCCCGTGCAAAATGTAGCAACTCCTCCTCACTGGGGGTGGCATGCAACTCAGGACCCCTTAGGAGTCACTCCTGAGAAAAAGGAGGCTGAGATGCACTGGCAGGCCAGGAAGTTGTAGGCCTAGACTGCTTTCGGGGCATGCTCAGTTCAGCTGCTGTCGCACGGGGGCTATGGGTTCCCAAGGCTGCATTCGAATTCTCCTGAAGGTTAGCCTTGTCTACCTCCAAACTCTCCACTCGCCTTCGCAAAGAATCCCTCTCACTTCTGAGCCGTGCAACCTCAGCACTACTTGTTGTCAATTTGTCCTGTGCTTCCTTGGCGGTTGCCTCTGCCCTTTCCTTTGCCTGCCACAGCTTGGCTTGCTCAGCAAGGGCCAACTCCAAATCGTCCTCCATTTTTTTTGTTTTCTCCTCTTGTCTCTTCAACCGCGCTGAAACCTCACTCCGTCTCTCCTCCCTCAGTGCAGTTGCAACAACCGATGTTGCTTGGGATGTCACTGCATCCTTCACGTTTGCGAGCACCCCGGATGCGAAATCCTCAGTGAGTGCACCTACAATATTCTGCACGCTCCTGGCACTGAGGGTGACAAGACCAGCATTGCCAGGAAAACTGCCTGCTGCTGGAGTTCCACCCTTCTTGCCGTCGGCCTTTGGCTTTTTTGGGCCCTTACCCTTGAGGTCACTGGACTGCCCACGCTTTCTCTGGGCAAGGGGGGTGGCATCACTGTCTGAACTGTCCGAGTAAGAAAAAGTCACTGCCATGTCTTTCTTGGGGGACTTGATCCAGGGTGAGCCCCCCCTAAAAACCTTTTGTTGATGTTGAGACTAACTTAATCATTTTTGTCTTTCTTTTGAAGTTAAAGTACACTTTCTCAACGTAACTAGGGTTATAACCCTAGCCCCCCATGAAGTTCAACCCTACCACTCAACTGAGCGGAGGTATCTTCCTTCATGGAGGTTATACCGAAATAAAGTAGGCACTTCATGCCTAAGGCCTTGTAGGTTAAGCCTAGTGGTCCCCCACCTCAAGACCCCTATACTCAATTGATTCTACCACTTATTGTGGTTCTACTTTTTAAGTATTTCTGAATTCAGTTGCTTGGCCTTGCTGGCCAAGCCATATCCTGTGTCTGGCCTAACTCCTATGCCCCAGATTCCTAACCAACTCCATTTCATCCAAAAGAGTGCACATGAAGTGCTTGGTGCTATCTTGGAGGCCTGAGTCTTGCCAGTTTTCACATAAAATCATCTATTTTGTTTATAAACCATTGGTGCTTTGTATTTAAATCTACATTTGTCTATCTGCAGCCCCTCTTTGTTACACATGTTTTGATTGTGGAAGGACTTACCCTCATTTGATTGATCCGGTGCGTGGACTTGCTCTACATTAACTTTGTGTGGACTTTAACTTTATTTTGAGTTGTGGAAAATCAGCAAGGTCTTCAAAAAAATATACAAGGAACAAACACAAGTGAGAGCAAACCAGAAACCTTTTGTGGTAGCAGAGGAAGGCCCTAGAAGACTAAAGCAGAACACGAAGAACACCAATAAAAACTTGTAGCCTGAGCTGTGACGATGTCTGTCACTCTCAGTGCCGAAGCAGTGCCGATCACAAGCACTAGTTCCAAGACTGATGTTGTGAGAGTACGGCCTTCATCTACAAGTGGTGTACCCGTTGATACTTCTCCTCTAGGAGAACTTGCAGTAACAAGAGGGGCGGAAGAAATCAAAGAGATATATACAGAAGGAGCCCGCCCGAGTGCAAGCGCTGAGGCGCCCGGCTTAACGCGGGCGAACCTCAGGCGTCTCGAAGTGAAGGACCCTGTGGCAGCAGCATTAGCTTCCGTCGTGTCCTCGATGCCCCCGTCCGAAACTTCTCCTACCCCAGGGATCGAAGTGGCAAATGCCAAGGTCAAGGCCTGGAGAAGAGCGGCAAGGAAAGGAAAGGGGAAGGAGGCGTCTTTGGGAACGATGTTCGGAGCTACGTAGGCCGGGGAGACGTTCGAGATACCTCACGGCGAAATGGACTGGTCGTCGTCGGCCCAATCATCTGAGTGGGAACCCGACTGGGTGTCTGGGGAACCTACGCCTCCGGAAACCGAAGGCGTATGAGTGCATGAAGCCTGGCCCGAGCCCCAGGGCAGTTGCACCGAACCTACGGGTGTGGATCGAGGTTTGCCCCCACGAATGGCGGCCCCTAAGCCGGGTCTCGATGAGACCATGGAGTTGCTGTCCCGGGTCCTAGGTGCAGGCGATGAAGATCCAGATCTAAGTGCATTGTCAACAGCACTCAAGACGAAGTTGGGGCTCTCCGATCTGAAGAAGCCCCCACCTACTATGTCCCCAGGTGTTGAACTGCTAACCAGGGATGTGAAGAGCTGCAGAGGCATCCGCAGCTCCCCAATGGAAACCTGTCCTAGCCCTTTCCACCCTCGCGTGAGGACTGTGCCTGTCTGGCGGTAGGTGACACCACAGAGGCTGAGATGAAAGGCTATGGTCTGTCAGCCCTGGCCCCATTGGCCACAGTGCACGCCTCACCCCTCTCAGGTGGTACACGTAACACAGGCGTCCCAGGAAGGGGAACGAAGGCCAGCGCCACGGCGAACCTTCAAATAGAACTCCCCGAGTTCGATCCCAAAAACGTGCCTGAATGGGCTGAGGAGTTTTCTGAGTTTTTACTTCTCACGGGTCAGCAACACGCTGATGTCCGAACTAAACGCACGCTCATCAAAAAGTCGTGCAAAAAGAAATTCCTTCAGCGGCAGGTTAAAACCGCTATCAGGAAGAGCTCCAGCTGGGGCGACTTGCTGAAAAGACTGGAGCAAATGTATCCAGTGTAGAAAACGGACCTGAGTGTCTGAACGGAGATTGAGGAGCTGCCTCCTCTCCCCGAATTCCACACAGCTGCGCGCATCTCCGAGTTCGTGGCGCATTTGGAAGAGCTCATGGGGCGCATGAACCCCTCGTCCTATGAGCCGACTGAGCCACATCTGTGGCTAGTGGGGAAGATGGCTACCAGGACATGGGATAACTGCAGAGACACGTCCGAGAGGAAAGCTCTGACGCACTCTCACGATGACCTGGTCGATCTGTTGATCGAGTTGGCCATGGAGAGGGAGAATGCCTCCCACATGGACAAGTATCTGCGCAAACATCTGCGAAGGGAGACCCCTACTGAGAAGTCTCCTGGAGGGAGGTCGCCTCAACCCCAGTCTAACCCTGGGAAGGGCCGTGGTGGGCAGTTGAAGCACTTGACTGAGAACCCCCCCTCCAAAGGTAAGGGGGCCCCCAATCTTTTCTATTGTCGTCCTACGGACGATAAGGGTGGACCCTGCCACGCGCCCGACTGTGATGGGCGAAGTGCGTGCATGCTCCAGCTGAAGCGCACGCAGAAAACCAAAGATGGTTAGGATGTAAAGCACCAAGATCATTTCCGCTGCACGATATGGTGCGGATATTGCGGCAAGAGGAGGCATTATGAAGATGAATGCCACATCAAACGCCGCGAATCCGAAAAACATAAGAAAGCGGAAGAGGAACGGCGTAAGACCGCCGGTAAGGGCGGAGGAGCCGAAGGGGGGGGGCCTAACCCTGGGGGTTTTAAGGGTAAGGGTAACCCTGGAGGACGAAGGTCCTCAGCCCCCACCACTGGTGGAAGAGGAGCACCCAACCCAACATCTCAAGGTGAGCCGTCGGGTGAGAAACGGCCAGCCCCCTCCACCCCCAGCGCTGGTGGCGCCGACAAGAGCAGCGAGAACGCCAAGAAGCGCCGCCTAAATTGGCACTCTAAGTGCCTGCAAGCCGCTGGGGTTGAGGTCAAGTTCCCTGAAGAGGGATAGGGGGGCGGCTCCGAGGATGAGGATTTGGTTTTCTGGATCACCGTGAAAATTGGTGACCAGGTCTACAAGGCGTTCTTAGAGACGTGCGCTACGCTTTCAATCAAGGCCCGCAGACTGCTGAAAGAGGCCAGGATAAGGAAAACCAAAACCGTAGCCATAAGGGTTGGGGATGGTCGGACATTCCATTCCTTGTGGGGGGTCGATGTGACCGTGTGTCTAGGTGACGAGCAGGTGACTCAGCACTGCAAAGTGCTGGACACCGACGCCTTTGACATTGTCATCGGCACAGATTTTCTGCGCTGTAATCCCCAGGTAAAACTGTTGTCTTTGCAACGTCCCTATGCCCTTCACTGCGACTTTGGCAGTGGCCTTTTCTCTGTCCCTCTGGAGCTGTCAGGACGAAAAGAATCCGGTCTGCGCTACGTGAACCGGTCTTATCGAACTGAAAACTATCAGTTGGTGCGGTCCGTCTTGGAAAATGGACTGGCCGCCCTGCAGGTAGACCTGAATGAAGTACAGGTGGAACTGTTCGCGAGTAAAGAGCAGCACATGATGCAGCTCTATTGCTCACGGTTCTGAATAACGCCTACCGCTTCTATTGGAAGTCGATGGGGTTGTGCTATGCTAATCCCCCATTCTCTCAACTCGCTAAGGTGCTTACAAAAATCGCCCTTGAAGGAGCGAGAGTGGTCCTGCGCACCCCCGACTGGGGTACTACAGGCGAACACGCCTATTGGAGACGACCGTTGGACCGTATGACAGTGGGAAGAACTGAACTCCCCAATGGTCCACTCTACGTCCCTGAGGACTCTCCAGAGACCATGCCCGCCCCTGAATGGGGCAGTTTCCTGTCCATCGTAGATGGCTCTCTAAACCCCGTACCTGTGAGTGACCTCGACCAGGTGGTACTCAAGGAGTTGATGGCCGAAAACAGAGGCCTTACCCTCCTGGATCTCAAGAAAAGATCCCAGTACTCTTCGGTCACTACTACGAGTGGTGAGTGCTCTGTTGAGCAGGAGACGCCAGCAGTCTCCACGCCTTTGGCTGATGCTGGCAACCGCCTTAGCGATATCGCCAGTGTTATACCCCCGGTTGACCCTGAGATGGTGACACTAAAGCACAGCGCTTTCTTAGCGCAGCTGCTTATGGATGAAGTGGACCTTGGTGAGTCCCCTCATGGCGGGTCCCACAGGATTGTGTATAAAGTCTGATTTCTGATGTCTGATAAGGGATGTTGTGTGTGCCGTCTGTCCAAAAAGATGTGTGATATTCTTATCTACTGGAGGTGGGTCTAGGGGTCTAATGCCCAGAGGAAATTGGGAGAAACTATGCCTAAATCTAAATCAACCCCCCCCCCAAATGAAAAAAGCAAAAAGGGAGGACACAATTGAAAAATCATTGGGGAACCACCTTGGACAATCAGAAACATGGCAGTACAAAAGTAAAAAAGACTTTGAACACCAAAATGGGAAAATGGGGAAAATGTGTGAGGAAGGAAAGTGGCAAACAAAAAGGTGCCCATAGGCCCCCATAGGCCCCCATGGGCCCCCAAAGGTGCGCATAGGTCCCCAAAGGTGCCAATAGGTCCCCATAGGCCCCCATAGGCCCCCATAGGCCCCCAAAGGTGCCCATGGGTCCCCAGAGGTGCCCATAGGTCCCCAAAGGTCCCCCTAGATGCCAATGAGTCCCCATCGGCCCCATTAGGTCCCCATAGGTCCCCAAAGGTGCCCATAGGTCCCCATAGGTCCCCAAAGGCCCCCATAGGCCTCCACAAGCCCCCATAGGTCCCCATAGGTCCCCACAGGCCCCCATAGGCCCCAATAGGCCCCCATAGACCCCCAAAGGTGCCCATAAGCCCCCATAGGCCCCAATAGATCCCCATAGACCCCTAAAGGTCCCCATAGGACCCCATAGGCCCCCATAGGACCCCATAGGCCCCCATAGGCGCCCATAGGTCCCCCTAGATGCCGATGAGTCCCCATCGGCCCCCATCCCCATAGGTGCCCATGGGTCCCCAAAGGTGCCCATAGGTCCCCAAAGGTGCCCAAAGGTCCCCATAGGTCCCCAAACGTCCCCGTAGACCGCCATGGGCCCCCATAGGCCCCCATAGGTCCCCATAGGCACCCATAGGCCCCCAAAGGCCCCCGAAGGTGCGCATGGGTCCCCAGAGGTGCCCATAGGTCCCCAAAGGTCCCCCTAGATGCCGATGAGTCCCCATCGGCCCCCATAGGTCCCCATAGGTCCCCAAAGGTGCCCATAGGTCCCCATAGGTCCCCATAGGCCCCCATAGGCCTCCACAAGCCCCCATAGGTCCCCATAGGTCCCCATAGGCCCCCATAGGCCCCAATAGGCCCCCAAAGGTCCCCGTAGGACCCTATAGGCCCCCATAGGCCGCCATAGGCCCCCATAGATCCCCCTACATGCCGATGAGTCCCCATCGGCCCCCATCCCCATAGGTGCCCATGGGTCCCCAAAGGTGCCCATACGTCCCCAAAGGTGCCCAAAGGTCCCCATAGGTCCCCAAAGGTCCCCGTAGACCCCCATAGGCCCCCATAGGTCCCCAAAGGTCCCCATAGACCCCCATAGAGCCCCATAGGTCCCCATAGACCCCCATAGGTCCCCATAGGTCCCCATAGGCCCCCATAGGCCCCAATAGGCCCCCAAAGGTCCCCGTAGGACCCTATAGGCCCCCATAGGCCGCCATAGGCCCCCATAGATCCCCCTACATGCCGATGAGTCCCCATCGGCCCCCATCCCCATAGGTGCCCATGGGTCCCCAAAGGTGCCCATACGTCCCCAAAGGTGCCCAAAGGTCCCCATAGGTCCCCAAAGGTCCCCGTAGACCCCCATAGGCCCCCATAGGTCCCCAAAGGTCCCCAAAGACCCCCATAGAGCCCCATAGGTCCCCATAGACCCCCATAGGTCCCCATAGGTCCCCATAGACCCCCATAGGTCCCCAACGGTGCCCAAGGTCCCCATAGGTCCCCAAAAGTCCCCATAGACCCCCAAAGGTGCCCAAAGATGCCCATAGGTCCCCAAAGGTGCCAATAGGCCCCCGTAGGCCCCCATAGGCCCTCATAAGCCCCCATAGGCGCCCACAGGCCCCCAAAGGTCCCCATAGGCCCCCATAGGTCCCCAATGGTGCCAATAGGCCCCCATCGGTCCCCATAGACCCCCATAGGCCCCAATAGGCCCCCATAGGCCCCCAAAGGTGCCCATAGGCCCCCGTAGGCCCCAATAGGTCCCCATAGACCCCAAAGGTCCCCATAGGCCCCCATAGGCCGCCATGGGCCCCCATAGGCCCCCATAGGTCCCCCTAGATGCCGATGAGTCCCCATCGGCCCCCATCCATAGGTGCCAATGGGTCCCCAAAGGTGCCCATAGGTCCCCAAAGGTGCCCAAAGGTCCCCAGAGGTCCCCAAAGGTCCCCGTAGACCCCCATGGGCCCCCATAGGCCCCCATAGGTCCCCATAGACCCCCATAGGTCCCCATCGACCCCCATAGGTCCCCATAGACCCCCATAGGTCCCCAAAGGTCCCCAAAGGTCCCCATAGGCGCCCACAGGTCCCCAAAGGTCCCCAAAGGTGCCCATACGTCCCCATGGGCCCCAATAGGCCCCCATAGGCCCCCAAAGGTCCCCATAGGCCCCAATAGGTCCCCATAGGGCCGAATGGCCCCCATAGGCCCCCAAAGGTCCCCACAAGCCCCCATAGGTCCCCATAGGTCCCCATAGGTCCCCATAGACCCCCATAGGCCCCCATAGGCCCCCATAGGTCCCCACAAGCCCCCACAGGTCCCCATAGGTCCCCATATGCCCCCATACAAGCCGGGGATTTACGGGTGTTTACAGTGCATTTGGCACCCGGCACCCACCTTGTGTAAATTGGTGTAAATTTTCCCAAAAGTGGCGTAAATTTCCTTCAAAAAGTGTAAATTTAGGAAAAGGACGGTGTCACTCAACAGCTCAACCAATGTGCAAAACTCAGAAAAAAGTAATGTAGAGTTTTGTCATTGGTTGCTTGGGCCTTGTGACCCCAAGTGGCGTTTTCCCACCGTTTGCATGGTTGGTTTGGTGTTTGGATTAGGAAATGTGTGTATACATACTTATATAAACCGGCAGGCAAGGTTTGTTTTAGGTGGGTTTGCCCAAGCACTGCCGCGGGATAGAGGGGGTCACGGGGGATGGGGAGTGCACCATGGACCCAGGCTGTGGTCCAAACTTTGTCTTGCCACAAGGGCAAAAAGATGGTGAAAAATTCAGAAGCAGAGAAGAAAAAAATTGGTGCACTCTGAGCAGGGGAAGGGGGTCGTTGCGGCGGGGGTGGGGGTACATATGTTAGTTTCGCTGTATGTTGTTAGTTTGCAATGTGTGGCAGGGTGAGTCGATATATACACAGGTTACAAACAAAAGTTAAAGGCATAGCAGGACAAAAGGTTAAGAGGTTAGAGGCAAGTTAAAACAAGTTGCACAACAGGCGAAAAAAAATGCGGCACTGCGCGCCGCTGATTGGTGGGAGGCATCATTGTTTGACGCCTCGCAGCCATAACTCCAAGGCCTCGGGGTCCTCGTCCATCCACACCTCCAATCCTTCAGGAGGCTCGAGGTGCTCCAATGCAAGGCTTGGGGGGTTGCCTGCAGAGAAAACAAGTCGCAGGCAGTGCAGGCAGTCAATATCAGCACACAGGCAAACAAGCAGGGGGGTGCAGACAGGGCACGACACAGGCCACAACAAAGTGGCAAGCAATTTCAGAATGCAATCGCAGGCAGTGCAGGCAGTCAATTTCAAAATGCAATCGCAGGCAGTGCAGGCAGGCAATTTCAGAATGGCGTCGCAGGCATTGCAGGCAGTCTATTTCAGCAAATAGGCAATCACAATTACGCATACCTGTGGGATTTTCAATGTAATCAACCGCCGCCACGTCTGCCTGTTGCATGTTGTCTGCATGGGCACATCCATGGCGATGTGCTACAAAATCTCAACCACAGCCCGATGGCAGCGGTATGCCTCAATCAGATGCAAACCATTCAAAGTTGCGGCTTCCGCATCCCCTGCCACATCCCGGAGCATACCAAGACGCTTCAGAGCGCGGTAGATCAAACGAAAATGTGCCCGTAGGGCGTGGCGCGGTTCCATGGGCAGAGTGTGTGTGACATGCCGCACCCTACCGCCGGAGCTCCAAAGAGAATGCGAGACGGCATTTGTCCCGCACTTTTGGTGCTTTGCAATTTTGAGCCACCTGATGCTGGTGATGCCACCAATCCACTCAGGTTTGGCTCCCAATTGGAGATGTGCACGGCATGCCGCACACCACATCACCCCGTTCTCATAATTCGACCAGGGGCGCCCTGATTGCCATGAAGTGTGGAAAGTACGAATTTTGGGAGGGGGAGGGCAAGGCGGGCATGTGGTTGGAGCACATTGGAGACACAAACCATCAAGTGCACATTCAACATGCACGTAGCATTTGCATTGCTTGCATTGTTGGGTATCAGTGTTACCCAAAGGCTTTGCACAACCTCTGCAGGCACATGCAAAACACCAACGATGCCCCTCACCCCCCACCGTGACAAAGCAATGCTCATGGACACCCCTCTTGCATTGCGAGCATAAGCTAGTCACCCCACACAGCTTGCCACGGCAGCTACTGCAATATGACGCACCCAAAACTGCAACAAAGCCGCCGATGGATTGCGTCGTAGTGGGAGGGGAGGCGGCTTGGGACTGTGGGGGTTGCTGGCGCGGAGGCGGCGGGGGGGTTGTATGAGAACTCAAAGCCATAGCCGGGCTTGGAGTACTTAGCGGCGCGGTCGATCTGCACTTGCTGCAGCGTCGAGGGTGCACCTTCGGCCTTGATGTGGCGGAGGGCGGCGTCGGGTGTAGAGAATTCTTGCCACGGGGCGTCCGCTTCTTGCTTGCGAACCCACATCACATGACAAAAACTGCCACAACAAACAGCAATGTGGAAGCAGCCCTACCAGCAAGCCAATTGCTAAGAGTGGAAATCTTATAACATGCAACGTACCCGGACTTGGTCATTAACATGGAAATTCTTGCGACCCCACTGCTTGCGCACCCACGTCGAATGACAAAGAGCAAAAAAACAAACAGCCATGTACAACCTTCACCACAACCAAGGCAATTGCTAAATATGTAAATGTTATAACATGCAAAGTACTGCAATTCACTGGTGGTAAGACGCACTATGTAACCATCGGCGTCCGCCCTTGCACGCACCACACTCGGGCCGGGCTAGCTCTGGAGAGTGGGATCTCCAGCACGCAACAAACGACATTTGTATAGCGCCTCGTCTTGCGGAATCCGGCGCTCAAAGCATGGACGGTTTGATGAAGGTAGCTAAATCCCTGAAAAAGTTGACACAGCAAAGAAGAATTTACAAATTTTCATGTTCAATACTCACAATTGTGGACCACTTACACATCTAAATATCGACCTAATAACATGCAAAGTACTTGGGTTCCTCGATTTGCACCGAATTTACAGAAATTTACACAAATTTACGCCACTTTTTAAGAAATTTACAAAAGTTTACGTAATTTACAGCGTGAATTGCCTTTGGCACCCGGCACCGTACCGAGTATTCCCCGGCTTGCCCCCATAGGTCCCCATAGGCCCCCATAGGCCCCCAAAGGTACCCATAGGCCCCCAAAGGTCCCCATAGGCCCCTATAGGGCCCCATAGGCCCCCATAGGCCCCCATAGGCCCCCATAGGCCACTATGGGTCCCCATAGACCCCCATAGGCCACCATAGGTCCCCCATAGGCCCCCATAGGCCCCCATAGGTCCCAATAGGTCCCCATAGACCCCCATAGGTCCCCATGGGTGCCAATAGGCCCCCATAGGCACCCATAGGTCCCCAAAGGTGCCAATAGGCCCCCATAGGTCCCCATAGACCCCCATAGGCCCCCATAGGCCCCCATAGGTCCCCAAAGGTGCCAATAGGCCCGCATAGGTCCCCATAGACCCCCATAGGCCACCATAGGTCCCCATAGACCCCCATAGGTCCCCATAGGCCCCAATAGGCCCCCATAGGCCCCCATAGGCCCCCAAAGGTCCCCATAGGCCCCCAAAGGTCCCCATGGGCCCCATATAGGTCCCCAAAGGTGCCAGTCCCCCATAGGTCCCCATAGACCCCCATAGGCCCCCATAGGCCCCCATAGGTCCCCAAAAATGCCAATAGGCCCGCATAGGTCCCCATAGACCCCCATAGGCCCCCATAGGTCCCCAAAGGTGCCAATAGGCTCAAATGGGTCCCCATAGACCCCCATAGGCCACAATAGGTCCCCATAGGCCCCCATAGGCCCCCATAGGTCCCCATAGGTCCCCATAGACCCCCATAGGTCCCCATAGGCCCCAAAAGGCCCCCATAGGCCCCCATAGGCCCCCATAGGCCACCATAGGTCCCCATAGACCCCCATAGGCCACCATCGGTTCCCATAGGCCCCCATAGGCCCCGATGGGTCCCCATAGACCCCCATAGGTCCCCATAGGTGCCAATAGGCCCCCATAGGCCCCCATAGGTCCCCAAAGGTGCCAACAGGCCCCCATAGCCCCCCATAGACCCCCATAGGCCCCCATAGGCCACCATAGGTCCCCAAAGAACCCCATAGGCCACCATAGGCCCCCATAGGCCCCCATAGGTCCCCATAGACCCCCATAGGCCCCCATAGGCCCCCATAGGTCCCCAAAGGTGCCAATAGGCCCGCATAGGTCCCCATAGACCGCCATAGGCCCCCATAGGTCCCCAAAGGTGCCAATAGGCCCGCATAGGTCCCCATAGACCCCATAGGCCACCATAGGTCCCCATAGGCGCCCATAGGCCCCCATGGGTCCCCATAGGTCCCCATAGACCCCCATAGGTCCCCATAGGCCCCAATAGGCCCCCATAGGCCCCCATAGGCCCCCCTAGGCCACCATAGGTCCCCAAAGACCCCCATAGGCCACCATACGCCCCCATAGGTCCCCATAGACCCCCATAGGCCCCCATAGGCGCCCATAGGTCCCCATAGGTCCCCATAGACCCCCATAGGTCCCCATAGGTGCCAATAGGCCCCCATAGGCCCCCACGGGTCCCCAAAGGTGCCAATAGGCCCCCATAGGTCCCCATAGACCCCCATAGGCCCCCATAGGCCCCCATAGGTCCCCAAAGGTGCCAATAGGCCCGCATAGGTCCCCATAGACCCCCATAGGCCCCCATAGGTCCCGAAAGGTGCCAATAGGCCCGCATAGGTCCCCATAGACCCCCATAGGCACCCATAGGCCCCCATAGATCCCTAAAGGTGCCAATAGGCCCCCATAGGTCCCCATAGACCCCCATAGGCCACCATAGGTCCCCATAGACCCCCATAGGCCCCCATAGGCCCCCATAGGGCCCCAAAGGTGCCAATAGGCCCCCATAGGTCCCCATGGGTGCCAATAGGCCCCCATAGGCCCCCATAGGTCCCCAAAGGTGCCAATAGGCCACCATAGGTCCCCATAGACCCCCATAGGCCCCCATAGGCCCCCATAGGTCCCCAAAGGTGCCAATAGGCCCCCATAGGTCCCCATAGACCCCCATAGTTCCCCATAGGCCCGAGTAGGCCCCCATAGGCCCCCAAAGCTGCCAATAGACCCCCATAGGTCCCCATAGGCCCCAATAGGCCCCCATAGGCCCCCATAGGTCCCGAAAGGTGCCAATAGGCCCCCATAGGTCGCCATAGACGCCCATAGGCCACCATAGGTCCCCATAGACCCCCATAGGCCCCCATAGGCCCCCATAGGTCCCCACAAGCCCCCACAGGTCCCCACGGGTCCCCATAGGTCCCCAAAGGTGCCAAAAGGGCCGCACAGGTCCCCATAGACCCCCATAGGCCCCCATAGGTCCCCAAAGGTGCCAAAAGGCCCGCATAGGTCCCCATAGACCCCCATAGGCACCCATAGGTCCCCATAGGCCCCCATGGGCCCCCATAGGTCCCCATAGACCCCCATAGGTCCCCATAGGCCCCAATAGGCCCCCATAGGCCCCCAAAGTTGCCAATAGACCCCCATAGGTCCCCATAGGCCCCAATAGGCCCCCATAGGCCCCCATAGGTCCCCAAAGGTGCCAATAGGCCCCCATAGGTCCCCATAGACCCCCATAGGCCACCATAGGTCCCCATAGACCGCCATAGGCCCCCATAGGCCCCCATAGGTCCCCATAGACCCCCACAGGTCCCCACAGGTCCCCATAGGTCCCCAAAGGTGCCAATAGGCCCGCACAGGTCCCCATAGACCCCCATAGGCCCCCATAGGTCCCCAAAGGTGCCAATAGGCCCGCATAGGTCCCCATAGACCCCCATAGGCACCCATAGGTCCCCATAGGCCCCCATAGGCCCCCATAGGTCCCCATAGACCCCCATAGGTCCCCATAGGCGCCAATAGGCCCCCATAGGCCCCCATAGGTCCCCAAAGGTGCCAATTGGCCCCCATAGGTCCCCATAGGCGCCAATAGGCCCCCATAGGTCCCCAAAGCTGCCAATAGACCCCCATAGGTCCCCATAGGCCCCAATAGGCCCCCATAGGCCCCCATAGGTCCCCAAAGGTGCCAATAGGCCCCCATAGGTCCCCATAGACCCCCATAGGCCACCATAGGTCCCCAAAGACCCCCATAGGCCCCCATAGGTCCCCACAAGCCCCCACAGGTCCCCACAGGTCCTCATATGCCCCCATAGGTCGCCATAGGCGCCCATAGGCCCCCATAGGCCCCCAAAGGACCCCATAGGCCCCCAAAGGTCCCCATAGGCCCCTATAGGTCCCCATAGGCCCCCATAGGCCCCCATAGGCCCCCATAGGCCACCATAGGTCCCCATAGACCCCCATAGGCCACCATAGACCCCCATAGGCCCCCATAGGCCCCCATAGGTCCCCAAAGGTGCCAATAGGCCCGCATAGGTCCCCATAGACCCCCATAGGCCACCATAGGTCCCCATAGGCGCCCATAGGCCCCCATGGGTCCCCATAGGTCCCCATAGACCCCCATAGGTCCCCATAGGCCCCAAAAGGCCCCCATAGGCCCCCATAGGCCCCCCTAGGCCACCATAGGTCCCCATAGACCCCCATAGGCCACCATAGGCCCCCATAGGCCCCCATAGGTCCCCATAGACCCCCATAGGCCCCCATAGGCCCCCATAGGTCCCCATAGGTCCCCATAGACCCCCATAGGTCCCCATAGGTGCCAATAGGCCCCCACAGGCCCCCATAGGTCCCCAAAGGTGCCAATAGGCCCCCATAGGCCCCCATAGGCCCCCATAGGTCCCCAAAGGTGCCAATAGGCACGCATAGGTCCCCATAGACCCCCATAGGCCCCCATAGGTCCCGAAAGGTGCCAATAGGCCCGCATAGGTCCCCATAGACCCCCATAGGCACCCATAGGCCCCCATAGATCCCTAAAGGTGCCAATAGGCCCCCATAGGTCCCCATAGACCCCCATAGGCCACCATAGGTCCCCATAGACCCCCATAGGCCCCCATAGGCCCCCATAGGGCCCCAAGGGTGCCAATAGGCCCGCATAGGTCCCCATAGACCCCCATAGGCACCCATAGGCCCCCATAGGTCCCCAAAGGTGCCAATAGGCCACCATAGGTCCCCATAGACCCCCATAGGCCCCCATAGGCCCCCATAGGTCCCCAAAGGTGCCAATAGGCCCCCATAGGTCCCCATAGACCCCCATAGTTCCCCATAGGCCCCAATAGGCCCCCATAGGCCCCCAAAGCTACCAATAGACCCCCATAGGTCCCCATACGCCCCAATAGGCCCCCATAGGCCCCCATAGGTCCCCAAAGTGGCCAATAGGCCCCCATAGGTCGCCATAGACGCCAATAGGCCACCATAGGTCCCCATAGACCCCCATAGGCCCCCATAGGCCCCCATAGGTCCCCACAAGCCCCCACAGGTCCCCACGGGTCCCCATAGGTCCCCAAAGGTGCCAATAGGCCCGCACAGGTCCCCATAAACCCCCATAGGCCCCCATAGGTCCACAAAGGTGCCAATAGGCCCGCATAGGTCCCCATAGACCCCCATAGGCACCCATAGGTCCCCATAGGCCCCCATGGGCCCCCATAGGTCCCCATAGGTCCCCATAGACCCCATAGGTCCCCATAGGCCCCAATAGGCCCCCATAGGCCCCCAAAGTTGCCAATAGACCCCCATAGGTCCCCATAGGCCCCAAAAGGCCCCCATAGGCCCCCATAGGTCCCCACGGGTGCCAATAGGCCCCCATAGGTCCCCGTAGACCCCCATAGGCCACCATAGGTCCCCATAGACCCCCATAGGCCCCCATAGGCCCCCATAGGTCCCCATAGACCACCACAAGTCCCCACAGGTCCCCATAGGTCCCCAAAGATGCCAATAGGCCCGCACAGGTCCCCATAAACCCCCATAGGCCCCCATAGGTCCCCAAAGGTGCCAATAGGCCCGCATAGGTCCCCATAGACGCCCATAGGCACCCATAGGTCCCCATAGGCCCCCATGGGCCCCCATAGGTCCCCGTAGGTCCCCATAGACCCCCATAGGTCCCCATAGGCGCCAATAGGCCCCCATAGGCCCCCAAAGCTGCCAATAGACCCCCATAGGTCCCCATAGGCCCCAATAGGCCCCCATAGGCCCCCATAGGTCCCCAAAGGTGCCAATAGGCCCCCATAGGTCCCCATAGACCCCCATAGGCCACCATAGGTCCCCATAGACCCGCATAGGCCCCCATAGGTCCCCACAAGCCCCCACAGGTCCCCACAGGTCCCCCCCACATGCCCCCATAGGTCGCCATAGGCGCCCATAGGCCCCCAAAGGACCCCATAGGCCCCCAAAGGTCCCCACAGGCCCCTATAGGTCCCCATAGGCCCCCATAGGCCCCCATAGGCCCCCATAGGCCCCCATAGGCCACCATAGGTCCCCATAGACCCCCATAGGCCACCATAGGCCCCCATAGGCCCCCATAGGCCCCCAAAGGTCCCCAAAGGTGCCAATAGGCCCGCATAGGTCCCCATAGACCCCCATAGGCCACCATAGGTCCCCATAGGCGCCCATAGGCCCCCCTGGGTCCCCATAGGTCCCCATAGACCCCCATAGGTCCCCATAGGCCCCAATAGGCCCCCATAGGCCCCCATAGGCCCCCCTAGGCCACCATAGGTCCCCATAGACCCCCATAGGCCACCATAGGCCCCCATAGGCCCCCATAGGTCCGCATAGACCCCCATAGGCCCCCATAGGCCCCCATAGGTCCCCATAGGTCCCCATAGACCCCCATAGGTCCCCATAGGTGCCAATAGGCCCCCACAGGCCCCCATAGGTCCCCAAAGGTGCCAATAGGCCCCCATAGGTCCCCATAGACCCCCATAGGCCCCCGTAGGCCCCCATAGGTCCCCAAAGGTGCCAATAGGCCCGCATAGGTCCCCATAGACCCCCAGAGGCCCCCATAGGTCCCGAAAGGTGCCAATAGGCCCGCATAGGTCCCGATAGACCCCCATAGGCACCCATAGGCCCCCATAGGTCCCTAAAGGTGCCAATAGGCCCCCATAGGTCCCCATAGACCCCCATAGGCCACCATAGGTCCCCATAGACCCCCATAGGCCCCCATAGGCCCCCATAGGTCCCCAAAGGTGCCAATGGGCCCGCATAGGTCCCCATAGACCCCCATAGGCCCCCATAGGTCCCGAAAGGTGCCAATGGGCCCGCATAGGTCCCCATAGACCCCCATAGGCACCCATAGGTCCCCATAGGCGCCCATAGGCCCCCATGGGTCCCCATAGGTCCCCAAAGACCACCATAGGTCCCCATAGGCCCCAAAAGGCCCCCATAGGCCCCCATAGGCCCCCCTAGGCCACCATAGGTCCCCATAGACCCCCATAGGCCCCCATAGGCCCCCATAGGTCCCCAAAGGTGCAAATGGGCCCGCATAGGTCCCCATAGACCCCCATAGGCCCCCATAGGTCCCGAAAGGTGCCAATGGGCCCGCATAGGTCCCCATAGACCCCCATAGGCCACCATAGGTCCCCATAGGCGCCCATAGGCCCCCATGGGTCCCCATAGGTCCCCATAGACCCCCATAGGTCCCCATAGGCCCCAAAAGGCCCCCATAGGCCCCCATAGGCCCCCCTAGGCCACCATAGGTTCCCATAGACCCCCATAGGCCACCATAGGCCCCCATAGGCCCCCATAGGTCCCCATAGACCCCCATAGGCCCCCATAGGCCCCCATAGGTCCCCATAGGTCCCCATAGACCCCCATAGGTCCCCATAGGTGCCAATAGGCCCCCACAGGCCCCCATAGGTCCCCAAAGGTGCCAATAGGCCCCCATAGGTCCCCATAGACCCCCATAGGCCCCCATAGGCCCCCATAGGTCCCCAAAGGTGCCAATAGGCACGCATAGGTCCCCATAGACCCCCATAGGCCCCCATAGGTCCCGAAAGGTCCCAATAGGCCCGCATAGGTCCCCATAGACCCCCATAGGCACCCATAGGCCCCCATAGATCCCTAAAGGTGCCAATAGGCCCCCATAGGTCCCCATAGACCCCCATAGGCCACCATAGGTCCCCATAGACCCCCATAGGCCCCCATAGGCCCCCATAGGGCCCCAAAGGTGCCAATAGGCCCGCATAGGTCCCCATAGACCCCCATAGGCACCCATAGGCCCCCATAGGTCCCCAAAGGTGCCAATAGGCCACCATAGGTCTCCATAGACCCCCATAGGCCCCCATAGGCCCCCATAGGTCCCCAAAGGTGCCAATAGGCCCCCATAGGTCCCCATAGACCCCCATAGTTCCCCATAGGCCCCAATAGGCCCCCATAGGCCCCCAAAGCTACCAATAGACCCCCATAGGTCCCCATACGCCCCAATAGGCACCCATAGGCCCCCATAGGTCCCCAAAGTTGCCAATAGGCCCCCATAGGTCGCCATAGACGCCAATAGGCCACCATAGGTCCCCATAGACCCCCATAGGCCCCCATAGGCCCCCATAGGTCCCCACAAGCCCCCACAGGTCCCCACGGGTCCCCATAGGTCCCCAAAGGTGCCAATAGGCCCGCACAGGTCCCCATAGACCCCCATAGGCCCCCATAGGTCCCCAAAGGTGCCAATAGGCCCGCATAGGTCCCCATAGACCCCCATAGGCACCCATAGGTCCCCATAGGCCCCCATGGGCCCCCATAGGTCCCCATAGGTCCCCATAGACCCCCATAGGTCCCCATAGGCCCCAATAGGCCCCCATAGGCCCCCAAAGTTGCCATTAGACCCCCATAGGTCCCCATAGGCCCCAATAGGCCCCCATAGGCTCCCATAGGTCCCCACGGGTGCCAATAGGCCCCCATAGGTCCCCATAGACCCCCATAGGCCACCATAGGTCCCCATAGACCCCCATAGGCCCCCATAGGCCCCCATAGGTCCCCATAGACCACCACAGGTCCCCACAGGTCCCCATAGGTCCCCAAAGGTGCCAATAGGCCCGCACAGGTCCCCATAAACCCCCATAGGCCCCCATAGGTCCCCAAAGGTGCCAATAGGCCCGCATAGGTCCCCATAGACCCCCATAGGCACCCATAGGTCCCCATAGGCCCCCATAGGCCCCCATAGGTCCCCGTAGGTCCCCATAGACCCCCATAGGTCCCCGTAGGCGCCAATAGGCCCCCATAGGCCCCCAAAGCTGCCAATAGACCCCCATAGGTCCCCATAGGCCCCAATAGGCCCCCATAGGCCCCCATAGGTCCCCAATGGTGCCAATAGGCCCCCATAGGTCCCCATAGACCCCCATAGGCCACCATAGGTCCCCATAGACCCCCATAGGCCCCCATAGGTCCCCACAAGCCCCCACAGGTCCCCACAGGTCCCCATATGCCCCCATAGGTCGCCATAGGCGCCCATAGGCGCCCATAGGCCCCCCAAGGACCCCATAGGCCCCCAAAGGTCCCCACAGGCCCCTATAGGTCCCCATAGGCCCCCATAGGCCCCCATAGGCCCCCATAGGCCACCATAGGCCCCCATAGGCCCCCATAGGCCCCCATAGGTCCCCAAAGGTGCCAATAGGCCCGCATAGGTCCCCATAGACCCCCATAGGCCACCATAGGTCCCCATAGGCGCCCATAGGCCCCCATAGACCCCCATAGGTCCCCATAGGCCCCAATAGGCCCCCATAGGCCCCCATAGGCCCCCCTAGGCCACCATAGGTCCCCATAGACCCCCATAGGCCACCAGAGGCCCCCATAGGCCCCCATAGGTCCGCATAGACCCCCATAGGCCCCATAGGCCCCCATAGGTCCCCATAGGTCCCCAAAGACCCCCATAGGTCCCCAGAGGTGCCAATAGGCCCCCACAGGCCCCCAAAGGTCCCCAAAGGTGCCAATAGGCCCCCATAGGTCCCCATAGACCCCCATAGGCCCCCATAGGCCCCCATAGGTTCCCAAAGGTGCCAATAGGCCCGCATAGGTCCCCATAGACCCCCAGAGGCCCCCATAGGTCCCGAAAGGTGCCAATAGGCCCGCATAGGTCCCCATAGACCCCCATAGGCACCCATAGGCCCCCATAGGTCCCTAAAGGTGCCAATAGGCCCCCATAGGTCCCCATAGACCCCCATAGGCCACCATAGGTCCCCATAGACCCCCATAGGCCCCCATAGGCCCCCATAGGTCCCCAAAGGTGCCAATGGGCCCGCATAGGTCCCCATAGACCCCCATAGGCCCCCATAGGTCCCGAAAGGTGCCAATAGGCCCGCATAGGTCCCCATAGACCCCCATGGGCACCCATAGGCCCCCATAGGTCCCTAAGAGTGCCAATAGGCCCCCATAGTTCCCCAAAGACCCCCAAAGGCCACCATAGGTCCCCATAGACCCCCATAGGCCCCCATAGGCCCCCATAGGTCCCCAAAGGTGCCAATAGGCCCGCATAGGTCCCCATAGACCCCCATAGGCCACCATAGGTCCCCATAGACCCCCATAGGCCCCCATAGGCCCCCATAGGTCCCTAAAGGTGCCAATGTGCCCCCATAGGTCCCCATAGACCCCCATAGGCCACCATAGGTCCCGAAAGGTGCCAATAGGCCCGCATAGGTCCCCATAGACCCCCATAGGCACCCATAGGCCCCCATAGGTCCCTAAAGGTGCCAATAGGCCCGCATAGGTCCCCATAGACCCCCATAGGCCCCCATAGGTCCCGAAAGGTGCCAATAGGCCCGCATAGGTCCCCAGAGACCCATAGGCACCCATAGGCCCCCATAGGTCCCTAAAGGTGCCAATAGGCCCCCATAGGTCCCCATAGACCCCCATAGGCCACCATAGGTCCCCATAGACCCCCATAGGCCCCCATAGGTCCCCAAAGGTGCCAATAGGCCCGCATAGGTCCCCATGGACCCCCATAGGCCCCCATAGGCCCCCATAGGTCCCTAAAGGTGCCAATAGGCCCCCATAGGTCCCCATAGACCCCCATAGGCCACCATAGGTCCCCATAGACCCCCATAGGCCACCATAGGTCCCCATAGACCCCCATAGACCCCCATAGGCCCCCATAGGTCCCGAAAGGTGCCAATAGGCCCGCATAGGTCCCCATAGACCCCCCATGGGCACCCATAGGCCCCCATAGGTCCCTAAGAGTGCCAATAGGCCCCCATAGTTCCCCAAAGACCCCCAAAGGCCACCATAGGTCCCCATAGACCCCCATAGGCCCCCATAGGCCCCCATAGGTCCCCAAAGGTGCCAATAGGCCCGCATAGGTCCCCATAGACCCCCATAGGCCACCATAGGTCCCCATAGACCCCCATAGGCCCCCATAGGCCCCCATAGGTCCCTAAAGGTGCCAATGTGCCCCCATAGGTCCCCATAGACCCCCATAGGCCACCATAGGTCCCGAAAGGTGCCAATAGGCCCGCATAGGTCCCCATAGACCCCCATAGGCCCCCATAGGCCCCCATAGGTCCCTAAAGGTGCCAATAGGCCCGCATAGGTCCCCATAGACCCCCATAGGCCCCCATAGGTCCCGAAAGGTGCCAATAGGCCCGCATAGGTCCCCAGAGACCCATAGGCACCCATAGGCCCCCATAGGTCCCTAAAGGTGCCAATAGGCCCCCATAGGTCCCCATAGACCCCCATAGGCCACCATAGGTCCCCATAGACCCCCATAGGCCCCCATAGGTCCCTAAGAGTGCCAATAGGCCCCCATAGGTCCCCATAGACCCCAATAGGCCCCCATAGGCCCCCCTAGGCCCCCATAGGTCCCCATAGGCCCCCATAGGTCCCCATAGGCCCCCATAGGCCCCCATAGGCCCCCATAGGTCCCCATAGGTCCCCATAGACCCCCATAGGTCCCCATAGGTGCCAATAGGCCCCCATAGGCCCCCATAGGTCCCTAAAGGTGCCAATAGGCCCCCATAGGTCCCCATAGACCCCCATAGGCCCCCATAGGCCCCCATAGGTGCCAAAAGGCCCGCATAGGTCCCCATAGACCCCCATAGGTCCCGAAAGGTGCCAATAGGCCCGCATAGGTCCCCATAGACCCCCATAGGCACCCATAGGCCCCCATAGATCCCTAAAGGTGCCAATAGGCCCCCATAGGTCCCCATAGACCCCCATAGGCCCCCATAGGTCCCCAAAGGTGCCAATAGGCCCGCATAGGTCCCCATAGACCCCCATAGGCACCCATAGGCACCCATAGGCCCCCATAGGCCCCCATAGGCCCCCATAGGTCCCCATAGACCCCCATAGGTCCCCATAGGCGCCAATAGGCCCCCATAGGCCCCCAAAGCCGCCAATAGACCCCCATAGGTCCCCATAGGCCCCAATAGGCCCCCATAGGCCCCCATAGGTCCCCAAAGGTGCCAATAGGCCCCCATAGGTCCCCATAGACCCCCATAGGCCACCATAGGTCCCCATAGACCCCCATAGGCCCCCATAGGTCCCCACAAGCCCCCACAGGTCCCCACAGGTCCCCATATGCCCCCATAGGTTGCCATATGCCCCCATAGGCCCCCATAGGCCCCCAAAGGACCCCATAGGCCCCCAAAAGTCCCCATAGGCCCCTATAGGTCCCCATAGGCCCCCATAGGCCCCCATAGGCCCCCATAGGCCACCATAGGTCCCCATAGACCCCCATAGGCCACCATAGGCCCCCATAGGCCCCCATAGGCCCCCATAGGTCCCCAAAGGTGCCAATAGGCCCGCATAGGTCCCCATAGACCCCCATAGGCCACCATAGGTCCCCATAGGCGCCCATAGGCCCCCATGGGTCCCCATAGGTCCCCATAGATCCCCATAGGTCCCCATAGGCCCCAATAGGCCCCCATAGGCCCCCATAAGCCCCCCTAGGCCACCATAGGTCCCCATAGACCCCCATAGGCCACCAAAGGCCCCCATAGGCCCCCATAGGTCCCCATAGACCCCCATAGGCCCCCATAGGCCCCCATAGGTCCCCATAGGTCCCCATACACCCCCATAGGCACCCATAGGTGCCAATAGGCCCCCACAGGCCCCCATAGGTCCCCAAAGGTGCCACTAGGCCCCCATAGGTCCCCATAGACCCCCATAGGCCCCCATAGGCCCCCATAGGTCCCCAAAGGTGCCAATAGGCCACCATAGGTCCCCATAGACCCCCATAGGCCCCCATAGGCCCCCATAGGTCCCCAAAGGTGCCAATAGGCCCCCATAGGTCCCCATAGACCCCCATAGTTCCCCATAGGCCCCAATAGGCCCCCATAGGCCCCCAAAGCTACCAATAGACCCCCATAGGTCCCCATACGCCCCAATAGGCCCCCATAGGCCCCCATAGGTCCCCAAAGTTGCCAATAGGCCCCCATAGGTCGCCATAGACGCCAATAGGCCACCATAGGTCCCCATAGACCCCCATAGGCCCCCATAGGCCCCCATAGGTCCCCAGAAGCCCCCACAGGTCCCCACGGGTCCCCATGGGTCCCCAAAGGTGCCAATAGGCCCGCACAGGTCCCCATAGACCCCCATAGGCCCCCATAGGTCCCCAAAGGTGCCAATGGGCCCGCATAGGTCCCCATAGACCCCCATAGGCACCCATAGGTCCCCATAGGCCCCCATAGGTCCCCATAGGTCCCCATAGACCCCCATAGGTCCCCATAGGCCCCAATAGGCCCCCATAGGCCCCCAAAGTTGCCAATAGACCCCCATAGGTCCCCATAGGCCCCAATAGGCCCCCATAGGCCCCCATAGGTCCCCACGAGTGCCAATAGGCCCCCATAGGTCCCCATAGACCCCCATAGGCCACCAGAGGTCCCCATAGACCCCCATAGGCCCCCATAGGCCCCCATAGGTCCCCATAGACCCCCACAGGTCCCCACAGGTCCCCATAGGTCCCCAAAGGTGCCAATAGGCCCGCACAGGTCCCCATAAACCCCCATAGGCCCCCATAGGTCCCCAAAGGTGCCAATAGGCCCGCATAGGTCCCCATAGACCCCCATAGGCACCCATAGGTCCCCATAGGCCCCCATAGGCCCCCATAGGTCCCCGTAGGTCCCCATAGACCCCCATAGGTCCCCATAGGCGCCAATAGGCCCCCATAGGCCCCCAAAGCTGCCAATAGACCCCCATAGGTCCCCATAGGCCCCAATAGGCCCCCATAGGCCCCCATAGGTCCTCAAAGGTGCCAATAGGCCCCCATAGGTCCCCATAGACCCCCATAGGCCACCATAGGTCCCCATAGACCCCCATAGGCCCCCATAGGTCCCCACAAGCCCCCACAGGTCCCCACAGGTCCCCATATGCCCCCATAGGTCGCCATAGGCGCCCATAGGCGCCCATAGGCCCCCAAAGGACCCCATAGGCCCCCAAAGGTCCCCACAGGCCCCTATAGGTCCCCATAGGCCCCCATAGGCCCCCATAGGCCCCCATAGGCCACCATAGGTCCCCATAGACCCCATAGGCCACCATAGGCCCCCATAGGCCCCCATAGGCCCCCATAGGTCCCCAAAGGTGCCAATAGGCCCGCATAGGTCCCCATAGGCCCCCATAGGCCACCATAGGTCCCCATAGGCGCCCATAGGCCCCCATAGGTCCCCATAGGCCCCAATAGGCCCCCATAGGCCCCCATAGGCCCCGCTAGGCCACCAAAGGTCCCCATAGACCCCCATAGGCCACCATAGGCCCCCATAGGCCCCCATAGGTCCGCATAGACCCCCATAGGCCCCCATAGGCCCCCATAGGTCCCCATAGGTCCCCATAGACCCCCATAGGTCCCCATAGGTGCCAATAGGCCCCCACAGGCCCCCATAGGTCCCCAAAGGTGCCAATAGGCCCCCATGGGTCCCCATAGACCCCCATAGGCCCCCGTAGACCCCCATAGGTTCCCAAAGGTGCCAATAGGCCCGCATAGGTCCCCATAGACCCCCATAGGCCCCCATAGGTCCCGAAAGGTGCCAATAGGCCCGCATAGGTCCCCATAGACCCCCATAGGCACCCATAGGCCCCCATAGGTCCCTAAAGGTGCCAATAGGCCCCCATAGGTCCCCATAGACCCCCATAGGCCACCATAGGTCCCCATAGACCCCCATAGGCCCCCATAGGCCCCCATAGGTCCCCAAAGGTGCCAATGGGCCCGCATAGGTCCCCATAGAACCCCATAGGCCCCCATAGGTCCCGAAAGGTGCCAATGGGCCCGCATAGGTCCCCATAGACCCCCATAGGCACCCATAGGCCCCCATAGGTCCCTAAGAGTGCCAATAGGCCCCCACAGGTCCCCAAAGACCCCCATAGGCCACCATAGGTCCCCATAGACCCCCATAGGCCCCCATAGGCCCCCATAGGTCCCCAAAGGTGCCAATAGGCCCGCATAGGTCCCCATAGACCCCCATAGGCCACCATAGGTCCCCATAGACCCCCATAGGCCCCCATAGGCCCCCATAGGTCCCCAAAGGTGCCAATGTGCCCCCATAGGTCCCCATCGACCCCCATAGGCCACCATAGGTCCCGAAAGGTGCCAATAGGCCCCCATAGGTCCCCATAGACCCCCATAGGCACCCATAGGCCCCCATAGGTCCCTAAAGGTGCCAATAGGCCCACATGGGTCCCCATAGACCCCCATAGGCCCCCATAGGTCCCGAAAGGTGCCAATAGGCCCGCATAGGTCCCCATAGACCCCCATAGGCACCCATAGGCCCCCATAGGTCCCTAAAGGTGCCAATAGGCCCCCATAGGTCCCCATAGACCCCCATAGGCCACCATAGGTCCCCATAGACCCCCATAGGCCCCCATAGGTCCCCAAAGGTGCCAATAGGCCCGCATAGGTCCCCATAGACCCCCATAGGCACCCATAGGCCCCCATAGGTCCCCAAAGGTGCCAATAGGCCCCCATAGGTCCCCATAGACCCCAATAGGCCCCCATAGGCCCCCCTAGGCCACCATAGGTCCCCATAGACCCCCATAGGCCACCATAGGCCCCCATAGGCCCCCATAGGTCCCCATAGACCCCCATAGGCCCCCATAGGCCCCCATAGGTCCCCATAGGTCCCCATAGACCCCCATAGGTCCCCATAGGTGCCAATAGGCCCCCATAGGCCCCCATAGGTCCCTAAAGGTGCCAATAGGCCCCCATAGGTCCCCATAGACCCCCATAGGCCCCCATAGGCCCCCATAGGTGCCAAAAGGCCCGCATAGGTCCCCATAGACCCCCATAGGTCCCGAAAGGTGCCAATAGGCCCGCATAGGTCCCCATAGACCCCCATAGGCACCCATAGGCCCCCATAGATCCCTAAAGGTGCCAATAGGCCCCCATAGGTCCCCATAGACCCTCATAGGCCCCCATAGGTCCCCAAAGGTGCCAATAGGCCCCCATAGGTCCCCATAGACCCTCATAGGCCCCCATAGGTCCCCAAAGGTGCCAATAGGCCCGCATAGGTCCCCATAGACCCCCATAGGCACCCATAGGCACCCATAGGCCCCCATAGGCCCCCATAGGCCCCCATAGGTCCCCATAGACCCCCATAGGTCCCCATAGGCGCCAATAGGCCCCCATAGGCCCCCAAAGCCGCCAATAGACCCCCATAGGTCCCCATAGGCCCCAATGGGCCCCCATAGGCCCCCATAGGTCCCCAAAGGTGCCAATAGGCCCCCATAGGTCCCCATAGACCCCCATAGGCCACCATAGGTCCCCATAGACCCCCATAGGCCCCCATAGGTCCCCACAAGCCCCCACAGGTCCCCACAGGTCCCCATATGCCCCCATAGGTTGCCATATGCCCCCATAGGCCCCCATAGGCCCCCAAAGGACCCCATAGGCCCCCAAAAGTCCCCATAGGCCCCTATAGGTCCCCAAAGGCCCCCATAGGCCCCCATAGGCCCCCATAGGCCACCATAGGTCCCCATAGACCCCCATAGGCCACCATAGGCCCCCATAGGCCCCCATAGGCCCCCATAGGTCCCCAAAGGTACCAATAGGCCCGCATAGGTCCCCATAGACCCCCATAGGCCACCATAGGTCCCCAAAGGTACCAATAGGCCCGCATAGGTCCCCATAGACCCCCATAGGCCACCATAGGTCCCCATAGGCCCCCATGGGCCCCCATGGGTCCCCATAGATCCCCATAGATCCCCATAGGTCCCCATAGGCCCCAATAGGCCCCCATAAGCCCCCCTAGGCCACCATAGGTCCCCATAGACCCCCATAGGCCACCAAAGGCCCCCATAGGCCCCCATAGGTCCCCATAGACCCCCATAGGCCCCCATAGGCCCCCATAGGTCCCCATAGGTCCCCATAGACCCCCATAGGCACCCATAGGTGCCAATAGGCCCCCACAGGCCCCCATAGGTCCCCAAAGGTGCCAATAGGCCCCCATAGGTCCCCATAGACCCCCATAGGCCCCCATAGGCCCCCATACGTCCCCAAAGGAGCCAATAGGCCCGCATAGGTCCCCATAGACCCCCATAGGCCCCCATAGGTCTCGAAAGGTGCCAATAGGCCCGCATAGGTCCCCATAGACCCCCATAGGCACCCATAGGCCCCCATAGGTCCCTAAAGGTGCCAATAGGCCCCCATAGGTCCACATAGACCCCCATAGGCCACCATAGGTGCCCATAGACCCCCATAGGCCCCCATAGGTCCCCAAAGGTGCCAATAGGCCCGCATAGGTCCCCATAGACCCCCATAGGCCCCCATAGGTCCCGAAAGGTGACAATAGGCCCGCATAGGTCCCCATAGACCCCCATAGGCCCCCATAGGCCCCCATAGGTCCCCAAAGGTGCCAATAGGCCCGCATAGGTCCCCATAGACCCCCATAGGCACCCATAGGCCCCCATAGGTCCCCAAAGGTGCCAATGTGCCCCCATAGGTCCCCATACCCCCGAAATATTTGACGGACCTATGTCCGTCAAATATTTGACGCATGTCCATGCGTCAGTTATGTGGGGGGTCTACACCCCCAATATATTTGACGGATGTGTGTCCGTCAAATGTTTGGGGGGTCTACACCCCCAAAATATTTGACGGATGTGTGTCAGTAAAATAATTGGGGGGTCTACACCCCCAAAATATTTGACGGATGCATGTCAGTCAAATATTTGATGCATGCCCATGCGTCAGTTACATTGGGGGTGCACACTCCCGAAATATTTGGCGGATGTATGTCCGTCAAATATTTGGGGGGTCTACACCCCAAAAATATTTGACAGATGTACGTCCGTGAAATATTTGGGGGGTCTGCACCCCCAAAATTATTTGACGGATGTATGTCCGTGAAATATTTGGGGGGTCTACACCCCCGAAATATTTGACGGATGTATGTCCGTCAAATATTTGACGCATGCCCATGCGTCAGTTATCTGGGGGGTGTAGACCCCGAAAATATTTGATGGATGTATGTCCGTCAAATATTTGGGGGGTCTACACCCCCGAAATATTTGACGGATGTGTGTCCGTCAAATATTTGACGCATGCCCATGCGTCAGTTACCTCGGGGGTGTAGACCCCCGAAATATTTGACGGATGTATGTCCGTCAAATATTTGGGGGGTCTACACCCCCAAAATGTTTGACGGATGTATGTCCGTCAAATATTTGGGGGGTCTACACCCCCGAAATATTTGACGGACCTATGTCCGTCAAATATTTGACGCATGCCCGTGCGTCAGTTATCTGGGGGGTCTATACCCCCAAAATATTTGACTGATGTATGTCCGTGAAATATTTGGGGGGTCTACACCCCCGAAATATTTGACGGATGTATGTCCGTCAAATATTTGACGCATGCCCATGCGTCGGTTATCTGGGGGGTGTAGACCCCGAAAATATTTGATGGATGTATGTCCGTCAAATATTTGGGGGGTCTACACCCCCAAAATATTTGACGGATGTGTGTCCGTCAAACATTTGACGCATGCCCATGCGTCAATTATCTCGGGGGTGTAGACCCCCCAAATATTTGACGGATGTATGTCCGTCAAATATTTGGGGGGTCTACACCCCCAAAATATTTGATGGATGTATGTCCGTCAAATATTTGGGGGGTCTACAGCCCCGAAATATTTGACGGATGTGTGTCCGTCAAATATTTGACGCATGCCCATGCGTCAGTTATCTGGGGGGTGTAGACCCCCAAAATATTTGACGGATGTATGTCCGTGAAATATTTGGGGGGTCTACACCCCCAAAATATTTGACGGATGTATGTCCGTCAAATATTTGACGCATGCCCATGCGTCAGTTATCTGGGGGGTGTAGACCCCCAAAATATTTGACGGATGTGTGTCCGTCGTATTTTTTGGGGGCCAGGCGTCAGTTAGCTGGGGGGTGGGGATCCCCAAAACATTTGACAAATGTATGTCTGTGAAATATGTGGGGGGTCTACACCCCCAAAATATTTGACGGACGTGTGTCCGTCAAATATTTGACACATGCCCATGCGTCAGTTGTCTGGGGGGTGTAGACCCCCGAAATATTTGACGGATGTATGTCCGTCAAATATTTGGGGGGTCTACACCCCCGAAATATTTGACGGATGTGTGTCCGTCAAATATTTGACGCATGCCCATGCGTCAGTTACCTCGGGGGTGTAGACCCCCGAAATATTCGACGGATGAATGTCCGTCAAATATTTGGGGGGTCTACATCCCAAAAATATTTGACGGATGTACGTCCGTGAAATATTTGGGGGGTCTACACCCCCAAAATTATTTGACGGATGTATGTCCGTGAAATATTTGGGGGGTCTACACCCCCGAAATACTTGACGGATGTATGTCCGTCAAATATTTGACGCATGCCCATGTGTCAGTTATTTGGGGGGTGTAGACCCGAAAATATTTGATGGATGTACGTCCGTCAAATATTTGGGGGGTCTACACCCCCGAAATATTTGACGGATGTGTGTCCGTCAAACATTTGACGCATGCCCATGTGTCAGTTATCCGGGGGGTGTAGACCCCCAAAATATTTGACGGATATATGTCCGTCAAATATTTTGGGGGTCTACACCCCCAAAATATTTGACGGATGTGTGTCCGTCAAGTATTTGACGCATGCCCATGCGCCAGTTAGCTGGGGGGTGTAGATCCCCAAAATATTTGACAAATGTATGTCCGTGAAATATTTGGGGGGTCTACACCCCCAAAATATTTGACGGATGTGTGTCCGTCAAATATTTGACGCATGCCCATGCGTCAGTTATCTGGGGGGTGTAGACCCGAAAATATTTGATGGATGTACGTCCGTCAAATATTTGGGGGGTCTACACCCCCGAAATATTTGACGGATGTGTGTCCATCAAATATTTGACGCATGCCCATGCGTCAGTTACCTCCGGGGTGTAGACCCCCGAAATATTTGACGGATGTATGTCCGTCAAATATTTGGGGGGTCTACACCCCCAAAAATATTTGACGGATGTACGTCCGTGAAATATTTGGGGGGTCTAGACCCCCAAAATATTTGACGGATGTATGTCCGTGAAATATTTGGGGGGTCTACACCCCCAAAATATTTGACGGATGTATGTCCGTCAAATATTTGACGCATGCCCATGCGTCAGTTATCTGGGGGGTGTAGACCCGAAAATAAATATTGGATGTACGCCCGTCAAATATTTGGGGGGTCTACACCCCCGAAATATTTGACGGATGTGTGTCCGTCAAATATTTGACGCATGCCCATGTGTCAGTTATTTGGGGGGTGTAGACCCCCAAAATATTTGATGGATGTATGTCGGTGAAATAATTGGGGGGTCTACACCCCCAAAAATATTTGACGGATGTACGTCCGTGAAATATTTGGGGGGTCTACACCCCCAAAATATTTGACGGATGTATGTCCCTGAAATATTTGGGGGCTCTACACCCCCCAAATATTTGACGGATGTATGTCCGTCAAATATTTGACGCATGCCCATGCGTCAGTTATCTGGGGGGTGTAGACCCCCAAAATATTTGACGGATGTATGTCCGTGAAATATTTGGGGGGTCTACACCCCCAAAATATTTGACGGATGTATGTCCGTCAATTATCTGACGCCGCTCATGCGTCAGTTATCTGAGGGGTGTAGACCCCCAAAATATTTGACGGATGTATGTCCGTCAAATATTTGGGGGGTCTACACCCCCAAAATATTTGACGGATGTGTGTCGGTCAAATATTTGACGCATGCCCATGCGTCAGTTATCTGGGGGGTCTACACCCCCCAAATATTTGACGGACGTATGTCCGTCAAATATTTGGGGGGTCTACACCCCCAAAATATTTGGAGGATGTATGTTTGTCAAATATTTGACGCATGCCCACGCGTCAGTTATCTGGGGGGTGTAGACCCCCAAAATATTTGACGGATGTATGTCCGTCAAATATTTGGGGGGTCTACACCCCCAAAACATTTGACGGATGTATGTCCGTCAAATATCTGACGCATGCCCATGCGTCAGTTATCCGGGGGGTGTAGACCCCGAAAATATTTGATGGATGTATGTCCGTCAAATATTTGGGGGGTCTACACCCCCAAAACATTTGCCGGATGTACGTCCGTGAAATATTTGGGGGGTCTACACCCCCAGAATATTTGACGGATGTATGTCGGTGAAATATTTGGGGGGTCTACACCCCCGAAATATTTGACGGATGTATGTCCGTGAAATATATGGGGGGTCTACACCCCCAAAATATTTGACGGATGTATGTCCGTCAAATATTTGACGCATGCCCATGCGTCAGTTATCTGGGGGGTGTAGACCCCGAAAATATTTGATGAATGTATGTCCGTCAAATATTTGGGGGGTCCACACCCCCAAAACATTTGCCGGATGTACGTCCGTGAAATATTTGGGGGTTCTACACCCCCAGAATATTTGACGGATGTATGTCCGTGAAATAATTGGGGGGTCTACACCCCCAAAATATTTGACGGATGTATGTCCGTCAAATATTTGACGCATGCCCATGCGTCAGTTATCCGGGGGGTGTAGACCCGAAAATATTTGATGGATGTACGTCCGTCAATTATTTGGGGGGTCTACACCCCCGAAATATTTGACGGATGTGTGTCCGTCAAATATTTGACGCATGCCCATGCGTCAGTTATCTGGGGGGTGTAGACCCCCAAAATATTTGACGGGTGTATGTCCGTGAAATATTTGGGGGGTCTACACCCCCAAAATATTTGACGGATGTATGTCCGTCAAATATTTGACGCATGCCCATGCGTCGGTTATCTGGGGGGTGTAGACCCCAAACTATTTGACGGATATATGTCCGTAAATTATTTGGGGGGTCTACACCCCAAATATTTGACGGATGTGTGTCCGTCAAATATTTGACGCATGCCCATGCGTCAGTTATATGGGGGGTGTAGACCCCCAAAATATTTGACAAATGTATGTCCGTGAAATATTTGGGGGGTCTACACCCCAAAAATATTTGACGGATGTATGTCCGTCAAATATCTGACGCATGCCCATGCGTCAGTTATCTGGGGGGTCTACACCCCAAAAATATTTGACGGATGTATGTCCGTCAAATATTTGGGGGGTCTACACCCCCAGAAAACTTTGACGGATGTATGTCCGTCAAACATCTGACGCATGCCCATGCGTCAGTCATCTGAGGGGTCTACACCCCAAAAATATTTGACGGATGTATGTCCGTCAAATATTTGGGGGGTCTACACCCCCAAAATATTTGACGGATGTGTGTCGATCAAATATTTGACGCATGCCCATGCGGCAGTTATCTGGGGGGTGTAGACCCCCCAAATTTTCGACGGATGTACGTCCGTGAAATATTTGGAGGGTCTACACCCCCAGAATATTTGACAGACGTATGTCCGTGAGATATTTGGGGGGTCTACAGCCCCGAAATATTTGACGGATGTATGTCCGTCAAATATTTGACGCATGCCCATGCGTCAGTTATCTGGGGGGTGTAGACCCCAAAAATATTTGACGGATGTATGTCCGTGAAATATTTGGGCGGTCTACACC
This sequence comes from Eutreptiella sp. 'Long Island Sound 2002', assembly GCA_964036045.1. Classification (NCBI taxonomy): domain Eukaryota; phylum Euglenozoa; class Euglenophyceae; order Eutreptiales; family Eutreptiaceae; genus Eutreptiella; species Eutreptiella sp. 'Long Island Sound 2002'. The sequence goes on along the minus strand of OZ038383.1, from coordinate 89,711,825 downwards.
CCCCAAATATTTGACGGATGTATGTCCGTCAAATATTTGACGCATGCCCATGCGGCAGCTGTCTGGGGGGTGTAGACCCCCCAAATATTTGACGGATGTATGTCCGTCAAATATTTGGGGGGTCTACACCCCCAAAATATTTGACGGATGTGTGTCCGTCAAATATTTGACGCATGCCCATGCGTCAGTTATCTGGGGGGTGTAGACCCCCAAAATATTTGACAAATGTATGTCCGTCAAATATTTGGGGGGTCTACAACCCCCAAATATTTGACGGATGTATGTCCGTCAAATATTTGACGCATGCCCATGCGGCAGTTATCTGGGGGGTGTAGACCCCCCAAATATTTGACGGATGTATGTCCGTCAAATATTTGACGCATGCCCGTGCGTCAGTTATCTGGGGGCTGTAGACCCCCAAAATATTTGACGGATGTGTGTCAGTCAAATATTTGACGCATGCCCTGGCGTCAGCCATCTGGGGGGTCTAAACCCCCAAAATATTTGACGGACGTATGTCCGTCAAATATTTGGGGGGTCTGCAACCCCAAAATATTTGACGGATGTATGTCCGTCAAATATTTGACGCATGCCCATGCGTCAGTTGTCTGGGGGGTGTAGACCCCGAAAACATTTGACGGATGTATGTCCGTCAAATGTTTGGGGGGTCTACACCCCCGAAATATTTGACGATTGTATGTTCGTCAAATATTTGACGCATGCCCATGCGTCAGTTATCTGAAGGGTCTACACCCCCAAAATATTTGACGGATGTATGTCCGTTCAATATTTGACGCATGCCCATGCGTCAGTTATCTGGGGGGTCTACACCCCCAAAATATTTGACGGATGTATGTCCGTCAAATATTTGGGGGGTCTACACCCCCAAAATATTTGACGGATGTGTGTCAGTCAAATATTTGACGCATGCCCTTGCGTCAGCCATCTGGGGGGTCTAAACCCCCAAGATATTTGACGGACGTATGTCCGTCAAATATTTGGGGGGTCTGCAGCCCCAAAATATTTGACGGATGTCTGTCCGTCAAATATTTGACGCATGCCCATGCGTCAGTTGTCTAGGGGGTGTAGACCCCGAAAATATTTGACGGATGTATGTCCGTCAAATATTTGGGGGGTCTACACCGCCAAAATATTTGACGGATGTGTGTCGGTCAAATATTTGAAGCATGCCCATGCGTCAGTTATCTGGGGGGTCTACGGCCCCAAAATATTTGATGCATGTATGTCCGTTCAATATTTGACGCATGCCCATGCGTCAGTTACCTGGGGGGTCTACACCCCCAAAATATTTGACGGATGTATGTCCGTCAAATATTTGGGGGGTATACACCGCCAAAATATTTGACGGACATATGTCCGTCAAATATTTGACGCATGCCCATGTGTCAGTTATATGGGGGGTCTACACCCCCAAAATATTTGACGGATGTATGTCCGTCAAATATTTGGGGGGTCTACACCCCAAAAACATTTGACGGATGTATGTCCGTCAAATATTTGACGCATGCCCATGCGTCAGTTATCTAGGGGGTCTACACCCCCAAAATATTTGCTGGATATATGTCCGCCAAATATTTGGGGGGTCTACACCCCCGAAATATTTGACGGATGTATGTCCGTCAAATATTTGACGCATGCCCATGCGTCAGTTATCTGGGGGGTGTGGACCCCCCAAATATTTGACGGATGTATGTCGGTCAAATATTTGGGGGGTCTACACCACCAAAGCACTCGATAGTGGCTTTAGCACCACCGCACCACACCCCTCTCCGCGCAAATACCCATCCGCATCATCCGAGAATGTGGCACATCAGCCTTTCCTGGATAGCATCCCGGCTGCACAAAAGCTGATGAACACCTCGAAATTGAAGAGCAGGTTCACTCCCACCGCAACGGCCACCTCACAGTCATGCGCATACATGGCCTTGCATGCAGCATCCGTTGCCACCAACGAGGATGAACATGCAGTGTCAATCATCATAGAGGGTCCCACCAACCCAAACACATACGCCAACCGGTTCGCTGTGATGGACGAGGCAGCTACTAGAAAAAAAAACCTGAAAAAGAAAAACAGGCATACCCTCCCTAACCTCCACCACACAAGCAGGGAAATGACAAGGTGGGAGGGAGGGAGGGAGGGAGGGAGGGAGGCTCTCTTGGGCGGCCGTAGGGGCTGTGTTGTGCTGTGTTGTGCTGTAATATGTTGTGCTATGCTGTATGTTGTGCTGTGCTGTGGTGTGCTGCGATGTGTTGTGATGTGCTGTGCTGTGCCGTGCCGTGCTGTGCCGTGCTCGAAACCCACTACCCCCCCTCTCCACGATTCCGGCCCAACCCGATGAGCCCCCGGCCACCCACCCCACCAGCAAAACTGACCCGATTAGCTCAGGTGAGCTCGCTTCGGCCACACATCAAGATTCTGTTCCCATTTGTCTTCAGTCACACATGAGCCCCCCGATCGGCTTGAGTCAGAGAGATGGGGTGGGGTGGGGTGGGGGGGGGGGGGGGGGCACGCACCATCATTGAAGGGGTTGCAAGCACTGGTTGGGTTTCAGACGCTAGGGTCGAGACCACAAACCACTTCTACACCTCAAGGGTGTGGTGACAATGAGACAACTCTGATATTGGGGGGGACACGGGGGGGGGGGGCGAAGTCTGACACGGGGGGGGGGGGGGGTAGAAAGGGTGTTGGGGTGGGGGGGGGGGGGGTGATGGTCCATAAAAGTCTGATGTCTGATGTCTGATAGCCGACTAGGTCGCTATACACAATCCTGGGGTCCCATGACCACGCTGTTTTCTCCATGCAGGCCACAGATGGCCCTACAGGTGAGGTACCTGGCGCTAAACCCTCACCTAACAATATGCCCGTCTCCTGGTACGATGTACAGGATCTCCAACAGGTTCTATGGGCTAAGGCTGAGGGTATTGAGCGAAGGACCCGCCTGGACCTCCTCAAGAGGACTTGGAAGGCGTCTATATGGTCCGAGGAGGATGATGAAGAGATGACTCTTCCCGATCTTGAGGTACCTCTGGTATACTGCCTTCACTATGCCCAGCAGGGTCGCCAGGACTGGGAGGATGAACTACCCCCTAAAACCATGGGGCGTACGAAGAAACAGGAAAAAGGGAAGAGCAACCTCCATGCTGAGGAGGATTTTGTTGAGAAACTGGAGAGTATGAACCTAGACTCCCGTCTTAGTAAGCTCATCCAGAAATATCACGAGGTTTTTGGAGCGCTGCCCCCACCCCTGTCTTGCAAAAAACTGGTCCAGATGGACCTCAAACTCAAACCAGAGTTTGAAGGGTCTGTGGTAAGACGGCGTCCATACCCCGCCCCACAAGACCAGATCGACGAGATCGAACGCCAGATCCAGGAATATGTATAGATTCTGGCCTCGTCGAGGAATATAAACACGGGGACTACCCCCGCCATTATAGCCCTTGTTTTCTAGTGGCTAAACCTGGCTCCGCTGCCATGCGCTTGGTCGTTGACTACGCTGAGGTCAACAGGAAGACCCAGAACCACTGAGGGAGTATCCCCAACATGGAGAACACCCTGGAGAGAATTGCTAAGTGCCTATTCAAAACTAAGATGGACAAGCGCAGTGGCTTCTGGCAGGTAGACCTAACCCGAGCAGCCCAGGAACTGCTCGCCCTTGTAACCCCTAGGGGCCGTGTCTTCCGCTGGAAGGTCATGCCCTTCGGTGTCGCGAATGCCCCTGCGCTTCAGGAGCAGATGAATAAAATCCTATATATCCTGAGACGCAGACCCCTTGTACAGGATCTGGTTTCCCGCGGGGCTGAGATGGAGGCACACATCGATGACGTGAGCCTGGGTACTAATACCCAGGTGGATCATATCCTCCTCCTACAAGAGTTTTTCACAGTCTGCCAGGAAAACCATCTCCACATCAAACTCGAGAAATGTGAGTTCATGCTTGAGGAGATGGAATACCTAGGTTTTGACGTTGGGTACGGCTGGTGGAAACCAGCCGCATCTAAGATGCAACCCCTGCAAGACATGCAGATGACCCTAAGAAGGGTCTGCACGACGTGCGGAGTTTCATTGGCGCCTGCAATTTTTACCGGCGCCATATCCACAATTTTACGTATTCATCAGCCCCCCTGACTGACCTTATAAAAAAGACCAATCCTTGGCGATGGACCGACAAGGAAGAGGCCTGTTTCCAGGAGTTGAAGAAGAAAATTTCCTCTACCAACTGCTTGGGGGTACCCCGCCCTAAGGGCGAGATAATACTCGTCACATATGCCTGTGATGTAGGGGGGGGGGGGGTACCCTATACCAGTGGCAGGAGCCTAACCCCGCTGAGTTGTCACACTGCCAGTTTCAAACTTCAGGTCTAAACCGCGATGGAACCCTGAAACATGACTACCCTACCAATGAATGACGTCTGGTACCTCTTGGTCACTGGAACTGGAAGGGGAATCAAGCACGATCCAACTACAGTACCTACGACGAGGAACTCCTGGCTGGGATGCTCGTGCTGTCTTCCCAGTCCCGTCTACTTGGTACTAACCCTATTGTCTGGCTTTGTGACCAAGAGCCAGTGAAAACGTTTCAGAAGGATCCCCCTCCTGAAAAGGCAAAACCAAAACGATGGTGGACCTACCTCAGTCAGTTTAGGCTGACTGTCCACCATATCCAGGGTATAAGGAACGAGATGGCGGACTATATATCTCGTAACAACTTCGACGCTCTCCTATGTGAGAGCTCGGAGGCGTTCGCCAAAGAGGCGTTTCAACGCATGGACGTCCAGCTGGACTTATCCATGCGCAATGCAGGAGTACTGGAGGGTTGGAGTCTGAGAGACTACCATGCTGAGTAGAAATGCGTACTCAACTCCCTCAGTGATGGCCTAGAGGCATGCCTGATAGACGGCGACCGTTGGTATAAACATAACCAATATGTGCACTATGAGGATCGTATAGTCGTGCCTGAGGCACGACTTGATGGTTGCGTACAGTGGGGCCATCTCAGCTCTGGGCACACAGGGTGCAACAGATCTGTTGACTTTTTCAGGGAGCGTTTCTACTCCCCACTGACCTGTGCTGAGCTACGTGCTCATATGCAGTCCATAGTGGACTCCTGTGGCTGTCACGCCAGGAAACAGAGCGACTCACGTGACCCGGGACTGGTCTCCAGTCTGCCTATCCCCTACTGTGCTAATTCTCTTTTGTACGTGGATTTCATCCACGGTCTGCCTAAGTTTGGTGGTTATGACAGCTCTTTGGTTGTCACCTGTGGCCTAACCCGTTTCACCCGTGTGTTCCCCTGCAGCAAAAAGATCACAGGGGAACAGACTGTGAAAATTTTGGTTGAACAATGGTTCAAACACTATGGGGCACCTAAGGAGGTGCACTCAGACGAGGATGTACGTATCCGGAGCGATACCGGATGGTACAAGCGAGTATTGGACGCCCTGAACGTCCATGTGACCACAGGTGTGCCCTACACTCACACTTCTAACCCTCTGTGCGAGAGACAGAACCGTGTGTTGGAGCAGAACCTGAGGATTCTGATGAAATAGGAGCGTACCAAAGATTGGGTACGTCTGTTACCCTGGGCTGTCCTCACCATGAACTCTCAGGAGAGTTCTTCAACTGGCTATACCCCCCACGAACTGTTCCGTGGGGGGCGTCCTGCGTGGTTCTTCAAAACCCCTTTTCCTGAGGACTACAAGAGCCCCGTGGGGGATTGGCTGGAGCATAGGCAGGACCTGGCTAACATGGCGAGAGCTAACCTGAAACACGTTCGAGAACGTGAGTTGACTAGGCGTAACCGCACGAGACATCCTGCCACCTTCAAGGTAGGGGACCTTGTGCTGGTACACCATTCGCGATTGCCCACTTGGCCCCGCAACTGTCTGCAGGACCCCTACTTTGGGCCTTATCATATTATAAAAATAGATGGATCCACGATCCATGTGAGGTGCAGCCCCCGCCTAGGTGGAGAGTTGCTGTGTGCACCTAAGCAGCTGAGACGTTACCACTCGCCTGACGAACTGTCCTAGGGCGAGTGGTGTCTGTCTGATAGAGAGGTCGAGCGCATCGACCTAGAGAACGCTGCCAACCCTGAGGAGGCAGACGAACTCGAAGAGATGAGTGCCGATGAGATGGCATTTGATGGCTACTACGTGGTTGCAGGTATTGCACGCCACGAGTATAAACAGGGTTGGAAATTCCTTACCCTGTGGGACGGCTATGGGCTATCTGAGGCGACCTGGTAACCCATATCCGCCTCTATACAGCCAGATGGGAGTATCAACCCCATCTTTCGCTCCTACCTCGTTGAGAACAACGAGGGACGGCTACTAACCCGTGCTGAGACTCTGTCCCAGCGGAAAAAGAAAAACTAATCTCCTTGTGTCTATCTATTAACGGTTTTCTAACCCGCTCGGTCTTCTAACCTCCCAGGGGCGGTGAGCACTCTTGTGCAGATAGGTCTGCGTAGGTGTGTGAGAGCAGCTGTCACAGTTGCCCCACATTGCATCGCAGGACAGGACCGGTAGCCCCCCGTGACAACCCCTCCCTGGCCGAAGGCCATTGGTTTTGCTCAGACCGCTGCTTCGGAGCACTGCACCTACCCTGCCTGTGCCCTGCAGTCCCATGCCTATGGTTACCAGCGTGAGCCAGATGGCCGCTTATCAGGTTTGCAGCCACCCAGCGAGGGTGTGCCTTGTTGACCATGTGTTGCATGGGAACTGCCCTGATGTAATGACCTTGGGGAGCCAACAAAGAACGGTGGCTTTCTACTCCAAGGGGGAATGACAAGCAAGGTGTTGTGAAGCAAGGTGTGTCCACCCTCCTTGGGGACAAGCGTGCCCACACTTAGGACCCCTGATTGGTCCAGACCCATGGGGTTCTACCCTTCCTTACCGGGTTACCTTTAGGCGGCCGAAGCAGGTACGCTTTTGTACCGGGGTGTCTGCAAATTTGGTATAGGTCATTTGGCCGATTTGCCTACTTTTTTTAATCACAAAATTTGACTACTCAGTTTTTTGGCCCAATCACCCACAAAAATGCATGATTTTCCTCCAAAAAGGGTCTCACAATTTTTGCTATTTTACCCACTTTTCTGTAAAATGCACCATATTTTGGGGGTTCTTGAACTAGAAAACTTTGCTTTTTGTTGTTCTCCTCTCCATGCTTTTTTCTCCTACCTTAAAAATGCACTTTTTACGCCGGTGGTTTCCAAAATGCTGTAAAAGGGTACCATTTTCCTATTCGTATTGCGAGGCCTCGCAATACGAGAGATGAAACAATGTAATTCCTTGCAATTACACACAGCTTCAGATCATTCAGAAACCAGCAAAACAGAGCGCAGAGTATCAATACATTCTGTGCATCCACACGTGAGGCTTTCGGAATGCGAGGCCTCGCAATACTGACTGCTGCGTTAGGGTCAGTATAATCGTCATCTCCAGATGACGCTTCTGAAAACAGAGCTGATATGGCGAATTGCCTAATCTGGAATGCGAGGCCTCGCAATGCGAGACGACATATCACAAAAAACAGGGCTGCAACGCCCTTTAGGGCTTCTTCTTCTTCTTCAATCCCGCGGCCAACATCTTAGTCGTCGACGTCGATCCCACTGCTGTTCCGGGATCCGGAAGGCTCAGCGTCCTCTTCACTCTCTGGGGCTGCGTCAGGGTCGTCTGCTTCGGCTCAGCTGCCGCTTGGGTCTTCGGCTTTTTCGGCTTCGACGCGTGGCTCGCCTCTGGTTCGTCATCATCTGCATCGCCAGCCTGGAACGCCCGAACCTGCGTTGACTTCCGAGGAGATCGCCGATCAGATCCTGTGAGCGGCGGTTCATCGTCATCGTCCCCAAGATCCTCCAATTCTTCATCTGCCACTTCTTCATGGGCATGCTGACTTGGTTCCTCTGCCGTTGACACCTCGAGACGCGCATACCCCACATTCTCGTTTTCAACCCACATTGGCATGCCGAACTGGATCCACAGCTCGCACTGCGCCAACCTGGTCTGGTCAATTCCCGCCTGCACACGCTGCGTCACCTCGTGATGGTAGCTATGTGCCCAATCCGATCGCTTCTGTTTGGTCAATTGCAGAGAACAAACTTGCGGAGGAACATCCAACGCTGCCACTTTCGCCGCCATGTGCACATCGCGATCAAAGATCATGACGTTCTCCGTGCGGTCTTTGGTCCGCATCAGCGTTGCCATCCACGTATAAAGCACAAGGGGCATGAACCCTGGTTCATCACGTTCGCGGCGACCCAAACCGATGTAAGGTGGGGTCTGTAGTGAGGAGTAGCGAGACGGCAAAGGCATTGCGAGGCCTCGCAATCCAAAAGCGTTGTACATACCTTTTTCTTGATCTTCACACCGGCCAGCAGAACTAATGCTTTTACTTGAATTCCGCCTTTTCCTGTCTTGCCTGCGCCAGGTAGCCAGTAACACACTTGCACTTTTTCATACCAGTAAGCGTTCTCCGCAATTCCAGGCGTCTCGAGAACTGTTTGCAGGGCGTCCCAAACAGGCTCCACGTCGCCGTAGATCACAAGCACAGTTTTAGCGTTGTCAATCAACTTGGCCTTCACAACGGGACTCACAGGATCAACACCGTCCGCCAGTTTCGCATTCAGAATGATCATGTCGGTGTCGAGAGCCTCCAAAAACTTCAGGGGATCTTGCGGATCTTTGTAGGGGGAGCACAGCATTTTGACCATCTTTCCATTGACCTCAATGTTCACCAGGTCCACTTTTCCGGATTCCGTGGACTTTACTTCCGTCAAGGGCGATGCCATTCGTGCACGCCGGCGACCAAGGTCCAATGATGCCCCATGCTTTGGATAAGTCTGTCCCATCGCCGTCCAGAACCGCGCCTTGCTGAGCGTTTCCCATTTTGGCGACGGAGCCTCAGCTTTCCATTGCCGAGCCCCCAAAGGGATCTGAAACCAAATGACATCCCAGTCATGCACCGGTACCTGCTCTGCCGGATTGGCCTCTGTAAAAGTATGAAGGGTTGCGTTTACCGTGTTTGCGTGTTTGCATACTTGCTTGTGAGGGGAACATACTTCGGGTGGGATGGATGCCGCTGTCCGGCGCGGCTCCCCAATGCCAGTTGATCCACTGCTGCTTCTGGTAAGCAGAGGCCCGGTCCTGGATTTCCTTGATGTTCGTCTTTGGTCTCGACATGTCGGCGGCGACCCGTTGGAGGAGCGATGGCTCGCACAGACCCTGCAAGAACTTCAGCTGGTTCATTGTCACTGGCGTGTCCATCTTCTCGAAATTATCCAGCGACGTCGCCGCTGCATCCTCCGCATGGTACACCCACGTGAAGAACGGCCCAAACGCCTTAACTGAATAAGTCTAGCCAGGAGGAGGATGAGTAGCCATATTCGGATTGCAAGGCCTCGCATTCGACAATGGAACATACTTGGAGATCATCATCGGAAACCTGTGCGGGAATCCAAGCACCTCCGCTCGCGCCTTTCGCGATGGTTCGGTGAATGTGTTCTCTGGCAGTCTCGTCAGGCCCAGCCGGCGAATCTCGCAGATGCATAAAGAAGTTGTCAGCTGCTTCCGGCGGTGGCACGGCGAAGATGTCTGGATCGATGGCCTGCTTCCGACCAGCGATTGATACTCGGGTAGCCCAACTGGTCTCCGTCTTCAGCATGTTGACCTTCACCACTTGCATCCACTGCGGTGGGTCGAGGCCCTTCTCAAGACGTTCGTTTCCGAGCCCTTTCAGCGCACAGACGCAGTGCTGCTTTGCAATGACGATCCAATTGTCGGCTGGAGACGAAAAAAGGGTTTTGAGAGTATGCACATGAAACATCACCGCTGCGACCAGGTTACGTACCTGGTGATTGCCATGCAGTCACGGTAACGGGCTCCTCAGGTGGGTTGGCCATAAGACTTCTCTTAACCTCGTCCACTCGCTTCTGTTGATACTTCCGGATCTGACCGTACTTCTTCTTCTTGTCAATCGAAAGGCTCCCGCGTCGACCTCCACCTGCAAAGGCTTCTTGTAGAACCTCAAGAACTCCTCTAGCACCGTTTCCTGCATGGATGATACTTGTGCAGGGTGTCTGGTGATGCTCTGCCCGCTTTTGTTGGCGTCAAACTCTCTGCCATGTTGAAATAGGCCTGTAAGAAGGGGATAAAACTGTACATCTTTATCCTTTGATTGCGAGGGCTCGCAATCGACATTATAGGTATTTGTCGGCAATTGCCTACTTCGTATTGCGAGGCCTCGCATTAGGGTAACAACATATAGTCAAAAACGCACTTTTTGAAAAGACGATTGTGAGGGCTGGCATTCCGAACACGCAGTAGTGAGCAAAAAGCACCGGCGTGCGCGCAACAACAACAACGGAGCTGGGAATCAACCTAAAACCGATTCTATGCATCCGTAAATGGCCCAGATTGTGTCCAGAATGTTCGTGCGCTGCGTATCAGACCGCAGAGGAACCTTGTTCTCCATCGATCGTATTAAGGCAGGTGAGAAATTCTGGGGCTGCCGCGGAAAAGTACGCAAAACATCGGTCAACACACTCCTGTATGTGTCCACGTCCGGCTCGCTGTAAGGGTCGGACGGAAAATTAGGTTGAGCCTCCCAGTGCCTCTCCATGGTCGAGGGTACCCGGCTGCCAAGGACAGTACCGAATTCTCAGGCGGTCGTCAGTAACATACGAGTGCAAGCGCTGCCGGATCTCGGTTTCAATGTCGGAGGACAAACCACTAACCAGCAGGCGTCTGTTAATTCTCGCAGGGCAGATCTGGACAAACAAATCTTCCACGTCGCTCGGTGTGACAGCCCAAGTGTGTCGATCCTTCATGGACCCAAGTCGACTGAGCATGACTTCGCCAAACTCCTCACCATAGCACAGTCCTGGCAGGCCGCTGTTGAACGCCTGCCAATGCAACAAAGCAACACCGATGGTCCTCACATACACAACAGGATCAGCCGCAGCCTTGCTGAGCTCTGTCAAAAGCACGAACACCAGTCGCAAAAAATTTTGTGCGTCGATGGCAGATCCTGGGTGCCGTCCAGACCAGTTGCATTGTCTCACGAGAAATCCACAGTAGAGGACAAGCGGACACCAGTTCTGCAGAAGGTTCACCATTGCTTTACATACTTCACTCTTCAGTCGATCCATCGCCGTCCCACCGTGATCGGCAACAGCCTTTAACCTGTTTGGCTTCCGACGCAACTGCCGCAAGAAATGCGGCGCTCCTTTGAGGATGCCGGCAATAGTTCTCTCCATGACTCTGAGCTTCGGGTACGACCCTACTGTTTTACCCTGTTCTAAGCGGCCAAAGCGGAAGTACACAAACAGCAAACGAAAGCGGCGCCAGACGTTGGTCACAAGGTAGTTATAGGGATGCCAACAGCCGTACAAGACAGGAGTCTTCTTCAGTTTTTCGTGCCAGTTCCACCGCTGCGTTCTGTCGGAGTAGAGCAACTTTAGGCATCTTTTGTGTATGTTCGCATCAACGAGGATGGGCACAATGGGGTGCGTGTGGTTCGACAGGGATGCAATGTAGTCCGAACACCTCGACCAGGCCCTTGTACGAGGATACCTGATGCGTACTCAGCAGCAGTGGTTTCCAACCAGGACTCGGTACTGGATCTCGCACGATGTCAAGGGGCGCCCTGATGCTCGGTATTGCTGCAGGTCTGTCCGCAAGCAGGCCCAGATCTGTCACGATGCCAGAAAAGCTCCGTTTCATTCTCGCAAGCGCTGCAGCCACACTGCCTATGCTGCCGATGAGCACATCTATGTTTGGGTGTGCTCCAAAATACGGCAACCTGCAAGGAATCTCAACGACGCAAAGGGCTATGCAATTTTGCGACTGATCCTGGATCGTCGGATGCGTTCCATACTGCTTAATGTATGGGGTGCGCCGCTGGAAGCGCTCCGCTGGAACCCCCCCCTTCTAGCAGAAATTTTGATCACATCTTGGTTTCCTACACAAAACTTGTTGACTTGACCTAATGCACCCCCAAATGTCTTACACTATGACCCCCTTGCTAGTACAAATCTTGGCCGTTCCCGGTCACCCCGCCCTTGTGGAGCCATGATGCAAGGACCGGAAAGTCCGACCACTTCATGATGAAGCTATGGTAACACAACAAAGTGAGAAATGTGGTGCACGCATGAGGGCAGTGGATGTACTGTGCCTAGGGGATGTAGTGTGCCTAGAATCGGTGCTGGACCCCCCGTCGGAACCCCCGCTGGAACCCCTTCCAGCGCTGGAACCCCCCCCTTCCAACGCTGGAACCCCCCCTTCCAGCGCTGGAACCCCCCCCTTCTAGCGCTGGAACCCCCCTTCCAGCGGAGTGCTGGAAGGGGTTCCAGCGGGGGTTCCAGCGATTTTGAACCTACCTTAAATTAAGCACCCGGGCAACGGTACACCTTGTTTCCACCACAAACGAACACCATACACAACATATTTGCACCCCGAGTGAATGTCCAATGGTAACCTCCACCTACCATGTGTGCCAAAATGGGGGGGGGTTCCAGCGGAGCGCTTCCAGCGGCACACCCCATAACAATTGTCGATCCGGACGCAAACCTGCTGGTTCTCCATCCATCGCCATGTCTCAAGCATCTTTCTTGCGGAACGTTCCTTCATAGTTTCCTCTCGCACCCGCAGCAGTCCTGTCCTGCGCAACCGGCACCTGTTCTGGCGACCAATAGAGGCAAACCCGGGGCGTCCTCGTCCTGGTGCTGGGGTTGTGCAGCGCAAGCGCAAGAACTTGTATAAGTTGAAGAACTCCTCCTTGAAGTGATTAGCCGCTCTGCTCTTTGGTCTGCTTTTCAACCTCAGTACTGAGTGCCGTGTCTTCCTGTTCAGTCGCAACAAGCGCGCAAAATCAAAAAAGAAAACAGCTCCACTCTTGTTCTTTTCATCGGCCGCCCATAGTGATTCAGCAGTGGTATACCCATGTTCCGTTGCACAGAAAGCTCGCTATCGCCTGACAGTCCGTTCCAGCTCCCTCTTCGCTCGATGCGCAACGTTACGTGGCATGAACAATCATCTCAAAAATCAAAAATGTGCATTTTATTATACAATTCCACAAAAAACAGGCTCCTTTAACGCTACAGGTAAATAAAATTTCTTGCCAGCACAGCGCTGCACACGCGACACGCGCATATCGATCTTTGCGCGCAACTGCGCCGCGCGTGCACATTCTCGGTTACGGGTAACGGTCAACTGGTCCCACATTTCTCTTGTTTATCACACTTGAGCTACCCAGTTGCCAACCGCGACCATCGCTATTGGGCAGTGAAGCCAGCGGTGACCACAGTATGAAAACTGGAGTTGCCGGCGGGACCTGTATGGGCGCCCATACAGTAGCGCCGCATCAAAGGGAATGCACATGCTGTGTAGTTGGTGGATCTGTCCATTTTATTGTTTCCTGTTCCATTATTGCGAGGCCTCGCATTTCGATTCGTGAAACTACACCTTTTGCGAATATTTCGAATCGGAATGCGAGGCCTCGCATTCGAAGAAGAATGTTATTTGTCGTAATTACCCTTATGCGAACTCTGCATGCGTTCGACTCTGGTAAAACAAATGAAATCGAATCATTGTATTGCGAGGCCTCGCAATCTGTTGCAGAAAAAAGGCGTAATAACCTACACGTGGTGCGACGCACACTTCCATATTCCTTTGTCTACGGAGACATCATTTGTGACGAGAGACACATGAAATGTTCTAGGCGTTCTGGACGAATTTAAAAAAAGGTTCTACGACGCGCACAACGTCCGGAACGCACGGAACGAATCGGTGTGGCTCCGGGGACACATGGAGAGCCACGCGTGGAATACGCGCGCAACGCGTACGACGCGCACGACGTGTTGTGGAAGAGAGTACCGCTGTTCGGGGGGGGGGGGGGGCGTCCTCACAGTTGGGTATCGAGCCTACGCGGTTGTTCCACCAGGGTTCGCACTGGTCGCATGGGTAGGGATGGCAGAGGCTCCACCTCCATGATCGTCTCGTTCCGCCCCACCACGCCCATGACAGACTACACGTCGTGGGCGTCCCCGAAGCACTTGATGTGCATGTGCTTCCCGCACGCTCCACACCCCCAACGCGCACTCCCGTTGCGGCAATGCGTGCACAAGAGGCGGCTCGCAAAGCGCTTCGGTGCATGCAAAGTAGGGACCGCAGCGGTTGGCGTTGTGTTGTTGAACTCCGCGCCGCTAAGGTACCGCTGCTTGAGGATGTCCCATTGGAATTCCCACATGGTGGTCTTGTCGTCCACCAATCCCAGTGCCTTGGCGGTGGCAAAGGCATTGCCGGCCGCGTACCGCACCATGAACGCACGCACAGCGTGGCTCCAGGTCATTTGCCTCCCCAATTGGCGCATTTGCAGCGCAATTTGGTTGGCCCCATCTACGGCACGGGAGAACTCCCGGTAGCACGCTACGACCGGAGGGAGAGGGTTCCCTCTCCGGTCTTTGGGCACCTCCTCCCCATACCAACAATTGGTAAGGAAGGGGACCAAGCGTGGGGGTTTGTACCCCACCTTCGGGTTCTTGTACACGGCAAGTTCATAGTTCTTGTCGGCCACAATTGCCCGTGCCATGTCGCCCTCCTTGGTAAGGGCGGCCGCCCCTGTAAGGCCGGCATCTCGCTTATCACGCTTTGAAAGCATGAGAAACGGCGGACGTTGGGCCGCAAATTCCACGGCAAGCCCATGACTTCCGAAGAAGCTGTCCGCACAAAGGACGGTGGACTGTGGATCATCCTCGCCCATAGACGCATGATACCCTTAGCGTCGTACTTGCCGCAACATGGCCGAAAGCGGCGGAACTTGCCGCGACGCCCCGTGTAGAGGTAGACGTCGAACACGTAACCCCCCCCATTGTCCGCGAGGACGTATAATTTGATGCCCGTAGAATGGGGCTTACGGGCAATGTATTGCCGTAGCCCCAGGCATCGGCCACCAATATGGGGAACGACAGCCTCGTCCCCACAAACCGCCCCTCCAATTTCCCATGCAGCGCTCCATGATGCGTTGCACTCCTCAATCAAATCCGTCACATCGTGCCGTAATAACCGTTGTAGACGGTAGTAGATTTCCCGGGGGAGTAGGGACGCCATATACTTGTTGTACGCCAGGTGGCGCTTGTCCCAGATCCCGTCTACCTGCATGGGACGTACCATTCCCAAGCAGATTAGGAAATCATTGTACCTGCACAGTGGGATGCAGGTGCTAGTGCTGTAGCACACGTAAAACACATTGCACATGTCGTACGCGTGTACAGTGCTGCCTCTACCATTGCCCCTGGGGCCTAGAGACACGTTCTGCGTGTCAAATGCGTCCTACAACGATCTCAACCTAGCGCGTCCTAAAGCGATTTCACTCTGCGGAAACGGCGTGCACGTCGCGCAGCACATACTTTTCTACCCACGGGAGCAGGGATCGATGGTTGGTTTCCAGTAGGATTGCACGTTGAAGGCCACATATGGGTTGCAGCATATACTCCCAAATCTCATCTAGGGAATAGGCCCATAGTTTCGATCTTCCTGGTCGAACACCATGCTCCAGATTTGCGGCACAGTCCGGGCGCGGTAGGGGTCCTGATTGGAGCTTGTCCAATGCTGGCATGTTGATGAGCTGTGCCGACCAGGAAGGGGCTGTCATGTAGGTGGGCTACATTAGCTGCAGAGCATGCATAACGCGTGTAACACTAAACCTGTCCCCGGAGCCCTACACGGAGACAACGCCCCCGACGCTCTGAACGCGCACAATGACCGTATCTGATGCCGGGGACAGGAGGAGAGACAGCATGCGCAACACGTAGAGCACGAAGAACGCGGGGTCAGAACGTTTTTTCCGAGCAACAGTCCATGACACTCATATATTGTCTGACGGTCAGAACGTGGGTACCCCGCCGCAGCCGCAAAGGCCAAACGGACTCTCGGGACCCTCTGCCGTCCACCACCCAAAAGCCCACAGCCAAGTAAGGTACAAAAAGGGACCGGCGGTCAAACCTCACCACCATCATTCGTCCCCACGGCGGAACCACCTGTCCCTGCGCTCAGGGGGTGGCAAACACCATTGTACAGTAACAAACAATATATCAGGCAGCGTTAGCGCCGCCACCACTGTGGCGTCTCCTGCGACACGGCTGCCGGTGCGGGGTGCGTGTGCGGTGGCGGGGTGTGAAAAAAAAGAGGCTGGGACATCTGCCGTCCACGAGCCTCATCGGGGTCCGGCCACCCCGACCCAACCCCCAACCCCTCCCCTCCCCCCCACCCCTCCCCCCCTTCCCCTTCCCCCTCTGCCTCCGAGAACTGGGTGAACATGTCCACGTCGCTGGCATCCCACGCTTTGGGGTCGTCCTCAGCAGCTGTGGAGAACATGCAGGACATGCAGCACATGCAGGCGGTCACCAGGGACATGCCGGGGGACAGCGCGCGGAACGAATACGACGCACGGGACACGAAGCGATGGCGCCACGGACACAACCGGAGACAACGTGCGAAACGAATACGACGCGCGGCACGCACCTGTGACCTAGTTCGCCAGTGTCCATCTTTGGTTCTTCCACCTCCTCCTGCTTGATCGGCAGGTCGTCCATCGGGCCGGCTTCCTCAGGCACCACAGGGGCATCTTGCGGCGACGGGGCGACGGGGGCATCTTGGGGCGGTGGTGGCGGTGGGTGCTGCTGCTGTGGTTGGGGCGGCGGTGGTGGGGGGTGGTGCTGCTGGTAGTGTGGCGGCGGTGGTGGCGGGATGCGTTCCGGGTCCCACTCCGCCTTCATACCCGGTTCTTCCCACTCCTCATCCTGGTACTGCGGCTGCTGCTCGTACATCTGGCCGTACCGCTGCCCATACTGCCCATACTGTTGCCCGTACTGCGGCGGTTGGTACGGCACCGGGTACTGCGGGGGATATTGCGGCGGCGGCAGCTGCGGGGGCATGGCCTGTGACATGGAAGGCATATGAAGCGCGGCGAACACAGTTATTGTCACCAGAGCCGAATCCGGAGACAGCACGCGGAACGTCTGGAGCGCGCAGAACAAACGAGGAGGCCGCCAGGGACAGTGCAAGAGACAGCGTGTATCACGTGCATCGCGCAAACAGCACCACACCTTGTGGCGCTTCCATGCTTGAAATTCTTGGTACTCTGCCTGCCGCACCAGAGTCCACGTCTTCTGCTCCGGCTCCTCAGTCAGCCCGTGGTCGGCCTCGAGCATGTACCTCAACAGTCCAGTTGCCCGCACGGTTCGGTTGTACTTCTGGATCAACTCGTCCAGATCCATGTCCATCACATCCTTGACGTGGAAGCCTAAGACGTCCGACATCTCCGACCGCGGCCCTCGAGGCCGGCCTCCAGTGCCGAGGACTCCCCGAGCCTCTCGTCCAGAAAGGCTGGCCAGTGGGATACCCCCGGGTTTCGGCTTTGGGTCCTCCGCCTCGAGTTCCCCGGCCTCCCCGCAACCACTAACGCAATCGCCAACACGACGGAGAATACTCTTTGCAGCGCCCTCTGCCCCGGCGGTTGGGTACAGCGTCTGGAAATGCTCCACTGCCTTCGTGACCGAACTGCAGTTCTTCGTTCCACAGGACAGCACAGCTTGGATCGTGCGCGGCTCAGCGCGGCTCAGCATGGTTGCGGCGAGGCCCAGATCTTGACGCACTGCAGGACATGAAACACGCGCTCAACGACATGCATGTCTCCAGGGACACATGCGGAGACGACGTGCGCAGCGAATTGGACGCGCGGAACATGAGCGACGGTCCCCGGGGACGCAAGGAAAGCCTCCATGCACAGCAGTCTGAACGTTGTGCACACGCATACCTTCAGCACCCGTTGCCGCCTTCCGCTGTGCGCAGCAGTTCTTGTAATGGTGCACGAACGTCCCCAGCGAGTATCCGTACTCGTTGTGGAAGAAGTTCTTCATGATCTCGATGGATCGGGCATGGTGCGCCGATCCGGTGAACTTCTCCTGCCTTGTCTGCCCGGTGGGGAGCTTGCTTGGCGGGCGGCCATGGGTCTCCACCAGGAAATGGGGCCTCGCCTTCTCCTTCCCCTTCTTCAGCGCCTCCGTCTTTGCCGCCTTCAAGACCCCCTTCTGCTGCACTGGGCTCTTCTCGGCACTCTCATCGCTCTCACTGGTGCTTGAGCTGCCGCTGCTGCTACTCGTAGTGCTCTTGCTGGTGCCACTCTTGGAGCTGCTGCTGCTTGCACTTCCCAATGGTGACAGTGGTTCCTGCGGCACTTCCAGGTGTGTCGAGCGTGGGGCACGCCGGGGCCGCGAAGCCATCCGCGCTGGCTCCGCCTTGATCTCCTTGACCTCCTCCTCGAAAGCATCGTCGTCGTCTTCTGACACGATCCTCTTCGCCTTCCCCTTTGGGTCCTTTTTCTTCGGCTTTGCCTCTTCTTTCCGCTCCCCCCGCTTCTCTTCCTTCCTTCCTTCCGGCTTGCCCTTGGTCTTGTCTTCGGCCTTGTGCTTCTTCTTCTCCTTTTTCTCCTTCTTATGCTTTTTGTCCCCCCGTAGGACACAAAGAACGCGTAAAACACGATTAATGTCGCCAGGGACACTCCGAGAGACAACGCGCGCGAGGCGCAAAACACATAGGACAGTTCAGACAGGCTCCAGGGACTGATACAAAGACAACACCACGGACGTCCGGAACATGCAGAACATGTACCTTTTCGGGTTCATCGGGGATAAAACCCCAGAATGATCCAGCACGGATCTTGTCGACGCTGATGGACACGGTGCCCTGCAAAGAAGCGCGGGGGGCAAGGAGGAGGTGTTGTAAGGCATCATAATCAAACACTCGGAGCCGGTAGATAACCGAAGTATACCTGTGCTCTGGTGCCCTCGATCTTGCGGCCCTTCCCCTTTGTTGTACGGACCATGTACGTGCAGGACTGCGTTAGCGTCAGAACCCAATGATTGCTCTTCGTTTTTTTATCATACACTTCCTCCATGCCAGAGACCCACCCGGCATGGTACCCGGCTGCAAAGAATGGGTGAAATCACCAGCGGCACACGAAGAGGCAACACGTGGAACTCGAGCAACTCGAACACTGCACACATACATGTTTGCTGCTTCACTTGAAAAACCACCGCCGCATTCTGGTCCTTCGTGACGTCGCAGCACGACATGGGGTCGCACTCGGTGAGGTGGGTGTGGGGTAGCTGGTACTGACTGGGGTACAAAGGCAGCATGGCACATAGTGCTGAGCAACGAAAGAAAAATCCTGCACAGGTGCTGGGGAACACTGAGAACGCGCAGAACAGGCAATTCGGCCCTGGGGACAAGAGCAGAGCCACCACACACCACCCGCAGAGCAAGCCCTCTCAGGGCGTAACTGACGCGACTTGGACATGTACACGCAGTTCTCCGAAGGCCCCCTGTGGGCCACGGCGGTGTCACGCTCAGGGCGTAACTGACGCGACTTGGACATGTACACGCAGTTCTCCCTCACACATGCATTGCAAGGCGTGCACAAGTGCTGCAAAACACGTAAAAACATACTTCACAAAGTAATTGGCGCCGGGGACAGTTGTGGAGCCAGACGTGAGAAGCGCGCGGCGCGCGCGGGACACGCGCGACGTTGTTACCTACTTGTATGGGGTCATGCAGGACATGTAGGACCACGGTCAGCAAAGAGGCTCTACACCCAAAAATGATGAAATTACCAAAAACGGACAATTCCAGTGCGTTGCTCGCCCTCAAAAACCCCTAGAGCCAACCAAACTTCAGCGGAGACATGCACGACAAATTCGGCTCCCGAGAGCCATAGACAAAGAAATATCGCGATACCATCGTACACAGCAGTACAAAGGAGCCCGATTTGTTGCAACGTCACGAAAAAGGTACCTTTTTTTACTGAAAAAACATTCAAGAAAAATCAGGGCCAAAAAAACAGGGTAATTCACTGAAATAACCCACATCATTTCTCGGTGTTTTTTTTAAAAAAAGAGCGGTACAAAAGCGTACCTGTTTCGGCCACCTACGTTACCATACCCCTCAGTGTGCTGCGTATGTCTGTATGTGTGTCACTTCACTCCCCGGCGTGGCTTCCGGAGACCGGGCTTCGCTTACGTTGGACCGAAGGTCCTAATCAGGTACTATTACCACTCCTATCGCGCCCAATTTCTGTGCTGGCGCCTCTCCTTTGGGGAAGACGGCAAAAGCCCTACCTACTAGAGGGGAGGGGTGGCCAAGTGTGCTAAGGGCATACAAAACGCCCGTTTTTCTAAGGGCCAAAACCTAACACACTCCGCTGCCCACGAGGAAAAGCACGCGGGACAGAAGACACCACTACACTACACACACTAATGACAGCACCAGCCTTCGAAGGCAGGGCGAGCACAACCGCACTCAGTCCCTACCAGGCTTGCTGACCCTAACCCCTACACACGCTACGGGGTGGTCATGACGAAGGAGTCACGGGCCCTACTAGCCCCCCTGCGAAATTGCAAGAGAACACAGCGCTACTAAGCGACTGTGGCCTAACAGGGACGTCACCACACGTTTCCCTGTCAGGGCTTGGAGGGAAGCAGTGCTCTGTTTGCGTGCACAGCGTGTATGATGAAGAGGTCGGACTGCCCTCGCCACTCACGGCTGAGGCACAGTTTGTTGGCTGTGTGATCAGCGCCCTTTTTAACGTGGGCAGAAAAATCCAAAGTCGCCGAAGGCAACTGCAACTGCACCAATCACGCTGACCTCTCCCACCTGTAAAGCAAAGGCAGATGAGACCTGGTTAGCGGCTGAGGAACCAAGCCAACCGCCACGTATTATACGCTTCCCAGGCCGACCTATAATACGCTGTCCTCTAACCAGGCCGCAAGCAAGCAAGCTTAAGGACTCCGCCCGTTCTCTTATAGAACGTAGGGCGGAGCCCTGGGTAGCCTAAGCAAGAGTTATACCGTGTGCACTGCGCGTGGCCTATATCCCTTTAATGCATCGTGTGTATGCAGGGAGGGGAGGCGATTGACTATACCCTTTCTCCTACCATTACCCCACAACAACCAATCAGTGCATGACTCAACCACGAGGTGAGGTCCTCCTGGGCTTACCTACCTTACTCACCACGCATCATGTGAATGCCGAAAGGGAACACGAACGCAAAACGACCCTAAGCGTTTAAACAACCCTACGGCGAGTTATAAACAACCCTAATCGATGAATGCATCGTGTGTCATGCATGCCCTTCTTACCTTGTTTCCTGCAGAAGAAGGACAGGAATGGCGAACAACAGCACAGCGCAAAACAAGGCTACACGTTTTGAGCAACCCTATTTTAGCGCTACGGCAACACCAACATGAGCAAGCACTTTCCTTTTTGACCTGTGAAGAGAAGAGAAGAGTGGATTGGGACACAAGGAAAGCGCCACAACGTGTGAATGCCTAGATTAGGCACATGCACCGCGAGCACAACGCATACACTAACCCTACGTGCACGCTGCTTGCTCCATTCGTTTCACATACCTCTCATTTTCGTTTTGACCTGTGCAGAGCAAGGGAAGGGAACGCCCAAACCCCCAACGAACGCAACGGTGATAACTGTAGCGTTTTAGCGAAACTACCAACACGAACGCGATGCATGCGTGTGACATGACAGTAACATACCTGAGAGGTGGGTTGTCCACCTGCTCTGTTTTGTGGGTTTCTGTTCAATACTTTTTCCTAAAATTTATAAAATTTTTGATGCAACTGTGCAAAAATTTCTTTTAAAAGCTTTAAAAACCACGGCTCATACCTTCTTTTTCTGGAGCCGTTTGCGCTTGCGCAACTCTTTTTGGGAGTCCGCTCCTGTTGCGCTTGTCTGCGACTATAGGTTTTGGCCTAAGAATGACGACTTCTAACGTCTTTTCGTCAATTTTTAGCGATTTGACTCCTTAAATCGCTAGCCCTTTCGCTAAACCACAAGATTCACTCCCTGTTGGTTCCATTTTCTATTTTTTTCAGCTCCTGGAGTTTTGTGTCCTCCATTGGGAGTATTGCTCCGCCCTGGCCAGTGGTCAGGACGTTTACTGAAACGCTGTTTATACAGCGATAGCCGTCCGCATTAGAGCGTTCGAATGTACACTAGTGGGCAAGCATGTGTGCTCTAGGGAGGGAGTCCTGGGTTCAAACCCCACTACCCCCAAATTTTTACCAAAAGTTTTCGCCGCACGCCGGCGACTTTTGAGGAAACCCCCATCGAAGGGACATCATTCACGGTACATTACACTGTTTTTCAAGGGTACCTACAGTGTGATAGGCCTCTATGAACTGATGAGAGTGTCTTTGGCTCGTTTAATGCATTTCTGAGGTAATTTTGGGGAAATTTGAGCCTTTTTCCTTGGTCCTACTAGCTTGATCAACTAGTACTGCAGGGGAGAGTAAGAAAAAGTCACTGCCATGTCTTTCTTGGGGGACTTGATCCAGGCCGAGCCCGCCCCTAAAAACCTTTTGTTGATGTTGAGACTAACTTAATCATTTTTGTCTTTTGGTTGAAGTTAAAGTACACGTTCTCAACGTAACTAGGGTTATAACCCTAGCCCCCCATGAAGTTCAACCCTACCGCTCAACTGAGCGGAGGTATCTTCCTTCATGGAGGTTATACCGAAATAAAGTAGGCACTTCCTGCCTAAGGCCTTGTAGGTTAAGCCTAGTGGTCCCCCACCTCAAGACCCCTATACTCAATTGATTCTACCACTTATTGTGGTTCTACTTTTTCAGTATTTCTGAATTCAGTTGCTTGGCCTTGCTGGCCAAGCCATATCCTGTGTGTGGCCTAACTCCTATGCCCCAGATTCCTAACCAACTCCATTTCATCCAAAAGAGTGCACATGAAGTGCTTGGTGCTATCTTGGAGGCCTGAGTCTTGCCAGTTTTCACATAAAATCATCTATTTTGTTTATAAACCATTGGTGCTTTGTATTTAGATCTACATTTGTCTATCTGCAGCCCCTCTTTGTTACACATGTTTTGATTGTGGAAGGACTTATCCTGATTTGATTGATCCGGTGCGTGGACTTGCTCTACATTAACTTTGTGTGGACTTTAACTTTATTTTGAGTTGTGGAAAATCCGCAAGGTTTTCAAAAACATATATAAGGAACAAACACAAGTGAGAGCAAGCCACAAACCTTTTCTGTCCGCATCCACATCAACCTCCTGTTTCGTGATACCACGACCATATCTGGGGACACTGAAGGTTTCCCATTCCTTCATCCAGTCCTCAAACTATGCAGGCAAGTCATCCGGCGCAAAAGCACGGAAATTGCGCAATGCATGGTGCGTGACCCAACGGAAGCTGTCTTCAGTGGGGATCAGGCACTTGAACTGATTCTTACGCCCCCCCTCATAGTACGAAGCATAGCAAAACACAGCCACCCCAAAATCAGTCTTTGCATCTGAGGTCCAAAGGCTGCAAACGACGGGGAGGGTGAATGCCTTCACATGTAACTGCTAAGATCTGTTCGCATAGACGCGTACGTGTTGAAATCTCAACGCGTACGTGTTGAAATCTCAACACGTACGCGCTCGTTTTCTCTTTGTTGGAAATTTATCATTTTTCATGGAAATTTCATGTGTGGGGTATCACCTTACCCAACCCAACCCCTTTTTGCACTTCCCCTGTACCACTGGGTGCCACTGCAAACATTGCCGACCGTAGGTCGCCTTCTCCCTCCGCAGACTGTCCCGAAAGTTGTACTGAATTTCCCAAAACCTTGCTTTCAGACTGTCCTCTGACACGTGCGTGTTGGAAGTGCAACGCGTACGCGTTGGGTGCGTGGCGCGTACGTGTTGGTGTTTCGCCGCGTACGCGTTAGTAACTTAACACGTACGCGTCAGCTCACCAGCGCGTACGCGTTAGATTACCGACGCGTACGTGTTGATCTGCCGGTGCGTACGTAGTTCTTACGCACCGCCTACGTGTTACGTGGTATGGCAGCTGGTTGGTCTAGAGGTATGTGCATGTTCCCTACGTTTCGGAACCCTGGGTTCAAACCCTTTCATACGCACTGCGTTTGCATCGTAGGAAGAGGAACCGCAAGACCGGGGGCCCACAAAGGACGTGGAGGACAAGCCTACCCCATGGGGCGCAACCAACAAATACAGGCGCTGAAGACAGGCATTCAAATGTGATCACCAGCTGCCCTTGGTTTTTTTAACCACTCATCCATAGACGAACATTGCAGGAATCTGAACCACCCCTCCCTTGCAAAGAGCATCACGTAAAGCAGTACTGCACCAGAACAGCATGTTGAATGCACAGTGCATTGAAGACGAAGTATACTTGCCCAAAGCATTTCAATGGGATCCCAAATCAAATATCATACACAAGAGCTGAAACACCATACAGACTGCTAAGGCGCATTGGCCTTCCAATACGTGTTGTGTTCCTTCACGTGTGGTTGTTGTGTCCATGCACGCACCCATACATCCCACCCCCTCTTTAACAAACCCCAATCCAGATTATCATTTTTTACAACTTCCCTCCACCCTTTCACGAAAACTTGCCTCACCAGTCTACCTCTCCGTCCCCGCAGCCCCCCTTTTACTTTCCTTGCCCCCCCCTTCAAGCTCCTAAACCGAATCTGTGTTTTCAGAGTCTTGTGCCTTTCTTCTGCCTTGAAGGCAGCAAAGGCACCAAGGGCATGCCACTGCTTAGCAAACCCAAGCATGTGGTCAACCCAAAGGTGCACCCACAGGGTTTGCCCCAATTGGCACCTTTTGTGATGCACTGCCATTTGGGGTAGCACATTTTCTAGGGTGTCAATTTCTTGGGCTCCTAAGAGCCCCTCCTTTTTGGCAATGGTTGCACTTTTGTGCAAACAATCCCCCCACTACGTGCTGGTGGCCAACGCGTACGAACCGCTCGGGCAACGCGTACGTGTTGCTACCCCAACACGTACAATTTGTCTAGCCGACGCGTACGTGTTGGCAAGTCAACATGTACGCACGAAAAACGTAACGGGTACGAGGCACG
Organism: Eutreptiella sp. 'Long Island Sound 2002'; assembly: GCA_964036045.1. Lineage (NCBI taxonomy): Eukaryota > Euglenozoa > Euglenophyceae > Eutreptiales > Eutreptiaceae > Eutreptiella > Eutreptiella sp. 'Long Island Sound 2002'. Next base: position 89,686,854 of record OZ038383.1, on the reverse strand, counting down.
TGCACAAAACGTACGCGCCGCGTACGTGTCACATGCGCAAGAGATGCATACCTCCCCATAATTATCACAATGGTCCATGCACCCACATGAGTACTCCATTCCGCCGCCCGCCGTTGGCCGCTGCACCACCCAATTCCGCTCCACCGCCTCCGCAACACTAGCGGGCGCCACATGCAGGGCATGCCCCATGGCTGCCCACTCCATCCATTCCGGCCCATCCTCATCCCGCCTCAACGTCCAACCACACGTGGCAAACGTGAACACCAATGAACCTTTCTCAACCGTGAACCGTGTCCCGCCGTCAAAACTCGGCTTGGGGAGGTACCAACGGTGAAACCGAGCCAAGGAACATGGGGGCTGCTCGGGGCCTGGGGGGCAATTGAAAAAGAAAGTTGCACCTTGCACACCATGGCCCAAAATCACAACGGCACCACAATAGGGGACAGCTTGCCGTCGCCGAACAAGCAACGGAGCGGACAAATGGGTAAAAGATTCCCAAGGGATAGGAACACCTTTGGCATCTTTCAAAAATTGAGCCATAGGAGGAAGGGCATACAATTGGCGAGCAAGATGCACCTTTGACATGGTGGCAGCATGCTCCAAAAGGACAAACGGGATGAACAAAGTGTAGCGCCCCTTTTCCCCACCACCCGCCCCGCGATGAAAGGTGCAACCTTTTAAAAGAAGGATGTCACCCAATCCCATGGAACACACATCCCAACGATTGGACTCATGTTGCCCAACCTGATGTGAACCCACACCGACTTGCAAAGCACACTCGGGAGGAACATTGTCCAAGGGAATAAAGACTTGCATGCAATCCTTCATCCAAGGTGGACCCATAAGGTTGTGATCCGAATGGACCAACTGATACCCATCCCATGGGTCGCATGGGGTACAATGCAGCAATTTCAGATCCACGGGTTTCAACGCACTCCACTCAACACCCTCAATGCGCGTCACCACACCCAACACTTGCGTGCGCAACTCCTCGGGCAACCATTTGAACGACCGTTTTGTTTGCTTCCGAATCACGTTGGCACTTGCATAAGTGTCATCTTCCAACGTAATAACCTCCCAATCCCGGGGGGCAATGTCAACGTTTAAAATTGCTTCGCCAATAATGGCATCAAACGAATGCCGTTGAATGAAGTAACCGGCATGTGCAAACCCATGCACATTTTCAACGGGTGCGTCGGGAAGCAACTGGTTTGAGGGCAACGGCATATCACAAAAAAATGGTGTGGGTGCACCGTAACCCAGTGCAAAAACTTCTGTTGCTGTTGCATACACATATGGCGTCGAGCAATCGGGGTGGTATTTTACCGAAAGGGGTGGGGGCACGCATGGAATGGGGCCATGCTCATTCCATTCCTCCGATGCACAACCCATGTACCGAACAAAGGAGTCCGTGCAACAAATGCTGTCCACGGTACGGGCAACGGGGTTGGGGAAAAGGCTACCATCATTGAGCACGGCATATTTGTGGGTAAGGGTCTTGGCAACTCTCTTACGCAAGCACCCATTCATAGTTGTGAAAAGTGCGTCACGCTCACCAACACTCAAACTAATGGAAACCATGAGCAAACGCTCACCCACAAACTCAAACAAAGCAGCAGGGAGAAGGGTGTGGGGTAGTGCATCGGCATTGGGCCATGCAAGAACGGAACGACTATCAACAACAGCAATAACACCTAGTGCTTGCGCATTCACATCCAAAAGCAAAAGATCTTGCCATGAACTTGGCAATTCCGGAAGACCCTTAATTTCTTCCTCACCCAACGTTAAACGAACAACAACAACACCATGAACACCGTGTGCAAGATCTCCTGCCTCACGAGTGTCCGTGAACCAACGCTCCACCGTTTCATCCTCCTCCAACTCCCCAACCTCCAAGGCCCGCTTCACAATCTCGGCGGGCCTATTGCCTTCGGCCACCACCTCATCCTCCTCCTCCCCCTCTCTTCAAAATCCTCCTCTCCCACCACCAGGTCCTGACCCACACTTGTCGTCGGCGCCCTCTTTGCCACGGCCCCGGCTTCGGCGGCAGGCCCAGAGCCTTTCCTCGCCACCTTCTTCTTTGCCGGTTTTTTCTTGCCGGGCATGTCGTGCAGAAAAGCACTAAGGAAAGGAAAACAAACATGAAGCAAAGTAAAAGTTTTTCTTTGTCACGTCAAAAGTAGCACAATTCAACCACCAGTACTGCAGACAGCGTATGGGCACCATAGGCAGCGCGCACGCGTTGCAATCTGAGTGCGTACGCGCTAAAATACCAGCGCGTACGCGCCAAAATACCAGCGCGTACGCACTCAGATCACAACGCGTACCCACTCAGATCGCAACGCGTACGCACTGGTTCGCTGGGTCGTGCGCGTTACAAAATCACTGCGTACGATAACGCGTACGCATACATGTGAACGAAATGGGGCAGATCTTAGCAGTTACACAGTTTCCGCCCCCCCCTGGCGAACTTTCAGCTTCAATGACCGACACCAATGTGTCTTTGTGGTGGGGGCCTGCCCAGGGAGGGTTACCTAATTCCCAAACCCTGCAGCCTCAAACAGTGCTGGGGGGCCTGGCAGGAACCACTCCTCCCCCACTCCAGTAAAGGCCTCAGCAGCAGGCGCCACATGTCCAACCTTGGACGCAGCGACATCTGGTGCTTCAGGTGCTTGCACAAGGTCCAAACCGGGCCATTGGACTACAGTCACCTGAGAAGATAACGGCAGATGGGTGAATATGGGAGCATGGGTGCAGCAGCAACGAATCAAGAATGCAACGGGTGCCACCGGACACAGCAGAATTAAATGAAATGCAATTAAATGATGCAATGTAACAAGCGCAACAAGGTACCTTGTTGCACACCTTATCGCACATTGAAGAACACCACATTGCAAGCCCCATAGCACAAACCTGATGGCATGTGCACCAGTACGTGTCCTCCTGAGGCTTCCCCGACTTGTCCACCGCTTGTATCGTTGCACCGGCGCGCAGTAGGATTGACATGTCCACCATTTTGTGTTCCGTGGGGACCATGTACCAACCAAACACCTCCGCTTTCTCTTTGCCACCACCCTCCATGTCACCACCCAATGCAAACCCCCCCCACCTCCCATGTCGCAACACAAACACGGTTCCAGCATCAGCACGGATCAGGTGAGAGTCCTCGGGGATGGGGGTGCCAATTTCTCCACCTCCATGCATCGCTTCCCAACAAGGACAGCCCAACTCATCACGTGCCTTGTGCACCCTTGGCTTCTGAGGGTGCCACATGAGATTAACAGATGTAGTGCCCACAGGGAAAAAACATGTGAATGGGAAATCCACAGAAACAGAGCCATTACTGTCTGCCATTGCGACATCCCCAGAGGAGGACGGTGCATCCTTGGCAGTCACAGGAGCACCACATGATGCACACAACTGGGTCTTGTGTGTGGGGCACAAAACCTTTTTTTTTACACCCATAACAAATGGAGGTAGGGCGTTTTCTGCATGACTTGACACCACAGTGGGCAACATCGGGAGCATCTAATGTCATGGAAGGGTTCTCTGCCCAAAAAGGTGGGTTAATACCTTCCGTGACATTTTTGGGCAGGGTAGTGGTAGACAGAAGCATGAAACCCACCCACCGTATGTTCCTTCTCTGTGAGATCTCATCAACCGGCGGCACACCTTCGGGCAAGCCACCACCACGATGAATGGAACACACATTCAACACAAATGCGTCTCCCAAACCAACATCCATCTCCCGGACAACCCAAGGAACAGGAAAACCAACCGATGAACCATGTATCCACTGGTTTCCATTAAGTTGATAATTCCAAGGGAAAAAAAGAGCAAATGCATGATGTCCCTCGGGGATCACCTTGCGGGGAAGATCCCTATGCCAATGTTGAGCAGAACCAAGTGCACCAGGGAACAATCTCAATATTCAAGGGCAGGCTTGTTTGGGTCATAATGTGATGGTGCAAATCTGTCGTGACATTCTCAAGTTGTGGAAAATCATGATAATCCTCACCCCATTCATTGATAGGGATGCTATGATGCTTTCCAAAAAACGGCACCCTATCATAGGAATCAAACTTCCTTCCAATAGAAGGAAACTTTTCGTTAAAAATTGGTGTGCCTTGGAGCGGATGGAGGGTAACCACCTCACTTTGTAAGTTGTACAATGAGGCACTCAAAGTGGCACGCACAACACAGTGCTCCAAGCGAACAAGGTTTGGGAGTGATTCATGCGTTGAATCCCTCCCACTCAGGGGACTCAATCGGTTCGTCACCAGAACCAATGAGTGGATCTGCACTATGCAATGGCCATGCAACAACAGTGGCGGAAGTATAAAAAAACGGGGTGGTGAAACCATAGTATGGGTCGGCCCAGGCCGTGGACCCATTTGAAGGAAGAGAAAAAACCGGCAAAACAGAGGCACAATCCTTCACCTCAAAAACTTGCTCGTGATGTATCACGGCGACCTCTATCTTTTTTGCCCTTTGGGCAGAAAATTGGCACCCGGTTTTTCTTTTCCCATCTGCATCAAGGTCCTGGAAAAGGGGGGTGATGAAGTTGGTGACCCGTGTTCCAACCTTCGGGCTCACCTTGCTTCGAAAAACAGACACTGGTGCATCGGTGTCGGCATTCACCAAATCAAGGGTGCAACCCAAAAGGTTGGGGTTGGCATCCATAATGGGGTAGATCATGTCACTGAGACACGACCCAGTGACCTCCCCAAAAACATGTCGTGACACACCGATGTTGGCAAAAGTAGTGGCTGCATCAAAGGTTAGCTGCTCATCAGATGCCCTTATGGTGGCAGCTTGCAACACCAAACCCGGTCCCACCACCCTTCGTGTCCCCAAAACCCGTTTGTGTTGTTCCACCCAATCCCCAATGCACACTCCGGCTGCACCCAAAGCCTCCATGACCACCGGCAAGTCCCCACGGACATAAGAGAAGGTCCGAGAACAAGGGAAGAGGGAAAAGTGCAATGGAAACCTACGAATAGAACACAAAAGGGGGTGCGACAAGGGGGTGCAACAAGGGGTGCGATAAGGGGGTTATCGCGCGACAAGGGTGCGCGATAATGGCGCAATAAGGGGTGTTATCGCGCGACAAGGGGCGCGACAAGGGGCGCGACAAGGGCGCAACGAGGGCGCGACAAGGGTGCGACAAGGGTAGTTCAGCACAGGCGAATCATAGGTTTCTGCTGCTGGCACTTGGATTTCTTATTAAAAACAACATTTAAAATAACAGATTCACCGGATTTAGCAGAAATTAAATTATGGTTTAACCCTAGTGCATGCACGATACACAACAACTCAATGCCACATAAATGCTTGCCTCGGGCACTCCGGCCCAATCAGTCACCACTCTGCATTGGACAGTATACATCGTTGAGGGTGCAACATCGTCCGCCTCCCCGCAGGGGACCCCACCACAAGTCACACACACAGAACTCTTTACCCGCGGTCGCTGCCTCCCCTCGCCGACGCCTACACCTATTGCACTGTCTAACATACATCTCATACATGCAAACAAAACGACACCACCCTTCACGGCCTGCTCACAGTGGCCTCAGGGGGTGGGTGGGTGGGGACAGGTCATGGATCCGCTTCTCCCCCTCCCCTCCGACTCCTCCGTAGGTAGCGGGCTGCTGATGCTCCTGTGCCTTCCACTACTGTCTTCATCATAGTGTATCACGTTCACCCGTTTCGGCATACCCCCCCGCCTCAAGAACAGTCGACAGGGGGGGGGGGTGGGGATCAAAACGGACAAATGCCTAATGAAGAGGTAATTAGTTAAACTAGTGTTTTGAGCAAGCTCAAAACACGAGTTTAACCCTAGTGCATGGACGATACACAACAGCTCAATGCCACATAAATGCTTGCCTCAGGCACTCCGGAAAACTCTACCAGACGGACATCTCTCACCGGCGGCTCGAATCAGGGCATCTTCATAAGTAGCTCAGTCCCTGCACCCAACACAATTCTGGATGTCTTTGCAACACATCCCAGCGCCTCCACGCCACCATCTCTGCCTGATGAACCTCGCCTCCAAAATCCACTGTTATCCTACTCATCGGATCCGCTGGATGCAATACAGAAGGCACCCACACCAATTTCACCAGGATTCCTGTATTATGCAATACCCAGGTCAGAGCACGTAACACACGCAACTGTGTACGCAGCCCAGATGACGCTCTCAATCCCCTGACCTGCGCAATACCAACCAAACTGTCAGCAAAAACTGTCACCAGCCTCCAACCCAACCGCACCGCCAACCGAACCGCCCACGCCACGCCCATCAATTCCGCAACCTGCCAGTGACGGATGTAATTGGGGGGGTGGGTGTCCCTCCCCCCCCCCCCCCCTGTTGTGACGAGGCGTCACAATATGCGTCACAAAAAAACCCGGTCACAGATTGAACCACGCAGGGTACCAGGAGGCAAGCAGGACAACCCTTCCGGAGAGGCATGTGTGTGCAGCAGGGTACAGGCAACAACAAACAGTTTTTTTTTGTTTCTGGGTAGTCCACCAGGGTTCTTATTCACTGTCACTGTGCAGCAGGGTTCTCATTCACTGTAACTGATAGTGAGGGCGCTTGCGCTGGCAAAAGAGGACAGGGAGCTGCCTGAATCCGAAACCTGTCCCAGGTTATCAACATACTCTGCAGTTTCTGGCAGAACGCGTTCCCAGGGTTCTTATTCACTGTCACTGTGCAGCAGGGTTCTCATTCACTGTCACTGTCACTGTCAGTACCACTTTCCTCGTCACTGACAGTGAGGGCGCTTGTGCTGGAGGCATCTGTGGAAATGCTTCCAAAAGAGGACAGGGAGCTGCCTGAATCTGAAACCTTGCATCTCTATGCTGTGCATGCAGTGGATGGATGAATGTCACAAAAAACAGCAAGGTCAGAAGCAAGGTCAGAAGCACAGACACAACTATTCAGCAACCCGCCCACATGCCCTCAGGAAATACCACTGCCCTCATGAAAGTACCGCAGAGCCTTTTGGGTGTCACAATATTTTCAGAAAAGCTGTTTTCCCACTATGGCCTATTGTATTTTTTGTGACATGTCACAATTCACTACCCCCCCCCCCGACCCCCACCCCCTGAGTGGCGCACAAATTAGATCCATCACTGCAACCTGCTGATTACAAGGGCCATCTGGACACACCCACGTACGTACCGCAGGCACCGAGGGCAACACGCCTCCTACCCTATAACACGTTCCATCTTTAGCGGCATCTACAAAAATCACAGCGCCAAATAAATCATCCAATACAGCCTGTCTTTCCTGCAAGCACCAACCACCCAGCTGACGCACCCTGCGCATACGAACAGCAGAAATCGGGCGCCAGCTCTGGCCGATTCTCGCAATCGCAGACGCCAGTCCCTCAAGCACCTTAATAGGCGTGGCTGCCGCCGTCTCTGGCCCAAAACGAGACCAAGCGTAGGACCCAGCCAACAGACCTGAAAAACCCCTCCTGGGCCGCAAATGCCACTGCAGTGTACCTAGCAATTTATCCAACCTCCTCTTGCTATATCCACAAGTTGCTAACCTAATCCAAGCCACAATCAAGTGCAAAAAAACAAAGGGCTGCACCTGAATACGTCTCTCCTTCAAATTAACTACTTTACCCAAAGCCTTCAAAACCTGCACAGGTGTCAGTGTACTTTTCAAACTAACCAGAAATCCTGCCCGTCGGATACGCTCCGCGACCTCTTCAGTGGTCATACTCAACAACATTCTGTTCGCGGATAATAATATAAAATCATCCAAATAGTGGACAAGGCAAACGCCGTCCGGCACTGCACCCTGTACCACCCTGCCCAGCAGTTGTTGACACAGAAAAGGCGAGAAAGCCCACCCGAAAGGCAGCCGGTCCAAAGAAACCAACCCACTGTCCTGACCCGTGTAAAAACGAAAGATTCGTTGTGCCTTCGGAGGCAAGAGAAACGACCAATATGCATTCGTGAGGTCAATGTGTGTCCCGTACAACTGCACCGACGGATCCTGTTCCGCCATCCACCGCCGAATGTTTTCCCACGACGCCAGCGAAAACTTAGGAGGTTTCAAATACATCCCCTTGTGAATCCCCACACAACTTAAAATCAGAGAGCACTTGACTTCGTTCTTCGGAATCACAAACGGGAAGCACGTAGGCGACAGAGACATCGGTTCATCATGTAACACACCCGTCTGCCTAATAGCATCGGTAATCCCATGAACCGGCGCCCTCACACGCCCATTACCTTCAGCAGAACTTCGCAGATCAAACGTACGCATGAAATTCAAAAACTCCCGCGGCACCACCTCATCCCACTCCTCCTCTGAGATCCTATAACACCCCTCCTCCCCAATGCCGGCTTGTAAGACCTGGGGTGTAATGGACGCCTTCTTTGGTTTCGGTGAAGTTGACAGATGGTTAATGGAGTCCCACGCCCCAGGCGCCAAACACTGCACCGCCATCAAACACACCGCCATTGGCTCATCTAACCGAAAATCCTCACACGCACAGGCCATCCTATTCAAGAAAATCCAAAATCTGCGTATCAACAACGCGACGGAACACTTTAACCGTGCTGTCAACCACACCAGATGCTGCGTCACAACCGACATGATAGTCAAAAAAATCCCACCCTTTAATCTAAGGTCAGGACCAGTGCCCACCACACCACCGATGAGCCCCGGCACAGAAATTCCCGCCTCCCGCTCCCCCGCATCATCCAAGACTCGGCTAGCCCCCCCTCCTGTCTGAATTACTGGGTACAGTCCTGGATCGCTTTCTCCTCGGCTCGGACTCTCCGTCACTCTGGCGTCCACGCCGCTCAGTTCTCGCCACCCCGCCGGTAGCCGAGCCCCTCTCCAAATTTGCGCCAACGCCACCTGCGGGCGACCCTGCCGTCTTGGTGGTACTGAAAGGGCTCTGCCACCCACCGACCTTTTGACTCCACGTCCTCCTCTGCCAGCCGCATTCGCCGACCGCCAAGGCTCGGCTGTAGGCTCCGCCGTTGATCGTCCCGAGGGCGGCGCTGTGAATTTGAACTCAAGTCCGCAGGACGTGGAAGACCGCCTCTCCTGCCGTCCAGCGCCACCTGCATGTCGCTCTCCACTCCCCGCGGGCACCGACCGACCGGGATCACTCCCCGGACGCCCGCCGTCGCCTCCACGGCCCACCGACGATCCTGATCGCTCACTCCTTCTCGTGCCTGCCTGCAGAACAACTCGCGCATCCTGCCGCAAACCCCACCGTGGACCAACTTCCTCATCTGCGGACACACCGGAGTCGGACTCGTCCGAAGAACTCCCCAAGTCTGCCGCATCAGACCTAGGCTCGCCTGCAAACCGCTTGCCCCGCGCCATACTTGGAGCCGCCCGTCGTTTCTCGCCTCGTCCCCAGACCGGCTTGTTCTTCTGCCGGCTCCTGTCATCGAACATGATGTCACCCCATACTCCTTCCGGATCAACGAACATCGCCCTAGGCGCCATGTCCCAAACCTGCGGTAGACAGAGAGGTGACACAACATCTTCATCTCTGTACCCCAATGCATAGGCCATAGCCGTGGCCGTCGCGGCCCATCGACCCCACCACTTAAAATGCGGTAAGGACGGACCACGCTTCCAACAAGCCGCAGCCCCACCGCGTCTGAAACAGTGCCAACGATGTCGACGTGCCAACAGTGCCAACGATCCTGCCCACGTGGTGCCGTACACGATGTCTCTGAGGGTCTTCTCCAAAAAGGCAGCCCCCGCAGGAAACAACAAATCATCTCGCTCACACCCACGTTCCACGGCCCATTCATAGATCCACTCCACAAACGGCCGCAGCCACTTAGGCACAGGGCGCCGCTGCCAACCCTCATCGCCAGTTTTGCTGTTCCAAAAAACAACATAGCCACTGTCACGCACATCGCCAACCCGCACACTCGCCGCCTCTGCAACTCGTAAAAAACAAACATAAGAAACCAAAGCCATGACCACCACCGACCGCTCATCGTTCGAAACCGCCTTCTCCACAAGATGCCGCAACAATACAGGACTAGCATACTCCTGCACTCCCGCTTGAGCTCCAGCCTTTGCCTGTCTCCAATGAATGGGTTGAACCACCCCCGAGACCAGCTGCAAATCCTCGCACGCTCGCACGGCAGAGATAATACCTCTTGCTGCACTTGCACTACCCCCATGTTGGACATGGCGGGCCAACTTTCGAGACAATACCTCTTAGACTGGCAAATTGCCTTCCTCTCCGATCTCATCTTCAATGTCCGCCAGCCTTCGCAAGTGGGATAGATACCCCGCCGTTGTTGAAGGTTTCCATCCCCGAATCGCAACACCCACAACGCTAGTGGGTTCCTCTTCGCGTCGGCTCGACTCAAATTCCACCGCCATCCAACGGAATGTCGGCCTCTCCGCCCCGGGCGGATAAATTCCTGCGACGGCATCTCGGTACCGCCACGGATTGGCTCGTCAGGACCACAAAGGGCATCGGAAACACCAATGACGGAGATTCTCCGTCTTCCTAGTCGCCGCACACCTCCTGCAATCCTCACCCGGTTGCGCATCCACCGGGATCCAATCTCCGGCCTTTGACAACCAATAGGCTACCCCATTGTACCCTTCGTGAACCGGCCGTTTGAATCCGAGATTCACGGTACCGTGAATTTCACCTATTTTTGCTGTGTTTTGCTCGTAACTTGGTGCTATCGTGTGCTTTTGTCGTGCTATCTTCGCCCAAAGTAAGATCCAACAAATGTGTGCAATTTACAGTTTTGAAGTAGCCGCATGGTTCAACACATTTGGTGAGATTGCCGTGAATGTGAAATTCACGCACCCAAATTCACGCATAAATTCACGCTAGATTCACAGATTCACAAGAATGTGAAATTCGCACGAATTTCGTACGAATTCGTACGAATTTCGTACGAATTTCGTACGAATTTCGTGCGAATTTCGTGCGAATTCGTACGAATTGGCCCCAATTTGGTCTTGTCACTGCTATTTGTTGCACACATTGGATATTGAACAATTTGTTTTGTAGATCCCTAGATACACGCTAGCACGCACAATTTCGTTCTAGCCTAAAACGACATCGCGAGGGCGTTCTAGCCTACAACATCTAGCTAGAACGTAGACTAGAACAGGAATCATTCTAGCCTAGATTTGTTCTACACTAGAACACACATAACAAATCAAACCATTATACACATTACATTTCTTATGCTTTGTTGCGTTGCTCACAAATTTGTTGGGAAGGGCATAGGTTATAGGTGATAGTGGATGCAGTGGTGGGGGGTCCATTCTGGTCAAACCATTGTTGCATTGCTCACACAGTTGTTGGGAAGGGCAAAGGTGATAGTTGCTAGTAGATGCATGAGGGTGGGGTGGGGGGGTCCATTGGGTCAAACCATAGGAGCGTAATCAACCACGTCTAGGGTTGGGAGGGGGGGGAGGGGCAAGGAGACCCCCACTTACACCTGAGTGTCTGGGTGTGGGGTTAGGAGGGTGTCTTGCTTGTTGCAGTGCGGTTAAGGTTAGGGAGGGTACTCCTTTTCTCTTCACAGGTTTTTTCTACGTGCGACCATGCACAAAATGCAGCAATGTGCAAGCAACCATGAAGACAAATTACAAACATGACACAGACAGCAACAAGCACACAGAGCAATCAACAGCACAGACCAATCACCATATTATTTCTACGTGCGATTGGGTGCATCCAGACTGAGGTATGTTGCGTGTAGTTGTTTCGTGCTGCCACATACCGTGTGTGTGTGTGTGTGTGTGTGTGTGTGTGTGTGTGTGTGTGTGTGTGTGTCTGTGTGTGTGTGTGTGTGTGTGTGCTCCTCGGGAACTGTGGTGCATGAAATAAGGGGTGGCCCCCCAGTGATCGACCAGGGGGGGCACCAGCCCCCCCGGGAGCTTCTTTGGATATTGCGGTACATGAAAGAAGGGGTGGCCCCCTCCTCCTGTGTGTGTGTGTGTGTGTCTGTGCGGTGTGTGTGTGTGTGTACATTGCTGCACTTTATGTGTGTGTGGGTGCCGGGGGGGCAGGTATAGGGAAATGTGTGTGGGTGCATGCATCGGGCAAAAAGGAAAACACAATGGGTGGGGCATGTGTGGGGCATGCCTAGTGCAGTGCAATACACACGTGGCCGACAAGATGGAGTAAATCCCCCAAGTGATCAGGGGGTCCCCCATGTGCGCAGGGGGTTTTTCAATGGGGACGACCCACGAATGAGTGGGGGGGCGTTGTCCCCAGGGGCCACATCTGTAAATCCCCCAAGTGTTCAGGGGGTCCCCCATGTGCAAAGAAGGTACTTTTGATTTCATACAACGGGGATGACCCACGCAAGAGTGGATGTGTGTACAACATGTGTGTACATTGCTGCACTGTATGTGTGTGTGGGGGGGCAGGTATAGGGAAATGTGTGTGGGTGTGGGGACTCCGGTACATGCATAGGTGGTGTTGGTGTGGCTCTTCTGCAAGTGTCCTGCAAAAATGGTGCGAGATTCGTACGAAGTTCGCACGAAATTCGTACGAAATTCGTGCGAATTTCGTACGAATTTCGTACGAATTTCGTACGAATTTCGTCCCTCAATACGTACCGTGAATGTGGTTATTACGAATTTCGTACGAATTTCGTACGAAATTTGTACGAATTCAAACAATTTGCATGAGTTTGTGTCATTTTTGTGTGTGTGTGGGTGTGCCTGGTCGGAGGGGTTGTTGTTTGTGTGGGCGTGGGTGCATGGTGTGTGCGTGCCTGGGTGATATGTGCATGCATTGGTGGTTCTTGGGTTCTTGGGTGGTTTTGTTGAATCATGTGGGACAATACTTTTGGTCGAAATTCGTACGAAATTCGTGCGAAATTCGTACGAAATTCGTGCGAATTTCGTACGAAATTCGTAACAACCAAATTCACGGTACACTTTGGGGACGAATTTCGTACGAAATTCGCACGAAATTCGTACGAAATTCGCACGAATTTCGCACGAATTTCGTGCGAATTTCGTGCGAATTTCGTGCGAATTTCGTACCATTTTTGCAGGACACTGGCAGAAGAGCCACACCAACACCACCTATGCAATAACGAAGTCCCCACACCCACACACATTTCCCTGTACCTGCCCCCCCCCCCGGCACACACGCACACACACAAACACACACACACACACACAGACACACACACACACCCATGCACAAACACACACATACCCTCAATGAAAGCAAACAGCCCCCCATGCACTCGACCCACACCCACACACTGCCCGCTCACACACCCTCATACGTACCTGGACAGTGGATGTGCCACGGTTAGATGTTTAGGGGGGGGGGGTTCTGTGTGTGTGTGTGTATGTGTGTCTGCCTGTGTGTGTGGATGGATTTCTGCGGATGTGTGTGTGTGTGTGTGTGGGTGGGTGGGTCGTTGTGTCCATGTGTAGTTGGGTGTCCGGTTGTGTGTGTTTGTGTGTATGCGCGTGTTGGTGTGAGGTGCAGGAAGGGTGTGTCTGTATGTGTGTGTGTGTGTGTGTCTGTGTGTGTGTGTATGGCTTGTGCGTATATCTGGTTTGGTGCTCCTCACATCCTCACCTGCCCCACACACACAGGCGCACGCCCACACCCATAACCAAAAAGACAGTCATACAGCCCCCCCCCCACACAGACACACACACACACCCATGCACAAACACACACATACCCTCAATGAAAGCAAACAGCCCCCCACTCGACCCATACCCACACACTGCCCGCCCACACACCCTCATACGTACCTGGACAGTGGATGTGTCAGGGTGAAATGTTTAGGGGGGTGATTCTGTGTGTGTGTGTATGCGTATGGTTTGTGCGGATGCGTGTATGTGGGTCGGTGTGTCCATGTGTAGTTGGGTGTGTGGTTGTGTGTGTTTGTGTGTGCGCGCGTGTTGGTGTGAGGTGCGGGAAGGGTGTGCGTGTGTGTGTGTAAGGCTTGTGCGTATATGCGCATGGTTTGGTGCTCCTCACATCCTCACAGACAGTCGTACATGTAGCCCCCCCCCACGCACACACACCCACATGCCATTAGTGGAATCAAACCGCCCTGCCACCCCACCCACACCCTCACACTGCCCAGCCACAAATACGCACACACACCTGCATAGTGGATGTGTCGTGGTTAGGTGTGTGGGGCGGGATCATTGTGGGTGTGTCTATGTGTGTGTGTGTGTGTGTGTGTGTTGATTGGTTTGTGCGCGTGGGTGTGTGTTTGTGTGTGGGTGTGCATCCATGGGTCCGTGGTTGTGTGTGTGGGTGTGTGGGTGTTGGTGTGAGGTTTGGGACGGGTTTGTGTGCGTATGTGGTCGGGTGGCCCCCACATCCTCACACACACCAACACACAGACGCACGCCCGCACGTAGAAACAAACAAGAAGTCACGCATCCACCCACATGCAAACCCAACCATACAACCATACACAAACCCACACACCACACACAAAGGCACACCCACACACATGTGCACATGTTGCCTGTAGCCAGGGTGCCTGCAGGGTTGTTTCGGGGGGAGGTACCCCGGGTGTTAGGACAAACGAGGGGGTGCACAAGGGTGAAATTGGTATGAATTCACGTGAATTCACGTGAAATTCGTACGAAATTCGTACGAAATTCGTGCGAATTCGTGCGAATTTCGTACGAGTTCACGTGAATTCACGGCCGTGAATTGGCTACAGGCTTGCCGGGTTTCGGCACCTCTCGTTTTGGGCACGGTTCGGACATGATGGATGCTTTTGGGGCGGGACCTTCATTGGATGATGCGTAACGAAGCTAGGGGAGGAATTTTGGCCCCTCAAATCCCTCGGAATGAACCAATAATATGGCATTTCCCCCCAAAAACCTCAAAATTTGGGCAAATTCACGTGAAATTCACGCAATTATTCAAACGGCCACTTAACGGCCGTTCACGAAGGGTACAATCGCGCTTCTTGAACTGGATACTCTTGTATCTCCACGAATCGCCACCGGCCGCCATCGAATCTTCAAACGACTCCGACTTTCCCTTAGGTCCCGACTTCTCACCTGCGGAGTATCTCTTCAAGTAGGCTGTGTGAGCGACAATCAAAATCTTCCACATCCTATATGCCAACGCATCCCCAACACTTAATTGTTGTCCCTGCTTGCCGCCCACGTCCGACGGTCTCGTTGGATTCGGCACGGATGTCACATACTTCTTGAGCACCTCGGACGCATCCTTCATCCAAACCGTAACCCGGTCCTTCTTCAAAAATCTCTCTATCTCCTCCAAGCTCAAATCCGGAATCTCATCTTCCTTTTTGTTTTCAATCTCGGCAGCCGCCTATTGACTACGGAGTCTCTCCATCTCCACATCTTGTTTACGAAGCATCAACTTCAACTCGGCCAATTCCTTGGCCGTCTCTGTCAGTACACTCGACTCGTCGGAAACAACGACAACGTCCTCTTGCATATTACTTGGTGCATGCATGACAAAACAAAATCAAAACGGACAAATGCCTAATGAAGAGGTAATTAGTTAAACTAGTGTTTTGAGCAAGCTCAAAACACGAGTCTGGCGCCAAATGCGCTTTCAAATTCACGACCCTTTTCCATCAGCGCCTGTCGCGCTACACCAAATGGCTTGGGGGCTTTGGGTGCAGGCACAGCCCTTGTGGGAGGAGGGGCAGCCATTGTGGGAGGAGGGGCAGCCTTGCGCTTCTTAGGGGCCATGACAGGCCTGTAAAGCATGAAAAATATAAGCAAAAGGGTGGAAAACAACGAAGAATACTTCAAGTGTACGCGCGTATATAATGTAAGAGGGTGCTTGGGACGCGGGGACAGGACGCGGGGTCCAGGGGGGACGCGGGGAGGGAACGGAACGGGGAGTTTTTTGTAGCCCATTTTGCAGCCTTTTTCGGGGCCCTAAACCCATGTCTCTTTGAATTACTCGTGAAAAACTACAAGATAGGCGCTTGCACGCACATGTCAAGTTGCCCAAGGCACCCCCCGGCGACCGGTGCGGGTTTGCAGTACCACACAAAAGCAACAAGTCTTGCAACATGCTACTCAATGCCATGTCATTGCGGAGCCTAGCGGTTTCATAACGCGTTAGGCGTGGCTGCCACACATGTAACCGGTTAGATGGGGCTGAGCGCTCTGTGCCTTGTTGTAGCCACTCCGTCAAACCAGTGGACAGAGTAGGTACACTTTGTTCTGAGGTGCTTGCACTTGCATCATTCTGTGCTGCACAGTCACAGCCGTGAGCAACATCTGCATCCTCCTCCTCATCGTCCTCATTCGCACTTTCGTCTTCGAGGACCCCTGTTGGAACTTCGTATTCTACATGCTCCGCAGGTGGGACACCTTCAGGGGTGTGTGGCCACACACCTGCAGGCTCATACATGACTTTGCGACTCAATTCGAAGTTCACAAAATTAAATAGAACATGTATGCGCCGTTGCAACTTACATTCAATTGAAAAGATGTTCTTTTAGACATTTCTATTGAATGTGGGTTTTGGGGGCAAAAACCGGTTCAGCGGGACGCGGGGGAGGACGCGAGGGGGACGCGGGGTAGGCACCCTCTAAGTATACGCGCGTATACTTGATTATACGCGCGTATACTGTGAAGTGTACGCGCAGAATACTTAGCATGTATACGCCAGAATACCTCAGAATGAAAGAATTCTCCAAGCTACACAATGACCCTAGAACCCCCTTAAGACTGAAAAATCAACACAGGCCACATGACATCATCTGAGATAATTAATTTCATGCTCTCGTGGGCTACCTTCCCCAACCTATGCCCCCTGGGTGCTCGAATGTGACGGCTCATAAAAAGAGCTCGATGAATTCTTCCCCGCCACCGCTTCACGTGTGGGGTCCCCATGGCCACAGAATTGTTGTGTCCGCTCGGTGGCGGGGAAATCCACGGTTCAGTTTTGGCCCCCCCGGCGCCCCTCCCCCTCTCCCTCCTAGTCTCCTGTTGCAATCCCAGATGGGTGTGTAACCGTACCCTACACCAAAGTAGCCATCCAAAGGGCAACACAAAAGCATGGGACATCTCTGCATATGATCAACATCATGGCTTGTATACAAAAGACCAATCCTTAGCCTCAAATGCGGGTAGGACTCCACTTGGTCCAAAAGCTGAGGTCGATTCCCCCCCACACGCATTGTTGCATATTGCCAGGTTGAGGCTGACTTGATCTTCCTAATTGCTTCTTTTAACACCTCCACGTTACTTCAACAACACAGCAAACGGAACAAGCAAAGACTGATCACATGCGCATTACCCTGCAATACGAGATGTAGCGAATAGTGCAGCGTCCTCACGTCGCCATACAATCTGTATGCAAGTGTATGATGCACCGCACCCGAATTGTGCGTGCATGGGGTTTCATCTTTCCCGTTGTACAGGTGTATGTGCACTTCCGTTACTCTAATGCAAAGAACGTCAGCTCAACCCATGTCAGAAAAAAGGGGGGGAAGAGGCCATCTGTTTTATAGGTGGTACTGTGTTGACAAACACAGTCCAGCATGTAAACACATGTTACATCATGTCGTCGGACGAACTGGTGTATGTCTGCTCCATGTCTCGATGCGCCATCCACGCCCTGGCCTCGGGGGAGCAGAACTCCAATATACCTGTCTCCCACATTTCCTGTGGTGGTGGTGCCTGTGTTTGGAAGTGGTAATGGTGGTCGTATCGGTATTTCGCTGTAATAGGAAGAGCTTGCAATAGGGTTGACCAACCAGCGGGGAATCAGTTTCATGTAGCCCTCATACTATGTCTCATATGTAGTGGACTCCACGACACCAAGCTGATGAGTA
This sequence comes from Eutreptiella sp. 'Long Island Sound 2002', assembly GCA_964036045.1. Taxonomy (NCBI): domain Eukaryota; phylum Euglenozoa; class Euglenophyceae; order Eutreptiales; family Eutreptiaceae; genus Eutreptiella; species Eutreptiella sp. 'Long Island Sound 2002'. Next base: position 89,669,037 of record OZ038383.1, on the reverse strand, counting down.
CCTTTGAGGAGGGGAAGCTCAAAGTTTTTTGAGTAAGGAGACTCTAATTGAAGGAGAAACTCAACATTCGCATCTTCTAACCATTCGGCCTCGTTCAGAACCACTTGTTTAAAAACCTCGGAATAGTGTTGAATGCAGTGCCTGCTTACACCGAATGATGCAAACCGATTGAAAGAAGCTCGTTGTAGCTTCATAACATGGGGAGGCGAACCTTCTCTTTCATCCTGCTCCTGGTGGCTGCGATTGCGAAGGCTCAGCACAACACAGGTCTGGACATGGTCCTGTGCTGCCGGCGGTAGGTTTTTTGGGGAATGGCTATGCAGGACTAGCGCTTGGGTCCTTGGCAACTTGGGACTAAAGGATCTGCCCACATTGCGCACGCTGATCCACTGTCAAATTTTGACACAACTCAAAACCCTTTATTTTTCTCTGAATACTTTTTTGACAAGGCGGACAGATGCCCTCTGCTGTGCTCGATCGCACGGTGCATCGGCATGCGTGTCCTTTTGCTGATTCATAGTTTTAGATTTCCAATCCCTTAAAAATGTCTAGCAAGCAGCTCTTCACTGCTTTATTCAGCTGGTGGGAGCCCGAGGTGGGTCCCGGTCGCCACCCCTCCACCCGATCCCACCCTATGCCGCCACCCACCGATGACTACTCACTGGAATGCAAGCCACCCCTTGGCCTCGCAAGGGAGGAATTCCTCCTCAAATAAGCGTATGACTCCGATGCTTCGCCCCCCACAAAGGAGTGGTGGGAAAACCCGGAAGGTGTGTGCTTGCAACCGTTTTCATTGGCACGCTTATTAATTAATGTTTTATTGGCACTCTTTGCATGGATAGCCTATTCCAATTTAGAGGAAGACGAGGTCTAGATTGAGACTGGAAAGGAACCGTGGTACGTCGCCCACTAGAACAAACAAAACGAAGAAGAACAAGAGGAAAAAGAAGCTTAGAAGGAGGAATGGGAAAGAGAAATTGACATTGTGCCCATTGCTTCCTTAGGTATGCAAATGCACGCAACGACACTTTCGTAGCACACGAAGCACATCACAAGCATGTTTCGTTCCATCCATTCTCTGCTCAACAGTGAATCCTGCAACCGACGACGTCTCGGAGAGATCAGATGACGAAGGCCTGGGGAGTCCAGTTGACGACCCTATCCCACGTAACAAAGAAGAACAGTGTATGTTGACATGTCATTATGTAGATACACGATGAGTATGACGTTGCATTCACGTTCCACGTCCTCTTTGTGTTCTTCTTCTATTCTCATAGTGACCATGGCGCGAAGGCGCAAAGAGTGAGAGGAGACATATGGGTGTAAGGTAGCGCCCAAAGACGAGCCGGAGCCCACGTCCGAGTGCGCGGTGCGCGGACCAATTGAAGGTGTGCACCCGTGTTCACTTCTCTTTGCTTGTGCGCACTTCGTGCACCTTTTGTGCCCCGTGTAAGAGGTGTGTAGTTGCTTTCATCCTTTGCTTACTTTAGTCAAAGCCGAATGACAAGCACAACCCTAGGTGGACGCTAGAATACCCAATCTCGTTCTAGCCTAGAACGCCCTAGAGCGGCTAGGACAAAAAAAAGAGGGGGTTACGCCGACCTATGGGCATAGGGGGGCGTAGTTCTGAAGGGTGCAAATTGCGGCCCTATTACAAATACTAGGAGGTCCATGCGTTGTTTTTTAGAAAAACACATTTTTGACATGAAATTCAACAAGTACAAAAAACTATTCTACGAACTTTCTAGCGGCGCTTTAGCGCCGCCCCGCTAGAATGGCGCTAGAACGTCGCTAGAACGCTTCGTTAGAAGGACGCTAGAACAAAACCATGCACACACATTTGGCAAGTAAAACACACCAATGTGGGAAGGGGGGAGGTTCCATGACATACAGACACATGGAAACCATCACCTTTGGTACATGTCTAGTCATATGTTTGCATCGCGGGAAACCAGACAATGCAATCAACATGCACACGGGACCTACTGTTTGCAACATTCAACAGTCTCAGAGTCAACTTCATTGTCCCCTTTCCAGCATCTAGATTCAGCACGATTACCAAGGTGTCCTTTGGAAGCCAGGCAGGCCACAGCAACTTGTCGCGGCTGAGAAGAAGCTCCATCACACCTTCCGAGTGAGCCAGTGACGCACTGACTCAACTCTGAGAACAGGCACAGTGGCAAAGACAGGCACGTTTTTCTTTTTATCCAAGGAGACCTGCAGATGCAGTGGTTCCACAGAAACATTGTACCACAGCTCTTTCTTCTGTTTAAGCACAGTTCTCCACCCACGGAGCACGGGAAGGCCCCAAGAGGTCAAATGAGACCTCATCACTTGCAGTGCAAGAGTTCAGCAACCTGCATGGAGCCAGCCCTGATGGAACTGCTCTTATTCAGAAGAAGCTGAGTGGTAGATGGGCAGATGCAGAGTCCTACCAAGTGAACGTGCCTCAGTTGGGGACTCTTGAGCTCTGCTGCGACATGCGGGCTTCAAACTGTCAGCTGCAGGCGGTACACCTGGCGAGAGGACACTTAGTTAGCAGTTTTCTTGGCCATTGCTGTTCGTATGTATGTGTGATGTCTAGCATGAGCTGGTACTTTGAGAATGTGTGTACCACCTGCAGATTTCACATGTCTCTTGACCAATGCCTGCAAGACAAGTAGCTCCAACCTGGACAGAGGGCCCTTGGCAGTTTTCCTCACCATCCAACAGTGCCTCCTCAGTGCAGCAGTCCTGGTCATCATACAGAAATATTGCTGTCGCCAAGACATTTTCTAAGGGTTACCAGTCGCTGGCTGCGATGCCGGGTGTTTCACATTTTCAGAGCCTTCACTACTTTTCTGAGATCCTTTGTCCGTGGGCTCACACCTTGGGTTTTTTGTGGATGGATCCTCAGGCTGTTCCAAAGGCCTCTTCCTCCCAACATACTGAGTGTCCCATGTTCTCTGCCAAGAGGCAGGACCAGATCCGTGTGCCTGACAGAGTTTCTTGGCCTTTCGGATGCGCTTTGTACCCTTGGATTTCTCCAGTTTATTGAATTCGGCACGCTCGGAATCTGTTAGGGCGCGTGCCCGCCCCCATTTCGTCGCTCCATTGTCGCACTTGACGCAGTAGTAGGAACAGTACTCGAATGGAGGCAATGGAGGCAGTGACATCCCATGGCCCAAAAGCACACTACAACGTGAATGGTACACATACAAACATGAAACTGGCACAAATTCTGCAGGTATAACCCTGCATCATACCCCTCGGCACACTGACAGGCACAAATCGACGGCACACTGACAGGCACAAATCGACGAATTCTTAAAATCCGCATATCGTGCAGGTGAAAACGCATAGGGATGTAGGTCTCACTCAGGGCTATCAGAAAAGGTATGATACTTATGGCATTCTCGCCCGCGTACTCGATTAACTATAATGTCACAGGTGGTGGGGTAGTGGATAACTGTGGACAGACACGCCACAGGCGGCGCACTTGAACCAAGTGCGACCGCGGCAGGTTACGCAGGTTCCCCTGCTGTTTACCAGCACAGGTGCGTGCACTTCGTCGGGGAGGGGTGGAACAGGCATAGTCTGGCCATACAACATCCTTGTACAAAAACCAGTGAAGAGGTGGTGTTACGGCGTGTGTTACCGTTGATGTGTTCCCCAGAACAATTGTTCCCCGGGCACCAGCTATCTAAGAATGCACTAATAAGTGGTGAATGGAGTCCAAGCGGGGTTTGCAACGTCAAAACAAGACAAAAAAATTCACAAGCAAGCGGTGGGCATGCGCGGAGCAGGCGCAAAAGTAGTGCGCCTGCAATTTTCCTGAAAACATTTACTTCATGAGCAACAAGTGGAAGTGTCTGGCAACTGGAGTTTTGCGATGTGTTCCCCGGTCTGTAACCGTGGGGGTGTTACCCGATGTATGTGTTACCGCGCAAAACCCTAGGCTGCACGGCAAGGGTACAAAGCTGGGTAACAAGTGGGGGTAACACAGGGCATGAAAAGTGACAAATGTGCTAGTGTACATTACTAGTAAACGAACCAATGCAAACCACTATGTTACCCAAGTCCGCCACCTCAAAAAACCTCTACATACCCCTATTTCAAAAAAGTGACCCGTTACCCCGAAAATGACCCCGTTCCCCCGGTAGATAAAGGAATATGTGCGCACACACACACACACACACACACACGCACACACACATACACACATAAATTTTCACATAGACATGGGCATTGTGGGGGTGCCCTACGTTCAAGCCCTTACTAGGCAGGGAAGGGGCTTTGCTTTTGTCACACATTTTTCAGGGGAGGCGGGGGGGGGGGGGGGCTTCAGAACTACCTTTGGGGAGGGGAGGGTTGGACTCACGGGTATGGAAGGGTGTTCTGTTCCTCGTTTCACAGGTGTTTTTTTCTTGGATTTTATTGATGTTGATGACGAATTGCAATTTTGAAGTTGCAGGTATGCCATGCAATGCTGTGCAGTGTTGTGGTGTGTTATGGTTTCGTAAGGTGTAAAGTGGTGTCATGTAGTGTGATGTGCTGCGGTGTGCGGCGGTGTGCTGTAGTGTGTGATATGCTGTGGTGTGCTGTACTGAAGCGGGAGGAGGGGGGGTAGTGTGTTGTGGTCCCACGACGTGCCCTGTGGTGTGCCGTGTTTTCATCTGGCGTAGTCGGATGTCACGTGGTTTGGTTTGGTGTCATGTGGTGTGGTGTAGTGTGGTGGGGTTGGGTATGGTGCCATAGGGTTGCCTCTCTGGTTGATTGCAGGTTGTGTTGGTTGCTTGGCAGGTACGGTTGTTTGTCACCTTGGGTTGTTTGTTGGGTGTTTGGCTGGGTGGGGCACGCTGTCAGGTGTGTGCACCCTGTGCTGTTTAGTGCTGTATGCTGTTGTGTGCTTTGTGATGTCATGTCTGTGGGTACCATGTAATTACTGCCATTGCAAGGGAGCGGGGGGGGCTCATAAGCAGTCACTATTCTTGTTCTGTAACCGGACAAGCGCTCGCATTCGCTTCGCGGATACATAAATGTATTAATTGTGGCACATTCAATCCTATTTGTGCAGGTCTATCACTTCATTTTGTGCGCATTTAGATTCCAGAATGATATCATCATGATTGCCCCTGTGCCTGTGCCTCTTTCATGTGCAGAGGCCACCGCAAATTTTTTTTGCTAATTACGGTCTTGCTGCTGCGCTACTCTGCACCAGGCGGGCCGGGGCTATGACAATTACGTCGTTATTTGGAGTTAGGGGCTACAGGTGCCCCTATGTTCAACTTGGGAGTTTATTGGGACATTTGGGGTTTTCAACCTCTTCTTCACCCTCTCCCAGAAAACACGACCGACTTCGCCGTCCTTACCAAGTTTGGCCCCACATCCCGCCTTGGGGCAATTTCTTCCCCTTCTCCACAGCCTCCATCCTCGACTACATGACCGGTGAGTACCCTGATGACTATGGGTGGAACATCTCTGGTTTGGTTTCCCACCCCACTGCCTTCGCCAACTACGAGTCCCATTCGAGTTGATTGCCGCTCGTTGGGTCATCTAGGGCTGTGGGCTGCCTTCTCAGCAGGCCATCGTGACTGTCGGGGGTAACATAATAAGAGGACATATGCATCTGTCTGTTTGTTACACTTGCTTGCATTACTGCTGCATGACATGCCATGGCCCTTGAGAAGCCTTTTTGTGCATCGTGGCATCCGTGGCCCACGAGTGGCCTTTGCGGCTGCCCCAAAGCAAATGAAGGTGCTAGTTTAACTCTCGTTGCAGTCGTGTGGCCTTTTTAGGCCTTGCATTTGAGTGGTGGCCCTGAAGGGCCTTGTTTGGAATAATCGAGGTTTTGCCCAAAAGCAGATGAAGGGGCTAGATCCGGTGCCCAGAGAGGCCGAGCGCGCCTCTTGGGCTTTGTTTTTCTCGCCTACGGCTGTGTATGTCCCCAGGGGGACAGCCAAGCCCCCTGGGTTGACGCTCATTTGCGCATCGCTGTCTTTTTTTTGGATGCACGGTTAAGGTAAGGCATATAGTGTAGCCTAGGGTTACCGTAGGATCAGTGCTGTTTCGTTTTGTTTGTTGGGCGTCGTCGTCGAGTTTTGACGAGTTTCGTCGAGCTTCCTCGCGTTCGTCGTTTGGTTCGTCGAGTTTTGCCTAGTTTGGAGCTTACAAAACTTCTTTTGCCAGTCATCTAGGGCCCCACAGACTTCTTTTGTCAAGTTGGGTGTTGGGTGTGAGGGTGGCTGGGGGGCAGGTGCTTGGGGTTGTTCGGTGGTCTAATCTCAGTTTTTTTTGGCTGTGTCGATGTCCGTCAAGTCGTTTTGGCACGCGTCTCGTCGAGTCGGTTCGAATTGTGCTGCCTTTGGAGCTTGCGATAAGTTTTGTGTCAAGAATTGGGTCATTGGGTGTCATAGCTTTGAGGTGGTTTGTGGGGTATCCCCCACCCGACCAAGGCACGCATCGTGCGCTTATCCGCGCTTGGTGGTGTTTGTTTGTCCTCGCCGTGGTTGTTTGGGAGCACTGTAAGGCAGTGGTGGCTAACCACCTTTTCTTTTGGGTGGGGGGGGGGGCTAGAAAACCTTGCTGACACCAGCAAACACCATAAGTTGCACTAGAGCAACTATGGTCACAATGACCCTAAGAAAAAATACGAGAGGCCCTCAGCCTACGGCTGAGGCGGGGAATTTCACAGAGATAGCCTTATGGCAAGTGCCGAGGCTCCTGTTCGGACTCCTCCCAGGGAGCAAAGAGGTTATTTCTTTGATAAGGTCCAGCCTGTTTCCAGCCTAGGTAACCAATCCTTGGTGGTGTAAAAAACTGTGTCAAAAAACTTCCCTACAAGAAGGTCACAGGATCTAAGGGAGGTGGGGAGAGGCAAGACCAACTAATAACCTCCGGGGAAAAGCACCACTGAGGATGCTGCACTGTAGGTTGTTTGTTTGTACCACATGATACCTTGCTCACGGAGCAAACCGAGGTGAACGGCACCACGAGGCGAAGCGGAGACCGAAAAGGACATAGCGGCACGCCAAACCAACACGCCAACTAAACAACACGCCGCTAAGCAACACACGACAACGAGACATGACACAAAACAACCCCACGAACACTAAACACCAAAACACAACGAACAACTATACAACGCGACACAACAACGCAAAATACTACACCACGCAACCAACCGCCACGCAACGACACGCAACACCGCGTGCCATGACACCACACGACGCAACCGAACGCCACACAACAACACACAAAGCAACACAACACAACACAACACAACACCACAACACGTGCAACGCCACAACACAACGAAAGAGCCCTACAACACCACACAACAAACCACAATACTGCGCAACACCACACAACGCCACACGACAAAACACCACACCACACGACATAACAGGACACTACACGACACAACAATGACGCAAAACCAACATACCAACTACACAACACACGCCGCTAGGCAATGCACAACAACGAGACACGACTCAAAACAACAATCCCACGAACACTAAACACCAAAACACAACGAAGAATTATACAACGCGACACAACAACGCAAAATACTACACCACGCAACCAACCGCCACGCAACAATACGCAACACCGCGTGCCATGACACCACACGACGCAACCGAACGCCACACAACAACACACAAAGCAACACAACACAACGCAACACAACACCACAACACGCGCAATGCCACAACACAACGAAAAAGCCCTACAACACCACACAACAAACCACAATACTGCGCAACACCACACAACGCCACACGACAAAACACAACACCACACGACATAACACGACACTACACGACACAACAATGACGCACAACCAACATACCAACTACGCAACACACGCCGCTAGGCAACGCACAACAACGAGACACGACTCAAAACAACAACCCCACGAACACGAAACACCAAAACAAAACGAACAACCATACAATGCCACACAACAACGCAAAATACTACACCACGCAACCAACCGCCACGCAACAACACGCCACACCACGTGACGTGACACAACACCACATAACACAACATGGCACAACCCAACGCCACACAACAACACACAGAACAAAGCAACACGACGCACCACAACACCACAACACACGCAACGCCACAACACAACGAAAGAGCCATACAACACCACACAACAAACCACAATACTACGCAACACCACACAACGCCACACAACAAAACACAACGCCACACAACGTAACACGACCCCATACGACACAACAATGATGCACAGCCCACATGCCAACTACACAACACGCCGCTAGGCAACACACGACAACGAGACAGGACACAAAACAACGCTACAGCAAGAGAAACATCGAAACCCAACAAGCAACCATACAACACTGCGCAACGAACCACAAAGCGACACACCACAACGAACCGCCACAACGGCACATCACCACACCGCACGACACGACACGACACCACACGACACAACATGGCATAATTCAACGCCACACGACGAAACACAATACCAAGCACCACGACACAACTCAGCACCACAAAACACGCAACGCAACACAAACACAAAGAGAAAAAACCGTACAAAACCACGCACCATTATGCCACACAACACAACACCACGCAACAAGGCACCACACCACACGACATAACCAAATGTTACGCAACGCAACAACACAACAATTGACGTAACCCCCGGAGCCCGCCAGGTACCGAAACACAACGCGGCACAGCACAACACAATACATCGCCGTACCACACCACGCAACGTAAACACCACCACGTACCACAACCCGACACCCGACGCAACCACATGCAACAACCACGACTGAACCTGACACGACACAACACGCCACAACACACCACACCACATTACAACTACACAACCTGAGTACTCCCCAGCTCTACTCACGGGCTGGGTGCCGGGTGCGAAGCCCCCGACGACAGGGCCCGGGCACTGCCATTAGGCGGTGTACTAACAGTGTCGGGTGCGCGCACGTCCCAGTGCCAAGCACCATCCCCAGGGACTCCGCGCCCCCTAGTACCGGCCGCCTTGGCCCTGGGAACGGTCAGCGACCCTCCGTAGAGGACTGCTGACCAAGCCTCCCCCTCCTCTCTTCCCCTACGTGCCCGCCCACGCACAAGCCCACGCAGGAGCCCGGACATGCGCCCCCCCCGCGCCTTTGCCCCACCCACAGGGCCCTCTGCCCCAACACCATCCCGCACACCCCCATGCAGCTCTCGGTGCCCCCCATGCACTACCTCCCGCAGCCACTCCGTACCGCCTCCCCTGCCCACTGCCCCCCCCCCCACCCCCTTCTCCTGCCCTTGCCCCTCTCACAGGCAGGCAGCGCCCGTGCGGCGCGCTTCCAGGGCCCCGCATCGGCGGCCGGCCGCGTCAACAGCTGGACCCGGGCGCGCCGACGAGGAGGCTCCAATGCGGGGTCTTCATGGCAAGCGTCCAGGTGTGCAGGTGGAAAGGGCCCTGAAGGGTGCATGTGAGGGGCCCCCGCCCTAGCGGAGGCGCGGTGCCTGGGAGGAGAGGGTGGCCAGTGGCGCGGGCATGCGCGGGGGGCCCCAACAACGACCCCCCGCCTTGCAACATGTGCGAGGGTATGAGGAGGAATAAGAAGGTGGCCTGAGTGGTAGAGGACTGAAGTGGAGCAGGCTACCATACCAACAGCCGTTGAATCTGGGTCAGTCGATTGTAAGCCCGGAGACACAGTCCCTGTCCCCGTCCGGTTGGACACCCCGGTATCGGTATCCAACATCCTTTAGGTACGGTATAAGGCCCCCCGGCCAGCACCCCGGCGCCAACAGCAGGGAGGGCGTCCGGGAGGGGTAACAGCCCCCGATCCCCCAAAGGCAGCCCCAAAGGTGAGCGCACCACCGGAAGGGGCATGTTTGCGGGGTAAACAAATGCGCTGAGTAATTCCCTAACGTAATGAATAGTGCCTACTGCCGTAACTAATGCTTAACAGGGTAAATGGCCCCCCCCCCGGGGCTAGTTTAGTGCGCAACCCCCAGAGCCGGACTCGACCGGCCGTACTGAGGCGAGCCCAGAAATGGGTATGGCGGGCCACAGTCCAGCTGGTAGCCACGCCTCAGTACACTCCGTGGGCTCATAAGGCCCACGGGGGCCCCAAACACCGTTACGTTCGGGAGTTAAGCCCCGGCGGTGTTTGGGGTTGTTCCTGGTTAAGAGGACTCACGTTGAGTCCCAGATACTGTTACCCCGGGGTTATGACCCCCGGTACTGCCTGCTTACTTGCCTGCTGCTGCTAAGAGGTAGGAGGGAGTACCCACAGGCCTGGCAGGAGACTCCGAACACCCCCTGGGCAGGACTCCCCGTCCCCCCCGGGCCGGTGCGCCCGGTTCTCTGAAGAAGATGGCCCCCCATTGGCCTGGCAGGAGACTCCGAACACCCCCTGGGCAGGACTCCCCGTCCCCCCCAGGCCGGTGCGCCCGGTTCTCTGAAGAAGATGGCCCCCCATTGGCCTGGCAGGAGACTCCGAACACCCCCTGGGCAGGACTCCCCGTCCCCCCCGGGCCGGTGCGCCCGGTTCTCTGACGAAGATGGCCCCCCCTTGGCCTCGCAGGAGACTCCGAACACCCCCTGGGCAGGACTTTCCGTCCCCCCGGGGCCGGTGCGCCCGGTTCTCTGAAGAAGATGGCCCCCCATTGGCCTGGCAGGAGACTCCGAACACCCCCTGGGCAGGACTCCCCGTTCCCCCCGGGCCGGTGCGTCGGTTCTCTGAAGAAGATGGCCCCCCACTGGCCTGGCAGGAGGCTCCGAACACCCCCTGGGCAGGACTCCCCGTCACCCCCGGGCCGGTGCGCCCGGTCCTCCGAGGAAGATGGCCCCCCCTTGGCCTGGCAGGTGACTCCCAACACCCCCTTGGCAGGACTCCCCGTCCCCCCCGGGCTGGTGCGCCCGGTTCTCTGAAGAAGATGGCCCCCCCTTGGCCTGGCAGGAGACTCCGAACACCCCCTGGGCAGGACTCCCCGTCCCCCCCGGGCCGGTGCGCCCGGTTCTCTGAAGAAGATGGCCCCCCCTTGGCCTGGCAGGAGACTCCGAACACCCCCTGGGCAGGACTCCCCGTCCCCGCCGGGCCGGTGCGCCCGGTTCTCTGAAGAAGGTGGCCCCCCATTGGCCTGGCAGGAGACTCCGAACATCCCCTGGGCAGGACTCCCCGTCCCCCCCGGGCCGGTGCGCCCGGTTCTCTGAAGAAGATGGCCCCCGATTGGCCTGGCAGGAGACTCCGAACACCCCCTGGGCAGGACTCCCCGTCCCCCCCGGGCCGGTGCGCCCGGCTCTCTGAAGGAGATGGCCCCCCCTTGGCCTGGCAGGAGACTCGGAACACCCCCTGGGCAGGACTCCCCGTCCCCCCCGGGCCGGTGCGCCCGGTTCTCTGAAGAAGATGGCCCCCCCTTGGCCTGGCAGGAGACTCCGAACACCCCCTGGGCAGGACTCCCCGTCCCCCCCGGGCCGGTGCGCCCGGTTCTCTGAAGAAGATGGCCCCCCATTGGCCTGGCAGGAGACTCCGAACACCCCCTGGGCAGGACTCCCCGTCCCCCCCGGGCCGGTGCGCCCGGTTCTCTGAAGAAGATGGCCCCCCATTGGCCTGACAGGAGAGGTAGGTAGGTAGGTGCACTCGGTCGTGGAGAGGCGCCCCATGGTTCCCCCTGGCGTCGCCCCTGTGACGAACAGGAAGAGGCTTCGCGCGTGAAGAGGGGAGGCGGCTTACTTCCCGCTAGACCTGACTGTTGGCCCCCAACAAAGCGGCCCCGGGCTACGCCGGGAGGGCTGTTCGCCGCCAGCGTGACATGCTTGTCTCGCCGGGAGGGTGTGCCCCCGTGCTTGCGCACGTCCCCTCCTTTGGGCGGAACCCTAGGGGTTCACCGGACTTCCTGGCGTATCCCGTTCCCAAGGCGTGCATGCACGTTCCTGGTACTAGGGTTCCGAGGCGCTTGGGTGTCGCACGCTCCGCCTCGAGTCCCAAAGCAGCGCAGGCCTTAGGATGCAGCCTTACCCCCGGGCTCCGGATCTCGTTTGGCCGGGTCACCTGCATGGCACGGGCTGCCTCAGTGCCCGGGCTGTGGGCACTGGGTTTCCTACTGTTGTGTGGTGTTTGTGTTTGGGTCCGGTTGGCGGTTGGGTGCGGGTTTTGTTAACCCCGTCTGTCCTGGCTGGGGTTTAGGGTGGGTGTTTTTGGGCTCGTTTTGTGGTGTTGTCCCCCTAGTGTCGGCTATTTGTGGTGTTCGTGGTTGGGCTTCGGTTTCGGTCTGCTTTTGGGACGTGTGTGGTTTTGTGGGCGCCCCGCTTGCCCCCCGCCGTTTCCGGTTCCGGCGCGCGGTGTGGGCGTGTGTGCCGGGCCCGGGTCTCGCCTGTGCCCAGTCCGTCTTGGCTGGGTTGTCGGGGTGTGTTTTTTTTTTTTTTTTTTGCTTTGGTTTTTTCTTTTCTTTTTTTTTTTTTTTTTCTGGGCTTTGTGGTCCCTGTCCCTCCATCCCCTTTCTTTCGGGCTGGGCTGGTGGCTCTCTTTTTTTTTTTTTTTTTTTCTGTCCCTTTTCCCCGTGGTCCGCTGTTACTGGCTTGGTGTTGCCGGTTTTGGGTGGGTGGTTCGCCTGTGCCTCTGCGGGGGTCCCCCCTTTTTTTTTTTTTTTTTTTTTTTTTTTCTTCTTGGGGGGGGGCCTGGCCGCCTGTGGTGGTGTTGGCGGGTGGTTGGGCGGCTGTGGGCTGTTTTCGTGCCTTTTCCCCTTCCCCCCTCCTTTTTTTTTTTTTTTTGTTTTTTTTTTTTGGGGGGGGGGCTTGCCTGTTCCTCCCTCTGCCTTCCCTGGGCTGGCGCACGCACTGGCCTGTATTCAGTGTTGTCTTCCGGGCTGCTGTTTTCAGTTGGGTTCTGTGTGGCCATGTTCCGGCCCCATGGGTCGGGTGGGCTCTGTACACTGTGGGCTCGGCGCCCCTTCTTGCTGGGTTAGGTCCTGGCTCTGCCGGCTGGGCGGCTGCGCCAGGCGGCTGCTTGTGGTTTTGGGTTAGGGGGCTGGGGTTGCTCGTGTCCTTACCCCTCCGCGGTGCCGGCTGTAATCTTCTGGGTGGTCCGTTACCGTTGTCGCCTGGCGCTCTGTGGTCCCGTGTGTGGCCTGTGGTGCCGGTGTGTGGCGTGGTGGCGCGGCGCCTTCCCGGGTGTGCGGTGGCTGGCTTCGGTTAGTCCCTCAGGCTAGGGTCAGTTGTGTCGTGTTGTGCCGCTCTGTGCCGCGTCGCGTCGCGTCGTGCTGTGGTGCGTTGCTCTGTGGCGCGCTGTGGTGTGGTGTGCCGTGGTCTCGCGTGGTGCCGCGGTGGGTCAGTGGAGGTCAGCCTGGCCTGTGTGGGTCGGTTAGGTCTTCGGGAAATTCTGCTGAATGATCACGGTGTCCTTGGGGCGTGCACACTGACTCTCACCCATGGACTCAATCTTCACCGGGCCTCGCAGACAGGCAGGTGTACTCGGGGTGTAGGAAAAGCGTTCCTTCTCCAAGGCAGACAAACAGACATCAGGAGTCGGACGGTGGAGGTGGCTTCCGAACGCTGTTTGAGTGGCGAATGGCTTTCACTGCAGCTCGGCTGCGCTGGCAGGGTCCGGGTCGGTGCCGCCGGCAGGGATGAGCTCACACTGTAGGGTAAGGGGGATGTCCATATCTCCGGTGCTGGACTGCTGGGGTCAGGGGCATCGGTAGTATTCTTGGTACTTCCAGTCTTCACGGCGCTTGGAGATGGCGTTGAAGGGGGGCACCGTCCAGCAGCACCAAAGCCTTCGCGATCGATCACAGCGTTTCGTTTCCCCTTGCGATGCTCGATATTCATCATGGACGGGATCGGTGCGCCGCCGCAGTGCCATTCCTCCACTGGACGCAACAGGTTGGTGACGGACGCCCTCACGGACGTGAGACCAGCCGAGATCAAGCCCCCGTAGCAATACTCTGCGTCAAACCGCGACGGTAGCGCAGCCCGGCCCTTATAGCCCATGGTGTGGTCGCGTGACGGTCCGTGGGGTTGCCCTCCCTGGGGGCCTGTGCCTTGGTCTCGTGTCCTCTGGGGCTGTCGTGGTGCCCTTTTCCTCCGTGTCTTGGTCCCCGTTCCCGTTCCTTCCTGGTTCTTGGGTGGTGTCGTGACCCCATGTGGTGTCGCTTCCGGCGCCCTGTCCCTGCGTGTGCCTGCCCTCACTTGGGGCCCTTCCGTGCCCTCTTGCCCGTGTGGTCCTTGGTGTCCCTTGCCCTTCCCTTGCCCTTGTCCTGCCCCTTCCTGGTGTGGTGGTGGTGGGAGGGGCGGGGTGGGGAGGGGGCGCCGGTGGCCCAGGCTTGGGGGTGGGTGGCCTGGAGCCACCGGCGGAGGGCTTGGGGGGTGTAGGGGGGGCGGAGGCCCTGGACCGCATCGCGGAGGAGGGCCTCCCATGCCGCTTGCGGCATGATGGTCTCCGGGGCGGCCTCATTGGGGTTTGCGGGGGTGCGGGTGCGCACCTCCTCGAAGGTATGCACCGTGTGCACCCCTCTGTGTCTTCCCGCTCCCCCGGCCCATTTCACCCAGCGGCGGAGCTCCTGCAGAGCGGAGGGAGACCACCAGGCGAGGTGGGCGGGGGCCCGGGGGGGGGAGGGGTCCGTGCCTGGGGTCCTGGAGCGGCGGGGGGAAGATGTGGACCTGCGGTGGTGGCGGGGGTGGCGGTGGCTGGGGGAGCGGGAGCGGCGGCGGCGGGGGCTGGGGGTGGAGGACGGGTACGGGCGGAGGGGGGAGCGGGAGGGGGAGGTGGACATGGGGCGGCGGTGGCGCGCTCGGTGGCGTCCGGGGGAGCGGGAGTGGTGGTGGCGGGGGCTGGGGGTGGTGGATGGGTACGGGTGGCGGGGGGAACGGGGAGCCCGGCGGGGCGTGTGGGGGGAGGGGGAGGTGGACGTGGGGCGGCGGCGGCGTGCCTGGCTGCGTCGGGGGGAGCGGGAGTGGTGGTGGCGGGGGCTGGGTGGCCGGTGGGGGGAGGGGGAGGGGGACATGGGGCGGCGGTGGCGCTCGTGGTGGTGCCCGGGGGAGCGGGAGCGACGGGAGTGGGGTCCCTGGGGGTCGTGGTGGTACCTGGGGGAGCGGGAGCGGCGCGAGTGGGTGGTTGAGGCGCGGTGGGAGTGTGGGCGCCGTGGGCGAGTGTGCCGTGCGGGGGGGGAGCGGGAGCGCCGCCGCTTGCGGGACCGGCCCTCGTCGCTCGAGTCGGGCCAGTCCGGAAGCGTCGGCGGCCTCTGGGGGGGCTCGCGCGGCGCCGCTCGGGGGGGGAGGTCCCCTGTCGTCCTTGGGGCCCCTTCGGCCATCGGATGGTGGCCGGGGGGGTACGGGGCGTCACGCGGTGCTGGTTGGGGGGGGAGATCCCCCGTCGTCCATGGGGCCCCCTCGGCCATCGGATGGTGGCCGCGGGGGTACGGCTGGTACGGGGGTGGTGGCTGGTACGGGGGGGGTGGGTATGCGAGCGGGGCGTTCGGCGGCTGCCATCCCGTCCGCTGGTGCTGTTGGTGTACGGGGGGTTGTGGCCCGGTGGGGTAGGGCGGTGGGCAGTGGTAGTGGTGGGGGTGGTGTTGGTAGTGGTGGTGGTGGGGCCGCTGGTGGTGGTGGTGTGTGTAGTGGTGGGGTTGGTGTTGCGGGTATGGCCCATGGAGTCCTTGTGGGTTTTCCGGTCCCCCTTGTGGGGGTGGGGGGTTGGGCATCGTGGGCAGTCCCCGGGGCTGCACTATGTGGTGGGCATGGAGGAAGGGTTGGGGGGCGGGCTTGACGGTGACGATGGTTGAGGGGTCCCACGTCCCTGGGTCGGTTTGGCCGGCGGTGGTGGTGGTTTGTGGGGGATGGATGACGGGGCGTTTGATGACGGGGATTTTGACGAGGGTTTGGAGGGGGTCGTGCTGGGTGGCCGTCTCCGTGGTGGTGGTGGGTGCCGGCGGGAGGGGGGCGCGGGTCGTGGTGGGTGGGGGGTCCTGGCTTGGGCGAGGGCCTGGGCGGGGGTGGTATCGGGTGGTTTTGTGTCGTTGCGTATGCGGTGTTGTGTGTGGTCGCGTGGGCGCCGGCTTGGGTTTGGGGTTGGGTTTGGGGTTGGGGTCCGGTTTGGGTTTGGGGTCGGGTTTGGGGTTGGGGTCCGGTTCCAGGTTGAGGAGTACCTCTGTCCGGAGGTGTGAGGGCGTCGATGCCGGGTCGGGGGTCGTCCCGGTGGGTTGCCGGGGTGCCTGAGTCGCCTGTGTGGGGGTTGGGGGGTTGGTGCGTGCGGCCGCGGCTTTGGCTTTCGCCGTGGCCTTGAGGATGAGTTTGGCGGGGAGGGGGGGGTCGGAGGATGAGGTGGAGGAGGTGGACGAGGCTGAGGACGAGGAGGAGGTGGTGGACGCGGGTTGGGCTGTGATGCGGGCGGGCTTGCGGGCGGCGGCTTCTGCCGCGGCCACGGCGGGGAGGATGGAGGGCATGTCCCCGGGTTGTAGGTTGGGGGCGGGCGGCTGGGGGGGCCCGGTCGTGACCTGGCGGCCCGGCGGGCCGATCTGGTCGGCTGCGGCGGGGGAGGGAGGCGCGGGGCTGCGGCCTTCTCTTTCTGGGCTCGGCTGGGCCCGGGTCCTGCAATGTGCGAGGTCGTGTGGGTTTGTGTCAGCGGGGGGGAACAGTTCGCGTGGGCTGCATTCAGGGGCCGGGGGGGGTGGGCCTGGGTCCTCTGGGGTGTGTGTGGGGGGCGTGGGCGGGCCACTGGGTGGGGTGGGCGTGCCGCGGGGCGTGGGGCTCCCCTTGGCGGGTGTGTGTGGGTTGTCGAGTGTGGGGGGCGGTGAAGGGCGGCCGGTGGGTAGGTGTGTGGCGGGCGTGTGCTGGTGTTCGGGCGGGTGGGGGAGGCCCGTGTCGCGGGGCCCGGGGGTGCGCGCGATAGTGGGCGTGTGTGGGTCTCCGGTTGAGCAGCGAGAGGGGGGGGGGCATGGGCGGGGATTGTGCGGGGGGTTGTGCTGCGCCGGTGTATGTGTCCGCTTGCTGCGCGCTTGCGTGGGCATTTGTAGGCCGGGCGGTTTGGAGGAGAAGCTTGCCGTCTTCTGCTGCCGCGGCAAGGATTTCGCAGACGAGCGTTCGTATCTGGTGGACCTCTTGGTCAGTGGTGGGAAGGGGGCATGCTAGCTTTGGGCTAAGACCCGCGCGGTTGAGGACCCTGTGGATGGCGTGGTACCCGCAGGTGAGGGACTGCTGCGGCCTGGGGGGGGGGTTTGGTCGTGTGTCCGGGCCTGCTTCGACTTGTGTGTGGGCGGTGGGGATGGCCCAAACCCAGGGCACGGTCCCCGTGGGTGGCCAGTGGCGCTGGATCCAGTGGGTTAGGCAGAGCATGGACAATCCCAGGTGGTAGCCCGCCTTCCCTGAGGTGATTTGGGCCAGGGCGCGGGCTGGGGGCGTGTCCCCTGGCTGGAGGAGACCCCTGAGGATCCTGTGCTGGGTGGTGGGGTCCCCCACTGCCCCTGGTGGGGCGGTCTCCGGGGCGAACATGGTGTCTGTCCCCTGGATGATCCATTGCGGGCCGTGGGACGTAGCCATAGCGGCTATCACGTAGTAGTGGCCGCGCTCGAGGACTGTAACCCAGACCTCCGGCGGGGGGTGGTCACTGTCTGTAGGTGGGGGGGGGAGGTCGTCGTCCGGGGTGCGGAGGCCGGCGGCGCGGAGGGCGGTGTCGCGGTTGGGCGCGGTGGCCTGTTCCCACTGCTCCGGGTGGTTCGGGTCCGCTGGGTGGTCCGTCTCCGCTTGGGCCCGCCGTAGGCGTACGGTCCCTCGACGCGTGACGTTGCTGCCGGTGTCGTGCGTCAGGGCCTGGCCCCACTCGATGGGGGGGATCCAGATGGGCTGGCCCCGGGTGTGTTTGCGGGCTCGCCAGAGCACGAGGTCTACTATGGTCTCGTGGAGGCCGCTGCCTGGGGTGGTCAGGTCCCGGAGGGCTTTGACGGTGAGCTTGGTCCAGTCCTCTTGCAGGCGGTACCAGCCCAGGGGGGTGGTCGGGGCCCTGTCTTGGAGGGTCGCTCGGAGGAGGTCGGGGTCGCGGATGGTGGCCGGTGTGAGGGGAGGGTGTCCCGGGTCCGGGGGGGGTGGGCTGGATGGGCTGCCGGGGTCTTGCGCGTCTACGTCGATGGATGGTTGGCCCTGGCTGGGTTCGGCCGGACTGGGCGGTGCCGGGTGGCTTCTTGGGTGCGAGACGGGTCTCGGGGCGCTGTGGTGGTGCCTTGGAGACCTGTGGATGGAGACGGGGGGCGCGTGCGGGGCGCGGAGCGGGTTAGTGGACGTCTGGGTCATGCACGGCATGGTAATGGATGAGACGCTGCATGTGTTCCCTGGCGGTGGGGTCGGTGAGTTGTTCCGCGTGTGTTAGCAGGAGGTGTTTGCGGTGTACCATTTGGGCTGCTGCTCTGCGGACCGCTTCTAGCTGGAGGTGTGCTGCTGCTTCCATGGGGCTTTCCGTGTGTTTGGTGAGGTGTCGGTGCAGGGCCTGTGTCACTGCCCCTCTCATGGTGGCTTCTTTGATCAGGGGGTCCCGGAAGAGGTGTTCGGTGGCCTGGTGTGCGTGGCTGTGGGCTGGCCATCCTTCGTGTTGCCGCAGGGTTTCCGCCGGGGACCAGCCCACTAGGGTGTCCCTGTCTGTATGGAGGGGGCATTTCTTGAAGTGTTCCCAGTCCTCCGGGGTGGTGTGGTCGCATGGGCAACGGGTGTGTTCGTCGGGGACGTGGATGTGCTTGCGGGCGAGCCATCTGGCGACCCTGGTGAGGAAAGGCAGTTGCTCCCTGAGGAGCTGGATGCGTCGTTTCTGGAGGTGGGCTGGGACGTTTGCTGGGCGGAGCGCTGAGTGGTAGAGGGGGACTTGCAGTCTGTCCTGGAGCTCCTGGATGTGCGCCCGGCTGTCTGCGTCGCCGAGCACGCGGGCGAGATGTTGGACGGGGTTGGGGTAGTGGTACGCTCTGTCGTGGGAGGAATAGGGGGCGTCCTCTGGTACCCAGTCCGGGGTCTGATGGGGCTCGGGTACAGGGGGCACGTGTTGGAGGTGTGTGTGGTTGCGGCCGAGGTCAGGGATCTGGAGGGCTGGTAGGTGTGTTGTGCGCTGGTGTACTGCCTGGTTGTCGACCTTACCATTTCCGTATTGGTGCCTGTGGGACTCCTGTTTCACGATGTGGAGTTGGACGTAGGGGGGAAGGCTGCGTAGGGCTTTCCAGAGTAGCAGTGCCTGGGTGCCGAGGCTCGTCGCGATTGCTTTGTGAAGTGGTTGCCTTGCTATGCGGAGGAGCAGGTGCGTGTCGACAGTGGCGTCTACCACGAACCAGACCCGGACGATGTGCGGGGAGTGGGCGGGTAGGTGGGCCGCGACCTCGGTGATGGCGTCGGCCATGGCCCCTAGCTCCCCGTGGGAAGAGGCCCCATAGGTGGTGTGGCCCGTGTGGTGGTCCATGTGGTAGTGTTCCCCGGTGTGGGTTAGTTGCAGGGTGGCCCCCCCGGTGATGGGCGTGAGGGCGGATTCGCCTGAGGCGTCGGTGAAGAAGAGCCGGTCCGCCGGTGATGGTTGTGGGAGGCGGCATGGGTTCATGGGCAGGTAGGCGTATATGGCAAGGCCCGTGGCGAGGTGGGCTACTGGGGTTGTGGGCTGTAGGATGGGGGTGGCGTACACCCCTATTCCTTTGGAGATGATGTGCTTTGCTTGGGGGGACAGGGCTATGAGTCCCTGCTCCGGCTGTCCTTGTGTGAGGTAGGAGTAGATGTAGTGGAGGATGTAGGCTGTGTCGGGGTTTAGGTCGTGGCATGTGAGGGTTTGTGTTCGGTGCTCCGGTGTGTGGCAGGAGTGGTGGAGTGGATAGTAGGGGTGCTCGTGTTTGCCCGTTCTGCCTGGCTCGTACATGCTGTAACGGATGGCGACCCCTGCCGGGTCGGGGCGGGGGCATGTGGGTGTAGTGGTGAAGAGCCATTTGGGCGCGTGGTCGGGGTTCCATGCTACCGTGGGGTTAGTGTCGGTGCGGTGGAACCATGGGGCTATCCATGCGTAGGCCTGTGGTGGTAGGTGGGTCGTGGGGTGGGTGTGGTGGCGTGCTATGAGGTGTAGCACGGGCCATGGTGCGGTTGGTGCCTCGGGGTCACAGGCCCAACATGTGCGTGGCATGCTCTGGGAATCTTGGGGGACCTTTGGTAGGTCTCGGGCGGTCATGTGGTGTTTCGGTATGCGCCATTTTGCCCCGTGGTGGATGGCGGTGGTCTGCGTGGGTTTGGCTTCATTCGGGGCCAGTAGTAGGGTTAGTGGTGGGACTGGGCCCGTTACTGGGGGGACGGGTTCGTGTTTCGATCCGGTGGGTGCGTAGGGCGGTGTCTCTGGGATGGGTTGCGGGTGTTGTCTTGTGAATTCTCGGTAGGCTTTGCGCATGTCTTTGCTGCCCGGTAGAGTGTGTCCCGCTGTTCGTGCCGTCTGTGTGAGGTAGTGGTGGAAGAGGCGGTATTGTGGCCATTCGGGAAGCTGTAGAAAGGGGGTGTGGTGTGCCCCGCTGTGGTGCAGGACCCGCATTTGGGCGAGGGTGACGTATACTACGTTGATGGAGGCCCCGACAAGGTCTATGGTGTGGATGGTGCCCTTGGGGTGGTGGTGGAGGTCCCCGCAGAGGACCGCTAGTGGCCCTTTCTCCGGGCACGTGTGGTTGGTGAGTATGGCGTGGTGTGGGGATGGGAGCAGAAGCTGCAGGTGGTTCCACAGGCGGGTGTTCATGTTGGTGGGCATGCCCGTCTGGTGGAGTACCCAGCGCGGGCATGTGTTGCGGGCCCGTTGTGCGGCTTGGAGGCGGATGGCGGTGACCTCGCGGACCTCCGGTGAGTGGTTGTGGGTCATGCGGTGAAGGAGGAGGGCGGTGTGTCTGGTATAGGCCGCTTTCACCTCGTCCCCTATGGCGTCTCCATAGTGGGGCCATGCCGCTCGGATGGCGCGGGTGGGTATGGAGGTGGGCCAGCCCCCGTGTGCTGCCCATGCCTTGGTCACGGCGCGTGTGGCCGGCTGGAGGGCGGTGGTGGGGTGTGTTAGGTGGAGTGCTTGGAAGCCTATGGAGGCGTTCAAGACCCCGGTGAGGTAGTACGCCAGGCTCTGGTGGGACAGGGGGAGGGCCTTGGTGGTCGGGGACGCATATCTGGGGAGATGGGCGAGGTGTGACTGCAACTTGGGAGGGAGGGTGGCGTCCTCAGGGTTGGCGGCCTGGACTACCCCCAGGTGGGTGGTGGTCGTCACGACTTGCATGGGGGGCCCTTGTGGCCCCAGGGTGGGAGGTGTGGCAGACCCCTTGATCATGGCCACTGACTTTGTGGGGTGGACGATGAGGTTGTTGTGGGAGAGGTAGGAGACGGTCACGTCCAGTAAGTCGTTGGCCTGTTGGGTGACCGTTGGTCCGGGGTCCGGGGCATGGGGGTCGTGTGGGGTGTGCGCGACGGTGAGGTTGGTGTCGTCCGCGAAGCCGACCAGGGGGGAGAGGAGGGGGTAGGGTGCGTAGGCCGGGTAATCCTGCTCGATTGCGAGGGCCAGGGGGAGCGTCACTAGAAGGTACAGGAAGGGGCCCTCTGCTCCCCCTTGGGGGACCCCGCTGCCTGGCTCCAGGAAGGGGGTGAGGCCTGCTCCTGTGCGGACCGTGTATTTGCGGGTGCGGATGTAGTCGGAGGTGAAGTTGTAGAAGGGGAGGCCTAGGCGTTTCCACACCGCTTCTAGAAGGAGCCAGGGGGTGTTCGGGAAGGCTCCCTTGACGTCGAGGGAGGCGATGATGAGGTCCACCGGGTCCATGTCCGCGATGGTGTCCTGGAGGAAGATGGCCTCGTGTGGGGAGCGGCCTGGGATGGCCCCCCAGAGGCTCGCTGGTATGTGGGGGTCCAGGTGGGGGCGGATGCGGCGCAGGAGGATGGTCCAGACGATTTTGACCTCCGTGACCGCACAGACTATGGGGCGCCAGTTGTCCGGGTTCGCCCAGTCCCCTTTTTTGTAGAGGGGGCGGACAACGTTTGCCCAGTCTGGTGGCAGGGGGGTCCGCCCCGTGACGATGTCCCAGAGGCGGTGGGCGAGGACGCGGAGGAGGTGGGCGGGGAGGTGGTAGTATGCCTCTGCAGGGAGGCCGTCGTAGCCTGGGGTTTTGTGTTGCCGGAGACTGTGGATGGCCTTCCGGACTTCGTGGATGGTGAAGGGGCGTTTTTCCAGGTGCCTCCTCTGGGCGTGGTTGAAGACCCGAGGGAGGCGGTCGATTTTGGCCTGGGTGTCCGGGTCCAGTGTGTCTTGGGTGGGGGTGTGTTGCCGGAGGAAGCTGTCTTGGGTGGCTTGGAGCACTGTGGCTGGGTCGTTGGTGAGGGAGCCGTCCTCCTGCCGGACCGTGGTGATGGTGCGGTGGCCGGTATCGGTCATGGCGTCGTTGAGGTGGCGGATGGCCTTGTAGGGGAGTTCGTGTTGCGCATACCGTTCGTGTTCCTGGGCGATGCGCTGTTGCCTGTGGATGTGCCACCGCTGCAGGTCCGCCCTGATTTGGGCTATGTGTGTCCTGCAGTGGTGTATCTGGCGGCGGGTTTGGGGGGTGTCGGTGTGGAGGAGGGTCGCCAGTTGTTGCTTCGCATGCCAGAGGTCATGGAGCATGTCCCCCAGGGCCGTGGGTGGTTGGTCGTCGTCTGTGTGGGGGTGTTGCTGGAAGCCGCAGGCGACGGCGGCCGTGCGCATGGCTGTGAGTAGGTCGGTGGGGTCTGGTTGGATGCGCCGGGCGCGGTCTATGGCCCTGTGATATTGGGACCAGGCATGCTTGTCATGCAGCGGGGGCATCTTCAGGGGGGGTGGTAGGCCTTGGTCCGCATCTTCTGGGGGGCTGGGGGGAAGGTTGGGGATGGTGAGGCGGATGTGCAGGGGGCTATGGCCTGTGGGTCCCAGCGGGAGGGGTCCATATCGGGCCTCCGCTCGGATGATGGTGGTGGGGTCGCCATAGCATACGTCGATGCGGGATGGGGCGGCATCTGTTTGGTGGGGGAAGTGGGATGGTTGGCCTTCGAGGCTGGCTGTTAGGTCCACGAGCCCCAGCATTTCGATGGTGTCGCGGACTGCTTGGTCCTGGGGTGTGGCCTGTCCTCCTCGGTCCGCTGGGGTGGGGGCGGCGTTCATGTCGCCGATGATGACTGTGGGGGCGAGCATGGCCATTTGGCGGTACGCCTCGGCCAGGGCCTGGAGGAAGGGTTCCGTGGCTTCGCCGAAGGGGACGTGGGTGTTGATGACGTTGAGTTGCCATCCGTCCCCGACGACCTCATAGACACCTAGCCTCCCTGGGACGTTGAGGTGGTGGACGAGGTGGACGTGGATGCCGGTTTGGGCGTATAGGGGGGTCCCCTTGTGCCAGTAGCATTTGTACGCTTTCTGGTCCGGGGTATACATGGGGGTGGTTTCCGGGGGGTCGTCGCGCTGTAGGCCTTGTTCCTGGAAGGTGAGGAGGTGGGGGACCCACCCCGGCCCCTGTGCCATCGGGAGCTCTTGGAGGGCGGTTGTGGCGTCCTTGGAGTATGTGACGGCCGGGTGGTTGAGGTCGAGGAGGTTGACGGTGGCCTCGGTGGGGGCGGGCCGGGGCTGTGGAGGCTTGTGCCCTCGGCCCTTGCCCCGTCAGGGAGGGGGACTGGGGGTTGGGGACTTTTTGCCGGTTTGTGGGCGTTTGGGTAGGCGCGGCGGGGGGAGGCCTTGGCTCCACTCCGGGGGGAGCTCCCCAGTGTATTTGGTGCCTGTGTGGGTCTTGTTCTCTTCGGTGCGGAGCCGGATGGGGTGGGCGCTGGTGAGTTCCAGGGTGTCGCCGAGTGGTTTGTCCGGGGCGCTGTTGCCCTGGTCTAGCTCCTTTTGGCGGTGCCAGATTACCCGGATCTGTGGCCCCCCGTTGTCCCCTTGTCCCTTGAGGCGGTACTGGATCGTGCCCTCACACCAGATCCAGTCGCCTGTGTGGTCGTTGCGGAAGGGCTGTTGGACCTTCGCACCTTTTTCGAACCCTGGGTACGCTTTGGGCGGGGCCTGTGCTGGTGGCGGGAGGGAGGATGATGAGGATGCCTGGTCCGGGTGGGGCGGTGGTAGTGGTGGGAGGGAGGATGACGAGGATGCTTGGTCTGGGTTCGTCGGGTGGGTCGGGTGGGATGCGGGGGGTCGGGAGGTTGCTGCTTTTCCGGCTTGGCTGGGGGCGGGTGCGCCCTTTTGTCGTCTCGTTCGCTTGGGTGGGACTGGAGGTGGCAGGGCTGGGGGGGCATGGGGTTGGAAGAAGGGGTGCGTTGCTTGCTGGTCTGGATCCCTCAGTGGGGGTTCTGCCGGTGTTTGCATTTTCGCTTTCGCGTGGCTGCGTACGATGTCGGCGAGCTTGCGTACGGTCTCCGGGGGATCTGTTGGCCATGGCAGTGCGGCGGGGCTGTCGTCGAAGGGGTGGTGTAGGTGGTAGTTCCTCATGGCCTTGGCCTGCCTGACCCAGGCCTCTGTGGGTTCCGGTGTGTCCGGGCCTTTGGGGGAGCCTTGAGCCCAGTAGAGTGCTGTGTGGAGGGCTTCCCAGGGGGCGCCTTCGCGGCCTGTGAGGGTGGTGGCTTGGAGGAGTCGCTGCTGGCCCCGTGGGGGGTCTTCCGGGTCCACTTCCGGGGTATAGGCCTGGGCCGCCATGAGGACTCCGTGTGCCCAGTGGAGGACCCACCATTGGGCGTCCGCTTTGAGGATGTGGATGGCGGGTTGTTGGGGGGGGGTGTCCAGGGTGTCCCACGATGCAATGGCTAGTGGTATCCTGGAGGGGTGGAGGTGTGGGGGGGCCTTGCGGCTTAGGAGTTGATCGATGTGGAAGGGGGTGACGGGATCGTTGGGGCCTTGGGGCGGTGGGGGCATTGCTGGGATGGTTGTGGGGTCCCAGTGGCGTTCGTGGGCGGCGAGGGTGTACAGGGCGGCGGTGATGATGTGGTGGGCTTGGCCCTCCAGGACGATGTGGCGCTCCGTGCCGAAGTCCTTTGGTAGGTGGGCTGCGGGGTGGAGGGTGATGTGGGCCAGGGCGCGTTGGTGGGCCTTTTTTCCCCCGTCTGGGGCCTGTGTCCGTTTGTCCCCCGGGATGTGTTGGTGTTGGTGTTTTGGTGGGGGTGGTCCCAGGGCGAGGGATTCCACACAGTGGAGGGGGATGGCGTGTTCCCTGGACCTGTTGGGCAGGATGTATATGCCCGGGTCTCCCGGTACGGTGCCCAGGTACATGTTGCCCGTGATGGTGGGGGCCGGCAGCGGTTGGCGGAGGGGCGAGGTGCATGGGGTGGAGCAGGGCGGGTCATGGTGCTCACACCGGGGGTGGTCGATGCCGTACGGGGTGACGTGTACGGCGAAGGGTCCAACGGCGCGCTGGAGTTTGTGGGGTTGGATGTTGTGGAGGCGCGCCACCG
Source organism: Eutreptiella sp. 'Long Island Sound 2002' (assembly GCA_964036045.1). NCBI lineage: Eukaryota > Euglenozoa > Euglenophyceae > Eutreptiales > Eutreptiaceae > Eutreptiella > Eutreptiella sp. 'Long Island Sound 2002'. The sequence continues at coordinate 89,643,662 of OZ038383.1, read as the reverse complement.
CCCGTGTGTGGGAGCGCCCTTCGCTGATCCATACGGCGTCTGCCCGCGATGCCGCTGGGTTCAGGCAGTCCGTGGTGATGCCTGTGATCGTGCGGTTGTGGGTGGTATCTGATACCCTGGCGGGGGGGGCGCCGATGCGGGGGATGGTGTGGTCGTCGTGGAGGGTGCGGGCCTTGCGCTTCGCTTCGTGTCGGTGCTGGGCCTCCTGGGCGTGGGTGTGCACACCCGTGTGTTTGGGCTTCTTGTTGGGGCGGTCCGCTGTGTGGAAGGGGGTGGGCCAGGAGGGGGCGTGGTGGAGGGTGGGGTGTGGGAGGTCCCCCCGTGTTGCCCATGTGTACAGGGTGGTCGCGGCGGCCCCTTCCGCCTGTATGGTGTATCGCTCGTCGTGTCGGCGACGGGTGACGAGGACGTTGGGGGCCGTCAGCTCATACACCTGTGTGGTGTGGGGGAGGTGGCGGGTGACGGTCATCTTGGCGGCGTCGTTCTTGCGGGTGGTGGTGTGGGGGATGATGTAGTGGGTCGCCCATTCATCCTGGGGGGTGTGCTCCGTCGGGTCTAGCTTGAGCGGGGGGTGGAGCGGCTTCGGTGTTGGGGGCTTGTCTTGGCCCTTCGCGTGGGGCGCCACTTTGGTTTCGACCAGGTATTGTGGGCCCCAGGTTTCCGGGGCCCCTACCTGTGTGGCTGCCGCTGTTGCGGCTTGGAGGAGGGCGGTGGTGTTGGTGTCTAGAGGGGGGGCCCCCGGTTGGGGGGTGAGGGTGTCATGGTCTTGGTACGCCCACCAAATTGTGTAGCCTCGTTGGGTGTTGCGGTGCGGGGTTTGGGTCTGGGCTTGCTGGATGGATAGGGCGGTCTTGATGTCCTCCGCTGCTTGTGGGTTTATGGGTGTGGCGTAGGCCCATACTCCCGGGGCGTGTATGCCGTGTGACGCTTGGCCTACTCCTCGTATCGGTTGTAGGGTGTGGTGGGTGCGTGTGAGCCCTAGGTGTTCTTGGAGGAGGTCCCCTCGGATGTCCTCCCATCGTTGCTGCCAGGTATGTGTGTGGTCATTGGGGGCGGGGTAGGTGACGACGATGGCCTGCCAAGGGGTGGGGCCTGGATGCACCGTCATAGGTGCCGACGATGCTTGCGGGGGTATGTGGACGGCGTGGGCGGCGGCTGCTGTTACGGGGTCTCCTTCCGTGGGTGTGATCGTGGCATCGCCTTGGACGGTGAGGAGGAGGTGGTGGCGGTCCGTCGGTAGTGCCCAGGTGGTGGTGGGCTCTGCGATTGAGTGGAGGCGGATGGCCTGGAGGCCCGGTGTGATTTCGTCCCATCGGAGTGTGCCGTTGTGGACCGCCCATTCCCGGGGCAGGTCTCGAAACCCGTTTCGGTCTGGGGTGGTGCGGTGTTGTGGGGGGAGCTCCATTGTGGTGATGGGGTGGATGAGGGGCTCTGTGCGGGGTTGGTCTTGTGTGGTTGATGGTGATGGTGCCTGGGGCATGTCTTCGTCCAGTTGGTGGGGGGCTTTGGCCTCCTGGAGCTCTGCACTGATGGCGGCGAAGACATCTGGGAGGGTGGGGGAGGCGGGGGGGTGGGGTGCCGGATCGTCCCAGGTGATGTGGTATTCCTCCGGGTTCTCGGGGCTTTGCTGTACGGTGATGGTGGCTGTGGCGTCGTCTTCAGGTGTCCATCGGTGCGGATTGTGGTCGAGGGGGTGGAGGGTGACGGTGTGGCGGTGTTTCCAGCTGTGGAACGCTAGGAGGGCGTGGAGGCCGTGTCTGGTGTCCCCGGGCGGGCGGGGGTAGGTTTCGGCTGCTGCCTCCAGGAAGGTGTCCGCGGTGCCTTTCCAGGTGTCGTCCCAGAGAAGGTCTTCCTCTGTGCCCCACTCGTTGTCGTACCTTTTCTCCTGCTTCCACCCCTGGAGGGTCGCGTGGTCCTCAGGGAGGTCTCGTTGGACGGACTGGTAGTACTGCTCGGCGTCCATGGGGGCTAGGGTGGTGGCCAGCGTGGCGTAGATGTCCTTTGGGGGGGGGGGCGGTGGGGGCGTGGCGGCGCGGCCGGGGTCGGGCTCCTCTCGCTGGTGTTCCGCGTTCCGGTCTGCGGTGGACGCAGGGGATATGGAGCGTGGTGGCATGGGGTGGTCGGGCTCTTGCGGTTCCGTGGGTTGCTGGTGGGCTTGTGGGCGCGGGGCCGTGGCTGCCAGTAGGTGTCGGATGGCCGGGAGGATGTCGAAGTCGTCCTCCCAGCAGTGGGCTGGAGCTCACGCCCTGTCAGGGGAAGCGGGGGGGGGCGTGTTGCGGAGCGGTGTACGATAGGGTGGGCGACGCGTGCGGGTGGTGGCGTGCTCGCTCTGCCGTTCTGTTTCCCGCGGGCCCTGACCTTGGGGGTGGTGGTGTTGGTGATGTTGGTGGTGAGGGTGGTGTGGGCGCCGGAGTGGATGATTGTGTCGGTGGCGGCTGTTGGCGAGGGTGGTATGGGCGTTAGAGTAGATGAAGCTGGTGCTGGGCTATGGTTGATGGTGGTTAGCTGGTGGGTCAGCTGTTGTCGCTGTCGTCGTCGCCGGTGGTGTTGGTGTCTCTGATGACGAGGTGATGGTCGGTGAGCATGGCGTGGGTGACGTATGGGCGTATGTGGTGTTGTCGGCGGTAACGTTCGTGGGCCGGATGTGGCGCTGGTGGCGAGGGTGCTGTAGTTGACGGGTGGTGTGGCCCACGTCGCCTCCGGTGGTGGAGGTGTGATGGGTGCCGTGGTGGTGTCGGCGATGGTGGGGTGCCGCGGGTGGTGTATTGGTTGTTGGTGGTGGAGATGTTCCTGGTTTGTGGGTAGTCCCTGTCCGGCGGTGGTGGTGTTGGTGGTGTCGGTGCTCGTTGAGGCCGTTGGCGACGGCGGGGGTTCCTGGTCTCGCGTGGGGTGGTGGTGGCGGTGGTGAGCGTAGGCGGTGCCATGGCGGTGGTGCCATTGACGGTTCGGCCGGGCGTGCTGGTGCCGGTTTCGGGTGTAAGTGTGGTTCGGGGTGCGGCATTGGTGGGTGGCTTTGACGGCGGGTGGCGTGACTGGTGGGTGGCAGCGGTAGGGGGGTGTCGGTTGTTGGTGAGGCTGTCGTTGTCGGTGTTCCGGTTGGTGCCGGTGACGGCGTCGCTGGCCGTGCAGATGGTGGGGGGGACTCGTACCCTGGGGTCGCCGTGGTGTTCGGTCGACGGTGGTGCTTCCGGTGGTGTTCGTGTGAGTTGGCCGGGAGTGGTGTCGGCGTTGCTCTGGCTGGTGCCGTGTGTGCGGGCTGTGTGATTTTTGCGTCCGGGGTCGGTGGCGTTGGTGACGGTGGTGTGTTGGGGGTCGGCGCCGGTGGTGACGGTCCGATGGTGAGGGTGCCGGGGACGTTGGGTGGGTCCGCGCTGTTGGGCCTTCTCCTCGCCATTCCTGGCGGAGGGTGCTGGCGGTGGTGTCGCTGGTGGTGAGGGTGTGGTGGTGTTGCTGTGGTGTTTTGTGCTGCTTGGGTGGGTGGTGGGGACCCCTGGTTGATGTTGACGTTGCTCCGGGTGATTTCGATGCGGTGGGTGCGATGGCGTGTGGCGTTGTTGTTTCTACCCTTGGTTGGGGGCCTGGTGGGCGGCGCTGGTGGCGTTTGTTCGCCAGCCGTGGTGGCGTCCTGGGTGGTGTCGTCGATGGGGGCGCCCTAGGTGTTACTCTGTGCCGGGGTCGTGGTGGTGGTGTTAGGGGTGTTAGGGGCGGTGGTGTGTCTCGCGGTGGTCCGGTGGCCTGTGTGCTGGTGTTCGGTGGTTCCGGGCGTGCCATTCGTGGCTGGTGTTTGGCCGGTCTGTGGTCCTGGTGGTGTCGGCTGTCCGTGGGTCCGTAGTGACAGGTGTTGCTGCGGTTGCGGTTTAGGGTGACCTTGCTGCGGTTGGGTGGTGGTGTCGCCGTGTTGCCGCTGTCCGTGGTGCCGGTGTTGGCGTTGGTGGGGGTGCTGCCGGGGGAGCTGTGTGTGTTGGCGTTGTAGGGTGTTGTAAGTGCTGCCCTGGCGGTGTTCTGACGGCGGAGGGGGGACCTCGCCACTCCTGGCGGAGGTTCCCACGTGCGTCGTTGGCTGGTGGGTTGGCCTTGGCCCCCTCGGTGTCCTTGCTGCCGATGGTGTCTCACCGGGACGCGGGATGGGGGATGCTCCGGGTTGCTGTCGGTGAGGTCGCACTGCCGGTGGCGCCGTCGGTGGTGCCGGTGGTGAGGTCGTTGCGGGCGCTGCTATGGTTCACGGTGTCGCTGATGTTGTCGATGCTGCTGGTGGTTGGTGTGGGTCTGTGTGTGGGTTGTCAGTGGCTGTTGCTGGTGCTGGTGGTGGTTCTGGGTGCGGGCCGGTGGGTGGCGCGGTTGGAACGCCTTGGGTGTAACTTGGCCGCTGTTGGTCCGTTGTTGGTTCCGGGCGTCCCCGTTGGTGAGGGTGTTGTGGTGTTCGGTTTGGGTGCTGGCGGCGGTGCGGGTGTCGCAGTTCCTGGCCCTGGGTCTGGGCGTGGCCATTCGGGTGTTGCTGGGTGCGGGCGTTCGCCTCTCCTGAGGGCTCGGTGGCGTTCGTTTGCTAGCCGTGCTGGCGTCCTTGGTGGGGTTGCCCTAGGTGGCGGGGCCGTGGTGGTGGTGTTGGGGGCGTTGTAGGTGACGGCACCTCGGCCCGTCGTTGGTGGGGTTGGTGGTGGTGTGGATAGTGCCGTGGGTGTTGGTGGCGTTGGTGTTGCCGAAGGCGAGGGTGCCTTATGTGTTACTTGGTGGTTGGCGTGTGTTGTGGTGGTCTGTTGGCGTGGGCGTTGTTGGTGTTGGTGCTGGGCGCGGCCTGTGTTTGGGTGGTCGGCGGTTCCGGGCGTGCCACTCGTGGCTGGCCGTCGCGGTGTTGGTGACGGTGTTGGCGAGGGCGCCGCCGGTGGAGCTGCGGCCGATGTGGGCGCTGCGGGTGTTGCCCTGGTGGATGGTGGTGTTCTGACGACGGGGGTGGGACCTCGCCACTCCTGGTGGAGGTACCCATTGGTGTCGCTGGCCTGTGTGTTGGCTCCCTTGGTGTTGTTGATGCCGATGGTGTCGTACCGGGCGGTGTTGCCGTGGCGATTGCCGTTGACGCTCTGGTTTGTCGGTGCTGAGGCCGTACTGCCGGTGTCGGTGTCGGTGATGCCGGTGGTGAGGTCGTTGTGGGTGTCGCTATGGTTCTCGGCGTCTCGGACGCTGCCGGTGCTGGTGGTGGTTGGCGTGGGTCTGTGTGTGGGTGGTCCGTGGCTTGCGTTCAGGGCGGTGGTCGGTTTCTGTGGCTCTGTCTGGGGGGGTGTGCAGTAGGTGGTGTGGTCTGCTGGTGCTGCTGTTGGTGTAGGTGGCGTAGGTGTTGCTCCGGGTGGTGTCGTGGGTGAGGGTGGTGTTGGCGGCGCCGGTGGTGTGGGTGTCGCCGGGGATTGCATGGTGGTTCCGGGCGCGTGCCCTCGCTTCCCCTGGCCGGGGCTTGGTGGTTTGTTGGCTCACCGGCTGTGGCGGTTTCGGTGTCCTCCGGTGGCAGAGGTTGCTGGTGGCGACGCTGATGGTGGGGTGTTGCCGGCGATGGTGTGCTTGATGCCGTTGGCTTGGGTGATGTAGGTGCTGGAACCGGCGGTGGCATGCGTAGGTGTCGTAGGCGTTGGTGCCGGTGGTGACGGTGTTGGTGAGGGTGTTGTGCTGGCTTGATTTTTGGCGGTGTTGGTGTTTCTGATGGCGTGGATGTCGGTGGCGGTGGTTCTGGGTGCGAGCCGGTGGGGGACCGGATCGGTTGGGTGCGGTCGTTGGGCAGTGTTGGGTGGCTTTTTGTGTTGGTTTGTTGTTGGTGGGTGCTGGGGTCGCTGGTGTTGCCGATGGTGCTCCCGCTGGTTTCGGGTGTGTCCGCTGGTGAGGGTGTCGTGGCGTCCGGTTTGGGCGTTGGTGGCGGTGCTGGTGTGGGTGTCGTAGTGCCCGGTCCTGGTGTTGGGCGTGGCCGTTCGGGTGTTTCTGGGTGTGGCCGTTCGCCACTCCTGGCTGCGGGCTTGGTGGGTCCTCCTTTGCGTCCTAGCGGCTTCTGGCGGCCCTGCAGTCCCCCTGGCGGGTTGCTGGGTTCCTGTTGTTTGGGTTTGTGTGTGTTGCGTGTGTGGTGCGGGCGGCGCCTGTGCTTTGGTGTGTGGTGTGCGCTTGTGGGGCTCGTGTCGGTGGCGGTTGTGGGGCCGTGTGTTGTGTGCACGCTCGGGCGTGTGTGCGCTGTGTTGGTGGTGCGTCCGGGCGCCTGCCCTCGCCTTTGCGGGCGTGGTTTGGCGGCCCCGTTTGGTGTGGGGGCTGTGTGTTGTGCCCCCCCCCCTGTCTCGGCTGTGTGGTTCCCCGCCCCCCTTGGCTGGGGTCTGTTGGTGGTGCGTCCCCTTGCTGTCCCCTTTGCGTGTGCCCCCCTCTTTTCCGTGTCGCTTGGGGCGGTGTCGTGCCCGGGCCTTCCCGGCTGTGGTGTGTGGGGGGGGGTCCTTGTCGCCGGCTCGGGTCCCTTCCCCTGGTGTTTCCCCGTGGGGGAGCCGGTGCTTGCACTCCCCGTCAGGGTGTAACTCTGTTGTACGGATGCCGTCCATGGACCTGTTCCGTAGCCAGGTACTCCAGCCGTTCCCCACACCGGGGTCGGGTACACTGTGGGTCGCTGGGGAGTCCTCGCGGGACAGGCGCTTCTCTTGTCTGCCCCGATGGACGGTGTCCCCTACCCGCAGCCCCTCGCTGGGCCCGAACCGCAGTACGTGCCGTGGGGAGTGCTCTTGGTCAGGCCCATTGGTCACCCCCCCAGGCCGGTGCCACCGCGGGCCGCTGACCAACGGTCCCGGGCGTATCCCACCTTATTGCGTGTGCTCAGGTGGGGCCGATACGGTCACCGGGGGGGCCCCCAAACCCCTGAGGTTGGGTCCCTCGCCGGCGCCCCCCGTGGGCCCTTTTCGTCCCGCCCCCCTTTTCGCTGTGCGGTTTGCGGTGGTTGGTGTCCCGTCTCTCCGGGGTGGGGTGGTGGTGGTGGGGGGGGGGGTGTTCGCTGTTCCTGGCTGTGTTGCTTGCGGGCGTGTCGCCCCCTCCTCTGGTCGCGGTTCGCCGCCGGTGTGTGTGTTTGTGGCGCGGTGCGTGCGCGCGTGGTGTCTGTGTTGGTGTGTGGTGCGTGGTTTGTGGTGTGTGGTGTGCGGTGGTGGTGTGTTGGTGGGGTTGTGGCGGGTGTGTGGTGTGTTCCTGTGTGTTACTCCCCGCCACTCCTGGCTTGGTTTCGCTGCCGGTGGTGGTGGGCGGTCCCCGCCACTCCTGGCTGGGGTCCGCTGGCGGCGGTGGTGTGTGGTGTGTGGCGGTGGTGTGTTGGTTGTTGGTCCCTCGCCACTCCTGGCGGAGGTTCCTGTGTGCTACTCCCCGCCACTCCTGGCTGGGTTTCGCTGCCGGCGGTGGTGGGTGGTGTGCGGTGTGTGGTGTGCGGCGTGTGGCGTGCGGCGGTGGCGTGTGTGGTGGGTTTGTGGCTGGTGTGGTTGGTCCCTCGCCACTCCTGGCGGAGGTTCCTGTGTGCTACTCCCCGCCACTCCTGGCTGGGTTTCGCTGCCGGTGGTGGTGGGCGGTCCCCGCCACTCCTGGCTGGGGTCCGCTGGCGGCGGTGGTGTGTGGTGTGTGGTGGTGGTGTGTTGGTTGTTGGTCCCTCGCCACTCCTGGCGGAGGTTCCTGTGTGCTACTCCCCGCCACTCCTGGCTGGGTTTCGCTGCCGGTGGTGGTGGGCGGTCCCCGCCACTCCTGGCTGGGGTCCGCTGGCGGCGGTGGTGTGTGGTGTGTGGCGGTGGTGTGTTGGTTGTTGGTCCCTCGCCACTCCTGGCGGAGGTTCCTGTGTGCTACTCCCCGCCACTCCTGGCTGGGTTTCGCTGCCGGCGGTGGTGGGTGGTGTGCGGTGTGTGGTGTGCGGCGTGTGGCGTGCGGCGGTGGCGTGTGTGGTGGGTTTGTGGCTGGTGTGGTTGGTCCCTCGCCACTCCTGGCGGAGGTTCCTGTGTGCTACTCCCCGCCACTCCTGGCTGGGTTTCGCTGCCGGTGGTGGTGGGCGGTCCCCGCCACTCCTGGCTGGGGTCCGCTGGCGGCGGTGGTGTGTGGTGTGTGGCGGTGGTGTGTTGGTTGTTGGTCCCTCGCCACTCCTGGCGGAGGTTCCTGTGTGCTACTCCCCGCCACTCCTGGCTGGGTTTCGCTGCCGGTGGTGGTGGGCGGTCCCCGCCACTCCTGGCTGGGGTCCGCTGGCGGCGGTGGTGTGTGGTGTGTGGCGGTGGTGTGTTGGTTGTTGGTCCCTCGCCACTCCTGGCGGAGGTTCCTGTGTGCTACTCCCCGCCACTCCTGGCTGGGTTTCGCTGCCGGCGGTGGTGGGTGGCGTGCGGTGTGTGGTGTGCGGCGTGTGGCGTGCGGCGGTGGCGTGTGTGGTGGGTTTGTGGCTGGTGTGGTTGGTCCCTCGCCACTCCTGGCGGAGGTTCCTGTGTGCTACTCCCCGCCACTCCTGGCTGGGTTTCGCTGCCGGTGGCGGTGGGCGGTCCCCGCCACTCCTGGCTGGGGTCCGCTGGCGGCGGTGGTGTGTGGTGTGTGGCGGTGGTGTGTTGGTTGTTGGTCCCTCGCCACTCCTGGCGGAGGTTCCTGTGTGCTACTCCCCGCCACTCCTGGCTCGGTTTCGCTGCCGGTGGTGGTGGGCGGTCCCCGCCACTCCTGGCTGGGGTCCGCTGGCGGCGGTGGTGTGTGGTGTGTGGCGGTGGTGTGTTGGTTGTTGGTCCCTCGCCACTCCTGGCGGAGGTTCCTGTGTGCTACTCCCCGCCACTCCTGGCTGGGTTTCGCTGCCGGCGGTGGTGGGTGGTGTGCGGTGTGTGGTGTGCGGCGTGTGGCGTGCGGCGGTGGCGTGTGTGGTGGGTTTGTGGCTGGTGTGGTTGGTCCCTCGCCACTCCTGGCGGAGGTTCCTGTGTGCTACTCCCCGCCACTCCTGGCTGGGTTTCGCTGCCGGTGGTGGTGGGCGGTCCCCGCCACTCCTGGCTGGGGTCCGCTGGCGGCGGTGGTGTGTGGTGTGTGGCGGTGGTGTGTTGGTTGTTGGTCCCTCGCCCCTCCTGGCGGAGGTTCCTGTGTGCTACTCCCCGCCACTCCTGGCTGGGTTTCGCTGCCGGTGGTGGTGGGCGGTCCCCGCCACTCCTGGCTGGGGTCCGCTGGCGGCGGTGGTGTGTGGTGTGTGGCGGTGGTGTGTTGGTTGTTGGTCCCTCGCCACTCCTGGCGGAGGTTCCTGTGTGCTACTCCCCGCCACTCCTGGCTGGGTTTCGCTGCCGGCGGTGGTGGGCGTTCCTCGCCACTCCTGGCGGAGGGTCCCGGGCGCGGTTCCCCGCCACTCCTGGCTCGGTTTCGCTGTCGGCGGTGGTGCGTGGTGTGCGGTGTGTGGTGTGCGGCGGTTGGCGTGCGGCGGTGGCGTGTGTGGTGGGTTTGTGGCTGGTGTGGTTGGTCCCTCGCCACTCCTGGCGGAGGTTCCTGTGTGCTACTCCCCGCCACTCCTGGCTGGGTTTCGCTGCCGGTGGTGGTGTGGTGTGGTGTTGCGGTGGGTGTGTCTTCCGGGTGCCCTTCCCCTTGGCCCTGGTGTGTGTGTGTGCGTTGTGTGGCCCTTCGTGTTGGTGTGGGTGGCGTGGGGGGGGGGGGGGGGTTGCGCTCGGTGTGGCTGTCGTGCGTGCGCGTGCGTGTGCTCGCGGTGTGTGGTTGGTGGGGTGGGGTGTGTCATACCTTGGCTGGTTCTCGTCGTCGGTCGTCGGCATGTTTCAAAAGGCAGAAGAAGAGGTCCTGTAGATGTGTAGCAGAGATGCGTGGCATGTGTGATGCGTAGCACGTACCTGTCCTTTCGTCCCATCATGTTTTCTTCCCCTGTTGAGAAAGAGCGTGCGCAGGTCCTTTTTGTTTTTTTTTTTTTTGCGTGTTGTGGTTTGTGTCTCCTCCCTCGTGTTTTTTTTTTTTTTTTTTCTCGCTGCGTCTTCGATAACATACCTCTCCGCATTGCGTTTCCCCTATAGAGAGGGCGTGGAAGGCGGTTTCGTGTTTTTTTTTTTTTCAACATACTTGTTGTACCTTGTGCCGCTTCTTGTTGCCGTCGCCTATAGAGAAAGCGTGTGTTTGTTTGTGGGTGGGGCGGGGCTGGGGTTGCATACCATGACTTTCTTTTGTCTCGTCTCCGTCTTCGTGCATCTTGCGGCTTTGTGTGCGTTCGTGTTTCCGTCCCCTTGGCGCCTTCCCTCGCATTTTTAACATACTTGTTCGTCATACCTCCATACCATTGTTTCCCCGTGGTACGTGGTCATTCCTTGCTCGCCGTACCGTTGTTTCCTCGTGGTTGGTGAACGTTCGCTTGTTCGCCTTTTCATTGTTTCCCCTTTGTCCAAATCACATAAAGCACGGGGAACCTCTCGGAGAAGCTTCAACGCCAACGTACAAAATTGATCATGTACTTAGCGGTACGTGGTACCAAAGTGCCGTAGGCAATTCAAGGAGGACACTCTCACAAAAGGGAGGTTCATAGCATCCACTTAGGCTCTTCTCACCAAAGGACCCTTGATTCTCATGAACGCAGAATTGTTTTTTTTTCACGAGGGGGTATCGGTTGCGATCGAAGGCATTCCCAACAATGAACGTTGATAGCAATCCACGGTGTCTCATCCCGTGACAGGGTTCCTTTATAGCGCAAGTGGGCTTTTGTCAAGAAAGCACGATTCGATATCAATTCACGAAGGTGTTTACAAACAAAGGGAATTCAATAGCAGTCCTCGAACGCTTTGTGCACGAAAGGAATTTGAGAGGGATCCACGAAAGCTTTTTCAAACAAAGGGAATTTGATACCAATACACCAAAGCTTTTTCCAACGAAGGGAATTTGGCAGGAGACTCCGAACACCCCCTGGGCAGGACTCCCCGTCCCCCCCGGGCCGGTGCGCCCGGTTCTCTGAAGAAGATGGCCCCCCATTGGCCTGGCAGGAGACTCCGAACACCCCCTGGGCAGGACTCCCCGTCCCCCCCGGGCCGGTGCGCCCGGTTCTCTGAAGAAGATGGCCCCCCCTTGGCCTGGCAGGAGACTCCGAACACCCCCTGGGCAGGACTCCCCGTCCCCCCCGGGCCGGTGCGCCCGGTTCTCTGAAGAAGATGGCCCCCCATTGGCCTGGCAGGAGACTCCGAACACCCCCTGGGCAGGACTCCCCGTCCCCCCCGGGCCGGTGCGCCCGGTTCTCTGAAGAAGATGGCCCCCCCTTGGCCTGGCAGGAGACTCCGAACACCCCCTGGGCAGGACTCCCCGTCCCCCCCGGGCCGGTGCGCCCGGTTCTCTGAAGAAGATGGCCCCCCATTGGCCCTGGCAGGAGGCTCCGACCACCCCCTGGGCTGGACTCCCCGTCCCCCCCAGGCCGGTGCGCCCGGTTATTGGAAGATGATGGCTCCCCATGGGCCTTGCAGGAGGTTCTGACCAGCCCCTGGGCTGGGCTCCCCGTCCCCCCCAGGCCGGTGCGCCCGGTTATTAGCAGATGACGCCTCCCCATGGGCCCTGCAGTAGGCTCTGACCACCCCCTGGCCTGGACTCCCCGTCCCCCCCAGGCCGGTGCGCCCGGTTCTCCGAAGATGATGGCCCCCCATAGGTCCTGAAGGATGCCCCGACCACCCCCTGGGTTGGACTCCCCGTCCCCCCAGGCCGGTGCGCCCAGTAGTACATCCCCACAGGCCCGGCACTACACTCCGACCACCCATTGAAGGAGTTGCACTGCCCACTGCCCCCAGGCAGTGAGGCAGTGCATTGCAGGAGTTGCACTGCCTACTGCTCCCAGGCAGTGAGGCAGTGCGTTGCAGGAGTTCCGCTGCCCACTGCCCCAGGGCAGTGAGGCAGTGCATTGCAGGAGTTGCACTGCCCACTGCCCCCAGGCACTGAGGCCGTGCATTGTAGAAGTTGCACCGCCCACTGCCCCCAGGCAGTGAGGCAGTGCGTGGCAGGAGTTGGAGTTGCACTGCCCACTGCCCCCAGGCAGTGAGGCATTGCATTGCAGGAGTTGCACTGCCCACTGCCCCCAGGGCAGTGCGGCAGTGTATTGCAGGAGTTGCACTGCCCACTGACTCAGGGCAGTGAGGCAGTGCATTTCAGAGGTTGCACTGTCCGCTGCCCCCAGGCAGTGAGGCAGTGCATTGCAAGAGTTCCACTGCCCACTGCCCCAGGGCAGTGAGGTAGTGCATTGCAGGAGTTCCACTGCCCACTGCTCTGGGACAGTGAGGCAGTGCATTGCAGGAGTTGCACTGTCCACTGCCCCCAAGCAGTGGGGCAGTGCATTGCAGGAGTTCCACTGCCCACTGAAGAAGATGGCCCCCCACTGGCCTTGCAGGAGACTCCGAACACCCCCTGGGCAGGACTCCCCGTCCCCCCCGGGCCGGTGCGCCCGGTTCTCTGATGAAGATGGCCCCCCATTGGCCTGGCAGGAGACTCCGAACACCCCCTGGGCAGGACTCCCCGTCCCCCCCGGGCCGGTGCGCCCGGTTCTCTGAAGAAGATGGCCCCCCATCGGCCCTGGCAGGAGGCTCCGACCACCCCCTGGGCTGGACTCCCCGTCCCCCCCAGGCCGGTGCGCCCGGTTATTGGAAGATGATGGCTCCCCATGGGCCTTGCAGGAGGTTCTGACCAGCCCCTGGGCTGGGCTCCCCGTCCCCCCCAGGCCGGTGCGCCCGGTTATTAGCAGATGACGCCTCCCCATGGGCCCTGCAGTAGGCTCTGACCACCCCCTGGCCTGGACTCCCCGTCCCCCCCAGGCCGGTGCGCCCGGTTCTCCGAAGATGATGGCCCCCCATAGGTCCTGAAGGATGCCCCGACCACCCCCTGGGTTGGACTCCCCGTCCCCCCAGGCCGGTGCGCCCAGTAGTACATCCCCACAGGCCCGGCACTACACTCCGACCACCCATTGAAGGAGTTGCACTGCCCACTGCCCCCAGGCAGTGAGGCAGTACATTGCAGGAGTTGCACTGCCCACTGCTCCCAGGCAGTGAGGCAGTGCGTTGCAGGAGTTCCGCTGCCCACTGCCCCAGGGCAGTGAGGCAGTGCATTGCAGGAGTTGCACTGCCCACTGCCCCCAGGCACTGAGGCCGTGCATTGTAGAAGTTGCACCGCCCACTGCCCCCAGGCAGTGAGGCAGTGCGTGGCAGGAGTTGGAGTTGCACTGCCCACTGCCCCCAGGCAGTGAGGCATTGCATTGCAGGAGTTGCACTGCCCACTGCCCCCAGGGCAGTGCGGCAGTGTATTGCAGGAGTTGCACTGCCCACTGACTCAGGGCAGTGAGGCAGTGCATTTCAGAGGTTGCACTGTCCGCTGCCCCCAGGCAGTGAGGCAGTGCATTGCAAGAGTTCCACTGCCCACTGCCCCAGGGCAGTGAGGTAGTGCATTGCAGGAGTTCCACTGCCCACTGCTCTGGGACAGTGAGGCAGTGCATTGCAGGAGTTGCACTGTCCACTGCCCCCAAGCAGTGGGGCAGTGCATTGCAGGAGTTCCACTGCCCACTGAAGAAGATGGCCCCCCACTGGCCTTGCAGGAGACTCCGAACACCCCCTGGGCAGGACTCCCCGTCCCCCCCGGGCCGGTGCGCCCGGTTCTCTGATGAAGATGGCCCCCCATTGGCCTGGCAGGAGACTCCGAACACCCCCTGGGCAGGACTCCCCGTCCCCCCCGGGCCGGTGCGCCCGGTTCTCTGAAGAAGATGGCCCCCCACTGGCCTTGCAGGAGACTCCGAACACCCCCTGGGCAGGACTCTCCGTCCCCCCCAGGCCGGTGCGCCCGGTTCTCTGAAGAAGATGGCCCCCCATTGCCCTGGCAGAAGGATCCGAACACCCCCTGGGCAGGACTCCCCGTCACCCCCGGGCCGGTGCGCCCGGTTCTCTGAAGAAGATGGCCCCCCATTGGCCTGGCAGGAGACTCCGAACACCCCCTGGGCAGGACTCCCCGTCCCCCCCGGGCCGGTGCGCCCGGTTCTCTGAAGAAGATGGCCCCCCATTGGCCCTGGCAGGAGGCTCCGACCACCCCCTGGCCTGGACTCCCCGTCCCCCCCAGGCCGGTGCGCCCGGTTCTCCGAAGATGATGGCCCCCAGTAGGCCCTGAAGGATGCCCCGACCGCCCCCTGGGTTAGACTCCCCATCCCCCCAGGCCGGTGGGCCCAGTAGTACATCCCCACAGGCCCGGCACTACACTCCGACCACCCATTGCAGGAGTTGCACTGCCCACTGCCGCCAGGCAGTGAGGCAGTGCATTGCAGGAGTTGCACTGCCCACTGCTCCCAGGCAGTGAGGCAGTGCGTTGCAGGAGTTCCGCTGCCCACTGCCCCAGGGCAGTGAGGCAGTGCATTGCAGGAGTTGCGCTGCCCGCTGCCCCCAGGCAGTGCGGCAGTGTATTGCAGAAGTTGCACTGCCCAATACCCCCAGGCAGTGGGGCAGTGCATTGCAGGAGTTCCACTGCCCACTGCCCCCAGACAGTGAGGCAGTGCATTGCAGGAGTTCCGCTGCCCACTGCCCCCAGACAGTGAGGCAGTGCATTGCAGGAGTTGCACTGTCCACTGCACCCAGGCAGTGGGGCAGAGTAATGCAGGAGCTGCACTGCTCACTGCCCCCAGGCAGTGCGGCAGTGTATTGCCGGAGGTCCACTGCCCACTGCCCCCAAGCCAGTGCGGCAGTGCGTTGCAGGAGTTGCACTTCCCACTGCTCCCAGGCAGTGAGGCAGTACGTTGCAGGAGTTGCACTGCCCACTGCCCCCAGGGTAGTGAGGCGGTGCATTGCAGGAGTTGCACTGCCCACTGCCCCCAGGCAGTGGGGCAGTGCATTGCAGTAGTTCCACTGCCCACTGCCCCCAGGCAGTGAGGTAGTGCATTGCGGGAGTTTCACTGCCCACTGCCCCAGGGCAGTGAGGCGGTGCATTGCAGGAGTTGCACTGTCCACTTCCCCCAGGCAGTGAGGCAGTGCATTGCAGGAGTTCCACTGCCCACTGCCCCCAGGCAGTGAGGCAGTGCATTGCGGGAGTTCCGCTGCCCACTGCCCCAGGGCAGTGAGGCAGTGCATTGCAGGAGTTGCACCGCCCACTGCCCCCAGGCAGTGGGGCGGTGCATTGCAAGAGCTCCACTGCCCACTGCCCCCAGGCAGCGAGGCAGTGCATTGCAGGAGTTGCACTGTCCACTGCCCCCAGGGCAGTGAGGCGGTGCGTTGCAGGAGTTGCACTGCCCACTGCCCCCAGGCGTTGAGGCGGTGCATTGCAGGAGTTCCACTGCCCACTGCCCCCAGGCAGTGAGGCAGTGCATTGCAGGAGTTGCACTGCCCACTGCCCCCAGGCAGTGAGGCAGTGCATTGCAGGACTTCCACTTCCCACTGCCCCCAGGGCACTGAGGCAGTGCATTGCAGGAGTTGCACTGCCCACTGCCCCCAGGCAGTGAGGCCGTGCATTGTAGAAGTTGCACCGCCCACTGCCCCCAGGCAGTGAGGCAGTGCGTGGCAGGAGTTGGAGTTGCACTGCCCACTGCCCCCAGGCAGTGAGGCATTGCATTGCAGGAGTTGCACTGCCCACTGCCCCCAGGCAGTGCGGCAGTGTATTGCAGGAGTTGCACTGCCCACTGACCCAGGGCAGTGAGGCAGTGCATTGCAGAGGTTGCACTGTCCGCTGCCCCCAGGCAGTGAGGCAGTGCATTGCAAGAGTTCCACTGCCCACTGCCCCAGGGCAGTGAGGTAGTGCATTGCAGGAGTTCCGCTGCCCACTGCTCTGGGACAGTGAGGCAGTGCATTGCAGGAGTTGCACTGTCCACTGCCCCCAAGCAGTGGGGCAGTGCATTGAAGGAGTTCCACTGCCCACTGAAGAAGATGGCCCCCCACTGGCCTTGCAGGAGACTCCGAACACCCCCTGGGCAGGACTCCCCGTCCCCCCCGGGCCGGTGCGCCCAGTTCTCTGAAGAAGATGGCCCCCCATTGGCCTGGCAGGAGACTCCGAGCACCCCCTGGGCAGGACTCCCCGTCCCCCCCAGGCCGGTGCGCCCGGTTCTCTGAAGAAGATGGCCCCCCATTGCCCTGGCAGGAGGATCCGAACACCCCCTGGGCAGGACTCCCCGTCCCCCCCGGGCCGGTGCGCGCGGTTCTCTGAAGAAGATGGCCCCCCATTGGCCTGGCAGGAGACTCCGAACACCCCCTGGGCAGGACTCCCCGTCCCCCCCGGGCCGGTGCGCCCGGTTCTCTGAAGAAGATGGCCCCCCATTGGCCCTGGCAGGAGGCTCCGACCACCCCCTGGGCTGGACTCCCCGTCCCCCCCAGGCCGGTGCGCCCGGTTATTGGAAGATGATGGCTCCCCATGGGCCTTTGCAGGAGGTTCCGAACACCCCCTGGGCTGGGCTCCCCGTCCGCCCCAGGCCGGTGCGCCCGGTTATTAGCAGATGACGCCTCCCCATGGGCCCTGCAGGAGGCTCCGACCACCCCCTGGCCTGGACTCCCCGTCCCCCCCAGGCCGGTGCGCCCGGTTCTCCGAAGATGATGGCGCCCCATAGAACCTGAAGGATGCCCCGACCGCCCCCTGGGTTGGACTCCCCATCCCCCAAGGCCGGTGCGCCCAGTAGTACATCCCCACAAGCCCGGCACTACACTCCGACCACCCATTGCAGGAGTTGCACTGCCCACTGCCCCCAGGCAGTGAGGCAGTGCATTGCAGGAGTTGCACTGCCCACTGCTCCCAGGCAGTGAGGCAGTGCGTTGCAGGAGTTCCGCTGCCCACTGCCCCAGGGCAGTGAGGCAGTGCATTGCAGGAGTTGCGCTGCCCACTGCCCCCAGGCAGTGGGGCAGTGTATTGCAGAAGTTGCACAGCCCAATACCCCCAGGCAGTGGGGCAGTGCATTGCAGGAGTTCCGCTGCCCACTGCCCCCAGACAGTGAGGCAGTGCGTTGCAGGAGTTGCACTGTCCACTGCCCCCAGGCAGTGGGGCAGAGTAATGCAGGAGCCGCACTGCTCACTGCCCCCAGGCAGTGCGGCAGTGTATTGCCGGAGGTCCACTGCCCACTGCCCCCGAGCCAGTGCGGCGGTGCCTTGCAGGAGTTGCGCTGCCCACTGCCCCGAAGCAGTGCGGCAGTGTATTGCAGGAGCTGCACTGCCAACTGCCCCAAGGCAGTGAGGCAGTGCGTTGCAGGAGTTGCACTGCCCACTGCCCCCAGGGCAGTGAGGCGGTGCATTGCAGGAGTTCCACTGCCCGCTGCCCCCAGGCAGTGGGGCAGTGCATTGCAGGAGTTCCACTGCCCGCTGCCCCCAGGCAGTGAGGTAGTGCATTGCGGGAGTTTCACTGCCCACTGCCCCAGGGCAGTGAGGCGGTGCATTGCAGGAGTTCCACTGTCAACTGCCCACAGGCAGTGAGGCAGTGCGTTGCAGGAGTTGCACTGCCCACTGCCCCCAGGCGTTGAGGCGGTGCATTGCAGGAGTTCCACTGCCCACTGCCCCCAGGCAGTGAGGCAGTGCATTGCAGGAGTTGCACTGCCCACTGCCCCCAGGCAGTGAGGCAGTGCATTGCGGGACTTCCACTTCCCACTGCCCCCAGGGCACTGAGGCAGTGCATTGCAGGAGTTGCACTGCCCACTGCCCCCAGGCAGTGAGGCCGTGCATTGTAGAAGTTGCACCGCCCAGTGCCCCCAGGCAGTGAGGCAGTGCGTGGCAGGAGTTGGAGTTGCACTGCCCACTGCCCCCAGGCAGTGAGGCATTGCATTGCAGGAGTTGCACTGCCCACTGCCCCCAGGCAGTGCGGCAGTGTATTGCAGCAGTTGCACTGCCCACTGACCCAGGGCAGTGAGGCAGTACATTGCAGAGGTTGCACTGTCCGCTGCCCCCAGGCAGTGAGGCAGTGCATTGCAAGAGTTCCACTGCCCACTGCCCCAGGGCAGTGAGGTAGTGCATTGCAGGAGTTCCGCTGCCCACTGCTCTGGGACAGTGAGGCAGTGCATTGCAGGAGTTGCACTGTCCACTGCCCCCAAGCAGTGGGGCAGTGCATTGAAGGAGTTCCACTGCCCACTGAAGAAGATGGCCCCCCACTGGCCTTGCAGGAGACTCCGAACACCCCCTGGGCAGGACTCCCCGTCCCCCCCGGGCCGGTGCGCCCAGTTCTCTGAAGAAGATGGCCCCCCATTGGCCTGGCAGGAGACTCCGAACACCCCCTGGGCAGGACTCCCCGTCCCCCCCAGGCCGGTGCGCCCGGTTCTCTGAAGAAGATGGCCCCCCATTGCCCTGGCAGGAGGATCCGAACACTCCCTGGGCAGGACTCCCCGTCCCCCCCGGGCCGGTGCGCCCGGTTCTCTGAAGAAGATGGCCCCCCATTGGCCTGGCAGGAGACTCCGAACACCCCCTGGGCAGGACTCCCCGTCCCCCCCGGGCCGGTGCGCCCGGTTCTCTGAAGAAGATGGCCCCCCATTGGCCCTGGCAGGAGGCTCCGACCACCCCCTGGGCTGGACTCCCCGTCCCCCCCAGGCCGGTGCGCCCGGTTATTGGAAGATGATGGCTCCCCATGGGCCTTTGCAGGAGGTTCCGAACACCCCCTGGGCTGGGCTCCCCGTCCGCCCCAGGCCGGTGCGCCCGGTTATTAGCAGATGACGCCTCCCCATGGGCCCTGCAGGAGGCTCCGACCACCCCCTGGCCTGGACTCCCCGTCCCCCCCAGGCCGGTGCGCCCGGTTCTCCGAAGATGATGGCGCCCCATAGAACCTGAAGGATGCCCCGACCGCCCCCTGGGTTGGACTCCCCATCCCCCAAGGCCGGTGCGCCCAGTAGTACATCCCCACAAGCACGGCACTACACTCCGACCACCCATTGCAGGAGTTGCACTGCCCACTGCCCCCAGGCAGTGAGGCAGTGCATTGCAGGAGTTGCACTGCCCACTGCTCCCAGGCAGTGAGGCAGTGCGTTGCAGGAGTTCCGCTGCCCACTGCCCCAGGGCAGTGAGGCAGTGCATTGCAGGAGTTGCGCTGCCCACTGCCCCCAGGCAGTGGGGCAGTGTATTGCAGAAGTTGCACAGCCCAATACCCCCAGGCAGTGGGGCAGTGCATTGCAGGAGTTCCGCTGCCCACTGCCCCCAGACAGTGAGGCAGTGCGTTGCAGGAGTTGCACTGTCCACTGCCCCCAGGCAGTGGGGCAGAGTAATGCAGGAGCCGCACTGCTCACTGCCCCCAGGCAGTGCGGCAGTGTATTGCCGGAGGTCCACTGCCCACTGCCCCCGAGCCAGTGCGGCGGTGCCTTGCAGGAGTTGCGCTGCCCACTGCCCCGAAGCAGTGCGGCAGTGTATTGCAGGAGCTGCACTGCCAACTGCCCCAAGGCAGTGAGGCAGTGCGTTGCAGGAGTTGCACTGCCCACTGCCCCCAGGGCAGTGAGGCGGTGCATTGCAGGAGTTCCACTGCCCGCTGCCCCCAGGCAGTGGGGCAGTGCATTGCAGGAGTTCCACTGCCCGCTGCCCCCAGGCAGTGAGGTAGTGCATTGCGGGAGTTTCACTGCCCACTGCCCCAGGGCAGTGAGGCGGTGCATTGCAGGAGTTCCACTGTCAACTGCCCACAGGCAGTGAGGCAGTGCGTTGCAGGAGTTGCACTGCCCACTGCCCCCAGGCGTTGAGGCGGTGCATTGCAGGAGTTCCACTGCCCACCGCCCCCAGGCAGTGAGGCAGTGCATTGCAGGAGTTGCACTGCCCACTGCCCCCAGGCAGTGAGGCAGTGCATTGCGGGACTTCCACTTCCCACTGCCCCCAGGGCACTGAGGCAGTGCATTGCAGGAGTTGCACTGCCCACTGCCCCCAGGCAGTGAGGCCGTGCATTGTAGAAGTTGCACCGCCCACTGCCCCCAGGCAGTGAGGCAGTGCGTGGCAGGAGTTGGAGTTGCACTGCCCACTGCCCCCAGGCAGTGAGGCATTGCATTGCAGGAGTTGCACTGCCCACTGCCCCCAGGCAGTGCGGCAGTGTATTGCAGGAGTTGCACTGCCCACTGACCCACGGCAGTGAGGCAGTGCATTGCAGAGGTTGCACTGTCCGCTGCCCCCAGGCAGTGAGGCAGTGCATTGCAAGAGTTCCACTGCCCACTGCCCCAGGGCAGTGAGGTAGTGCATTGCAGGAGTTCCGCTGCCCACTGCTCTGGGACAGTGAGGCAGTGCATTGCAGGAGTTGCACTGTCCACTGCCCCCAAGCAGTGGGGCAGTGCATTGAAGGAGTTCCACTGCCCACCCCAAGAAGACGGCCCCCCACTGGCCTTGCAGGAGACTCCGAACACCCCCTGGGCAGGACTCCCCGTCCCCCCCAGGCCGGTGCGCCTGGTTCTCTGAAGAAGATGGCCCCCCATTGCCCTGGCAGGAGGATCCGAACACCCCCTGGGCAGGACTCCCCGTCCCCCCCGGGCCGGTGCGCCCGGTTCTCTGAAGAAGATGGCCCCCCATTGGCCTGGCAGGAGACTCCGAACACCCCCTGGGCAGGACTCCCCGTCCCCCCCAGGCCGGTGCGCCCGGTTCTCTGAAGAAGATGGCCCCCCATTGGCCCTGGCAGGAGGCTCCGACCACCCCCTGGGCTGGACTCCCCGTCCCCCCCAGGCCGGTGCGCCCGGTTATTGGAAGATGATGGCTCCCCATGGGCCTTTGCAGGAGGTTCCGAACACCCCCTGGGCTGGGCTCCCCGTCCGCCCCAGGCCGGTGCACCCGGTTATTAGCAGATGACGCCTCCCCATGGGCCCTGCAGGAGGCTCCGACCACCCCCTGGCCTGGACTCCCCGTCCCCCCCAGGCCGGTGCGCCCGGTTCTCCGAAGATGATGGCGCCCCATAGACCCTAAAGGATGCCCCGACCGCCCCCTGGGTTGGACTCCCCATCCCCCAAGGCCGGTGCGCCCAGTAGTACATCCCCACAGGCCCGGCACTACACTCCGACCACCCATTGCAGGAGTTGCACTGCCCACTGCCCCCAGGCAGTGAGTGTAAGTGCGGCTAACCCCCATCTGCTCAGATTTTCACTGATCTAACCCAGATTGACTACATTTTGGTCATTTTCTTTGCTTCGGCGGAATCGCCGCCTCGCAGCTCAGTCTCAGGATCAGACCTATATATTTCTGATATGCCGGATCTGATTCCGCGGTCCATTCTCCGTAAATCCGCAGCGTTCCGATCATTTAGCTGGAATCGCCATTTGCCGCTGACGCGCGCTCGCGGGCCAGATCGGCCAAATATTTTTCACAATCGGATTTATTTAAATCTTTTCAGACAGTTTTGGACACTCAGAAGTATTTAGAATAATCCGCATCAATTTTCTTCATAGACTGGGATTTTCTGCCGGATAACACTCAACATGGATCTTGCTTCAGTTGTTGCTGCTCTCGCCTCCGTTGGTGTTCGAGTCTCCGGTTCTACCCCCAATAGCAACGTTCAGGTCGACTCCTCGCGTGCCTGCCCCACTGGTCTTGCCGGCCCCGAGCCCTCCGGCACCATCAACGACCCAGGGCAGCACTTTCATGGTAGCAGAGGCTACCTGAATGTTGTTCCTTTGGTGTCCCAACCACAGTTAGCTCCCCAGTACGGCCCCGTAGACCCCGCCGCTTCCGGAGAAGTAACGATTACGTTGCCCTGGTGCTGTGCGAACGAGGCCTTGAAGGGAATGCCTTGCGCAAGCCCAAGCTGCCCAAGAAGGGCACAAATCAGCAGCTGTGGGGACCCCAATTATCCTAATCCCAGTCGAAATTGGCCATCAAGCAGCTCGAATCTCCCAGCCTACGACGATGGCAACGCTCCGGTGGAGCTTACGGACCTGGCAGGTACCCACATCCCTTACCAATGTCCAACATTCGAGACCATCGAAGCCGACATTGACGACATTGAGATGGGTGGTCCAGGTGAGGTACCTAGCTATAATCGACCAGCCTCTTGGGCACAATGGGACAACCATTTGTCTTCAGAAGTGACCCGTAACCTTCAGAGCCTTGAGGCCCTTTGTCTATTAGCCACGTCTAAGCTGATAGGACAAGAAAGAATCGCCTCTGATTTTTTAATGGAATATTTTTTCCTTCTTCAAGAAGAAATTAATACCAGGATGTGGTGGCGTTCTCAAGAAGATGACTCTTTTGCCATTTTTTTGCAGATCTGGGAGGCAAGCCCCTTCCCGAAGGAGAAGACCAAGGCACCTGTTGCCGGGCCTTCCGCCCCTCATCCCCCTGTTTCCATCCGCGACGATCTAGCCGCCGCGGTTGAGGAAGGAATTTTAGAGGCAGCCAGGCAGGCAAGCCTGGAAATCAGGGCTGAAGGAGCTCCCCAAGTGGACTCCTGGCTGCGAACCACTGAGATTAGCGGTCCGACAGCCTGCTCAGGCCCTTCAGGACACGGTATGTACTGTCCTGCCGACTGCTCTTGCAGATCCCAGCGAGATACTGAGCTTCAATTGCTCAAAGATCAAATGCAACTCATCATTCAAACGCTGGGAATTAAAGATCTTTTCAAGACGCACATGCGATCTGAGGGCGCATCATCGGTGGAACAAGCAACAGAACCGTCGGAGGAGTCGACAGAAATTTTTTCAATTGCTCCTTCGGTGGACTCCAAGACCACCGATGCAAGGATCAGCAGGAACAAGCTAAAGGAAAGGGTTACAATCTCTCGATCTCAGAGTAGGACGGCGAAGGCTAGGACTGAGGCTCAGAATGCCAAGCGAACTGCCTCCCGTACTGCCCCTCCTGCTGCTGATTCCAATGCATTAGCCCAGCTGTTGCTCGCCCAGACCCTCGCCGGAGCTGGTGTGGCGAATGATGCCGCCAAGGTGTCTGCCATTACGGCCGGTGTTGGGCTGGATTCGCTTCTTAATCCCACTTCATTGCGACTTCGTCAGGTTGCCAAGCAACCGAAGTATAATGGAAACCCCAGACGTTGGCCTCAGTTCCAACGGGAATTTAAACTGTGGGTTAAGACTCAAAAACTCCAAGATGATCAGTTCCTGATGGCCCTCTTGGACTGCCTTGAGGGAGCGCCGGCCAACACTTGGCTCAGGACCTGGAGTGATCGTGAGGATTCAAGTTCCCCCCTTACCTTTGATGAGGTGTGGGAACAGTTGGAGGTACGTGGATCCCGGCTGCCAGAGGACCATTACCACCAGATGTTGAAGAATTTTCCTTCATTCTCTCGATTAATCTTGCACGAAGTGCAAGACAAAAGACAGCGCTTCTGGAATCTAGTGGAAGAATCTGAACATTCAGGCGAAAAATTTTCTAGTGCCGAGCTGAAAAATCTGATTTTTGACAAGATCCCCTCAGAAACTGCCGCCACCCTTCGGAATAAACAGTCCGAAGAAAAGGTCAAGACCTGGTGGGCGGAGGTCGAAGGCTTCGATGCCTCGGCCAACAGGTTCTCCGTCAGGGAATCACTTCAAAAGTGTTCCCCCACGTCGTTTACCAAGGTGAAATTCACTGAAAACACGTGGAAAATCAAGTTTAATGAACACGAGGATCGGGACTTGTTTGTCCAAGTCCTCAACAGGGGAGTAAGTTTCCATGGCCATCGCCTGAAGGCCAAGAACTGGGTGTTTTCGTTCACCCCGCAGGAACTCTGGGAAGAGGTTGAGCGGCTCGCTGACGCCGCCAATCAAAATTTCCATGAGGGTCTTGGGGGAAACAAGAATACCCAGCAAAACACCCAAAATGGGGCCCAAAAGGGCAACAAAAAGGTGAATGACACCCGGAATGTTCAGGATCACTGTAGCATCTGCCTTCTTTTAGGTTCTACGAACCGAGCTAAGTCGCATTCTACTGGTAATCACCGATGGTCTCCTTACGATCACAAGGTGATTGGTGAAAATATCAGTAACCCGCAGAATTCAGACAGGAATGACAGACAGGTGCATGGTGGAAAGGGGGGAAAAGGGAATCCGACCCCCTCCGGTGGAAACAAAAATACTGGAGGCCCTGGCGGGTCCCAAGGCACAGGAAATCGGACTCCATCCGGCTCCGGTGGGCAGCCGAACGGCCAGAAAAATCCCAATGGCAACGCCGGAGGCGGAAATCGAAATCCAGGCCAAACCCCTCAATCCGGTACAAACAAGGGAAATGCTCCAGGATCACAGGGTAAAGGTAAGGGAAATCCTTCGGGAACCCCTTTCTCTGCTAAGGGCAGAGGGCGTGGCGACGGTGGAGGTCCATCATCCGGCGGCCGTGGCCGTGGACGTGGAAAGGGCAACCATCGTGTGGATCAGGTCTCAGGTGCAGATCAGGTGTCCGATGCGGATCGAGATTACGTTGAAAATGCCTTGAACCCAGCAGATGATCCGTTCCAAGATGAGTGGGTCGACGAATCAGGGTGTGTTCACAACGTTAACGCAAACACTGGAGGTCAGAACGCCTAGGGGAGCCACGAAAATCGCCCCTCCCCAGGCGATTTCAGGCATGATCCCCAGATTCCAGATCGACCATTACTTGATGTAGGGTCGCTTGTCTCCTCTCCCCTGGATCCGGCAGCGGATCCTTCTGTTGTAGTGGACGAGGTTGGTGTACAGTCCAAGCACAGGGCTCGTCAGTTTGTCACAAAGCTGTGGGTCTCTGATTGCAAGGGAAATTTCCACCTCGCCACTTGTTTGTGTGACAATGGATCAGAGGTAAATCTCCAATCCAATTCTTTCTTACCCGACGACTGCGTGTTTGAGTCGCCTCATCCTGTTACCCTCGAGGGAGTTTCTGGACATTCTCTCGCAGGTGGGCAACGCGGTTGTTATATATCAACTCATTTGGTCGCTCAAGACCTTTGGGAAGAAGGTAATGTGGAGGAAGTTGTCCTTAAGGATGACTACTTCTATCGTGCCGACATAAAGTATGACCTTTACTTGGGCCATCCTTGGCTTCGCAAGAACAGGGTGGCGCCCGTAGGTCATCGGCGTTGTTTTTTGCTGGAGTCAGGTCCCTTGGAGCGTCCTGGATTTCGTTTTTTGCACGCAGAATTTTAAAAGTGCAGAAGAATTTTTGAAGCAAAAAGTTACATCAAAATTTGGCGAAGATGTCACCATTGCAGAGGTGAATGGGAGTGCCGATTACTCCCGAGAGTTAGAATGTCTTCGTAGGGACTCCCAGCCACGACGCCCTTCGCGCTGGCACTCTTCATCCTACAGAGTTGTCGACAAATGGCGCGATGCAATTTGTGAATATTTTCATGAGCAACCATTCCTTTTGGCCACAGTATGATGCCTTCGCTAACCGCAAGAACAAGCGCTTCGACAAGCATTTTCGCGACGCTTGGACCCATAAATGGGACAAGAAGTTATGGATTAATCCTCCGTTTCACTTAATCCAGCAGGTCATCCACAAAATCAAGCAAGATAAAACCCAGGCGATTTTAGTTGTGCCCTTGTGGGACGACAAGCCTTGGTTTCAGGAATTACAAGACATTTGTGTAGATTACATCGAACTTTTCAGGAAGATTAAGCTGTATGCCAGGGACGACACAGGTCCCCTGCAACAGCGGTCCTGGAGTTCGCTTGCATTCCTGGTGGATGGAAAGCTTTCTGACTCTAATTCTGCTGATTCTAGTACAGATTCCTGTGTTGGGTCTGAATCTGAGGTTGAGCGTGGTACTGATGATGAATCTATTTTTTCTGATTTTTGTCCGTCAGATACCCAAGGTGATCCAACGTCCAATGGATCCGCCTCGTCTCCCTCTTCCCCAATACGATCGACATCGAAAAGAATCTTCAGTACACGGGCGAAGAAAAATATTAAATCGCGCCGCAAATTCAGAGTTTTTTATGAAAAACCCTGTGTGGAAGCTTTCATAGATCCTTTCGAGGAGCTGGATCACGAAGATAATCTCTGGAATGTCGACACTCGACCCACCTATCTTCAAGAGGCAGTTGATACGGACCTGTTTAGGGACATCCGTAAGAAGATTCTTCCTGCCAAGGCCGAAGAAGTCGCCAAAGTTTTTTCGACAGTAATTCCTGGCGATCAGGTGGACACTGAATTGTGTTCCAAGGCAAGAGAAAAGATTTTTGAGGAACGGAAGGACACAACCCTTTCGGGGAAGTTGATCAGAGACCCCCCTGTCCGTGGGCAGTTCGGTGAAGCCTTCATCGAGCTTCGTGAAGGGTACAAGGCGAAGAAACAGCGCCCTTATGAGAACCATGGACATAAACATGAGATCCTCAGAAAAATCATCGAGAGAAATCTCAGGGAATTTGGTTGGCTTGAGGGTTGTATGACCAGCGAATGGTGCTGTGCACCCTTCACAGTCCCGAAGCCGCCGCCTGCAGACCAGAACACTATTGATGGTTGGCGAATGGTTGTTGGTTTTCGCAATCTCAACGCCGAAACCAAGGCGGATTCACACCCCCTGCCCCTCATTGAGGAGGAAATCGCCAAGAGGGCAAGAGGTCGTTTGTTTTCGGTGCTGGATCTCCGTCACGGCTTTCACCAAATGCCGTTGAGGAAGGACAGCCGACCTCTCACCTGTATGTGCACGCCATGTGGCCCAGTCCAGTGGACGGTCATCCCCATGGGCCTGAAGAACGCCCCTTCGTTTTTTCAAAGAATGATGGAGGATGTGCTTTTTACAGTCCATCCTGAGCTTCGTGCCTTCGTGAGTGTGTACATAGATGACATAATCATCGCGACAGAGGGGGAGGGACTGACCGAAGCTGAGCTGGTGGCCCTACATGAAAAGCAGCTGAACCAAGTTTTGGACATTCTGGATGCCAATCAGCTGATTTCCGGGCCAAAGAAGGGAAAATTATTTTTAAAATCAGTCGCATTTTGTGGTTCTCTTCTAGAGAATGGCACCCGACGACCCAGTCCAGGGAAGCTCGTCGCTATTCAGAAGTGGAAGCGCCCTGAGACGATCACGGAGTTGAGAGGATTCCTGGGTTGTTGCAATTTTTACCACACTTTTGTGCCGAATTATGCCAAATTTGCTGCCCCCCTCACTGAATTATTGAAGGTAGGGAGAGATGCAGGCAAGGCAGGTTCAAAGGTTCGTGTCAAGTGGACTGACGAGTGCGAGGAGGCCTTCCATCACTTGAAGGCGGCCCTCTGTGAAGTCGCCACGTTGCATGTGCCCCAGTTCGACCGACCCTTCTACATTAGAACCAACGCTTCTAGGTACGCGATCGGAGCTGTCCTTGAACAGGTTGATGAAGCCACCGGCGATCATTACCCTCTTGCATTTTGGTCACGGAAGCTAGCCCCACGCCAAATGCAATGGTCGCCGCGTGAGCAAGAAACGTATGCCATAGTTCGCGCTCTAAAAAAGTACCAATCGTGGGTTGGCACCAATCGAGTCGAGGTCCTGACGGATCATCGATCTCTGGAGTATTGGGCCACCGAACACATTGATACTGTCGCGAGCCCAGCTGGTCGACGGGCCAGATGCCACGAATTTCTCTCTCTGTTTGACCTCCATGTGTCGTACTTGCCTGGAAAACATAACACGGTAGCGGATGCTCTGAGCCGATGGGCTTACCCCGCCTCAGAGGGGCTGCAAAGTACCAACATCCATGGTACGGAGCAGGACCGCCATGTAATAATCGAGTGGGATCAAGAAGAAAAGAAACTCATTCGACGTGCATGCATGCAATGCGCTGTTAAACAGCACGCATTACCGTGCCAGGACATCACGGCCATCTCAGATCCGGCGCATGCTCATGAGATCTGCACCAAAACACTGAAAGTCGTGGAAAAAGTCACCGATCCCTCCTCAGGGAGTGTGAAACGGTTTGACTACACCCGACGAGTAAGTCGATTTCGGTTGATCCAGGGCATTAAGCGTCGAGATCCGGCCAAAACTCCACCCCTGCCTAAAGATTCCCTTATCATCCGTGACTGGACGTCCGATTATCT
This sequence comes from Eutreptiella sp. 'Long Island Sound 2002', assembly GCA_964036045.1. NCBI lineage: Eukaryota > Euglenozoa > Euglenophyceae > Eutreptiales > Eutreptiaceae > Eutreptiella > Eutreptiella sp. 'Long Island Sound 2002'. Next base: position 89,615,862 of record OZ038383.1, on the reverse strand, counting down.
GCAGGATCCCATGTTTAAAGAGGTCCTTGGAAATCTCAAATCCAAAGATGCTCACAAGGATGGGATTTTTTCTGAGTACTCGTTGGATGGGGGGAAGCTGTGGATGGAGGGTAAATTGTGGGTACCAGACGCCCTGGCCCCCCGAGTGTTAAACTGGTGGCATAAATGGGAGTCCCCCCACGCACATGGCCGTCGACTGTGGTCGATGATTAAACATAGGTTGTTTGGCTCACGGCTATATACTCATTGCATGAAAGTAGCCGCCGGATGTGCCCAATGTGCTGTCTCGACGCCCCCCAGCGCGAAGAAGCACGGTCATCTGAGGCCACATCCTATTCCGGCGCGCCTCTTTAACAGAGTCACCAGTGATTTCTTCTATCTCGGTGAACTCGATGACGAAGAGTGCCATTGGACTAATAAAAAAGTCAATGGTGTGCTCCTTATTCAGTGCCGTCATTCCGGCTACATTCAAGTGTTGCCTTGCAACATTGAGTCGATGACTGGCAAGGCTGCCGCTAAATGGTGCGCGCAGACCTGGATGGGAGGTTGAGACGTCCCATCCGAGGTGGTTACGGACTCAGGCAAAGAGTACACCTCCGAATGGTGGAAGGAATTATGTGCTCGCCTTGGAATCCACCACCTCAGGTGTGAAATGCACTCGCATCGAGCGCTGCCTGGCGAAAGAGCCGGCCGCTCTATTATAAATATGCTTCGTAAGGAGCTCGCGAGTGAGAAGGATTTCCACTGGCTTGAAGTTCTGTTCGCATTGCTTCGCCGTTACCACAACACGCCTTTGTACCATGGCCTTTCTCCAAATGAAATTGTCTTTGGACGAAAGAAGTGTTGGTGGAACATGCCGTTGAATAATCCTCGCCCCTGTAAAGATGCTTTGTTGTTTTTGGACGACGTCCAACGAGCAGATAAAACTGTCTCGAAATTAATTGATAAGCATCAAGCTGACTGGCTTTGGGTTCAGAATCAAGGTCGAAAAAACCCCCACAATTTTGAAGTCGATGATCGAGTTTGGCTTCGAAAATCCGAAACCACCCTGGACGGAGATGACAAGCTTCTTCCCTTGTGGGAGGGGCCATTCGCTGTTACAGCGCGTCTTGGTGAGAATCGGTGGAGGATTCGTGTGGATGTCAGCAGGGAAATTGACGTTTCGGGAGATCGCCTCAAGAGAGAGATCCCCTCCCCCAAGGATCGGGTTAAACCCCTTTTTTGGACTTCGAAAATTTTGTCAGATCGGGTCATCGAAGGGGGAAAGTACGAACTCAAGAGGATTGTTGAAGCAAGACGTGACGCCAAGGGCGAATGGGAATTTCTATGTGAGTGGAGGGGCTTTGATTCCAGTCACAACAACTGGGAACCAGCCCATTCTTTTGTCCATGGATACACCAAGGGGTTCATCGACTTCCTCAAGAAGCACCCCGAAATTGGCGTACTCCTGACAGATTGTTTGTCGAAACCAGACAGACAAGTGGAGAGCGACGGAAAAAGACCTGTGGTGAATCGAGATCCAGCCTTTTACGGCCCTCATTCGTCACATTCCAGGGCTGATCCGTCGATCCCCCCTCCTGCGGTCAGGCCAGCCCAGGAGCCAAATGAGGACCAAGCTTCGAGTTCGGCCGCTGATTTGCAGCGCCCAAGCCGTACGAGGGCCCGACCAGATCGGTTGGTGGTCACATGTATTCGTGCTTGGCCGAATTCGACTTCGTAAAACCACATTCTGCTCAATCCACTGTTCATTCTTCCTGATTATGTCATGATGTGGAGAACTGCAAATGTTTGATAATTTGACGTCAATCAACTTTTCTTTGGGCTCCGTTCGGTAGCGTATCGAAAACCGAAAGCCACGGAGTGTGCTGCCGTGTTCAGAAAAAACCAAACTCAGGCTTAATTCAGGCAGATTCGGGGTAATCTTGTCTCTGTTGGTCTGTGCATCTTTGGAATTTGGCTACTCGTGCAGATGGAAGCAAATGTACATAATAAAAACGCTGGCCAGCGACATTCACCCCTACAGGCACCCCCTGTAGTACTGGCTGCACCAGATGCGACGCCAGGAACTCAGATCTTACCTTCATTTGCCGTGATGCAGAAGCCAAAGTCCAGATTCAGATCCAGGATCCTCAAATTTGCCTTGAATTTCTCAGGTTTGTCCATCATTCTGTGCAACAGTGGAACCAAAACACGAAACCCAGACGTCAATTGTTCAGACAACCTTCAGATAGGAGCTCTAGGGACTTCTAACAGCAACCTCTGAAGTCCGTAAGCTTCGTTGTATTTTTGGCACACGCCAATGTGAGCTCAATCCGACCTGAAACTGTCGAAAATGGTGAATCCAAGTGTCTTGTGGGACTCATTCGAAAGATTGGCCTTGTCCAAGTCGATTGACACCGCCGCCACTGTAAATAAAGGACTCTTCGGTGTCTCTCAGTTATATACTGTCAGTAAAGCGCCTTCAGCGAACCTTCGGCGCGTTACATGCCAAGGATCCAGGGCCAGCATGTCCCATCATGATGCATCATCACATGATCCACATTTTGATGGAATCTGTTGGATGCTCGCGAACCAACGTGCCGGAAAGCACAATTGAGCTGAATAAACGACAATATATATTGACTCTAGTCTAAACGAAAGTGTTAGTAGTTTCAGTTCTAGACATTCCGCTTCATTTCACCTCCATCTCATGAATTTGCTGATTTTAGGACAATTTAGGTTGATTTCCTTGACATCTCCCCTCATTCCTCGAAGATCTGTTTAGATCTAAGTGCACGGAAAATCATCCTTACCTTCTGTGGTTCACTTAGGGTCTGTAGACTACGTTTGTAATTGTTTGCCCTCTCTGTGATTGTTTAATCTCCTTCATCTTTGCCCAAATTAATTCCCAATCTTCCTGAATCTTGTGATCATCCACCAGATGCGCCAAATCTGAAGCACATGCTGCACTTTTCAGAACGAGAAAAGCGGGAATAACACGATGTAGAGTTCGGCGAGGACACCGTAGCGTGCCCGCGACAGCGAAACTGTGCCAGAGCGCTGAGATATCACTCCATTTCTTGATTCCCCCACTCGATCCACCAATAATCTACCTCACTCTCAACCAGTGCATGGTTTGGTATCGATTCTCGATACGTTTACATGCTTTTTAGCCCTTGACCTAATGTTTTACTGCACGGAGGACTGTTCGTCACTCCTCATTCTGTCTCATTTCAGGTTCATCCAGCCTGATTCAGTGCCAATTCAGCCCAAATCAGGTCAGATCAAGCAGATTTCGCCCCATCGAGGCTACATTTCTATTTTTTTCTGGGACTTACCCGCACTACGTTCTTCGTTGACGTAGCGACACACCCCAGTGTGTTTTTGGAGGGGGAGTGTAAGTGCGGCTAACCCCCATCTGCTCTGATTTTCAGTGATCTAACCCAGATTGACTACATTTTGGTCATTTTCTTTGCTTCGGCGGAATCGCCGCCTCGCAGCTCAGTCTCAGGATCAGACCTATATATTTTTGATATGCCGAATCTGATTCCGCGGTCCATTTTCCGTAAATCCGCCGCGTTCCGATCATTTAGCTGGAATCGCCATTTGCCGCTGACGCGCGCTCGCGGGCCAGATCGGCCAAATATTTTTCACAATCGGATTTATTTAAATCTTTTCAGACAGTTTTGGACACTCAGATGTATTTAGAATAATCCGCATCAATTTTCTTCATAGACTGGGATTTTCTGCCGGATAACACTCAACATGGATCTTGCTTCAGTTGTTGCTGCTCTCGCCTCCGTTGGTGTTCGAGTCTCCGGTTCTACCCCCAATAGCAACGTTCGGGTCGACTCCTCGCGTGCCTGCCCCACTGGTCTTGCCGGCCCCGAGCCCTCCGGCACCATCAACGACACAGGGCAGCACTTTCAGTGAGGCAGTGCATTGCAGGAGTTGCACTGCCCACTGCTCCCAGGCAGTGAGGCAGTGCGTTGCAGGAGTTCCGCTGCCCACTGCCCCAGGGCAGTGAGGCAGTGCATTGCAGGAGTTGCGCTGCCCACTGCCCCTAGGCAGTGGGGCAGTGTATTGCAGAAGTTGCACTGCCCAATACCCCCAGGCAGTGGGGCAGTGCATTGCAGGAGTTCCGCTGCCCACTGCCCCCAGACAGTGAGGCAGTGCGTTGCAGGAGTTGCACTGTCCACTGCCCCCAGGCAGTGGGGCAGAGTAATGCAGGAGCTGCACTGCTCACTGCCCCCAGGCAGTGCGGCAGTGTATTGCCGGAGGTCCACTGCCCACTGCCCCCGAGCCAGCGCGGCGGTGCCTTGCAGGAGTTGCGCTGCCCACTGCCCCGAAGCAGTGCGGCAGTGTATTGCAGGAGCTGCACTGCCAACTGCCCCCAGGCAGTGAGGCAGTGCGTTGCAGGAGTTGCACTGCCCACTGCCCCCAGGGCAGTGAGGCGGTGCATTGCAGGAGTTCCACTGCCCGCTGCCCCCAGGCAGTGGGGCAGTGCATTGCAGGAGTTCCACTGCCCGCTGCCCCCAGGGCAGTGAGGTAGTGCATTGCGGGAGTTTCACTGCCCACTGCCCCAGGGCAGTGAGGCGGTGCATTGCAGGAGTTCCACTGTCAACTGCCCCCAGGCAGTGAGGCAGTGCGTTGCAGGAGTTGCACTGCCCACTGCCCCCAGGCGTTGAGGCGGTGCATTGCAGGAGTTCCACTGCCCACTGCCCCCAGGCAGTGAGGCAGTGCATTGCAGGAGTTGCACTGCCCACTGCCCCCAGGCAGTGAGGCAGTGCATTGCGGGACTTCCACTTCCCACTGCCCCCTGGGCACTGAGGCAGTGCATTGCAGGAGTTGCACTGCCCACTGCCCCCAGGCAGTGAGGCCGTGCATTGTAGAAGTTGCACCGCCCACTGCCCCAAGGCAGTGAGGCAGTGCGTGGCAGGAGTTGGAGTTGCACTGCCCACTGCCCCCAGGCAGTGAGGCATTGCATTGCAGGAGTTGCACTGCCCACTGCCCCCAGGCAGTGCGGCAGTGTATTGCAGGAGTTGCACTGCCCACTGACTCAGGGCAGTGAGGCAGTGCATTGCAGAGGTTGCACTGTCCGCTGCCCCCAGGCAGTGAGGCAGTGCATTGCAAGAGTTCCACGGCCCACTGCCCCAGGGCAGTGAGGTAGTGCATTGCAGGAGTTCCACTGCCCACTGCTCTGGGACAGTGAGGCAGTGCATTGCAGGAGTTGCACTGTCCACTGCCCCCAAGCGGTGGGGCAGTGCATTGCAGGAGTTCCACTGCCCACTGAAGAAGATGGCCCCCCACTGGCCTTGCAGGAGACTCCGAACACCCCCTGGGCAGGACTCCCCGTCCCCCCCGGGCCGGTGCGCCCGGTTCTCTGAAGAAGATGGCCCCCCACTGGCCTTGCAGGAGACTCCGAACACCCCCTGGGCAGGACTCCCCGTCCCCCCCAGGCCGGTGCGCCCGGTTGTCTGAAGAAGATGGCCCCCCATTGCCCTGGCAGGAGACTCCGAACACCCCCTGGGCAGGACTCCCCGTCCCCCCCGGGCCGGTGCGCCCGGTTCTCTGAAGAAGATGGCCCCCCACTGGCCTTGCAGGAGACTCCGAACACCCCCTGGGCAGGACTCCCCGTCCCCCCCAGGCCGGTGCGCCCGGTTCTCTGAAGAAGATGGTCCCCCATTGGCCTGGCAGGAGACTCCGAACGCCCCCTGGGCAGGACTCCCCGTCCCCCCCGGGCCGGTGCGCCCGGTTCTCTAAAGAAGATGGCCCCCCATTGGCCCTGGCAGGAGGCTCCGACCACCCCCTGGGCTGGGCTCCCCGTCCCCCCCAGGCCGGTGCGCCCGGTGATTGGAGGAGTTCCTCTGCCCACTGCCCCCAGGCAGTGAGGTAGTGCATTGCAGGAGTTCCACTGCCCGCTGCCCTCAGGCGGTGCGGTAGTGTGTTGCAGGCCTTCCACTGCCCACTGCCCCAGGGCAGTGAGGTAGTGCATTGCAGGAGTTGCACTACCCACTGCCCCCAGGCAGTGAGGCAGTGCATTGCAGGAGTTCCACTGCCTACTGCCCGAGGGCAGTGAGGCAATGCATTGCAGGAGTTGCACTGCCCACTGCCCCCAGGCAATGCGGCCGTGTATTGCAGGAGTTGGACTGCCCACTGCCCCCAGGCAGTGGGGCAGTGCATTGAAGGAAGTCCACTGCCCACTGCCCCCAGGCAGTGAGGCAGTGTGTTGCGGGAGGTCCACTGCCCACTGCCCCCAGGCAGTGGAGCAGTGCATTGAAGGAGGTCCACTGTCCACTGCCCCAAGGCAGTGGGGCAGTGTATTGCAGGAGTTGCACTGCCCACTGCCCCCGGGCAGTGAGGCAGTGCATTGCAGGAATTGCACTGCCCACTGCCCCCAGGCAGTGGGGCAGTGCATTGCAGGAGGTCCACTGCCCACTGCCCCCAGGCAGTGCGGCAGTGCATTGCAGGAGTTCCACTGCCCACTGCCCCCTGCCCACAACAACAGTGCAGCAGGGTAAACACAGTGCAGTGTGGTGCAGAGCACCAAGCAGTGCGGCACCACGCAGAAGGCACTGGTGGTGCAGCGCGGCACGCAGGGTGCAGTGGGCAAATGAGACCCTGTGTGACTGCGCGCAGGCGTCGGCAAGGCAGCGTCGGCCAAGTGCGAGAGTGCACTGGTCTGGCTATGCCACAACACACTTACACACAGCGCGCACACAACACACACAGCCCAGCCCGTTTACCTGTACCCGTGGGTAGACATCCCGGCCTTTTGCCCTTTGGTAACAGCGCTTCGGCACATTACAACTACACAACACGCCGCAAGGCGACAAAAGACAACAACAAGCGATGCAGGACAACGTCACAAAACAAGAAACACCACAACCCAACGAACAACCATACAACACCACACAACACAACGAAATCCACTGCCCACTGCTCTGGGACAGTGAGGCAGTGCATTGCAGGAGTTGCACTGTCCACTGCCCCCAAGCGGTGGGGCAGTGCATTGCAGGAGTTCCACTGCCCACTGAAGAAGATGGCCCCCCACTGGCCTTGCAGGAGACTCCGAACACCCCCTGGGCAGGACTCCCCGTCCCCCCCGGGCCGGTGCGCCCGGTTCTCTGAAGAAGATGGCCCCCCACTGGCCTTGCAGGAGACTCCGAACACCCCCTGGGCAGGACTCCCCGTCCCCCCCAGGCCGGTGCGCCCGGTTCTCTGAAGAAGATGGCCCCCCATTGGCCTGGCAGGAGGATCCGAACACCCCCTGGGCAGGACTCCCCGTCCCCCCCGGGCCGGTGCGCCCGGTTCTCTGAAGAAGATGGCCCCCCACTGGCCTTGCAGGAGACTCCGAACACCCCCTGGGCAGGACTCCTCGTCCCCCCCAGGCCGGTGCGCCCGGTTCTCTGAAGAAGATGGTCCCCCATTGGCCTGGCAGGAGACTCCGAACGCCCCCTGGGCAGGACTCCCCGTCCCCCCCGGGCCGGTGCGCCCGGTTCTCTAAAGAAGATGGCCCCCCATTGGCCCTGGCAGGAGGCTCCGACCACCCGCTGGGCTGTACTCCCCGTCCCCCCCAGGCCGGTGCGCCCGGTGATTGCAGGAGTTCCTCTGCCCACTGCCCCCAGGCAGTGAGGTAGTGCATTGCAGGAGTTCCACTGCCCGCTGCCCCCAGGCGGTGCGGCAGTGTGTTGCAGGAGTTCCACTGCCCACTGCCCCAGGGCAGTGAGGTAGTGCATTGCAGGAGTTGCACTACCCACTGCCCCCAGGCAGTGAGGCAGTGCATTGCAGGAGTTCCACTGCCTACTGCCCGAGGGCAGTGAGGCAATGCATTGCAGGAGTTGCACTGCCAACTGCCCCCAGGCAATGCGGCCGTGTATTGCAGGAGTTGCACTGCCCACTGCCCCCAGGCAGTGGGGCAGTGCATTGAAGGAAGTCCACTGCCCACTGCCCCCAGGCAGTGAGGCAGTGTGTTGCGGGAGGTCCACTGCCCACTGCCCCCAGGCAGTGGAGCAGTGCATTGAAGGAGGTCCACTGCCCACTGCCCCAAGGCAGTGGGGCAGTGTATTGCAGGAGTTGCACTGCCCACTGCCCCCGGGCAGTGAGGCAGTGCATTGCAGGAATTGCACTGCCCACTGCCCCCAGGCAGTGCGGCAGTGCATTGCAGGAGTTCCACTGCCCACTGCCCCCTGCCCACAACAACAGTGCAGCAGGGCACACACAGTGCAGTGTGGTGCAGAGCACCAAGCAGTGCGGCACCACGCAGAAGGCACTGGTGGTGCAGCGCGGCACGCAGGGTGCAGTGGGCAAATGAGACCCTGTGTGACTGCGCGCAGGCGTCTGCAAGGCAGCGTCGGCCAAGTGCGAGAGTGCACTGGTCCGGCTATGCCACAACACACTTACACACAGCGCGCACACAACACACACAGCCCAGCCCGTTTACCTGTACCCGTGGGTAGACATCCCGGCCTTTTGCCCTTTGGTAACAGCGCCTTCCGCACATTACAACTACACAACACGCCGCAAGGCGACAAAAGACAACAACAAGCGATGCAGGACAACGTCACAAAACAAGAAACACCACAACCCAACGAACAACCATACAACACCACACAACACAACGAAATACTATACCACACAACGAACCGCCACGAAACAACACACAATGCGACAGCAGACGACACCACCCGAGACAACACGACACCACCCAACGCCACACAGCAGAACACAAAACACGCCAAGACACAACACAACGACACAACCATACGGCACCACACGGCCCAACACAATACTACGCAACACGACACAACGACACGTGACACAACACAGCGCCACACAACCGACCGCAACATTCTCGAGCACAACGTGGCACAACCCGCCACGACATGACACGACGCAGCGCACCACCTACGTCTACCCTGTGTGCCGCAGCTCTTCCGCATGGCAGACCGACCCCAAAGCAACGAATAAGGGGCGCAGCGCAAAGGAAGAACAGCGCCGAGACCAATAAGCTCCACTACAGGGGAAGGACAGAACCCAGGCGACACCGAAGCCAAGGCCGAGGCCAAGGGTAAGAGGTATGCACCCCGCCCGCCCTGTATGTAGTACACACACACATGTAACAACGCGCAGCATGAGGTACACAGACATGCAGCACCTCAGCGCCCAAGTACATGGCGCACAAGAAAGACCACACACGCAACACAAACATAGGACATGATGGAGCAGGAGCGCCAGGACGACGCCCAGGAGGAACCCACAACGCCTACGCCAAGCATGATGACAACGACCACGACCCGAGAGGGGGCACAACACCCAGCCGACCTCAACTACCTCATCAGCCCCAGCGACAGGAGCCGAGGACAAGCACCAGGCGCACACACCCCAAGCCCCACCCACACGGTGTACAGCGCACACCGGGGAGCAACGACCCAATGGCACACGGGCCATTACCCCAGCACCACCGACACAACCAGACCCCAAGGGGAGAGGGCGACAGGGGAGCGAACTGCACAACGGCAACTGGTGGACCCGGAACCAGACCACGCCCCTTCACAACGTACCGACTACAGCGCCCGCGCCACGGACCAAACCGCAAGCACCACATAACGCGAGCGTACCCCGAGCCTGCACCGCACGGAGTACAGCACCCAAAACACGGACTACAGTCACATACCATGGCGCGACGGCAACGACCTCGACAGCCCCAGCGATAGGAGCCGAGAACGAGAGCCAGGCGCACACACCCCACACCCCATCCACACGGTGTACAACGCACAACGGGAAGGACCCCGACCCACCCATGCAACGACCCAATGGTGCACCGACCACTGCCCCAGGACGGCCAACACAACCGGGCCCCACGGGGAGAGGGAAACCAGAGGGCGAACAGCACAGGGACGACTGGACCCGGAACCGGACCACACCCCATCATAACGCACAGACTACAGCGGCCGAGCCACAAACCGAACCACAAGCACCACATCGCGCCAGCGTACCCCGAGCCCGGACCGCACGGAGTATGGCGCCCAAACCACGGACTACTGCCACACACCTCAACACAAGGCACAGCAACACGACGACGGGGACAATGTCCCGGGGCCAGAACCACAAACGGCGCCGTTGACCATGGAGGCAACGCAGCGATGCACACCTGAGGACCACACACACGAAGCAGCACTATCCGTGTCCAGCGGAAAATCCAGCACCGCCCTGGAAACCCACTCCCAAGTGTCCACCCCTGCCGAAGCCATTAACCCGCCCCCGGAATCACTACCCAGTGGCCTTGACATCCCCGTGACCCACGAACCCATGGACCTTGACAACGATCCACTGCAGCACAGCATCCAACGCGTACTGCAGGCGGCGGCCCCCGTGCACCAACGACCCACATGGAGCTTGTACCGAGCACTCAACGAAACGGACCAACGGATAACGGGAACAGAAGGGAACCAGAACCCAGGAAGGTACATCCACGAGCTGCAACAGGGCATACAAGACGCCCGTCAACAGTCGCCGTAAGCAGTGGTGGTGCAGGGACGGGTATCCAAAACTGGAGCCTGGATGAACCTCGCGGGATCCCGACACGCGCAGGAAGCCCTGACCTTCATCCAAGAATGCGATGCTCCACCGCCAGCAACCCACGAAGAAACAGCGGCGGCTCTCGTCCTAACCCTGCACAGCTGGACTCGGGGCCAAACCATTGTCCTACACGACAAGACGGGGCCCCCCTATGCACGCACCGCAACATGCCGACCGACCAACGCGTCAGCGGGCGAAGCCCACCTGGAATGGACACCCGAACGAGAAGACGACGAATACACCCTGGTGCACTCCACCCGCCACGGGAACAGGGTGGCCGACAGGAAAGAGCCCACACCTGAACCGACCACAACCCCCCCCAACGAGACAAGCTCCCCGACACTGGACCCTATACAAACAACTGGCCCATGCCCGCACCCTAGCGGAGCACAGTATCCAACCGTACACGGACGCTGCGTACGTGGAACGCATGCTACAAGACTGGACCAAGTACGAAACGGAGATCCTGGAGGGACACACGGGGCCACCGGATACCACGCCCCGTACAACATGGGACAGCGTAGTGCCAGACAAAGACATTGGGGCGCGGGCTACGACCGTTCGAACCCCGTTCGAAGACCGTTCGAAGCCCGATCAGCCGTTCGGGGACGACTACGACCCCGCCATCACGAACGCAATCCTGGCCTACCACAGCTGGTCCACCCAGCAAAGCATCCACCTTCACAGCCCGCACGACGATCCACGCGAGTGGCACCCTGTGGGACCACCAGCGGTTGAGTTGCATCTGCACGAAGACGCAACAACCGGGGCACACAGCATCACCAGCCTTAGGCCGACGGCGCCGCAACCGATACCGGAACCACATATACCCCCCAGCCCAACTAAACCCCAAACGCCCCCGCAGAACAACTCCCCACAAAGACAGCAAAGCCCACTGGCCCAGAAAGGGACTGAACATGCAGCGCCACCGCGACCATCCAACATCCCGCCAAATCCCTCACCACCCGCCACTTCCCGGATAACTGCCAACTGCCCCGAGAGGGGAACCACACCCGGAGCAGGACAACAACATGTTGATTACCGACGGGCAACATCGATTGGAAGAAAGTCTTCCCGGGAGTAACAACGATGGAAATCATGCACCTCCTCGCGCCGAACCAGGTACAACTAACACAGGCCGTGCACCTTTTCATAACCACCGAAGGCACGGCCACCGTTGAGGGCACAGCCCTGGAAGACGACGACCAAACTCCCCAGGCACGACCCACACAAGCTGTCTGGGTAAAGGCGACAGCGAACACCAACATTGCCGTAGACCCCGACCCGGAGTGGACAGCTGTCCACCATACCCTGGACTGCGCCGAAAACGACCCCGCGCTGACAGACTGGCAGACACGGTGGGCCGCCGAAGCCGACCGCCTCGACGACGTCACCCTCGAAGACACCCTCACGCCGCAGACCATGGAGCCCGCGGGACGCGCCGCCCGTACACACCGGGGCGCCACCAAGCATGGTGCCCCAGGTCGCTGAACCCACACTGCCGCCCACCGTCACCGCGCTCGCCAAGGCAGCCCAAGCCATGGCGCACAGGGAGGGTGCCCCACAGGACTCGACGCCGAACATCCTCGTCGTGCATCGCGCCCACCACAAGGCCAACAAAGCACAGCACACAGGACGCCAAATACACCCACCAATACGATACAAAGCTGGCAACCTTCAGCCCCACAGCCCATGGATGGTACACTTCGTCGTAGAAGACCACGGGGACAATCGGAAAGGCACGGAAGTACAAATCACACACGCCCTGGCGCACACACACCTCCACTACACCGTCCTTACCTCAAACATAATCGTCACCTGAGACGCAGCACAGACGTTCACATACAAATTGCTGGCCGACACAGAAGGCACAGCATACAAGGTATACACCTGGGCACGATACGGGGACCTGCCAGCCCCCATTTGGCAGCCGGACCCATCCTGGCACCAACGTGGGGAGCAATGCTACCGGTGCCCACGGCATACCGCCCCCCAACATCATTTACTCCGCCCTCGCAAACGCCAGGATGCCCCTCATCCATACGGGCTGCCCCGTCCCGGATGACACCACCCACCGCAGGACGTGGGGAACCATCAGAAAGGCCCTGCACCAGGACATCGACTGAGACCAGGGCACCTGGCTCGACCCGGGCTCCGTCACCATCAGGGCGGGGGGATGGTTGAAGAACCTCAACCGCCACAACCTGCGCAGGGTGGCGGGGCCCTACATACTGTACCCCGTACCCCACGGCATGGATGATCACTGCCAAGGGTTCCGGCCCGGGGACCCCCCCTGCGGGCACCCCTGCCCCCACGCCCTGTTCCAACCATTACCCCCACAGCCTGCCCCACTCCCAGGTATATACCTCAACGCCGTAGCAGGCGCCAAGGGAGTGTACCTCACGGCGGGAGACACCGCGGGCCAAGCCATCCCCCTCGGTCAGGTGCACCACATGGCCATGGGACCACGATCGTCCAACACCGACAAACCACGTCATTCGTTTGCGAGGCGCGGCGCGCGCGTCCCCAGGCCCGCGGACCCGAACGCCCCGGGCCCCAACAGAGCGCTGCTACACCTCACCATGAAACACACGGACCAGTTCCCGGCCACCCTGGCGGGAGAAAAGCACTTCATCGTGGAAGGCCTAACGGACGATGTCATCACCCTAGCGACCAACATCCTGGCGGCCGCCACGGATGCTTGGGACGATGCTGGGGGACACCCCACGGCACGTAAGGACAAGGTGCAGGAAAGGGAAGACATCCGGACGCCGGACCTTGTGGACCATATGGAGCAGCTAACCAGCCCACCAGAGCAACGCAACCGAAAGACCGAAGGTCCGAAGGTCACTGACTGGACAATCCTCGACAACTCCCAAAACCGCCGCACGGTGACACTACCGTGCCACCAACACACCTGGTGGGTCGCAAAATGGAACGCCACAGGAACAACAGACAGAGTCCAAACATTCACACCAGAAGCGAGGACAGCAACCCCACTGGCACTGGGGGACTGTTTCAGCCACTCCACCCACAACACCGACCAGCCCCTGGTGCACTGGTTGGCCCTCAAGACGGGTATGCACTGTACGGTGGATGCCCCAACCACAGACACCACACTACACGCGACATGGCTCAATCTCACTCTCAACCAGTCAGCCTACATACGCAAATACGGCACATTACAGGCGGAACGCTGGATGTTCTCGCCCACGGACACGGAACAAACTCTCAAACATCGCACCACCAACTTGCAAGAACATGCGATCAACCTTCGAGGTATGCACAGACCCCGTGAGGGCCAAGGACCGGCATACAGCATCTTCCACAACTTCCACAACCGCAACGCGCCGAAGCCAGCCCCCAAGCCGGCGCCAGAACAAGCCCGGCCCAAGCCAAGGCCTCGTCCTGAGGGGGAGGGCATCCCCGCCCGCCGGGCCAAACGACCCAATCCAGCGCCGAAAACGGCCCCAGTGCCGCCGCCGCCCGAACCACAGCCGAAGCCAAAGCCCCAGGCATGCCCATTCTTCACGATGGCGGAACGTAACGCCATGCACCCCGAATGGCCAGACGGCGCAGAAGTACAAGGGGTATTCGGAGCCACGCTTAAAGGACAACCAAAACAGTTCGTATGGTTCCGGGGCAAGATGAAGGGACGACTGGCCATGTCAGGCCAACATGGCAATCTGCAGCTGAAGATCGCATGGCAAGCGCTCCCGGAGTGGAGCGAGAAGGCGGAAACCAAGAACCTCGAGCTCCGGGACGACAGGCCGTTCCCGGAGTGCCCAGTACAGCTCCGCACGCCCACCAACCGAGTGCCACCGGGCACCGTCTGGACAGGTGACGTGCCACAGGCATGGCTGGCGGAGCCAAATATCCCCGACGAGCAACGGCTGACGACAGCGATCGACCTCAAACTACACCTGGGACAATGACTACTACCCCGCGCAACGGCCCCCCCAGGGACCGCCAGGGCGCGCACCCATGAAGTCATCAATGCGCTCATCACCCTCATGTCCCTCAACGAACCAGGCGCCCTGTACCACGCAGCCAAAGCTCCGGACCTGCAATACGTGCCTGTCATGGCGGGATGTGACCCAGATGCCATGTTGTGGCAGGAACAGGCCCTCAAAACCCAAGTGACCACCCCAGCCTCACCCCCATCCTCGCTAGGACAGGACACCAATACCGCACCACATGGGTCAAGGGGGTGCCCATATCCCACAAAAGTGGGGTCCAAGTTCATGTCCAGCACCACCTGGGCGTACACGGCCGCGTGGCAGCATACGAACTGGTCGGCCCGACGTGGCAGCTGAACGTCATAAACGTTCATGCCCCCCTTGGAGACGCCACAGAGACATTCCTCGAACACCTCATGGACGCCTACCGGCACTCGCCATGATGGGGCCGACTGTCATCATAGGAGACCTCAACGCGGCCCCATCAATGGACTATGGCGGGGGGTGGCAAACGCCCGAGGACACAGCGGTGCAAATGGCCATGCAACACATGGGCCTATAGGACGTCACGGCCTCCCTACGAGGCCAGCCCTCACACCGACCACCGCTACCAGGCTCAGCACATTCCCGCATCGACTTCTGCTACGCAGACCCGGCACACGTCGAGGTAACACGGGTGCGCTACCACGACCTGCCATCCAAGATCACTGGACATCGCCCCCTGGAGGTACAAATCAGGGTGCTTCAAGTGCCCCCGGCCTCCAAGGAAGACATGGACCATGACGAACAACCACCTATTAGGCCACCAGACGAGCACGACACACACAGATGGATGGCGTACTACCGCACGGTGCAGCGCATCCAGGGCCAACAAGCCAAGACTGACCTCAACCTTGCCATGCGACAAGTGGCCACGGCGTGCGGCCTGCACGGGGGACACCGGTACACACAGGACAATGCCACCCCGCATCAGGACCTGCGATCCATGCACCTATGATCTTAGCAGCTGTTTTTTCCCAAAATTCAAAAAGTCGACAGAAAGGAGTTTTTCGCGGGAAATGAGCGATTTTTTTGGTTTCTACGGCCCCAAAATAGGGGGGGGGGTCCTCCTACCCAAATTTTGTCCCAAAATATCAAAAACCTTGAAATTTGGCCTATTTTGGTGTATTTTTGCCTGCTCTGGGCTGGTCCTGCAGAACAGTGCTGCACACCAGTGTACCTGCCTATAGAGGACTTTTGATA
This sequence comes from Eutreptiella sp. 'Long Island Sound 2002', assembly GCA_964036045.1. Classification (NCBI taxonomy): domain Eukaryota; phylum Euglenozoa; class Euglenophyceae; order Eutreptiales; family Eutreptiaceae; genus Eutreptiella; species Eutreptiella sp. 'Long Island Sound 2002'. The sequence goes on along the minus strand of OZ038383.1, from coordinate 89,600,101 downwards.
GAAATTCCAATTTTCTTTGGATTCTCTGGCCCCAAAATAGGGATGGGGGGGTTCCTCCCACCCGAGCGTTCTCCCAAACCATCAAAAACCCTGGAATTTGGCCTATTTCGGAGTATTTTTGTCTGCTCTTGGGTGGTGTAGCAGAACAGTGCTGCACAACAGTGTACCTGTATAGTATAGTATAGGCACGAAAAAACCATGAATAGGTGTTGTACCCAGAGGGACCAAAAGTAACCTTTTGTTTTAATTGTACACCCCCCAAATAGCAGGGGGGGGGTTCCTCCTATCCCATTGTTCCCCAAAAAAAACAACCTAAGCCTCAAACATGTGTGTGTACGGTGATAGGCACGCAAAAGCCTACCTATGAACCATATGGAAATGGACCACAAAACGGTGCAAAAGAGGGCCAAAAACACCTCAACTGTTCATTGCTCATCCCATTCTTATGCACATACTATCATATTTTATGTAGTTTCTTGGCGTATTATGCTTTTTTGCAACGAGCACCCTCCCATCGGGAGGGGGGGTGGTTCAGCTGCTTGTTTCAGGCTAAAAAAAACAAACAATTTTTGATAAAAAAATGGCTATTTTCGCCGATTTTGTTGAAAAATGGCAGATTTTGGGGCATAAGAATGCTGTAAATTGTGTTTGGGCAATCGGTGTGTCCACACGGCATGCTGTTTTGCATCCAGCACCCTCAATAGGGGGGGGGGGGGGCTCTGCAACTGCCTGTCTGAGGCCAAAATACTCAATTTTTGACCAAGAAACGGCCATTTTTGGCAGTTTTTCCATGAAAAATAGCAAATTTTGGTGCATACAGATGCTGTAGATTGTGCTTTCGTAGTCCGTGCATGCATACAACTTGCCTTACTGCATTCAGCACCCTCAAAATAGGGGGGGGGGGTCCTTCAACTGTTTGTACGAAGCCAAAAAAAATCAATATGTGACCAGAAAAGGGCCATTTGTGGCCGTTTTTTTCGTGAAAGACGGCAAATTTTGGTGCGTACGGATGCTGTAAAATGTGTTTGCATGATCTGTGTGTCCCTACAATCTGCTTTTTCGTATGCAGCACCCTCAAAATAGGGGGGCAGTCTTCAACCGCTTGTCTGAGGCCAAAAAAAATCATTTTTTGACCAAAAAATGGCCATTTTTAGCCGTTTTTTCCCTGAGAAATGGCAAATTGTGGTGCACACGGATGCTACAAAATGTGTTGTCGTGATCTTTGTGTGACCACAACTTGCTTTTTTTGCATCCAGCACCCTCAAATTAGGGGGGGGGGGTCCTTCAACTGCTTGTACAAAGCCAGAAAATCAATATTTGACAAAAAAACACCAATTTTTGGCCGGTTTTCATGAAAAATGGCATATTTTGGTGCGTACGGATGCTGTAAATTGTGTTTGCGTCACCTGTGTGTCCCCCCAATCTGCTTTTTTGCATCCAGCACCCTCAAGATAGGGGAGAGCCCAAAAATCCCAACTTTTGACCAAAAAATGGCCATTGTTGGCCGTTTTTTCATGAAAAATGGCAAATTTTGGTGCATACGGATGCTGTAAATTGTGTTTGCGTGACCTGTGTGTGACTACAACTTGCTTTTTCACATTCAGCACCCTCAAAATGGGGGGGGGGGTCTTCAACTGCTTGTCTGATGCCAACAAACTCAATTTTTGACCAAAAAACGGCCATTTTTGGCCGTTTTTTCATGGAAAAACGGCAGATTTTGGTGCATACGGATGTTGCAAATTGTGTGAGTCACGATCTGTGTGTCCCTACAATCTCTTTTTTCGCATCCAGCACCCTCAAAATAGGGGAGGGGGGTCCCTGACCTGTTGTTCAGGGGGCAAAGGCGACATTTTGGACCCATGGTACAGCCTGAAATATGGGGGGGGGGGGGCTTTGGATAATCTTTTTTTGAAACGCAACAAATGATGCCCAAGACGTCTTCCTTGTGGGGAAGGGGACACCTTGAGAAATACAGAACCTGCATCCATCCCTGTGTGCACCATGGTCCGCACATGTTGACTGATCATTTGAGGACATTTGGAAAGAGCAACAACTTGAGCATGAAATTCTGGGCCAAATTGTGCACTGAGCAGTGCCTGCACTGAGTAATGCATTTGCCCCATGGGGTCCCTCCCTCCTCCAAGGAGCACAGCATTCCTGCACCAAAGGCCAATAGTCATACTGCATTGGACTGTATGCACTGGCTAGCAGAGGTTTGCTTGACGGCTTGCCAAACAAGATGAACTGAAACACCAGAATTAAATTAAAGACCACGGTCTTCATGCTCCCCAATAGGAGTGGGATTTGTTTTCAGATCCAGGAGGCCTCCATGGAGTAGGCCAGAACAGATGCCCCATAGAGAATATTCCCAGGTATGGCCAACAAAAATCAGTAAATACAGAGGTGCGCATGTTCACAGTGCGCATGTTCACAGTGCGTGTGTGAAGTGTGCGGAATGCGTGCATGCGCACAGTGCAAATGTTCACCGTGTCTGCGTGCAGTGTGCACAATGCGGGCGACGATGAGTGCATGCAGTGTGTACAATGCGTGCGTGCAGCGTACACAGTGCGTGCGTGCAGCGTGCACAGTGCATGCGTGCAGTTTGCACAATGCGTGCGTGCCGTGTGCACAGTGTGTGCGTGCAGTGTGCACAGTGCGTGCGTCCAGTTTGCACAATGCGGGCGTGCAGCGTGCACAGTGCGTGCGTGCAGTTTGCACAATGCGGGCGTGCAGGGTGCACAGTGCGTGCGTGCACACTACAAACATTTTCATCAAGCCCCCATCCGCCATTTTGCTGCGTTAACGCCACCCTGCAATCGACACTGCCGTAACCATTTGCCCAAATATCAAAAAAGCTGTCATAATGGTTGCCATGATAGCAACCACTGCCGCCATCGCTTTTCCTAGGGATGAAAAGTTGGAATGTGTTTTGAGAGGCGTTGAGGGACTCACCTACCGCCATGCCAGCGACCGCGCATCACAGGGGGTAGGTACCGAGGGTGGCAGAAACTGGATTCCTGCTTGCACAAAACAAAATTCAAAAAACAGTGAGACCCACAGACTGATCACTGTATTCCGTCATGTGTTGCGGCCATGCAACTTTTGCGCATGAAATGGAATCCCTGCATGCGGTGGCACTACGTATTCCTACTGCCTTGATGACCAATGCGCAATGCAACAACGTACCGCTTCGATGATCGGAACCACAACATTTCCAATCCACTCAATGAGCCCAAGCTTTTCGAGACGTGCATGAGATGTGCATGAGCACAAAGAGTGCTGCAAAGAACAAGAGGGTGCCCCACTCAACGTGCTCCAGCAGGGGCTCCCTCTCTGTGTCTGCCAGCAGCACCAGTGTCATGAATCCAAGGATTGCAATCCAGACAGCGTCAAATGCAGCGTGCACAGTGCGTGCGTGCAGTGTGCACAGTGCGTGCGTGCAGTGTCCACAATGCGTGTGTGCAGCGTACACAATGCGGGCGTGCAGCGTGCACAATGCGTGCGTGTAGCGTGCACAATGCGTGCGTGCAGTGTGCACAATGCGTGCTTGCCGTGTGCACAATGCGGGCGTGCCGCGTGCACAATGCGGGCGTGCAGCGTGCACAATGTGTGCGTGCACTGTGCACAGTGCGTGCGTGCAGTTTGCACAATGCGGGCGTGCAGCGTGCACAATGCGTGCGTGCACACTACAAACATTTTCATCAAGCCTCCATCCCCCATTTGGTTGCGTTAACGCCACCCTGCAATCGACGCTGCCGTAACCATTTGCCCAAATATCAAAAAAGCTGTCATAATGGTTGCCATGATAGCAACCACTGCCGCCATCTCTTTTCCTAGGGATGAAAAGTTGGAATGTGTTGTGAGAGGCGGTGAGGGACTCACTTACCGCCATGCCAGCGACCGCGCATCACAGGGGGTAGGTACCGAGGGTGGCAGAAACTGGATTCCTGCTTGCACAAAACAAAATTAAAAAAACAATGAGACCCACAGACTGATCACTGTTTTCTGTCATGTGTTGCGGCCATGCAACCTTTTCGCATGAAATGGAATCCCTGCATGCGGTGGCATTACGTATTCCTACTGCCTTGATAACCAATGCGCAATGCAACAACGTACCGCTTCGATGATCGTAACCACAACATTTCCAATCCACTCAATGAGCCCAAGCTTTTCGAGACCGTGCATGAGCACAAAGAGTGCTGCAAAGAACAAGAGGGTGCCCCACTCAACGTGCTCCAGCAGGGGCTCCCTCTTTGTGTCTGCCAGTAGCACCAGTGTCATGAATCCAAGGATTGCAATTCAGAGAGCGTCAAATGCAGCTTCAGCACATTCTTGATGTTACTGATTCCCATGGAACAGTACCCTTGTAGCCAGGTCCCAAAATAATGCGGTACATGCACAAGTTGTATCTTGGACACGCGGCACCTTGAACAGGAGGGGGAGGAACGCTGCCAAGGCCTCTTGCATCCTCAATACCAAGGCGTCATCCGGCCTCAACGCCTCAACGGCGGCATATGAACCGACGGCAACATGTATCGGCGACTGGCCCTGTGTGATGAACAGAAGGGGATGCAAAGCTCATCAGCGTGTCTGTCACAATGCCGCCTTTCGCAATGAACAGACTTCAACTTTCCTTTTGCGCCAGCGCTCGTTCGGGCAGGAGTGCTCACAGTGGGTCAGTTTTTGGAGGATGACTTGAACGAGTGTCTTCGCCCCCACGTGGCACCCTATTTATCGCAAAGCGATCGCAGAATTTGGTGCATCTGCAGTCCGGAACGCGCCGTTCCAGCATGCCTTGCATCGAGTCCACCCCACAAAAAAAATGGGTTAAGAGGCGATGGCCAAGAGAATAAGATGCGCGCAGTGTGCAGAATGCGTGCGTGCAGTGTGCACCGTGCGTGCGTGCATACTTCGTGTACTTGAGGAAAGTTTTGGCTTCCTTAACCCATCCCTAAAACCCTTTCCCATCTCTCTCCATTTCAAGGTCGTGCAGGGCCACTTGGCTGGCGTCGTTCATGGCATCATTTCGAAATGGTTGGATACACACCCGCCCTGTGCCCCGAAGTCCCCCCAACATGCACAAAGCATGCACAGGGCACGCACAACGCATGCATGCCCCACCTCTGCCGCGTGCGTGCAGCGTGCACAATGTGTGCGTGCAGTGTGCACAGTGCAAAACGCAATGCCAAAGGCACGAGCAAAAGCTCCACAGTGTCAAAAAGACATAATCTGAGTCGGAAACGGACAATCAGCGAAGTAGTTCTGTCACCCAGACCAAGAGATATTCGCTGAAACTCTTAGCAGACAGAAGGCACTAATATTGTGACACACTGATATTGTGCATGCGTGCGTGCATGCAGTGTGCACAATGCGTGCGCGCAGTGTGCACAGTTGGTGCGTGCGTGCAACATGGGATGTGCACGGGGCACACAGTGCATACCATCAAGAGCCGAGGCGTGATACGTTGCTACTTCTTGTTTTCTCTTGACGCGTTGGCCGCAAGCTCCAACATCTCATTGCTCAGGAACTCCAACACAGCAGCCACATGCACAGTTGCTCCCTTGCCAACACTGGAAGAGTACCGCCAATTTGCGGGATAGACAACATTGCTTTGAGAAGAGAAGTGGAGCATCATGCATCATGCATCATGGATTGCAACCGCAGCAGAATTATCAACCACCACAACAGCAAGCCAAACCACCACTTGAATGGAGAGATGGGACAGGCGGGCAAAAAATGACCGACACAACTGTGATATTTCCTCTGCGATATTTCAACTATGATATTTCAAGCATGGACCCACAAGCTCCCTAACGGTTGCTTCTGTCCTCCACCACTGGATCGAATTTAAGCATTCCCATACAATTCACCCAACATACCATCAATATGCAAATGCAAATGTGTGTGCATGCATGGAGTTATCTTGTTGGGTTCCACAAATCACTCAGGTTGGTAATCACGACGAAATCACAACGAAATCACTCTAATCCGCATTTGTGGCATCAAAAGTGCAAACATGGCTATTCAGGGGCACTTTTTGCACCCTCCGGAAGATTATCTTGAGTAAAAGGCATGTAGGGTCAAGATTTGCTGCTTGGCAAGCCTAACCAAGCCTTAGGGAAAAATTTCATCAATGCCAATTCACACGAAAGCACAGCGACAGCAATGAAATCAACCATTGTGGGTTCAAAAGTGCAAAAACAGCTGTTTGGGAGATTGTTGCCACCAAGTGTTTCTAGGACATTGCCTAAGCCGGCTCTTTGGGTTGCCATGCAACGCGCGTTGCAATGCACATTGGTACATTCCACTGAGTGCGTGTGGTGTGTGTTGTGTGTGTGATATTTCATCTGCCCATAACGAGACACATGACATGGGCAACCATCCAATTTGAAACCGGATGAAATTTCCCCCATACCTCGGTAGGTCACAAACATGATATGAGTGCGATGTGGGCAATGAAGCAATGGCAGCGCAAACACAAAGCCAGGCAATGTTCTCAAACTGCCTCATCTACGTCAGCATAGGAGCCATTGCTTAGCCCTGTGGGTTGTACCAAAGGGAAATCACATTTGGTTGCCATGCATGCTCGCAATTCACTATTCCCTCACTGTCTTTTGACCATTCGTCCACCCTTAGTTCACTGTCTTTTCACCCTTTGCTCACCCTACCTAGGAAGGCGTAATACACCGGACAAGCCTCCTATTGGCACAAGAAGGACGCAACAAGGGCATGAAGGCAGTGAGACAATCTTTGTATATTAGAATTTGTGGTGTGGAGCAAGGTCATGTTCGATCACCGTCTTTTCACCCTCCGCTCACCCTACCTCGGAAGGCGTAATACACAGGGAATACCTCCTCTTGGCACACAAAGCACGCAACAATGGCATGAAGGCAGTGAGACAATCTTTGTATATGATTATATGTGGTGTGGAACAACGTCAGGTATGACCAGAATTTTGCAATACTTGTCCACCGTGGATATCGACCACAAAAGGTGCAAAAATGCGCCGAAACCACCTCAAATCTACATTGTTCAACCCACTCCTGTGCACATAGTATCATATTGCATTTAGTACCTCTCATTCAAATACTTATAATACCATCTTATGCCCCAAACATGTGTGTGGACGGTGATAGGTGATCAAAACCCTACCTATGAACCATATGGATATGGAGCACAAATGGTGAAAAAACGGGCCAAAAACACCTCAAAGCTACATTGTTCATCCCATGCTTGTGCCCGTAGTATCATTTTTTATTTCTTACCCAGCATTCAAATGCTTACAATACCATCCTATGCCCCAAACATGTGTGTGGACGGTGATAGGTGATCAAAACCCTACCTATGAACCATATGGATATGGAGCGCAAAAGGTGCAAAAACGGGCCAAAAACACCTCAAATCTACATTGTTCATCACATTCTTATGCCCGTAGTATCATAGTTTATGTAGTTCTTATCATTCAACTGCATACAATACCAACCCAAGCCCAAAACATGTTTGTGGACGGTGATAGGTGATCGAAACCCTACCTATGAACCATATGGATATGGAGCACAAATGGTGAAAAAACGGGCCAAAAACACCAGAAAACTACATTGTTCATCCCATGCTTGTGCCCGTAGTATCATATTTTATTTATCAACCAGCATTCAAATGCTTACAATACCATCCTATGCCCCAAACATGTGCGTGGACGGTGATAGGTGATCAAAACCCTACCTATGAACCATATGGATATGGAGCGCAAAAGGTGCAAAAACGGAACAAAAACACCTCAAATCTACATCTTTCATCCCTTTCTTATGCCCGTAGTATCATAGTTTATGTAGTTCTTATCATTCAAATGCATACAATACCATCTTATGCCCCAAACATGTGTGTGGACGGTGATAGGTGATCAAAACCCTACCTATGAACCATATGGATATTGGACCACAAACGGTGCAAAATAGGGCCAAAAACACCTCAAATGTTCATCGTTCATCCCATTCTTATACACATACTATCATATTATATGTGGCACCTATCATACGAATGCTTACAATAACAGCCTAAGCCCCCAAACATGTGTGTGTACGGTGATAGGCATGCAAAACCCTACCTATGAACCATATGGAAATGGACCACAAACGGTGCAAAATAGGGCCAAAAACACCTCAAATGTTCATTGTTCATCCCATTCTTATGCACATAGTATCATATTTTATGTAGTTCTTATCATTCAAATGCATACAATACCAACCCAAGCCCCAAACATGTGTGTGGACGGTGATAGGTGATCAAAACCCTACCTATGAACCATATGGATATTGGGCCCCATGGTGCATGAGAAAGGGATGAATAGCCTAGAATAAAGGCAAAACATCGCTTGTCATGTAGGCTTCTACCAATGCTGATGACAGTTTGTTCATATATCACCTCTATACCACTCCTTCCAGCCCTGTAAGGCCCTCTACATGCCCCCCATAGACCCTAAAACCATGAAAAGGAGTGGTCTTTGGCTAGAAGAGTGTGAATTTCTCAAAATCGGTGCCTGCCAATCTGGATTTTTTTCAGGTCAGCAGCAAGGTATTGATCTCGGGGACACGCTCATGCCTTTACTTTGCTTCCAACTGCGAAAAAAAGTGGACTTTTTGGCGATTTTCTATTGCGCACGGCGGTCGGGAATCTGAAACTCGCGTACGCGGCAGTTGTTGAGAGTTGATCTGCGGCTCCAGTTACAGCGACAGCATAATTTTGTTAAAATTTTGAGAAAACACAAAAACAACAGTACTACTGTGTACAGTTTGATATCGCCGTTCTGAAAATGCATGACTTTGAATTTTGGGAAAAAAAAGCTGCTAAAATCATAGGTGGGTTACCGCCATATGGCGCGACAAACGGGCACTACATACAGCGATACACACCCATGACCCACAGGCCCAGCACGACGCCCAAAACATTGCCGCACGACTGGACACCACACGCCGGCAGCTCAGAGAGTGGCACGTCCGCCGAGCGAAGGAACTGGCACAGGAACAGCAACATTACTTTCAGAACCCCAAGCCCTACAAGTCCTTAAAGCACGTGGACAAAGTCCTGGGGGAAACCGGCCACCGAGGCATCAAGGCGGTGCGCCTGCAAAACGGCACAGTGACCAACGACCCCAAGGTGGTCCTGGAAGAAGTCCTCAACAGCTTCCAACGCCAACACAACACCGAAGACGAAGAGTTATCCGCGTACACGGAGGAATGGATATCGCATTTGCCGAAACTGTACAACGGGACGCAGCAACGAGACATGCACCGCACCCCGTTCACCATTCGGGAACTGGATGAAATACTGTACAAACTACAACCGGGAAAAAACCCGGGGGTAGACGGCCTCCCGGCGGACCTCTTTCGCAGGCTTCCGCTGAACCTGAAAAGACACTTGGCCGCCCGCCTATGGGATAACACCATGGGCAAAACAGACGTACCACCCGATTGGGCAAACGTGGTACACCGGATGTACAAGAAAGGCGACTGGGCGAACCCAGACAACTGGAGGCCCAAAGTGTGCGCCACCACGGAAGCCAAACTCATCCGGATGCTCATCTCCAAACGGGTGGCCCCGGCAGTATACCTTGCTGTACCGCCCACGATGTGGGCAGCCATACCGGGTAGGTCGCCGCTGAAGGCCATATTTATGCAAGACGCCGTGGTAGACATGGACCCGATCAGCCTCATCATCACGTCCCTGGATGTCAAGCGGGCCTTCCCCAACACCCCGCACCGCCTCCTACGAGCCGTCTGGAAACATATGTGACTCCCCTTTCCGGATTTCCTACAAGCATACCTTGCCACCCGCATGTATGCAGTGAAAACGGATATGGGCACCACCCCATGGGTCCACCCCACCAGTGGGGTCCGACAAGGGGATGCGGAGGGCCCATTCCTCTTCCTGCTCGTCACCCTCGTGCTGGCCTTTCACATGCGACGCACCTACCCGGACGTGGCACCATACCCCCTACGGACCACGCTCCTAGGATTCGCGGACGATATTGCGGTGGTAACCGCCACCGCCCGCCAGCCCCTGCCAACCACCCCGGACGCCACCAGGGCCACCAAAGTACTCCATGATGTCACCAATTATCCGGAGGGCAACCAGCTACTGGTGCACAACGTCAAATCTGCCACCATGGTGCACAACGCACCACCGCCGCCCCTCCGCCCCGGAGACCCGCCCATGAACCCAGTGAGCACGGCCACCTACCTGGGAGTCCAACAAGTGGCCACCACAAACGAGGGTACCCGACCACTCAACCTGATACGGCACTTGACGCGGACACTGGTCATAGCACGCATCGTGGCGCTGTCAACCCAGGCCCTGGCCTACTTCCTCCAAGCCGTACTCAACGCAGCCATAGGGTTCCAAGCCCTGCACCTAACGCACCCCAAACAAATGCTGCAGGAGGCCGCTGCCAGGGTACTGACAGCGTGGACCATCCACGGCCCCCGACCCATGTCACACCCGCAGCGGTGCGCACTGCGTCACCACCATACTATGGGGACAACACCGATCACCTTGTACGCAACGCGTACACGGCTCACACCGGGACCCACCTGCACCGCCTCATGCACAACCATGAACCAGAGATGAGGGAGGTCTTCACGCTGACACTGCGAGAGGCCCAATACCATCACAACACCTGTTGCCAGTACATACTTCATCAACGAGGGCTCCCCACCAAGGTAGGGACCGGCATATGGAACCACCTACAACTCCTGCTACCCCACCACCAACATGTCATCGAAACAAACCATCCGTGCAAGGAGACCGGTCCTATGGCGATCCTACACACCGATGGGGGTGGAGGATCAACGGGGAGCATCACCACTCTGGACCTGGTGGACACCACCCTACACCTAGTACGAGTCAGCCCGAACCAGATGCGGGCCCTCCAGCAAGTAGGCACACACCATGTCCCCTTCCTGCAGCACCCGGAGTGGCCCAACAAATCGGTCCTGGAGAGTCACATGCGAAACGCGGCCACACAAACCGGACACCCACAGCCGACCGATGGGGAAGTACGTGAGGCATACGGTCTGTTTTGGAGCACGCACAAACAGCCACTACCACGGGCCCCACCACGCGGGAAGCAGGCCCACCACCAACCGCCGGAACAAGAGGAGTATGTAACGGGCACAAGGGTCCCAGCGGTACTCCTCCTGGCGCCCAACGTCCTCAAAACGACGTTGCGACCTGGCAGGGCGCACGGTAACTTGTGGATGCTACCGCCGCCCACGGCACGCAACTTCTGTCCGCCGCCACTGCCAGGGGACGCGCTGACGGGCACCCCCACCACTTGCTTGAGATGTGGGCCACAGGTGCTGGCCACTCCATGGCCCCTCCTCCAACTGCTGGCACGCTATTACCACACACCAACGGCCCACGCTACCCGGGAACAACACCGGTGGCTGCACACACACTTTGAACAGGCTTTGGCGGAGGACACGGCCACAGTCGCGTCGAGACCCAACACCACAGCGGAATGGAGATTCCACCGGGGAACGTGGGACACCAAACACACAGCCCTTACCTTCCCGGTGCTGGCCAAGCACCGTAGTACCACGCCAGAGGCCCCCACCTACCCGGTTAAACACCGCTGCTCCCAAGTCCAGGACTGGCAGACAATTGAATGGACCACAATCCAGCCACAGAAGGGGTACCTGCTCCAATATGTGTACGGCTATCTCACGCAAGGCCACGAAGGGAACATCGACTATGTACGCATGAACCCAGCGGCGACCGAGATCATCCACCAGGGAATAGGCGTCTACGCCACCCGAAGTCTCCAAAGGGCCACCACCACGCCATGGGCCACCACGGAGCAGGGGGCGGGAGTCCACGGCTACCAGCTGACGACGCTGTGCCGCCTGCCAAACCCGGACGACCGCAAGAGCAGTCATCTTTGCGGATGCCTCGGGTACCACGAACCTCACCCCAGTGGCCGGGCGGGGGGCAGCCTTGGAGCTACGGACAGACGCGGCGGGCCGATTACGCCAACACCACCTCACAGGGGCCACCATCTTCGGGGCCTCCTCTTACGGAGAACTAAAGACGCTGGCGATCATCGTGGGCGCCGTCAACGATACCCACCAACAACCGCGAGACCACACGCACCATGTGTGGGTCGTAGTAGACGCAGCAGTGGACTTCCAGATCGTCAGCAAACTGGCTGTAACTGCGGTCGCCCACCAAAGCCAGACACCCGATCCAACAACAAGTGCTGATCTTATATACACCTACATTATATTCCACGCATATTTTGTGCCTTCACCTCCAGGCAGTGCGATGACTTAATTGAAGCGCGACGCCTTTGACAGACGCGCGCACGTGCTATTCCTACGCATGTAAAGTATCATGAAATGATGAGAATGCTTGGCAGGATAGCCAGGACAGCACACCAAAAGTGCTACGCAATGTTTCTGTTTGTGAAGATTTTTTTGCACCATTTGTATCTGACAGAGATGTATATACGTTCCTGTTTGTGTTGCTCAGGGGTGTTGTAAGCCCATGTATTGTCTCTGGCGTTGTGGACCTACGTGACAACCGGAATGACCAATCAGAGCAAGTACTACAGTTTCAGTCTTTGCCGTCGCTCGCCTTGCAACTATTTTCTCACACTGTGATTTTGTCTCACCCGGAGAACCAGCAGGAGAAACATGATATGGTCTTCAAACAGTAAGTGGGGCAGCAAACTACGGCAGAAGCAGGCACCTCCAAATAGGTCCACTCCACGCCTGTTGCCCCCTACATGGGCAAGCGCCGCAGAGTCCCCAGGGCCCCAGCAGCAGGGCCGGGAATCATCCCGAGGTTCCCCTTCACCGCCGCTCGGACTACCCAAGGGTGTAGAACACAGAGCAACCACCGGACATTGCCAATGTGAACCGAGCACAACACAAAGGGTGAACTTACAAGACAATACATGCGCTACGTGTGCTGCGCTTGTTGATGGTGCTGCAGAGCAGAAGCAGAGCTGCGGCGAATGCAGACACTGCTTGATTGGCTGGTCGTGCGTCAATGCAAGGCTACACAGCCCGCACACAACAGAATCATGTTCCTGGGATGACATCGTCGCCCGTCTTGCGAAAGAACGTGCTCACTTTGAAAAGGAGGCAGCCGAAGTCCGAGCTCGCGGGCTCACCAAGAGTGTCACATGTGAATGTTGCTTCTTTGGTTGCCCTTTCTGTATAGTGTGGGATGAAATCGACGAAGAGAGGAACACCAATGCCGAAGAGCCAGACCACGATGGAGAAGAGACACGCGAAGTTTTTCATATTGCAGGGCTGAGAGCGCCAGACGTCGTCCTCGTGGTTTTGGAGGATTTTTGGGGAAGTCTACTGGATGCTGCCTGGAAATCTGGATCCAAAGTTGTGGACGATCTCCGGGAAGTAACAGCGTAACAGCTACAAGATGTGTTCGGACACGTCGACTTACTATCTGCTGCGAGGCTACTACCTAGCCCGGTCAGGTGTTGGGCCAGGGTTTGTTGCAAGGTTCTTTGCGGTGAGTGCGAGCTGTGGCATGATTCTCAGGCGCTATACGATTTTGTGTATCTTGTTGTCTGTAACTTCTGGATGCAAAGTGAAGGAAAAGCTAGGGTCTTGAGTCGTTTGGACAACGAGTTTCAGACCGCCTACCACTATGAAGAAGACGAAGGAGAAGAAGATTCTGAGGGTAGCGAGCGCATTGAACTGGACGCTGACTCCTACTGGGATTTGTTCATCATTGGTGAGAAGGAACAGTTAGAGTGCTGGTACCTCAAGAACAGTGGACCCCACCTGCAGCTGTACTACACAAATGAGGACTACTACCAAGACAAACTCGAAGAGGAAGAGGCAGAAGCAGACGTTGATGCCGAAGAAGAAGAGGCAGAAGCAGACGTCGATGCCGAAGAGGAAGAGGCAGAAGGAGACGTCGATGCCGAAGAGGAAGAGGCAGAAGCAGAGGCAGAAGCAGATGTGGATGCCGAAGAGGAAGAGGCGGAGGCATACGAAGGTGATTACCAGCAACAAGTGAAAGGTATTCTCCCAGTCAACTACAGTGTAGCGCCCGTCTGGACTTGGAGTCTGTCCAGTGGCGCCCACGAACATTCACAAGAGGAGGGACCTCGAGACACGTTTGCACAAGGCGCACATGGAACTGGGACTACAGCTCAATGGGAGAAAGCCAACACTCCAACCAGTACACGCAAACACCTTGGTGCCGTTATGGCAAGGCTTGTAAATATCTGCAGCTAAGACAATGTGTCTTTCGTCATGTATGAGGGTGATCACAAGCAGCGGGTCATGGCAGTCCTGGAAGCAAGAAAGGCCCCTCGCGGCGACCGTGACGCCAACAGAGTAAGGACTGCAACAGGTTCATTCGGGGAAATAGGCCGCAAAGAAGCTTGGTGTCGCAAATTTTGAGCACAATGCAGTTGCGCTTGAACTTGGGCGCCCTGACACCAAGCACAATGCAGTTGCTCTTTCGCTTGGGCGCCATGAAAACAAGCACTCAGGTCCTCGCTAACCTTTAGTTGGAGGTACAACGCTTTGGTTGATAATTCGTCGTGTCAGGGTCAGTTGGTCAGTTTTGTTGTTGTTTTGGTTCAGTTGATGGTCAATAGGAGGCTTCGTTGTTTGCTGCAAGCCCTGGCGCTGGCCATGCTAACCTCACTCCCCTGACCACTCCCTTCCTTCCCTCGCTCACGCACCAAGAAACAAGGAGAGAAGTCAAGAGCAAAAAGGACAAGAAACAATTCAGGCAATGAAGAGGAAAAGAGAGAAAACAAGAGTGATGGAGAGGAAAAGAGTCTTAGATGCGGGGCCAAAAGCAGCGACCATCAACTGACGTGATAGGTTAGAAGCACAAGCTGCGCACGCACACTCAAGGCAACACACACCCGCAGAAGGCAGTGTTAATTCCTTCTCCCTCGGTACCAGCTTGTGCGCCTGTTGTTCACGACCAATGCATGTGTGATTTTCAGTGACATGTTCATACCTCAGCTTGGGTACTCCAGAGAAAGTCAAGCATTCAGCAGGATTCCAATTTCAGTTCCAATTTCAATCAGCTGTTCATCTCAGCAATCATATCAGTGTCATTCATGTCATCACTTCATCAATTCATCAGGAGTCTATCAGCAGTCTATTGATTCATCATCATTCATCATCTCAGCAATGATTTCAATTTATTCTGCTGTTGTCAGCATGTAACATTACATTTCACATGACTTCAGTGTCAGTGCATCATCAGTCATCATCATCCGCAGCATCACTCCATAATTATTATCAATATTTACAGCTCTTTTGACTGTCATGCAGCGACAACTCCAGTGTATGCTTGGCATGCTGCGATGTGTCAGGATGATAGGTCAAACCACAACCAGGTTGATAGGTCAAACCAGAGCCGCAAAAAGAGTCACTGTTTTGTTGGACACATGTGTAGACCTCAAAGTTGATAGGTAACACCACTGCTGTCGAGGGTAGACATGGACCAACAGTGAGCTGCCAACCACTGGTGAGCGAGATAGGTAATTGAATTGCTTGACCAGCACACAGGGTACACAGTCGGCTGGGGTGCGGCAACACCCAGTTGGTTGCGCTTGCCGGCGCAGGACTGTTGTAGGGATGCTTCAAAGTGCCCTACTTTGTGACTGTGACAGTTTCTAGGTCCAAGCATGTGCCAGGTGTTGCCGACCGCATTACTCTGTGCGCATCGGCCTCAGCCCCGTGGGTGCGTCCTGGTAGGTGGGTGTAACCGCGGTCGCCCACCAAAGCCAGACGCCCGATCCAACAACAAGTTCTGATCTTATATACACCTACATTATGTTCCATGCATATTTTTTGCCTTCACCTCCAGGCAGTACGACGACTTAATTGAAGCGCGACGCCTTTGACAGACACGCGCACGTGCTATTCCTACGCATGTAAAGTATCATGAAATGATGAGAATGCTTGGCAGGATAGCCAGGACAGCACACCAATAGTGCTACGCAATGTTCTGCTTGTGGAGATTTCTTTGCACCGTTTGTATCTGACAGAGATGTATATACGTTCCTGTTTGTGTTGCTCAGGGGTGTTGTAAGCCCATGTATTGTCTCTGGCGTTGTGGACCTACGTAACAACCGGAATAACACTTCAGAGCAAATACTACAGTTTTGGTCTTTGCCGTCGCTCGCCTTGCAACTATTTTTGCACACTGTGATTTTGTCTCAGCCGGAGAACCAGCAGGAGAAACATGATATGGTCTTCAAACAGTAAGTGGGGCAGCAAACTACGGCAGAAGCAAGAACCTCGAAACAGGTCCACTCCACGCCTGTTGCCACTTACATGCGCAAGTGCCGCGGAGTCCCCAGGGCCCCAGCAGCAGGGCCGGGAATCACACCGAGGTTCCCCTTCACCGCCGCTCGGACTACCCAAGGGTGTAGATCACAGAGCAATCGCCGGACAATGGCCATGTGAACCGAGCGCACCACAAAGGGTGAACATACACTGGCCCGACAGCCGCTACACAAGGCAACCGACTCCAGCCTGGGCACCCAAGCCCTACAGCTCTGGGTGGCTTTACGGCGCCTCCCGAAGCACGTCGTCTTACACCTCGTCAAGCAAGAGTCCCATCGGTACAGCCTGGGCAACGGACACATAGACTTACACCCCCACAACCAGCTTGCCGAGCATATGCCGGACAGCGAAGACCCGCCGCTACAAGACCACATGCACACACACCTCCAACACCTGCCGCCGATCCCGCACCCCAGAGACCCACAAGCCTGGGTGCCAGACGACTGGATCTACAACGACACGGGGCAGGAGTACCACTACCCGCAACCCATCCGCACCATGGCACGCATCCGAGGCAGCCACGCCGACAACACCCTTATGAACCCCCTCCAACATGAACTACCGACCGCGTTATACTTCTCAGCTCTTGACCCGTCCCTGCTGCCAGTACACCTACAAACACGACGTGCCCAACTCCTACTTGAACAACTGCCCCTCCTGGACCGGGTGGCACGCTGGTATGACCGATGAGGTATAGCCATATCCCCGAATACACCATATGCACCTGCCACCTCCAACAGCCAGAGACGTGGGAACACTTCAAACAGTGCCCGCTGTCCAAGGGAGGCAACCACCTGGCCATGTGGAAACCGGAGGACACCATAGCACAACACGCCGGATGGGGCCGGACCGCGCCGCCAGCAAATGAAGTCCGACGCCTGATGCGGCAACCGGAAATCAAGGAAATGGTGCTCAAAGGAGCGGTACCACTCCAGCTCTACAGGGTCATCGCCAACCACGCCCCGGAACCCAAAGCCACAGTACGTCACATGCAACTCAGAGCCGTCAAGAGGGCAGGTGCAGAGCTGCGGCACCGCATCCAGCTGTACACACAGGAAGCACAACAGGCCTCCCACGACCACGGTATGTATTACAAGCTCCTCATCCATTAGCAGCCAGGGCAGCTCAGCGCCTAGCGACACACACTGAAACACGGCAACCCCCGGGAAACTGCAACCGCACCACCCACCACACCGCACTGCACGAAGGGGCGCCCACTCCCATAAAGTAACCCGATTGTCCCACTACCTGTACCTCTCCTCAGGATGCCCGCCAGTGAAGCGCCACATCCGCGGGGACCTGGGAACCCGTGCAACGTCTGCTGGGAAATAGTCGGGAGCGATGACGCCCCGCTCCCTGGGCATGACCTCGGCTGCGGCAGCGCCAAAATGCTGCACTGGTTCTGCAGCCCATGCATCGCCCACCCGCATGCCTGCCCACTTTGCAGACGGCTGCACCCCCTCTGCACAGCCCTGCCGCCGCGCGAAACCCAAACCGACGACCTGACGCTGCACATGTTGCGCACCCTGACTGCCCAGAATGTCTGGGCACCGCCCGACGCCGACGGAGGGGACAGCCCCGACGTTAGGTGGCTGGATGTCCTCGGCGAGGAGGACCCGGCGGCACCGCCAGCCCGCCCTTACTGGCGCGCACCAACGTGCACGCTGCCAGATGGGGAGGAAGCCCCCACGATCTGGGTCGCAGACTACGAACATTATGGCGGCGTGCCACGGGGCAGCATGTACCCCGTCGGCAATCTGCCGGACAGTTGGGGCCCCGTTGGCCCCATGAACCGCGACAACTGGCGCACCACCGTCCTCACCCTTACAACCTGCCTCCCGTTCACCTTCGGCTGGCTGGTGGGGGACGTGGAGTGCGCCATGGGGATGATTCGTGGCGCCGATGGCCACGAGTGGGGGGATTTTTCTCGCTGCAGCGGGGTCATGACCAAGGGGGCACCTGAGAGGCTGATGGCGGCCAATCTAACGTAGACGGGGTTACCCCTCCCCCGCAGACTCATGCCAGTGGCGCGTCGCGCCCACCAACCACCCGTTCCAACGCCGCAGCCGGGCACGTACGGCATTGCAGCAGTGGCCAGGACGACGGCTGGGGGTGGTTGACACCACAGCTCCATCACCTCCACCAAGAGAGCCGCGACCATCACCACCCAACCCGGCCGCGCGCCACAGCCGCAACCAGAGCTACAAGTGTCCGCGCTTCGGCACCATCGGGGATCCTCCAGCCCATCCACCTCAACCCCCCACGGGACCGCTCACTCACCACACCGGCCGCAGACCACCGAAGCCACAAGGGCTACAGGTGCTCCGGCACCATCGGAGGCCAGCACGCCACAAAGCCCCCGGCAACAACGTGCAGCCAAACAGGCGGCACTACGACATCGGCCGCAGCACAACATGGCCACAGCAACCCGGGGGCACCGGGCACCACCTGCCGCGAGGGAGAACATGCCCAGCCACACGAATACCGCAACAGCAAGCGCCCG
Organism: Eutreptiella sp. 'Long Island Sound 2002'; assembly: GCA_964036045.1. NCBI lineage: Eukaryota > Euglenozoa > Euglenophyceae > Eutreptiales > Eutreptiaceae > Eutreptiella > Eutreptiella sp. 'Long Island Sound 2002'. The sequence goes on along the minus strand of OZ038383.1, from coordinate 89,581,249 downwards.
GCCCGAGCAGCCCCTCGGCACCATGCGCCCACAAACGGACCCAGGCCCGAGCCACGCCGGCTACCCGGGTCCACAACCCCAAACACCACCCGACGCGTCCACACGCGGCCACCGGCGAGCAGCCCCGACACAGGCCAACCCGGAGCCCCACCCGCACCACAGCCCGCCAGTCCTACAGACGGCGAGCCCCACACACGCACCGTCCGACGGCCCCCCCACAGAGACACGTACCGCTACCCCGACCGACACCACCAGCGCCAGGCCGGAGCGACCCCTCGGCACCATGCGCCTGCACGCCGACATCCCCACCGGGAGCCCCAGTCCCCAGGCTCCAGCGGCACCCTGCACGTCGACCCCGGAGTACCATCCGCCGGCCCCGACACAGGCCGAACCGGCCCCACATCAACGCCACGACCCACCAGCTGGACCGGCAGTACGGCCCACGGAAGCACCATCTGGCAGCCCTCCAGCCCCCGGCCCGGACCCGGACCCGGACCTGGCGCACACCACCGTCCCGGCTGACGCCCCGCGGGCGAACACGCCAGGCCACAAGCTCCTGACGAGGGTCCCGCATCCCGAGGGCGGGACACCGGCAGCACGGCCCGCCGCCGCGGAGGGGAGTGGCAGCACACGAGCACTGGCAGGCCACATCGGAGGCGAGCCCACGCCGGCCACCGTGCCAGATGGCCAAACGCGTGTGGCGACGCCAATAAAGGACGGCGCAGCCGCGCCATCCGCACCACCCGCCCAGCCACAAGTCGAGGAGCCCACGGTGGACAGCACGGAGGAAGCGGAGGTACCCCCGCAGCGGAAAGAAGCACCGCTGCCAACAGTAGACCTAAACGCCCGGGGACCACCCAGAGCGGAGATATCTAGTGGGGTGATGGGCCAGCCAAGCAACCAGCACGCCAGCATGCCAGCCAATCGCCCGCCGGATATGGCGGCGCACGAAAGCAGCGAGGCACCCGTCGCTGGCCAGCCCGGTACGGGACCGCGGGGGGCGACGCTAGGGGCCGGGCATGCCGCGGACCCCCCCCCACAACCCGCCCAAGGGGCACAGACCGCGGGTCACGCGGGCACCGCCCCGTCAACGGCTGCAGCACACCGCAGCGACGCAGGCACACCGGGGGACGCAATGTCCAGGGGGGCACGGACCCAGGGCCCACCTCAAGCCCACGCGGAGTCCGACGCCTGGGCAACCACACCCGACATGCCCAAGCTCGCAACCGACCGGGGGCCGTCGCCTGGCGGGCACACCCGCGACAAAGACTCCTTCGATGCCTTCATGGAGGTAGGTAGGTAGCTCGACTCGGGACTGGGGTTGCCCCGCTGGGGGGTCTTACCATGGGGCTTTTGCTCACCCACCCGCGGCCCTACTGCATGTGGCCCCACAAAGCGGCTCCCCCACATGGGGGAAGGGCGCGGTCGCCGCGAGCAGTACCCTACAGCAGGTTCTGCCCAGAGAGGTAATGCATGTTCGACCGAAGTGTCACATTCCTCTCCTTCGGGCGGATGATACGTTGGGGGGGGTCCCATCGCACATCCTCATCAACCTCCAGATTCTAGGGCCCAGGGGCCCGGATCCAGGCCAAAGGCCCTGTCCTGCAGGCACCCCCACCTGGGTTGGTTTTCAGTAGGCGTGAGGCGACTTGAAGAAGCACGTGCTACGGGACTCGCATGCCGTGGCGCACACTCACGCCTCCTGACTCGGTCAAGCTTGCACTCTCCCGGGGAGCCGGGGGCTCAAAGTAGGTAGTCGTGGTTGGTTGGTCGGTCGTTTAACGGTTCGGCGTAGTTTGTTGACGTTGGTCGGTCCGTTGCCTGGTGGTAGAGTCACGGTTTTGTTCGTGGATATGGTCGTCGGCGGGCGTGGCGCACCACGGTGTTGCCAATTCGTTGGACGCCGTTCCCGTTTCGACCCGTGCATGCCTGGCTGGTTTGGTGTTGGCCGGCTTGCGTGTGGTCTGTTTACAGTCAAGTGGCGGCTGAGCTGCGGTGTGGTTGGTGCGCGGATGTCTTGGCCGCCTCATGGTCGGCTTGGTTTGTGTGGGTTCCGTTGCGCTGCTGCCGGTGGTCGTATCGCCGAATGTTGTTTGTGCAGCCCGCAAGTCCGCGTTGGCGCTGGCTAGTTGCGTGTTGGTTGGTCCAAGTGTAGCGTAGTGAAGTTTGTCAACGTTGGTTGGCCGCATTCGTAATGGTAGAGTTGCGGTGTTCTGTTGCGTTCGTGGGCATGGTGGTCGGCGGGCGTGGCGCACCACGGTGCCCCCATCCCGTTGAACGTCGTTCCCGTTTCGACCCGTGCACGCCTGGCTGATTTGGTGTTGGCCGGCTTGCGTGTGGTCTGTTTACGGTCAAGTGGCGGCTGAGCTGCGGTGTGGTTGGTGCGCGGTTGTCTTGGCCGCCTCATGGTCGGCTTGGTTTGTGTGGGTGCCGTCGCGCTGCTGCCGGTGGTCGTATCGCCGAATGTTGTTTGTGCAGCCGGCACGTCTGCGTCAGCGGTGGCTAGTTGCGTGTTGTTTGGTCCAAGTGTAGCGTAGTGCAGTTTGTCAACGTTGCTTGGTTGCATTCGTAATGGTAGAGTTGCGGTGTTCTGTTGCGTTCGTGGGCATGGTCGTCGGCGGGCGTGGCGCACCACGGTGCCGCCATCCCGTTGGACGTCGTTCCCGTTTTGACCCGTGCACGCCTGGCTGGTTTGGTGTTGGCTGGCTTGCGTGTGGTCTGTTTATGGTCATGTGGCGGCTGCAGCTGCGGTGTGGTTGGTGCGAGGTTGTCGTGGCTGCCTCATGGTTGGCTGGGTTTGTGTGGGTTCCGTCGCGCTGCTGCCGGTGGTCTTATCGTCAAATCCTGTCTGTGTAGCCGGCACATCCGTGTCGGTGCTGGTTAGGTGCGTCTTGGTTCATCCAAGTGTAGTGTAGTGTAGTTTGTTAACGTTGGTTGGTCGTGTTCGTAGTCGTAGAGTTACGGTGTTCTGCCGTGTTCGTGGGCATGGTGGTCGGCGGGCGTGGCTCACCGCGGTGTCGCCAGCCCATTGGACGCCGTTTCCGTACCGGCCCTTGCATGTCCGGCCAGTTTAGTGTTGGCCGGCGTGCGTGCAGTCTGTTTATGGTCTCGTTGTGTCCGCTCCAGTGGCTTTGTTGGTGCGCGGTCGTGTTAGCCGCCTCTTGGTCGGTTTATTCGGCGTTGGTTCCTGGGCGCTGCAGCGGGTGCATGCGCAGTCGGATTTGTTGCGCGCAGGTGCCCTGCTTGTTGCGGTGTTGGTTGGTGCCAGTTGCGTGGGGCCGGCACGGTACGTTTTTACTGTGCTCCGTCTCCCCACCGTGGGGGAGAAAAGTAATGATAAGTGGTTTGACCGCTGTAAATTTTTTTTTCAAATTCGGTGCCCTTTTCCCTGCCCCGCCCTGGCAGCGTTGCATGCACAACCCATCATCTGGTACTTCGCGGAGCTCTGTGGCCGTCCTTCCAGTTTTGCCTGTGCCATTCATATGTACACCCCCCGTCAGTGGCAAGGCCCCGTCGGTCCCCCTTGATGCTTCCCCGTGCTCCCCAAGGGAGCCCAAGGGTGCTGTTCCGGCTCAGTGGTGCGGTGCTCATGCTCGTGTTTGCCTGCCTGCCGTGCGCCATATCGTGCCGTGTTTTGCGGGTCATGTGACTGGCGTGCCTGTGTCGCAGTGCTGAGTTTGGTGGTTGGGATGGTTAGGGCGGTTCGGCTCGTGCTGTGGTGCCGGGACCTTCCGTCCGGCCCGGTGGGCTGGGCTCGGCGTAACACATCCGTGCCTGCTGGCAGGGGGTCGGCGTGGCCCCGTGTGGCGAGCCTGTGGTCCCTTGGTTGCCCTGGGTGGGGTTTCGGAGGATAGGAATACCGGGCAGTGTTGCAGCCCCCCTCTCGCTTATTGACGCTGTTAGCTTTCTGCGGGGAGTGTGTCCCTCGTACCATTCTCGCAGGTTGTATGTGCCGAATCCCCCCCGGCATCCCGGGCGTTTAACTTTCCCGGAGAAGGTGTGCGCCGGTCCCCGCGGTGCACGTATCCCTTGATTCTCGCCTTGGAACGTAACATTCTGGACGATTGTTCGATAACATTCCCGTGGTCATCGGCCCGGCCTTGGGTCCCGCGTGTTTGGCCGGCCCCTTTGCCCGGCCCCTTGTGGATCCGGCTCGCGGGAGAGGAGGGCCAGGTGGAAGGACCGGTCCGGGTGAGGCGCCGCCCCTTTCTCTGTTGCAGGCAGGTTGCGGGAATCCGGGAAGCGTGGCCCCCGCCCGGGGGATGTAGGAGGAAGTCGTTGGGTTTTTGTTTGTGTTCAACACCACGGGCTGCTAAGGCTAGCCTCTACTCTTCGGGTGTCTGTAGCATGTGTCGGGCAGGTTGACATCTTTCCCGCCGGTGTGCCCGACCGACAGGCGTTGCTGGAGTGTGTTGCGCGGCCGCGCATCCTTGGGTTGTACGAGGGGTCCTTTTGGGCGACGTTGGCTCGCCCGGGGTCGTCGTGGTTTATGGCGGAGGTAGGTAGGTAGGTGCACTGGGTCGCGGAGAGGCGCCCCATGGTTCCCCCTGGCGTCGCCCCTGTGACGAACAGGAAGAGGTTCCGCGTGTGAAGAGGAAAGGCGGCTTACATCCCGCTAGACCTGACTGGTGGCCCCCAACAAAGAGGCCCCGCGGGACACCGGGAGGGCTGATCGCCGCCAGCATGACTGCTTGTCATGCCGGGAGGGTGGGCCCCTGTGCTTGCGTACGTCCCCTCCTTTGGGCCGAACCCTAGGGGTTCACCGGACTTCCTGGCGTATCCCGTTCCCAAGGCATGCATGCATGTTCTTGGTACTGGGGTTCCGAGGTGCTCGGGTGTCGCAGGCTCCGCCTCGAGTCCCAAAGCAGCGCAGGCCTTAGGATGCAGCCTTACCCCCGGTCTCCGGGTCTCGTTTGGCCGGGTCACCTGCATGGCTCGGGCTGCCTCAGTGCCCGGGCTATGGACACTGGGTTTCCTACTGTTGCGTGGCGCTTGGGTTTGGGTCTGGGTTGTGGTTGGGTTCGGGTTTCGGCTGCGCCCCGCCACTCCTGGCTCGGTTGTTGGGGTATGTTAGCGCTTGTGAGTGCGCTCCGCTTGTACCCTGCCACTCCTGGCTGGGGTGTGCGGTGTGGGTGTGTGTGGTTGGGTTCGGGTTCCGGCTGCGCCCCGCCACTGCTGGCTGGGGTGTCGGGGTTTGTGTCTGCTTGTGTGCGCGCTCCGCTTGCACCCCGCCCTCCCTGGCTGGGGTATGCGGCGTGGGTGTGTGTGCTTCGGCTCGGGTTTCGGCTGCGCCCCGCCACTCCTGGCGGGGGTGTTGGGGTGTGTGTGTGCTTGTGTGCGATCCCCGCTTGTACCCCGCCCCTCCTGGCTGGGGCGTGCGGCGTGGGTGTGTGTGCTTGGGCTCGGGTTTCGGTTGCGCCCCGCCACTCCTGGCTCGGGTGTTGGGGTGCGTTTGTGTTTGTCGGCGCGGTCTACTTGTACCCCGCCACTCCTGGCTGGGGTGTGCGGTGGGGGTGTGTGTGTTTGGGCTCGGGTTTCGGCTGCACCCCGCCACTCCTGGCTGGCGTGTTGGGGTTTGTGTGTGCTGGTGTGGGCGCTCCGCCTGCAACCCGCCACTTCTGGCTGGGGTGCGCGCCGTGGGTGTGTGTGTTTGGGCTCGGGTTTCGGCTGCACCCCGCCACTCCTGGCTGGGGTGTCGGGCTGTGTGTGTGCTGGTGTGGGCGCTCTGCTTGCACCCCGCCACTCCTGGCTGGGGTGCGCGCCGTAGGTGTGTATGTTTGGGCTCCGGCTTCAGCTGCACCCCGCCACTCCGGGCTGGGGTGTTGGGGTGTGTGTGTGCTCGTGTTTGTGCCCCCCTTGTACCCCGCCACTTCTGGCTGGGGTGTGCGATGTGTGTGTGTGTGTGTTTGGGCTCAGGTTTCGGCTGCGCCCCGCCACTCCTGGCTGGGCTAATGGGGTGTGTCTGTGCTCGTGTGCGTGCTCCTCCTGTACCCCGCCTCTCCTGTCTGGGGTGTGCGGCTTGGGTGTGTGTGCTTGGGCTTTGGTTTGGGCTGCGCCCCGCCACTGCTGGCTCCGCTGTTGGGCTGTGTGTGTGCTCCTGTGCGCGCTCCGCTTGCATCCTGCCACTCCTGGCTGGGCCGCGTGGTGTGGGTGTGTGTGTTCGGGCTCGGGTTTCGGCTGCGCCCCGCCACTCCAGGCTGGGGTGTTGCGCTGTGTGTCTGCTCGTGTGCGCGCTCCGCTTGCACCCCGCCACCCCTGGCTGGGGTGCGCGGTGTGGGTGTGTGTGTTTGGGCTCGGGTTTCGGCTGCGCCCCGCGACTCCTAGCTGGGGTGTTGGGGTGTGCCTGTTTGTATGCCTGCTCCCCCTGTACGCCGCCACTCCTGGCCGGGGTGCGCGGCGTGGGTGTGTGTGCTTGGGCTCGGGTTTCGGCTGCGCCCCGCCACTCCTGGCTGGGGTGTTGGGGTGTGCGTGTTCGTGTGCGTGCCCGCCTTGTACCCTGCCACTCCTGGCTGGGGTGTGCGGTGTGTGTGTGTCTGTTTGGGCTCAGGTTTTGGCTGCGCCCCGCCACTCCTTTCTGGGGTGTTGGGGTGTGTGTGTGCTGGTCTGCGTGCTCCTCCTGTACCCCGCCTCTCCTGGCTGGGGTGTGCGGCTTGGGTATGTGTGCTTGGGCTCGGGTTTCGGCTGCGCCCCGCCACTCCTGGCTGGGGTGTTGCGCTGTGTGTGTGCTCATGTGCGCGCTCCGCTTGCACCCTGCCACTCCTGGCTGGGGTGCGCGGTGTGGGTTTGTGTGTTCGGGCTCAGGTTTCGGCTGCGCCCGGCCACTCCTGGCTGGGCTGTGCGTTGTTGGTGTTTGTGCTCGGGCTCGGGTTTTGGCTGCGCCCCGTCACTCCTGTCTGGGGTTTGTGGTGTGTGGGTTGGCTGTTGCCTGGCACCTGTTCGTGTGCCGTGGTTCCTTGCCTGTTGTGCGCGCTCTGCAGGTTTTTGGCACGTGGCGGCCGTCGCTGCTTGGCACCTGTCCGTGTGCCTTGGTTGTGGCCGGCGGCGTGCCTCTCGGGCGTGCCTCGTGGCCCCGCGTGGTGTGCCGCGCCTCGTCCGGTCCGGTCGCTCTCGGTGCTCCGGTCGGCTTTCCCGTCGCAGTGTTGCCTTTCCCCACCCCGGGGGCTTGCGCCCCCGGCTTTACCGGGCGGCTGCGCGGGGCACGCGGAGGCCGGCCCAGAACCTGGCTCTTTGTGCCTGCCGCTGGCCCCCGCCGAGGCGGGGGCGCTGGGCTTACTCCGCGTCGTACCCGTTCGGGGCCCCGCGATGGGGTTGTCCCTGGCGGGTCCTTCCGGCGTTGGTCTTGGGCTGCGTGCGCCGCGGTGGTTGGCGTGTGTGGACCCGGTCACTGACGCGTCCGGTTTCCCGGACCGTCCGTCGTTCGACGGGGGACTGGGCCAGTGCACCGGGGCTGTTGCGTGTGGACGCCGACACCGCCCCTTGCGGGTCGGAGGACGCCACGCCCGGGTCCCGTGTGTGTGTGCGTGTGCTTGCTCTTCTTGGCCGGGTTGGGCGGGCCGGCCTCTCGGGCGCGTTCTGGTGCGCCTCACCTTTTTGCTTTGGCCGCTTTGGCTTTCTGCTTTGCTTGGCCCCCTCCGGGCTGATTTGCCCCCATCTTGGTCCTTTTTTTTTTCTTCTGTTGCCATCTTCCGCGCGCCCCCTTTGTCTCCTGCTTTCTTTGGTTTCCGGCCCCGGGTGCCCTTGGCCTGTGTGTTGTTTGTCTTGTTGATTTCGCGCTTGTCGGCCCTCCGTGCGCTCTCGCTCCTTTTGTGTTGCCCGCCTGGCTGTTGGTTGTTGCCTGGTGGTTGCCTCCCCCCCCCCCATTTGTGTCTCGCGGTTTTTCTTGCCGCCGCTCCCTCCTTGTGTTTTTTTTTCCTTGTCCGCGCCTCCGTCGTCTCTCGCTTTCTCTGGTTTCCGGCCCCCGGTGCCTTGGGCCTTGGCGCTGTGCTTTGTGTTTTTTTTTTCCTCCCGCCTTTCGGCTTTTCGTGCGCTATCGCTTTTTTTTTTCCCTGCTGGGCCGTTGGCTGCTCCTTGGTGCTTGGTCCCCTCTCCCCCCCTTCCTTTGTGTCTGGCTGGTTTCGTCGCTGCCGCTCGGTGCCCCCCCCCTTTTTTTTTGTTTCCCTGCGTGTGCCCCCGTTGTCTTTGGCTTTCCCTGGTTTCCGGCCCCGGCTGCCCTGGGCCTTGGGGCTGTTTTTTGTTTGCTTTGTGGGCCTCCCGCTTCTCGGCTCTCCGTGCGCTCTCTCCTTTTTCTGTGTCTCGCCTGGCCGTTGGTTGCTCCCTGGTGATTGCTGCCCCCCCCCCCCCTGCCGCTTGGTGCTCCGTTCTTTTTTTTCTTTTTTTTTGCGTTGTGCGTCCCCGTTGTCTCCGGCTTTCTCTGGTTTCCGGCCCCGGGTGCCTTGGGCCTCGGTGCTGCGCGTTATTTGCTTTGTTGGCCTCCCGCTTCTCGGCTCTCTGTGCGTTCTCGCCTCTTTCGTGCCTCCCGTCTGGCTGTTGGCTGCTCCCCGGTGGTTGCTGCCCCCCCCCCCCTTTTGTGTCTCGCGGTTTTCGTCGCTTCCGCTCGGTGCTGTGTGCCCTGTGCTGTGCTGTGCTTTGTATCCCGGGTTGCAGTGCTGCGCTGCGCTGCTGCGCGTTGTGTCGCCCGGTGTTGTGCTGTTGTGTGCCGTGTTGTTTTGCTGCGCTCGGTTGGTGCCGCTGCTCGTCGTGCCTTGCCCTCTGGTGCTCCCCCTCGCCCTGGGGCCCTCTGCTTTGCGGCGCTGTGTTTTGCGGTGTTCCCCCGCGCTGTGTGTGTTTTGTCGTTGCGTGGTGGTGTGTGCTGTTGTTCGCCGCTCTGCTTTGTGCTGTGTGTGTCCTGGGGTGCTGTGCTGTGCGTTCCCTGTCCTCACCGCTCTGTGCGGTGCTGTGCTTCGCTGTGCTGATGCCCTTGCGTTGTGCTGTTCGTGTGGTGCGTGCAGTTGCTGGCGCCCGGTGCTGTGGTGCGCTGCCGTGTGTTGTGCTGTTTCCTTTGGTGTGCTGTGGTGCGGTGCTGCGTCTGGTGGCCCGTGGTTGTATGCTGGTGCCGTGCTGTGGCGCCCTGCTGTCCGTTCTCCTTTGCTGGTGGTGTTGGTCTGTGTCTTTTCCCTTTGTGTGCGGTGCTGTGTTGCGCTGCGCGTCGTGTTGTTCGGTTCCGGTTGAGTCTGCGCTGTTGTCGGTGCCTCGTGCTGTGGCGTGTCCCTGTGTGTTGTGGTGTCTCCCTGGGCGTTCTGCGGTGTGGTGGTGCCGCTCTGGTGTGTCGTGGTGTCTAGCTGTGCTGTGCGTTGTCCTGTGGTGTCCTGCGCCCTGTCCTGTGTCCTTGGGTGCTGTGCTGCCTTGCGGTGTTGTGCTGTTGGGCTGTGCTGTGCGGTTGTCTGCGCTGCTGGTGTTGATTTTTCCTTTTGTCCTCTTTTCCTTTGCTAAAAACCCCTGCTGTTTTTCCGTGCCTTTGAAAACCTTCTGAAAACCAAAAATTAAAATGTTTCTCCTTAGAAAATCAAACTCTACGCAACTCACGCACGCAGGCAAGCAGCAATACCAAGATGAAATTTCTGACTTACATGTTGCCACGCGGCCGCGAAGATGGTGGTCTTGCTTGCAAGGGGTTGACCGCTTTTCCCCCAGGGCAGGTCGCCTAAGCTGACGAAAAGGAGTGAGGGGGGGCACGAGGGAAGGGAGCTGGGTGCATGGACAAGGAAAGAAAAGGAAGGGAAGCAGGGCGAAGGGACGCGGCGGCTTAGAAATTTTTTTTACGAGTTTTACGTGCTGCTCGCGACGCGTTTTTCTTTGCGCCTACCGCTAGTTAGACGTCGTGAGGGACGGCGTTAGGGTCCTACGAGCATTTGGGTGTTTACGGCGCTAACTATTCACCTATTTCACGTCGAAAAATTTGTCGTGTTTTTAGGCGTTTCGCAGCGCGCTTTTTGGCCTAACCGTTTTTTATGCTATTCAGAAATTTTTTTCCGTCGTGTTTTGCCTATCTTTTTTTTTCGTTCTGGGACAGGGCCCCAGCGCACGGGACAGATGTATGGTAAATTAGAGAAAGATGTCTTACACTTTTTACTGTGCTCCGTCTCCCGACCGTGGGGGGGAAAAGTAATGATAAGTGGTTTGACCGCTGTAAATTTTTTTTTCAAATTCGGTGCCCTTTTCCCTGCCCCGCCCTGGCAGCGTTGCATGCACAACCCATCATCTGGTACTTCGCGGTGCTCTGTGGCCGTCCTTCCAGTTTCGCCTGTGCCATTCATATGTACACCCCCCGTCAGTGGCAAGGCCCCATCGGTCCCCCTTGGTGTGTCCCCGTGCTCCCCCAGGGTGCTGTTCCGGCTCCGTGGTGCGGTGCTCGTGCTCGTGTCTGCCTGCCTGCCGTGCGCCATATCGTGCCGTGTTTTGCGGGTCATGTGGCTGGCGTGCCTGTGTCGCAGTGCTGACTTTGGCGGTTAGGATGGTTAGGGCGGTTCGGCTCCCGCTGTGGTGCCGGGACGCTCCGTCCGGCGTGGTGGACTGGGCTCGGCGTAACACATCCGTGCCCACTGGCAGGGGGTCGGCGTGGCCCCGTGTGGCAAGGCTGTGGTCCCTTGGTTGCCCCGGGTGCGGTTTCTGAGGATAGGAATACCGGGCAGTGTTGCAGCCCCCCTCTCGTCTATTGACGCTGTTAGCTTTCTGCGGGGAGTGTGTCCCTCGTACAATTCTCGCAGGTTATATGTGCCGAATCCCCCCCGGCGTCCCAGGCGTTGAATGTTCCCGGAGGAGGTGTGCGCCAGTCCCCGCGGTGCACGTATCCCTTGATTCTCGCCTTGGAAGGTAACATTCTGGACGATTGTTCGATAACATTCCCGTGGTCCTCGGCCCGGCCGTCGGTCCCACGTGTTTGGCCGGCCCCTTTGCCCTGCCCCTTGTGGATCCGGCTCGCGGGAGAGGAGGGCCAGGTGGGAGGACCGGTCCGGGTGTGGCGCCGCTGCTTTCTCTATTGCAGGCAGGTTGCGGGAATCCGGGAAGCGTGGCCCCCGCCCGGGGGATGTAGGAGGAAGTCGTTGGATTTTTGATCGTGTTCGACACCACGGGCTGCTAAGGCTAGCCTCTACTCTTCGGGTGTCTGTAGCATGTGTCGGGCAGGTTGACGTCTTTCCCGCCGGTGTGCCCGACCGACAGGCGTTGCTGGAGTGTGTTGCGCGGCCGCGCATCCTTGGGTTGTACGAGGGGTTCTTTTCGGCGAGGTTGGCTCGCCCGGGGTCGTCGTGGTTTATGGCCGAGTCCGCAGCCGTTGGTGTGACGTCCATCGCCAGGCCCTCCGGTGGGAGGATGTGATCCCGTGGCCGCCGTGTCATCTCCTCCCTTGCGCATGGTCGGTGCGGGACTCGCGTTGCGCGTCTGCGGCTGCACGTCGTCGCTGCAGGTCCTGTGGCCGGCTGCGGCTCAGGGCCCTGGGGGGTTTCCCACGCGTCGCACAAGGGCGCTGCGGAGGGCACTGAAAATTTTGTGCACAAGGGCCGCGTGTGCCGCCTCAGCCTCTGTCTCAGTGCAAATGGCGGGCTGCAGTTGCTCGCCCAGCGCCAGCGCCCGGATCTGGCGGATCGCGGTGCTCGATAACACTCCTGTGGTCATCGGCCTGGCCGTGGGCCCCGCGTGTTGGGCTGGCCACTTTGCCCGGCCCCTCGCGGATCCGGTTCGCGGGAGAGGAGGTTCAGGTGGAACGACGGGTCTGGGTGTGGCGCTGCCTCTTTCTCTGCTGCACGCGGCCCGCGGGGGTCCGGGAAGCGCGGCCCCCGCCCGGGGGATGTGGGAGGAGGTTGTTTGGCTTTTTTTCGTGTCCGACGGGACGGGCTGCTAAGGCTAGCCTCTACTCCTCGGGTGTCCGTTGCACGTTCCGGGCAGGTTGACGCCTTCCCCGCTGGTGTGCCCAACCGACAGGCATTGCTGGAGTGTGTTGCGTGGCCGCCCGTTGTTGGGTTGTACGAGGGGGTCTTTCTGGGCGGGGCCGGCTCGCCCGGGGTCGTCGTGGTTCATGGCCGACTCCGCAGCCGTTGGTGTGACGTCCATCGCCAGGTCCTCCGGCGGGAGGATGTGATCCCGTGGCCGCCGTGTCATCTCCTCCCTTGCGCATGGCGGTTGCGGGACTCGCGTCGCGCGTGTGCGGCTGCGCGTCGTTGCTGCAGGTCATGTGGCCGGCTGCGGCTCAGGGCCCTCGGGGGTTACCCATGCGTCGCACAAGGGCGCTGCGGAGGGCACTGGAGATTTCGTGCACGAGGGCCGCGTGTGCCGCCTGGGCCTCCGTCTCAGTGCAAATGGCGGGCTGCAGTTGCTCGCCCAGTGCCAGCGCCCGGATCTTGTGGATCGCGAAGACGGGGCACAGGTTGGGCGCAGTGGGGGTCTCTACCGTCCGTTCCGGGATGGCTTCCAACTGCTGCTGGCCGTCGAGGTAGAACCTCCACGTCGCTGACCATACCCTGGTGTGTGGCCAGCGGCGCTGCGCCCACCGCCAGAGGCAGTAGAGGGCATCGTCTGGGTGCCAAGTGCCGGCCGTCCCCGACACGATGGCCGTCAGGGGGTCCGGGTGCTGGCCTCAGAGCAGGGGGGTGGGGCTGTCCGGCAGGGCCATGGTCGCCGGGAGCATGGAGTCAACGACCTCCAAGCTCCAGTAGCTCTCTTGCGGTTGCGGGATGATCCGCACTTGGTAGTAGTGGCCATCCTCCAACACGATCATGGCGATGGTGCTGGGGTCACGTTCGCGCGGCGGGGGCGCTGCGCGCGCCGTCGGCGGGTAGCGCGCCGCCAGGCTCGTGAGGTAGCGCCCTCTGTCACGGGCGGTCCCGCTTTCCCATGCTGCCAGGCCTTCGTACGGCGGGATACGGGGGGTTTCGGGTCTCGGTGGCGGGGCGGCCTGCTCCCGGCCCCCGGTGCGGGGCGCGGGACTGGGGTCTGTCGGCGGTGCTATGAGCCTGTGTACCCAGTTCAGGTGTGGTACCCACACGCCCCCCTGGGCTGGTTGGTGGGTGTTGAGCCACCAGATCCACGCTTCAACAAGGTCGTCGGAGACCTGTGCCCCGGGGGTGACGAGCGCCTGGAGCTGCCGCACAAAGATTTCGGTCGTTGCGGCGTGTGGCAGGGGGAACACGGCGAAGAGCCTGTTCGGGTCGACGTCACGGAGGTGTTCCCGGAGGGTTGCCACCAGCTCGCTCGAGGCTGTGGAAGCGTGGATGCCATGGAGCGCTCTCAGTTCTGCGTCGTCGACCTCCACATCCTCCAGCCCATCCACCTCGACCCCCCACGGGACCGCTCACTCACCACACCGGCCGCAGACCACCGAAGCCACAAGGGCTACAGGTGCTCCGGCACCATCGGAGGCCAGCACGGCACAAAGCCCCCGACAACAACGTGCAGCCAAACAAGCGGCACTACAACATCTGCCGCAGAATCACACGGCCACAGCAACCCGGGGGCACCAGGCACCACCTGCCTGAGGTGGAACCATGCCCAGCCACACGAATACCGCAACCGCAAGCGCCCGGCCCGAGCAGCCCCTCGGCACCATGCGCCCACAAACGGGCCCAGGCCCGAGCCCCGCCGGCGACCGGGTTCCACAACCCCAAACACCACCCGACGCGTCCACACGCGGCCACCGGCGAGCAGCCCCGACACAGGCCAACCCGAAGCCCCATCCGCACCACAGCCCGCCAGTCCAACCGACGGCGAGCCCCACACATGCACCGTCCGACGGCCCCCCCACAGAGACACGTACCGCTACCCCGACCGATGCCACCAGCGCCCGGACCGAGCGACCCCTCGGCACCATGCGCCTGCACGCCCACATCCCCACCGGGAGCCCCAGTCCCCAGGCTCCAGCGGCACCCTGCACGTCGACCCCAGGGTACCATCCGCCGGCCCCAGCACAGGTCGAACCGGCACCACACCAACGCCACGACCCACCAGCCGGACCGGCAGTACGGCCCACGGAAGCACCATCTGGCAGCCCTCCAGCCCCCGGCCCGGACCCGGACCCGGACCTGGCGCACACCACCGTCCCGGCTGACGCCCGGCGGGCGAGCACGCCAGGACACAAGCTCGCAACGAGGGTCCCGCATCCTGAGGGCGGAACACCGGCAGCACGGCCCGCCGCAGCGGAGGGGAGTGGCAGCACACGAGCACTGGCAGGCCACATCGGAGGCCGGCCCAGGCCGTCCACCTGCCAGATGGCCAAACGCGTGTGGCGACGCCAATAAAAGACAGCCAGCCGCGCCATTTGCACCGCCCGCCCGGCCACAACGGGAGGAGCCCAGGGTGGACACCACGGAGGAAGCGGAGGTACCCCCGCAGCGGAAAGAAGCACAGCTGCCAACGGCGGACCTAAACGCCCGGGGACCACCCAGAGCGGAGATACCTAGCAGGGTGACGGGCCAGCCGAGCAACCAGCATGCCAGCATGCCAGCCAATCGCCCGCCGGACATGGTGGCGCGCAAATGCAGCGAGGCACCGGTCGCTGGCCAGCCCGGTACGGGACCTGGGGGGGCGACGCTGGGCGCCGGGCATGCCGCGGACCCCCCCCAACAGCCCGCCCAAGGGGCACAGACCGCGGGTCACGCGAGCACCGCCCCGTCCACGGCCCCAGCACACTGCAGCGACGCGGGCACACCGGGGGACGCAATGTCCAGGGAGGCACCGACCCAGGGCCCACCTCAAGCCCAGGCGGAGTCCGACGCTCGGGCAACCACACCCGACACGCCCAAGCTCGCAACCGAGCGGGGGCCGTCGCCCGGCGGGTACACCCGCGACAAAGACTCTTTCGATGCCTTCATGGAGTCCTGCAGAAGCCCCCCCGAAAACGGACCCGGCGCAATCTGCCCCGTCCAGCCAACCGTAGCCACGAGGCGACCATACAGGGGGTGCACCCCTCACGCCGTCCCACCAGGCGCACCTCCAGCGCAGTTACGCTGCCCTGGGGGCGGGGACTGAAGACACCGCCGCCACGAATGACGGGCACGCAACCGCACGCGGGGCAGCGGGCCAGACCCCGGAGAAACCGCCCCAGCACAGCGCCCAAGGGATTGGAACACGTGTGGAGACGTGCACCAACACAGCTTGCGAGCCTGCCTAGCAGCCACCGATGGCCACTTCAGCCAGGGGGTCGGGGCATCTGGACTACGCCCGCTGGGAAGCCGACACCCGCCGCCCCAACGCCCACGCGGAACAGGCGGCAGCCGAAGACCTGGACCTGTGGATCAACAGGATCACCAGAGGGGAGAGGCTCGCCCTGGGAGTCAGCATCCGATGGCTGCTTACTTCGCATTCAGGCCACCTCCAGGAGGGAACCCGGACCATGGCGGACGTCGCCTTCGGCCATCGGGCGGAACTCCACGCACCCCCCACCACCATGGACCACCCAAGGAAGTGGCACTACGTGGCCACCCGGCTCATGGCGCATATGGGGATCTATGGCCCGCATGAAATGAACGGGCTACACTGGCGGTGGCACCAACGCGCGGCCCTCCGCATCCGTACAGCCCTGCAGAGGCACAACATCTGGGCCATCCCTGGATCCCTGGGCTACGAGGGACACGCCTCGGGACACCGGCGACCACGGTCCCAAGAGGTCCCGGAGCCCCCCAAGCAAACGGCATGCCATGACTCCCTGGGCCGCCACCAGGGGCGACCACCCAGTTTGGGTTCCCCCTCTGGCACACACGGCAGCCCCCTCCGACCATTCACCTCGCGGAGGGACCGAGGCAGCCCTCATACCCCAGGGATGAAGGGCGGCACGCCAGACCGGCACCAGGAAGCAAGGAACCCTGACGGATCCCGGCACCGCAGCCGCACGCCACCGCCCGCGGCAGGGCGATTTGTCTTCCACGAGGGTACGAACAGAGGCCATGGAGGCCCCAACGACCCGCCGGCCCGACAGACATCATCTGCCGCCTATCCCGGGCGCCGGTCAAAGAGGCCCCACACGGATCGGACGCACATCCCCACCATTCCCACGCCAGCCAAACGAGGGCAACAGGCAGCGCTCCACACCGGCCCCCACCAGGCAACAGACGGGGCGTCCAGCTCTTCTGCCGCCTCCCTCCGAGAGTCACCAGCCGGTCTGCTGCCGGGGGGACGGAACGCCACGGACACGCGGCCAAGGGGACCCGCAGCCGACCAGCAACCCTAACAGGGGGTGGGAGGACGAACCCCTCAAACCCCTTCCCAGCAAGCAGGGCGTGACGCCACCAGCACCGGACACGGGCACCGGCAACCCGACGAACCTGGCCCATGCGCCGCGGGGCTCCCCACCCTGGCTGCGACGCAGCCAAACCGCCGGGACGCGGAGGACGCACCACAACAGCGAGGGCACGACGCAGGCGACCCGGGAGCGGACAAAGAAATGACAGAGGCCTCCGGCCCTCAGGAGTCCGATGGCCCCCTGCCCTCTACCGCATCCCGTCCAGTGCCCCTGCAACGGAAACCCTCCACGGGGAGCGTACCTGAGGGACACCTTGACACCACCCGGGGGCACCCCTCCCTAAGTGGCACCACACCAGACCAGGACCGGGAGACCATGCCTCCCCCAAACGCCAGACCGCCACAACGGAGGAACACGGACGTCTTTGACGAAGAGGAACTGAGGGCAATCTACGACATCCACGCCAACACACCCCCGTGCGGGCTGGTGGCAGCCCTCCGAGGACACCTCCAGGGCGTCAACTCAAACAGGCTCTTTGCCGTGGTCCCCGTGCCGCACGCCGCATCCACCGATATCTCCGTGAGGTAGCTTGAGGCACTAGTCACCCCCGGGATGCAGATTGCGGACAACCTCGTCGACGCGGGTATCTGGTGGTTCACCTTCAACCAGCGGGACCAGGGAGGCGTGTGGGTGCCGCACCTGAGCTGGGCGCACACGCTCATTGCGCCACCGACGGAGCCCAGGCCCGCGCCAAGCACCGGGGGCTGGGAAAGGGCCGCCCCACAGCCGAGAGCCAACGCCCTCAACATCGCACCGTACAACAGCCTGGCGGATTGAGAAAGCAGGACAGTCCCCAACAGGGGGCGCAACCTCAGGGACATGGTGGAGTGATACCCACCAGGGGCGGAGACGGCACGCGCAGGACCCCCACGAAACGAAGATGACGCCAGCACCATCTCCATGATTGTGTCAGAAAGTGGCCACTGCTACCAGCTGCGGATCAACCCGCACCCGCAGGAGTGCCACTGGAAATTGGAGGCCGTCGACTCCATGCTCCCGGCGAGCGCAGCCCTGCCGGACGGCCCCACCCCCCTGCCCCATAACCAGCCCAAAGACCCCGTCGTGTCGGGTGAAGCTGGCGGCTGGCTGCCGGGGCATGCCCTCTACTGCCTCTGGCGGTGGGCTCAACGCCGCTGGCGACACACCAGGGACTGGATGGCGACGTGGAGATTCCACCTGGACGGCCGACAGGAACTGGAGGCCATCCCCCAGCACGAGCGAACGACGGAGACCCCCGCCACGGCAAACCTGTGCCCCGTTTTTGCAATCCACCAGATCCGGGCGCTGGCGATGGGAGGACAACTGCGGCCCACCATCCGCACTGAGACGGAAGCCCAAGCAGCACACGCAGCCCTTGTGCACGAGATCCTCAGTGCCCTCCACAGCGTCCTCATGCGACGTCCGGGGACCCCCCTAGGGCCCTAACCCACCACAAGCCGAAACCGGGAAGACGCCCCCATGAACACGCGAGACAGCCTAATCGGGACCGCGGCGCCCCGCTCAACAAGGCATACGCATGCCCTGCCCGCCGCGACTGGTCACCGGCAGTGGAAGGGTAAAAGTAAAGGTAAAGTGCTCGGGCGATCTCCGAACTCCAGCGTATCCGTGATCCCTACCTGTCCCAAGGCACAGCACGCTACATCATACTACACTCATCAAAACAGCTGCAACTCCGGTACAGTGAATTCGCGGGAAACGTAAAGAGCCACTGTATCATACAGGGCATAGAAGTCCCAGTGCGGAGCGTGCCCTCGCTCACACGGGCACACGACACAGGCGTTCCTGTACTTCGGTCCTGCTTCTGCCGCCTGGCACCGCAGGACATCACAGTACAGCACTTGCAACGTGTACTGGCCGCCCCGCCGCAGTGCTCGAGGTGGCACGCGCACAGATAGATCCGTTACCCAGGGCAGCGTGGCACCAGGCACTACATGCAGGAGCAGGAGGAGAGACAAAAGGTTGACAGAGATGTGGCGGGCAGTGTTCCATTGAGCATAGGCCAGCTCATCGCTGGAGGTGTCACGTGGCGTGATGCACATCCTGCTTGGCTCGCCGAATGCCCTGGAAGGACACCGTAACGCCGGGACTGCTGTGATGGGTGGTCAGTGGCGTGTAGCACGTCCAGCTTGGCTCGCCGAATGCCCAAGATGGACACCGTAACGCCGGGACTGCTGTGATGGGTGGTCAGTGGCGTGTAGCACGTCCAGCTTGGCTCGCCGAATGCCCAAGATGGACACCGTAACGCCGGGACTGCTGTGATGGGTGGTCAGTGGCGTGTAGCACGTCCAGCTTGGCTCGCCGAATGCCCAAGATGGACACCGTAACGCCGGGAC
Source organism: Eutreptiella sp. 'Long Island Sound 2002' (assembly GCA_964036045.1). Lineage (NCBI taxonomy): Eukaryota > Euglenozoa > Euglenophyceae > Eutreptiales > Eutreptiaceae > Eutreptiella > Eutreptiella sp. 'Long Island Sound 2002'. The sequence continues at coordinate 89,562,652 of OZ038383.1, read as the reverse complement.
TGCTGTGATGGGTGGTCAGTGGCGTGTAGCACGTCCAGCTTGGCTGGCCGAATGCCAAAGATGGACACCGTAACGCCGGGACTGCTGTGATGGGTGGTCAGTGGCGTGTAGCACGTCCAGCTTGGCTCGCCGAATGCCCAAGATGGACACCGTAACGCCGGGACTGCTGTGATGGGTGGTCAGTGGCGTGTAGCACGTCCAGCTTGGCTCGCCGAATGCCCAAGATGGACACCGTAACGCCGGGACTGCTGTGATGGGTGGTCAGTGGCGTGTAGCACGTCCAGCTTGGCTCGCCGAATGCCCAAGATGGACACCGTAACGCCGGGACTGCTGTGATGGGTGGTCAGTGGCGTGTAGCACGTCCAGCTTGGCTCGCCGAATGCCCAAGATGGACACCGTAACGCCGGGACTGCTGTGATGGGTGGTCAGTGGCGTGTAGCACGTCCAGCTTGGCTCGCCGAATGCCCAAGATGGACACCGTAACGCCGGGACTGCTGTGATGGGTGGTCAGTGGCGTGTAGCACGTCCAGCTTGGCTCGCCGAATGCCCAAGATGGACACCGTAACGCCGGGACTGCTGTGATGGGTGGTCAGTGGCGTGTAGCACGTCCAGCTTGGCTCGCCGAATGCCCAAGATGGACACCGTAACGCCGGGACTGCGGTGTTTGGTGACCCGTGTGTTGAAGCTAGTCCAGCTTGGCTCGCCGAATGCCCGAAGAGGGCACCGTAACGCCGGGACCGCTGTGAGAAAACACACAGGCAATACACACACCCTGCCCTACCCTCAACAGGCACACCCTCAGGTCCCTAAACCTGCCACTTGCCGTGCTCCCTCCCCTGGTGTTCACCCTCACACTGGCGGTGTTTAGCCCCGACCGGCTCGCGGAACGCCCTATGAGACGTCCTATCGCCCTCAAGCCCACCTGCACCCTGGTTTCAGCGGTATCGGTATGTTCCAACGTTTGTACACCCCTTCCACCTGGGTACGCGTGGCTGTTACGCCCATGTCCCTTGGTTTGACACGCCATTCTCAAAGGCGACAGGGCGCTGCCGAGCGGTGTTGGTCCCGCTGACAGTCCGGCAGTGGAAGGGCACCATACCGACCGGAGGACCCCCCAAGAGCCGGAGGGGCGCTGCGGCCGATGTGAGACAACACACCGCCGCACACACGGGGCACGGGCCCCACGGCGGCCAACCGCTGATGGTGAAGCGGTGCCCAGAACCTATGGCCCATGTCCCACAGGCCTGTGAGCCGTCACACCCGTGCGGAAGCCGTTGACACCGGCTGTCAGCAGGATATCCCTGTCCTCCAAACCGCGAGATCTGGAATCCGATCCCTAACCATTAAATCGATGTAGAATTACCATAATTTTACTGTCTTGGTCGATTTTTGGTTAGAAATCGCCGAAATACTTGATTTCTACCGCGATTTCTAATTGTCATGAAATCACCGCCTGTTGTCGCCTGTTCGCGCCCTTTCGTCGCTTCTCGGTGGCTAGTTTTGTGATGGATTTTTCTCGAGTACCTTTGAGGTTTCAAAGGAACTCAAGGGCTGGATCTAGAGGGTTTTTCTTGTACTTTCATCTGGTGTGTTCACCAGAATTTTTCGCCGTTGTGTCTGAGAGAAACTCAGCGTGCAAGCTTTTCCGTGGATCGCTCGAACTCATGGTTCTCAAGGACCATGAGTTCCGACGGAACCCTATATTCCCCCCCTATGTCTTTCATCCATGCCCCTTTCACGTGGGCATTTGTATAGGGAAGTGAGCAATAGGGATGTTTTAGGCAGCATATGCGTGTTGTAAACCCAAGTTTTTTGCGTGTGCAAACGCTAACTCCGTGTGCTTTTGAGCATGCACCTAAACCGCCGAACACAATGCACACAAGGTCAAAAGCCCTAGGACATTTTCGCTTTTTGAGCCAACTCAACGATGGTTCCACGCAATTCAATGCGTACCAAAACTCATTTTTTGAAAAAGGGCAAATTTTGGTCGAAAATTAGGCCAAAATCGCCAATCCCCCGAGGCTCGTACTCGAGGCCTTTGGGGAGTTGAGCCTTGAATCAAGGGAATATGTAAAGTAAAGACCATGAGGGACATCGTGGATGGCTTGGTTGATTTTTGCAACCTTGTCTTCTATTTTCTATAACGTCGCTTTGTGAGCACGCGTGCCATACTGCCTCTTTGCACACGCGCTCATATGCAAACACTAATGACACGAGTGGGCGGAGACAATCCAACCATAGTGGACAAATTTGGAAGCATTTACTATGGGCCTACTCCAAAAATGTTTACGCATATTTTTGCTCTTCAAGGACCCATAGATATATGCTTCCCAACATCGCCGATATATGCACTTTTTCCCATATATAGTGTGCTTCAAGGATTGAGGTGTTAAAATTTTTTTCATTATGCTTTGAACCCCATCCCCTGTTGCAAAAGGGAGTCAAAGATTCGGTTTGCATCCATGCAAAAGCCGGAGGCTCATTTCTCTTGTGATACGGAGATACGATTTTTGGAGTGACCACTTTTGGGTGAATTTTGGCCATTTTGCCCAGAATGGCCACTAACCCCGTCTCCCCCTTAATGTTCCGCCAGAGGTTGGCTGCGCCACTTGACCAAGGGTAAGGGTGATTCGGTGAGGGCACATAAACCCGCATCAAATGGGGTGTTTCCCCATGTTGCCTCTCCTCTTGAGGGGAGAGTTGGGATTCACCCAATTTGGGGTATGTTGCCATTCTGCCTCATTTGTGTGTCATTTTCCCTCCAAGGGGGAAAATGGCTAAAGGCGACTATGAGGGTTTGCAAGTGGCATATATTGGGACCTGAGTCCTATGCATCCATAGAATGTTTGGTCGGATGGATCCTCGCCGTGGCCATGGAGATATGGAATGATGAGTGCGGGCCATTTCGGCCAAATTTAGCTATTTTTGCCATTGCATGCCATATTGGAATCACCATATCTCCATGGGGCACGGGGTGTAGCCAGGAGGGAGGGGCAATTATTGTAGCAAATGACGAAGGGTTGAACGCCATTGAGTTTCGTATTTGCTCCTCCGGCTCATCTGGAGTTATTCAACTTTTGGTGCGATTCATGATCCCCCCCTTTGCACCGCATGCTGCTTTCTGCCCCATCCGCGTGTTCATCCCCTCGATGAACAGTAAGCAGCCAGTGTGGCAGCAGGTCATAGCCCAGGGCATGGGACCAAAGGGGATATCAAGGGTCGTGAAACAAGGCTTCGCGCTACAAGATTGCCAAGGTTTCCTACCCTGGATGGTCGCCCAAGACGGCCGATTTTGCCATTTAGGCAGTTGTGGAACCAGTTTGGACCGTCACCACGCCGAGTGGCATGAAGATCTCTGGGAGCCAAAGTCATGGGAGTCTTCGTTGGTCTCCCAGTGGATCGCATGTGGAACAGTGGATCCGATCTCCAAGCCGGCCTGGTGATATACCATTGGGGATACCTTCGATTTCGGATCATTTTGAGCAGCCAAAATGACCCCTGTTTTGGACCCCATCTTCACCCCCCCGTGTGGTCAGTTGACGGTTCCATATCTCAATGCCCTTGGGAAGCCCGGACCTAATTTTGAGTCATGCACCTAGATATAGGTTGTAGATCCAGCTTGCTGTCCTGTGAGCGATGGGGCATGCCCTGGTTGGGCGGGCCGCCCGTGGGAATGACTCCAATTTTAGTGATTTTGGCATCATGACCCCACGTGGCGAATCTGTGGCGCCCTGATGCCGCGGCCTCAGAGGAAACCCGGTTGAGTGAAGGGTCCACGGAGTTCCTACTTGAATGGCATAGGGTCAGTTGCCCCGTCCCTACCTCTGGCGGGTCCGGACGAGGGGTCTGTTGTGGAGTTTTTCGAGCTAATATCAGTTTGAGCTGAAACAGCCCATTTTCAGCTCACAACTCCTAGAGGATAATGGCGGGGCCCTATCTCTCGCTCAGAGGAGAGTTGGGACCGGCCATCAAGGGAGCATAGGGAGCAACTGTCTGTCGGCCTTGGTGCCCCTTGGTTCCCAGGAACTTGCCTGTGGCTGGGCGGGACACCCTCCCCTATTGGCAGGGTTTCAGCGTCCGGCCTGAGCAGGGCATGGGTTGTGTTCGAGCCCCCGCCCCTGCCATCAACTGAGAGGGTCGGGCCTGGGATCGGGATATGAGTTGGGACTGAGTGTCTATTGCTTTGTGATGCCCTTACCTCAGTCCAGTCCCAACCCCATGTGTACATATCCTGATGTGTTGCTGTACATACTTCTGTTTCTCTGTTTCAGAGTGGCAAGGATCCTGAAACGCTTTGTCACATGACACGAGCATGAGGATGCCCTTGTGAGCGCAGTGCTTTGCCTGCCTGCTTGCTTGTGCGTGTCCACCGCAGCGTCCCGTGGCCAGGCCCCCCCAATGGGAACGCGTCAAGAGCGTATCACCGCCGCGGGGCTACCCATCCCTCGCCTGCCACTCGGGGCCGCCTGAACCCCGAGCATCACGGGCTTCGCAGCGCCGCCCGGAGCACTGCCCCGAGCGTCAGCAACAGCGCCGAGTCCGTGAAGGAGGTGTAGCGACCGGAACTCCAACGTCAGCGAGTTCCTTTGGCCGACCAGTACCGGCCACAGTCCCAGCTGCATCACCCACCTCCACAACCACCATCGGGCGTCTGGGTCCCAGCCCTGTAGATAGAGTGGACCGCAACAACCGCTTCAAAGGCCACCCCCAGGACTAGTCCATCGAGGGGAACTAGCGCCGATGGTGAACTGTCAAGAGGCGGGTAAGACATGGCCGCAACCCCACCCCCATGCTGTGTACCTACTTCGAGGGTTGGTGTGGGGTCAACACTACCGCCACAGCAACCCCCAGTGCGAAGGCGGCATGCCCGGGAGCTTCGAGCTCCGCGAGGATATGGGCGCCGACCGCCTGCAGGCAGTGGAAGACTGGCTGCGAGTGGAAGGATACACCTACCGCTTCTGCCAGAAGTGCTGGAGGGTTTGGACCCGCCTGGACCGGCCTGGCGAAGGGCTGCGCCCCAACGGGATTGATGAGGAGGAGAACCCCAACGAGTACGCGTCAGGCACTACCATCAACGTCTCTATATGGGACATGATCGGAAAGAAGTTCCGAGAACCGGGGGACGAGCGTACGCTGCAGGGCAGCCACAGCAGCGCGTCCCCTGGGAAGGAGAAGCAATCCGCCGGGGACAAGAAGCGGGACAAGAAATGGCGGGAGTACCAGGAATCCCTGACTGCCAAAACCGCCCAAGCCGCGGAGAACGAGACCAAGGGCGGAACCCCAGCCCCCAGCCGCCAACGGGCCAGTGGCGGTCACCACCCCGGCCACACCACCCATTGGCGATTTCCTTGAAGTCGCCAAGAAGGCCAAGGCCAAGCCCCGTCAGCTGCACCTGAGGAAGTCAGGCCCCAGCAGCGACGTGGAGTGGGCCCACCGTGGGAGGATGCCGGCCGACGAGGCCAGCTCCAGCAGCAGCGTCGCCCCCGACCAAAGGGACGTGGCCCGCGCCTGCGAGCGTGCCTGCGGGGTGCCCTGCAACCTTCGGGTTGACCGGCAACGGGCCACGCAGCAGAACGCTGCCGTGGAGGGCGCCGTCGGCATCGCCCAGCAGGAGGCTGCAGAGTGGGGCAGGGGCATGGCCTTCCATGCCTCGGCCGTTGCAGCCATTGCAGCCGGAGTCACGGCTGCAGCCGCACAGGAATCAGCGGCTGCCCGGGTCAGGAGTGAGGTGGCGGCAGCCGCGCAGGAAGCGGCGGCCGCCCAGGAAGCCCGCCTGGCCCAGGAGGCCATTGTCCGTAAGGAGGCCGAGGTGAAAACGTTGGAAGAGGCGCTTGCCCAAGAGAGGGCAGGGAAGGAGGCGGAGGAAAGAGCCCACGCCGAAGCAACGGCCAAGGCCCAAGCGGACACCGCCAGGAAGGACGCCGTCGAGGCTGCGCGACGGAAGGTCGCTGAGGAGAGGGCCAAGACGGAGGCGGAGCTGGCAGCGTTAGAAGCTGAGAAGGCTCGGCTGCAGCGGGCTCGGGAGGCCGAGGCTGCCCGTGCCTGAGAAGAGGCCAAAAGGCGAGCTGCCGCAGCCACGGCCGCCGCAATGGAGGAGGCGGAGGCCAAGCCCCAGCGCGAGACGCCCCCCAGAGGATCCAGAGTGGAGACCCTTCGAAAGCTCTTCGAAGGAGACGCCTCCTCGAAGATCAAGCTGGACCTGGAGGAGGTCGACACCGGCAGCAGTGGGGACAGTGGCCCCACTACCCAGCGGCGGAGCTAGGTAGGTAGATGCAATTGGTCGTGGAGAGGCGCCCCATGGTTCCCCCTGGCGTCGCCCCTGTCACGAACAGGAAGAGGTTCCGTGCGTGAAGAGGGGACCCGGCTTAGATCCCGGTAGACCTGACTGGTGGCCCCCAACAAGGCGGCCCCGGGCAACACCGGGAGGGCTGATGGCCGCCAGCGTGACTGCTTGTCATGCCGGGAGGGTGGGCCCCCGTGCTTGCGCACGTCCCGTCCTTTGGGCTGAGCCCTAGGGGTTCACCGGACTTCCTGGTGTATCCCGTTCCCAAGGCATGCAAGCATCTTCTTGATACTGGGGTTCCGAGGTGCTTGGGTGTCGCATGCTCCGCCTCCAGTCCCAAAGCAGCGCAGGCCTTAGGATGCAGCCTTACCCCCGGTCTCCGGATCTCATTTGGCCGGGTCAACTGCATGGCACGGGCTGCCTCAGTGCCCTGGCTATGGACACTGGGTTTCCTACTGTTGCGTGGCGCTTGTGTTTGGGTCTGGGTTGTGGTTGGTTTCAGGTTTCGGCTGCGCCCTGCCACTCCTGGCTGGGGTGTTGGGGTGTGTGTGCGCTTGTGTGTGCGCTCCGATTGTACCCTGCCACTCCTGGCTGGGGTGTGCGGCGTTGGTGTGTGTGCTTCGGCTCAGATTTCGGCTGCGCCCCGCCACTCCTGGCTGGGGTGTTGGGGTGTGTGTGTGCTTGTGTGCGTGCTCCCCTTGTACCCCCCCCCTCCTGGCTGGGGCGTGTGGCGTGGGTGTGTGTGCTTGGGCTCGGGTTTCAGCTGCGCCCCGCCACTCCTGGCTGGGGTGTTGGGGTGCGTTTGTGTTTGTCGGAGCGCTCTACTTGTACCCCGCCACTCTTGGCTGTGGTGTGTGGTGCGGGCGTGGGTGCCTTGGCTCGGTTTGCGGCTGCGCCCCGCCACTCCTGGCTGGGGTGTGGAGTGTGTGTGTGCTCGTGTGCGTGCCCCCCTTGTAGTCGCCAAGAAGGCCAAGGCCAAGCCCCGTCAGCTGCACCTGAGGAAGTCAGGCCCGAGCAGCGACGTGGAGTCGGCTCACTGTGGGAGGATGCCGGCCGACGACGCCAGGTCCAGCAGCAGCGTCGCCCCCGACCAAAGGGAAGTGGCCCGCACCTGCGAGCAAGCCTGCGGGGTGCCCTGCAGCCTTCGGGTTGCCCGGCAACGGGCCACGCAGCAGAACGCTGCCGTGGAGGGCGCCCATGGCATCACCGAGCCGGAGGCTGCAGAGTGGGGCAGGGGCATGGCCTTCCATGCCTCGGCCGTGGCGGCCATTGCGGCCGGAGTCACGGCTGCAGCCGCACAGGAAGCAGCGGCTGCCCGGGTCAGGAGTGAGGTGGCGGCAGCCGCGCAGGAAGCGGCGGCCGCCCAGGAGGCCCGCCTGGCCGAGGAGGCCATCGTCCGCAAGGAGGCCGAGGTGAAAGCGTTGGAAGAGGCGCTTGCCCAAGAGAGGGCAAGGAAGGAGGCGGAGGAAAGGGCCCACGCCGAAACAACGGCCAAGGCCCAAGCGGACGCCGCCAGGAAGGACGCCGTCAAGGCTGCGCGACGGAAGGTCGCTGAGGAGAGGGCCAAGACGGAGGCAGAGCTGGCAGCGTTAGAAGCTGAGAAGGCTCGGCTGCAGCGGGCTCGGGAGGCAGAGGCTGCCCGTGCCCGAGAAGAGGCCGAAAGGCGAGCTGCCGCAGCCACGGCTGCCGCAATGGAGGAGGCGGAGGCCAAGCTTCAGCGCGAGAATGCCCCGGGAGGATCCAGAGTGGAGACCCTTCGAAAGCTCTTCGAAGGAGATGCCTCGTCCAAGATCAAGCTGGACCTCGAGGAGGTCGACACCGGCAGCAGTGGGGACAGTGGCCCCACTACCCACCGGCTGAGGAAGGGTAAGTGGAAGACTCCCGAGAGGGCACCGAGGCCCGCGGATGGATATCCCCACGTCTCCGACCCATTCTTCACCGCCAGCGACGGGGACGGACGAGACCGCCGACATCGCCTAGGAATGGCTAGAGGAAGAGGCGGAGATGTCCCCATGGAGCCGGAGGGTGAGGGTGAGGATCTCCCTCCTCCCTACCGGAGCTCGGAGTCCACAGCTTGCGAGATGGACGAGGATGATGACATGGACTTCGGCTACACGGAGAAGCCCTCATCCTGGGACCCACGGAGGCGACCCGGCGGAGACCCACCGGGACCCCCTGGCGGAGGCCCGCCAGGACCCCGTGGAGGACGTCCACCGGATGGACCCCCCGGAGGCGGACCCCCTGGTGGGACCGGACCCCCTGGGCCGGGTGGGCCCGGTGGAGGCCCTCCTGGAGGACCCCCTGGAGACCTCGACGGCCCACCGGGAGAGGGTGACCCGGAGGCCACCTGGCGGTGGATGGTCTACCTGCGCAGGAGGGTCCAGGCCCTCGGGCGCAAGGTAGACAGGGGCAAAAGCGAGATGATCCGCATCGCCAGGGTCGCCGCGGGCGCACAGAAGGAGCTAGACGTCGCCAGGACGGAGATGGTCAAGATCGCCAAGGTCGCCACCACCGCCCAGAGGGAGCTGGACATCGCCGGGGGTGAGACCGGGCTGCTGAACAAGGTCATCAACGGCCTGCAGCAGAGGTTCGACAGGCTGGAAGGCCGTTGGAGCGTCAGCAGCGACCTCCCAACCCCTGGGTCCGGCTCGTCGGACGATGGCTGGGGACCTGGACCAGGTCTGGGCAGAGCCCACGCCCCCAGCGGAGCACCCAGGAGTTGCCCCAGCACCAGTGCCCCCTCTCTCAGCGCTCCCTCTCATCACAGCGCGGGCCGCCGTAACAAGCGTGTGCCGCCTGGCAGTGGCAGTGAAGAGTGGCGTGACGAGTGGCTCAGTGCGGAGTACCACAACCGCCGTGCTCCACTGCGGACACCGGTACGCCCCCGACGCCCCGCACCAGTCCCAGAGCCAATCCCAATGGCTGGAGGGCGATACGGTGGACTCAGAGATGAGGTCCCAGGAGGGGACGTGGAGTGGGATGTTGGCGGAGGCGAGGAAGACTTGGAGGAGTTCGGCATTACCCCGCCGCGTGGTGTACGACGGGAGGCCGCTGAACGCAGTCGCCGGACCCGTGATGAGGAGGTGTACAGGGAGGGAGTACGGCGTGGACATCTAGGCTCGGCGTACATGGAGGAACCACGGCGTAGCCACCTGGATACCGCGGAGGAGATGGAGATGGCGGCCGTGGGAGTCCATGGGGGACGCCGATGGGAACCTCGGTCGACCTCGCGGCCGGCGTTCATGGTCTCTAAGGCCGCGGATGCCGCCGTGTGGGAAGACCTGAAGGACATCAAGCCCCCCACGTACGATGGCAACCCCCTCAACCTCGACCGCTTCTTGGAGAAGCTGGATGATTGGGGGATGACCGTCACTGAAGGCATGGATCCTGCAGATGCGGAGAAATATGTCTTCAAACGGTTCAGGTGGCGCCTGACGGAGGTGCTCCAAGAGCTATACTTCGTGGCGACCAAGGAGGGGAAAATCAGGACCCTCAAGGAAGCCAAGAAGTGGCTCAACGAGCAGGAGCGGGTGGACGCTCCGCGGTTGGCTGCCAAGCGGTGGAAGGCCATCAAGCTTCAGCATGATGGTCGGGAGATCCGCCTACGAGATTGGCAGGACTTCCAGGGGCAATACACCCGCTTCCGCCGCAACGTGGAGGACTGGAATGAAGGTGACGAGCAGGCCCGCCTGCTCTGCATGCTGCCGGAAGCATGGATCAAGAGAGTCACCAAGGAGAAAGCCAAGAGAGCCAAGTCCAACCACACGGTCAAGATGATGCTCCCCAAGGAGTATCACACAAACGTGGTGCCTTGGACAAGGAAGAACGTGACCCGGGATGTCAGAAGGCACTCCCTGCGGAACGCCCTGCTCATCACCGTCACGGGCGATCGCGAGAAGACCGCGATGTGGCGCCTTGATGAGTGTGATGTGGCCGGCCAGACCATCTGTCTGCAGGCCATCCCGGCACGGATGAGCTGCGACGAGGTCCTGGAGTGGGTCGGAGAGGAAGTACTCAAAGAGTACCCGAACCTCCACCACACCCGCGGGTTGAGGCCCGGTGACCGTGACGTCAACTACGTTGGCGAGGGGTCTGGCGGGGAAGCTACCATGGACCCAGCTGGAGCTGATGGCGATGAGACTCTCGACAACAACGACGACAACGATGAGCCCGCCGAGACGGCCGTGTGTGCTTTCGTGGCCAACAACCTGAATACGGGGAGCAACCGGGGAGGCTGGAAGCCCCTGCAGAAGGGTTTGAAGACGAAGGAGAAGAAGGAGCCCCGCCGCGTTAGCGACCCTCCATTGTCCTTTGGAGAGTTCATACGAGCTCACCCCCAGGGCTGTTTCGTGTGTTATGGGAGGAACAAAGGATTCAACCATGACCACCGGACATGTCCCGTCCACAAGGCCGACACTGAGGCCTACAAGAAGGTGCACGGGTCGAAAAAGGGTGCACCCGCGGGTATCCGGGAGACCAAGGTGGAGGGTACCAAGGACGAGCTCTCCAAGCTGATTTCGGTGGGGACCGAGTTGGCGAAGGAGATCCAGGAGATCAGGAGGTCCTGGGTCCCCAAGTCAGACGACAAGAACAAGGACAAGGACAAGAAGGGTAAGAAAGGGGGAAAGGGAAAAGTGTCAACGAGGCTGATGCGGAGGAGAGTACCCCTACTACCACAAGCGACGCCCCTTAGCGGAGCCCCTGCAGCAAAAGGCCCCAGCTAGGGCGGTCGCAGGATGGTGTTGCGGGAAGCGCCACACCATCTCATTCGGGAGACAATGAGCACAAAGGGATTGCCGGGGGCGGAAGGCCCGCTCCGGCACCCAAGACGAAAGACAGTCGCAGTGGCAGGATGGGGGCAAGTGAAGGCACAAATCCTCGCACCCGTCAATCCTCCGCGACCAAGAACGTGTTTGATGTGCTTCAAGATCTTTCCGAGAGTATCAGAGGATCACCCGGACCGCAGCTGAATGCTGCAGATGGGCAGCCTGAGCCCTTTTGCCACGACCTGCACCAGTCGCTTTTTGAGCTTCTGGAACGGCCGGAGATCCTGAGCTTGCACGCCTTGCGCCGTGTTGGGCGTGAGCGGCAGTTGCGCCTTAAGGTCCGTGACCTATGCGGGGAAGTGGAGAAGGTCTTTGACGTGTTGGTCGACACGGGAGCTCAGGTCAGCCTGGTCAAGGCTGGCCTACTTCCGCCAGAGTGCTTGACCGACAGTCGGAGGCCTGTCAGGCTGAAGGTGGCGAACGGCCAGTACATGGTGGGAGGCACGAGAGAAGCGGCTATTGGGCAGCAGTTCGTGAACCACCGTGAGCTGAGCCGCCCCGACCTCGGCAAGGAAATCCTCCTGCAAGGTCGCTTCTACGAGGCCCAGATGGACTTGGATATGATCGTTGGGTACGACTTCATGATGGAGACGGACTCCGGCGTTCTCCCGGGCCAGGCCTCCATGACCCTGTAGCAGGACGACCAGCTCTCGTGGCTTTCGTCACCTGAGCACCATGTGGAGTGACAATGGATACACCAGGAACGCAATCAGCTCGGTATAGCCGCGCTGAGGACTGACCTAGCTGGGCCAGCAAACCAGGAGTACTGTGTTATGCCAGAAGTGGCGAGCCGAGTGGTTGCGGACCTGGGAGCTTCGGATCCGGCCCTGGATGCGTTCTCCACAGGAACCTCCGCCCATCTTCGGGTTTGTGAGAAGTACTGGAGCGCCCAAGACTCCGCGTGGAAGAAGCACTGGGGTCTGCATCATGGTGTGATGTGGATCCATTGCCCCCGATGGGACATTCCAAGGGCGGTAGCGAAGATTCACAAGGACCGCTCCAAGGCAGTGCTGGTTGTCACTATGGGATGCACCGAGGAGGAAAGCACCCGAGATTGGGTGGCCTCACTGACGAACATGACCTTAAACAAGGTCGCCCTACCGGCTGGAGAGGGTTTCTACCAGGACGCTAAGGGACAGCCCATGCCACCCCAGAGATGGCCAACGCAATTCCACTATTTGGATGGGGGCCTTGAGCAGGCCGACACCACGGATTTCGTGTGTGTCAACCGCATCGTGGCGGAGCCCTGGCGGCAATGCTTTGCGGTTTCCCCTGCTGACATCGGAGAATCGGAAGACCTCCTCACTGAAGAGGAGCTGGACCTGGTTCAGGGGTATATGGATCAGCTCTTTCACGACTGGGGAAGCCAGCGTGAGGGCAAGGGCCAGGACAAAGCCTGGTGGGAAGTTGACTCCATCGTCTCTGGTTCCTACGATGGAGATACTTTAGTGAGGAGGGTGCTGGACCACATGTCCAGCCAGGACGAGCCAATCGGCGGGAACCCACCCACCTACGGTGACTTGTTCCGAGGCAACACCAGAGATGGCCCCTTGGGCCACCTGGGGAGACCACCTGAGCCGAAACCATGCGGTGGTACCCCGCAAGTAAGCTCAGTGGTTCAGGTGCCCGGAAAGGCCAAGGCGGAGTCCGATGAGTGCCCCAAGATCCAGGCATTGAGGGCCAGGGTGAAGCAGAAGTATGGTGATACCTTCTTCAGCGGAAAGCCTGTATTTCCCCCACCGGTGTGTGGACCGTACGGTGAGGCCAAGATACGGCTGAAGCCGGACCCCCGTGTGTACTGACACCGGGAGTTCGCCCTCAGGGGCGAGAGGAAGGAGGCCATGGAGAAGATCCTCCGTGAGTTCATCGAGAGGGGCTGGCTTGAGGCGTGCCACTCCGAATGGGCCTCCCCTTGCTTCGTTGTACCCAAGAAGGTGGCCGGAGAGTGGTGGCTCGTGGTCGACTACCGCGGCCTAAACGCCCAAACGCAGCATGACAGCTATGCGCTGCCCCTCATTGAGGACATGCTGCAAAAGCAACACTGGCGCAAGATCTTCACGGTGATTGACCTGAAACATGGTTATCATCAGATGCCTCTCGCCGAGGAGTCCCGTGCCTGCACAGCAATGAGCACCCCACTTGGACCCCTCCAGTGGAAGGTGATGCCCATGGGCGTTACCACGGCAATGCGGCTTTTCAGCAGATGCTGGAGAACCTGCTTGAGCCGGTGCGCGACTGTGCGGACCCCTTTGTGGACCACGTGATCATCGCGTCCGGGGACCCCAGTATGAGCTATGATGAGCTCCTGGAGGCACATGAAAGGGACGTCACCAGAGTGCTGGACCTCCTGGTTCGGCACAAGCACACGGGCAGCAGTGACAAGGCCACCATTGCGGTAAGCGAGGTGGTCTTCGCTTGCCACGTAGTTGGGAACGGGCAGCGGAAGCCCATACCTGGCAAGGAGGCTGCGATTGAGCACTGGGAGAAGCCCAAAACGGTCTCTGAGCTACGGGCGTACTTTGGGTTCTGCAACTACTACTCGGGGTATATCAATATGTATGCCGAGTATGCAGCCCCCATGACAACCATGCTCAAGGGCAACCGAGAGGAGACCAAGAAGGGGTCGGAAAGAAGGCTCTGGTCTGGAATGAGGAGTCCGACCGTGCCTTCGAGGGGATGAAGCAGGCCCTGCTATCCGCAGTGGGTCTGCACCTCGTGGATCCTGACCGAGGGTTCGTCCTGCGCACTGATGCTTCCGACTACGCCGTAGGCGCTGTGTTGGAGCAAGTGCTTGACGATGGGGAGCACATGCCTGTGGCCTTCTGGAGCCGAGTCCTGGCAGAAGGCCAGAGACGGACGTGGACGCCCTGAGAAAAGGAGGCGTGCCATCGTCATGGCTCTCAGGAAATGGGCTGGGTACATAGTCCTCCATCCCGTCACCGTCTGCACCGACCATCAGAGTCTGCAGTCGTGGCACAAAGAGCACGTGGACACCCCCTCTGGTCCCGCCCCCCGACGGGCAAGATGGCATGAGACCTTGGCCAAGTTCGACCTCACCGCTGTGTATGTTCCCGGCAACGACAACACCGTGGCGGACTGTCTCAGTAGGTGGGCCTACCCCGCCAGCAAGGGCAAGACGGATGTCTCCGCCCATGGTGATGAGGCTGAGACCGCTGAGGCCAAAAGGATCATAGAAATGGAGCGCCTGATGGAGGAGGAGGGTGTTAAATGCTTCGTCGTCATGGCTGCGGATGCCCCCCTTTGAGGGAGGATGGGCAGAGCAGTCAGAGTACTTGCCCCTGAGGGAGCCGAGTCCGACAAGCACCTCTTCCTGGAATCGTGCCTCCAGGACGACTGGACTGACGACTACGCCAAGTCTGAGGCCTTTGCGGCCGAGTATAGGGCTGTGACCGACCCTGATGACAGGCAGAAGTGGCCAAAGGGGCTGACCGAGGAGGATGGCAAGCTTTACCGGAATGGTAAGCTGCTGGTCCCGGAGTCCTGAGTGCTCGGGCTGTGTGAGGCTTGGCACCACCACATGATGCACCCAGGGGTCAGCAAGCAAGCCCTGGATATGCAGCGCCGGTTTGAGATTGACCAGATCGGTCTCTACAACGCCATCAAGAAGGTCAGGAAGGGTTGCTTGGTCTGTCAGGCCTGCAATCCCGATAACCGGAACGTCATGGGGGAAGCCCAATGGAGTCCGGCACCGGATCAGCCCATGAGAAGCGTGGCCATGGACGTCTTCTCCATGCCCGAAGTCCACATTGGCAAGGAGACCTTTGACTGTGTGGTCCTATGTGTGGACCAGCACAGCGGCTACGTAGTGGCCGTTCCGGCACCCAAAAAGGGGTTGCTAGCCGAGGAGATGGCAGTCATGATGATCCATCATTGGCTGACTGTCTTTGGCATCTTCCGTACCATTTGCAGTGACTGCGGACCCCAGTTTACTGGCGGCTGGTTCAAGGCCATGTGTTCCCTCATGGGGATACGTCATGCCAAGAGCGTCGCCTACCTCAGCCGGTCCGACCAGGGTTGGAAAAGACGGCGTATATATACGCGTAACGTATATATACGCGTATTTTATCGCGAGAATACAATACAGTACGTGTCTTCTCGGGTGGCCGCCGACTGGCGCCAGACGCGCGTGCCGCGGCAGAGCAAACAAACGTTGCCAAGGATTGACGGTGCAAATGTAAGGTATTTTATAGAATTTGCAATGAATTTGATTTGAATTTTGTTTGATTACGATTGGTGGTTGAATTTTTCTGCTTCTTCTGCGTCTGCAGGGCGACACAAGAAGCAAGTGAAGCAGAAGGAGAAGAAGAACAGGAGGGAAGAATATGTAGAGAGAAAGAACAGAAGAAGGAGCGGAAGAGGCGAAGGAGATCAAAGAGACGTTAAGAAGAAGACAGAAGAAGATCGAGAAGCTGCAGAAGAGAAGAAGACTGAGGAGTGAAGACAAAGAAGACGAAGAAGGAGCACAAGAGGAAGAAGGTGCTGTCAGTGTCACTTGAGTGTTCGCGGGTGCTGTGAGTGTCGTTGAGTGTTCGCGCGTGCTGTGCGTGTCATTTGAGTGCCGCTACTGCTGCTGAAGCTGCCGCTGCCGCCGTGCTGCTGGATCTGCTGCTGCTTGCTGCAAGCGCTGCTAATGCTCGCTGGTGGTGCTGCTTGCTGGTGCTACTGCTTGCTGCTGCTGCGGCTGCTGCTTGCTATGTATGTCATTTGAGTGTTTCCGCGTGCTGTGAGTGTCATTTGCGTGTCGGCGCCTGCTGTCAGTGTCATTTCAGTGTGGGCGCGTGCTGTGAGTGTCCCTTGAGTGTTTGCGCGTACTGTGGGTGTCATTTGAGTGTTGGCGCGTACTGTGGGTGTCATTTGAGTGTCGCTGCGTTCTGTGGGTGTCATTTGAGTGTTCGCGCGTGCTGCTCACCAAGATGCACTGTAAACGTTTGAATCTGCAATTGTGGCTCTCACGCCAGTGCCTCAGCCAGCCCTGAAGATTTGAACAGAAATTTGTACTGACCTGCTGAGGTGCAAGCTTGCTTTTGTTTTCCCATTTGAGAGGTGAATTGTACCCCTCCAAGGGGTGTTCATGAACTTGCCCGAGCTGAGCGAGGTCCGGCACGGATACTTACTGGTTTTCAGAAAATACAAGTGTGTAACTGTTTTCTTTGTGCAAAGTTTGCCAGGGTTGACCCTGTCCCTATAAGGCTTTGTTGTTTGTGTATATTTGTTTTTTGGTAAAATGTGGTTTTGAGTTGAGAGCTGGAACTTCAATCACCAGTTTTGCACCTCACTAACTACATGTGCACTCGCATTCCACACAAGCACACCACTCATTCACAAGTACAAGCACAAGCACGCCACACCGCAGGTTTTTAAAACCAATGCAGAATTTTCCCCTAGGTGAAGAGACATTTTGCAGGTTTTTCCAACTTGTTTGAGGAGAGTGTTCTAAAATTGCTTTGCAGTTTTGGGAAAAGCAGCCTGAGCTATGGATGCGGTCTGTTTGAGAGAAATGGGATTGTTGTAGGAAAGACAAGTCATGCTTATCGCAAGCAATTGCAGGGTGTAGAATAAAAGAGAATAGCTGCAAAGTAAAGGAACATAACTTCTGTGAGCAAATAGTACTTTGCCAGAACCATTTGAGATACAATACATTAAATTACAGTACTGTATCGGAACGATACAATACATTACACGTACTGTATTGTACCAACCCTGGGTCCAACTGCCGGGCTGAAGTGGCTGGAAGGCAGCTGTTCGAGAAGCTGCGCAAGATTCACCTCGGGAACCCACGTCGGAACGGTTTGAGGAGATGTGGCCTGCCCTAAAGGCCCATCAGGACACCCCCACTCCGGGTGGGTTTTCCCCTCACCAGATTTTGTTCGGCAGGGACCCCCTGGGTCGGGGACTTCCCTTGTCGGGTGATGGTATTGCCATGGACGCCAAGGAATTCTTTGCGCGGCAGGAGGCAACGGCGCGGGACATCCGCCAGCAGCTCGAGAAGGAGCATGCAGTGCGTCATAAGTCCGCCCCGAGCTCGACGGCGCAAAAGTTCAGGGTGGAAGACCCGGTGTGGGTGATCAGACCCCGCCCCATGGGCACCCAGCGCACCAAAACCTGGTTCACACCCGGAGAGGTGGTCCGCAGGATTGGTGAGGACACCTACCGCATCAAGGTGGGTCACGGACAGTTCCGGGAACGCCACGAGAGTCAACTCCGTGTGCGGAAACCCGACCTCCGTGGCCAACATGTGTCCCTGGACTACACCGCACATGAGGCTGATTTGGACGACGACTACGCTGAGCAGGACGACTATAACGTCGAGAAGATCCTGGCCCAGCGCCCGAACGCCTCGGCAACCGGACGCCTGGAGTTCAAGGTTCGTAGGCGAGGCTATGGGCCGTCCCACAACACCTGGGAACCCGTCTCCTCGTTCCTGCCGCGGATTAACACTCCCTTCATGGACTACATCCGCAAGCACAAGACCAAGCTCCATGTCTCGGACTTGGCAGCACTCACCCGGGCGTTTGCAGCCAGAGGCGCCTGATCACTGCCCTGGGCTCACCCCTGTGGGCATCGCTGGACGTTCCAGTGTGAATTCGAAATCCACGCTCCATGACATTGCAAAGCATATCATTGCAGTTTGAAGGAGCGCAGCAAACATTGTCCGTAAGCATTTTCCTGCTGACATTCCCTTGACGGGCGCGGGCATGCTTGGACGGCCATACCCCCCCTGCTGAATTCGTTGGAAACCAGGGGGGATGGCCCCCTTTCATTATCCCAGATTGAGGCCTTATGGCCCATACGACGTTGCGCAACGGATGCCACTGTCATAGGCATTGCGATTTTTGGGTGTGTGGTCTGGTCCCATGGCACTTGCGGGATCCAGACCGGTCTATGTGTGTCTGCAGACTATATATGGCCTGAACTCAGGCGTTTTTCGGTCCACCCTCCTGCGTATGCCTTACCCTAGCCGGAATGTGGTTTGGCACTCTGTCCAGAGTGTGTTTACACGCCTATTTAGCCGTTTGTTGCTTAATTTTCTGTTCTCCAGGATATGTGCATCTGTATGGTGGGTGTCATTGGCCCATCCCTGAAGTATGGACCGTTTTGCCCCAGAGGGGACACGAAATGGGATACGAAGGCGCCCTGAGTCGCCGTGTACATGCTCTTACATCAGGTCCAGCCTGGACCAGTACCTAAGTACAGATTGTCATGTTTGAGTGCCCGTGATACCGTGTGCCCTAGTGGCTGTGTGTGCTCAGATCCTGATGGCGCCAGGCGGGAAGCCCAGTTGCCTGACTACACTTCGAGCGGTCCGCCACTGTCAGTCCCAGTGTGAGCCTACCGACTCGCAGACGCACTTGCAGTTGGGTGGGGACCACCGGTGTCCTGACCTCGGTCAGTCTGCCTGGGAAACTGGTGGTTTGAGGAGTCGACGCCTACGCGCAGACTGCATGGGGACTCCTCCATGCATGGCCTTCGTGGTAATGGGGGGAGGGAAAAGACGGCCTTAATGCCCGATGCCTTATAGAGGAGCTCGTGCGGCTTTACCACTCTGGACTCGCGTCGTGGATATGGACATGGTGCGCCCAAGGAAGGACCCGTGGGGACTCTCCCCCAGACTGCGGCCTTGGGAAGCCTGGGGTAGCCTGATGGATCTATGTGGTCGCTCTTGACCCGTGGGACCACCTCGGTCGTCGTGTGACGCCTATGTTGGCCATGCATGTCACTACCACTGTGGTGGTGACCGTCGCAGTCGGCACCCGGTGCGCCTGGTATGGGGTAACGGGTCCTTTGGATGCCGAACAATCGCCGCCAGGACCCGGGACTTGATACTTGATACTATACTTGCGGTTACCTACAACTACAGCGCCGTACCTGTCTTACTATTGGATTGTGAAAGACATCCTAACCCGCAAATCAGCCTGAAATGGGAAGTGTGACACTGCCCCCTGCCCCTTTAGGGGATGGTCCTGGGTACCCGCTGCCATGCTTGGGTGTTATCGAGCCCCCCCCCGAGGGTTTGCTCTAAAGAGGGGGGTGAAGCGGTACCCAGAACCTATGGCCCATGGCCCAGAGGCCTGTGAGCTGTCACACCTGTGCGGAAGCTGTTGACACCGGCTGTCAGCGGGATATCCCTGTTCTCTAATCCGCGAGATCTGGAATCCGATCCCTAACCATTAAATTGATGTAGAATTACCATAATTTTACTGTCTTGGTCGATTTTCGGTTAGAAATCAGTGAAATACCCGATTTCTACCGCGATTTCTAATTGTCGTGAAATTGCCGCCTGTTGTGGCCTGTTCGCGGGCTTTCGTCGCTTCTCGGTGGCGAGTTTTGTGATGGATTTTTCTCGAGTACCTTTGAGGATCTAAAGCAACTTAAGGGCTCGATCTAGAGGGTTTTTCTTGTACTTTCATCTGGTGTGTTCACCAGAATTTTTCGCCGTTGCGTCTGAGAGAAAATCAGCGCGCAAGCTTTTCTGTCGATCGCTCGAACTCATGGTTCTCAAGGACCATTAGTTCGGACAGAACCCTACATTCCCCCCCTATGTCTTTCATCCATGCCCCTTTCACCCGGGCATATCACTTTGTATAGGGAAGCGGGCAATAGGGATGTTTTAGGCAGCGTATGGGTGTTGTAAACCCAAGTTATTTGCGTGTGCAAACGCTAACTCCGTGTGCTTGTGACCATGCACGTAAAGCGCCGAACACAATGCATACGAGGCCAAAGGCCCTACGCCATTTTCGTTTTTTGAGCCAACTCAACGATGGCTCCACGCAATTCAATGCATACCAAAACTGATTTTTTTAAAAAGGCCAAATTTTGGTCGAAAATTGGGCCAAAATGGCCAATTCCCCGAGGCTCGTACTCGAAGCCTATGAGTAGTTGAGCCTTGAATCAAAGCAATATAAAAAGTAGAGACCACGAATGACATCGTGGATGGCTTGGTTGATTTTTGCAACCTTGTCTTCCATTTTTGATAACGTCGCCTTGTGAGCACACATGCCATACTGCCTCTTTGCACACGCGCTCATATGCAAACACTAATGACACGAGTAGGAGGAGACAATCCAACCATAGTGGACATATTTGGAAGCACTTACTATGGGCCTACTCCAAAGATGTTTAGTCATATTTTTGCTCTTCAAGGACACATAGATATATGCTTCCCAACATCGCCGATATATGCACTTTTTCCCATATATAGTGTGCTTCAAGGATTGAGGTGTTAAAAATTTTTCTCTTATCCTGTGAACCCCAACCATTGTTGCAAAAGGGTGCCAAAGCTTCTGTTTGCATCCATGCAAAAGCCCGAGGCTCATTTCTCTTGTGATACGGAGATACAATTTTTCGACCGTTTTGCCCGTTTTGCCCAGAATGGCCACAAACCCTGTCTCCCCCCTAATGTTCCGCCCGAGGTTGCGTGCGCCACTTGACCAAGGGTAAGGGCGATTCGGAGAGGGCACATAAACCCGCCCCGAATGGGGTGTTTCCCCATGTTGCCTCTCCTCTTGAATGGAGAGTTGGGATTCACCCTATTCGGGGTATGTTGCCATTCTGTTGCCATTTGTGTGTCATTTTCCCTCCAAGGGGGAAAATGGCTAAAGGCGACTATAAAGGTTGGCAAGTGGCATATATTAGGACCTAAGTCTCATGCATCCATAGAATGTTTGGTCGGATGGATCCTCGCCGTGGCCATGGAGATATGGAATGATGAGTGCGGGCCATTTCGGCCAAATATAGCTATTTTTGCCATTGTATGCCATATTGGAATCACCATATCTCCATGGGGCAGGGGATCTACCCAGGAGGGGAGGTGCGATTATTGTAGGATATGACCAAGGGTTGAACGCCATTGAGTTTCGTATTTGCTCCTCCGGCTCATCCGGAGTTATTCAACTTTTGGTGCGAATCATGCTTCCCCCCTTTGCACCGCATGCTGCTTTCTGCCCCATCCGCGTGTTCATCCCCTCGATGAACAGTAAGCAGCCAGTGTGACAGCAGGTCATAGCCCAGGGCATGGCACCAAAGGGGATATCAAGAGTCGTGAAACAAGGCTTGGTGCGACAAGATAGCCAAGGTTTCTTACCCTGGACAGTCGCCCAAGACGGCCGATTTGCAATTTTGGTAGTTGTGGACCCAGTTTGGACCGTCACCACGTTGAGTGGCATGGAGATCTCTGGGAGCCAAATGAATCGGAATCTCAGTTGGTCTCCCAGTGGATCGCATGTGGAACAGTGGATCCGATCTCCAAGCCGGCGTGGAGATATACCATTGGGGATACCTTCAGATTTGGCTCATTTTGAGCAGCCAAAATGACCCCTGTTTTGGACCCCAATTTCACCCCCCCTGTGTGGTCAGTTGGCGGTTGCATATCTCAATGCCTCTGTAGAGACCGGACCTAATTTCAAGTTGTCCACCTAGACGGAGGTCGTAGGTCCCGCGTCCTGTGGGTCATGGGGCCCGCCCTGGTTGGGCGGGCCGCCAGTGAAAATGACTCCAATTTTGGTGATTTTGGCATCATGACCCCACGTGGCGAACCTGTGGCGCCCTGATGCCGGGGCCTCAGAGGGAACCCGGTTGGGTGAAGGGACCAGAGAGTTTCTACTTGAAGGGCATAGGGTCAGTTGCCTCGTCCCCACCTCTGGCGGGTCCGGACGAGGGGTCAGTTGTGGAGTTTTTCGAGGGAATATCAGTTTGGGCTGAAACAGCCCATTTTCAGCTAACAACTCCTAGGAGATAATGGCGGGGCCTTCTCTCTGGGTCAGAGAGGAGTTGGGACCGGCCATTAAGGGAACATGGGGAGCTACTGTCGGTTGGCCTTGGAGCCTCTTGGTTCCCAGGGAACTTGCCTGTGGCTGGGCGAGCATGCTCCCCTATTGGCAGGGTTTCAGGGTCCGGACTGAGCAGGGCATGGGTAGTGTTAGAGCCCCCGCCTCTGCCAGCCACTGAGAGGGTCCGTCCTTGGATGGGGATATGAGTTGGGACTGAGTGTCTATTGTCTTGTGATGCACTTACCTCAGTCCAGTCCTCACCCCATGTGTACATATCCTGATGTGTTGCTGTACATACTTCTGTTCCTTTGTTTCAGAGTGGCAAGGATCCTGAAACGCTTTGTCACATTGCACGAGCATGAGGATGCCCTTGTGAGCGCAGTGCTTTGCCTGCCTGCTTGCTTGTGCGTGTCCACCGCAGCGTCCCGTGGCCAGGCCCCCCCACGGAAACGCGTCACCCCTGGGACCGCCTCATCCAACCTGAGGCCCCGACGATAGGCGTCAAACCAGTGGCTAAGGGACCAGCCATAAGCCGAGAAAACCCCGGGCAGACCAACCCAGCCCGGGAGGACCCTTCGCAAAACGCGACGACGCACGACCGAGCAGCACATCCAGCCGAGGCCTTTCGATCGGGCGCGCCGGTGAGAGTGGCACTGGGCTACCCGACTTCTGCAGCTGGCGCCCACGACTGCGGGCCAGCCTTGGCAGCCCTACAACCTGTGCTATAGGGCACTGACACTAGCCCGATAGGCCCACTAAACCCATCCCTCCCACGTTTCCCAGGCGAGGGCTACGCTCCCCGCGCCCCCGCAATCCAATCGCGCCAAGGAACGGCACGGGGATTCCCGACACGGACCTATCTTTCCGCCTGGCCTCCCTGTCCGGCAAGCCGGACACGAGGTGGACCAAGGGGTGCAGCTCAACACACGGGACCCACAGACCTGCTGATGAACACGGGAATGTTACGCCGAGCCCAGCTCGCCACATCATGCGGGGTCCTCCAACGCCAGAGCACATAATCCTCGAGAATGTTACTTCCAAGGGCAGGGGATCAAGGGATGCAAGCGCCACCAGAGTCGACACACACATCCTCCGAGAAAGTTATGCACCAAGGCACCAGGTCACAGGGCGCCCACAGCGGCACCACTGGGGCAACTTCAGCGCACGTCACCTGCGAGAATGTTGCGAGGGGCACATTTTCCGCAGCCCCGAAAGCTCTCAGCGTCCAGGAGCGAGAGGGGGGCCCTGACACTGACCTATCTTTCTGTCTGACCTCCCTTTCCCACAAGCCAGACAAGAGGTGTGCCAGGGGCCCAACACACGGGACCCACGACCCCACCGGCCCCGGCCGGCGAACACGGGACCGTTACGCGGAGCGCAGCCCGCTGCGCCCTACGGGGCTCCCCGATACCAGAGCACATCGGCCTTGAGAATGTTACCTCCAAGGGCGGGGGTCCAGGGACAAATGTACCACCGGCACGCACGACCTCCGAGAAAGTCATACACGAGGGCACCAGATCACAGGACACCCGTGGCAGCGCACACGGGGTCCCGACATCAGGGCACACAACCTGCGGATATGTTATATCCAAGGGCAGGGGGTTAAGGGACCAATAAGACACCAGCACCAATGCGCGTGGCCTAGAAAAACGTTGAAAACCAGGACACCGGATCACAGAAGACTTGTGGCGGCGACGAAGGCAGGGGGCCCAGAGAACCGCGACGCTACGCTAAAGGCCGGCGTCCCACCAGGCCAAACCACCCTGACCTCCGGCAACCGCACTCAGGAACCGGCGCACACACCACGAGAGCCGCGGAGCACGACACAACACGGAACACAGCGAGCCCGGCACCCCGCGGACGGAGCCAAGGCGACGGGCCAGCGGACACAAGCACGAACACCGCACCACCACGCAGGCACAGCACCCCGGGGCTCCCATAGGGAACACAGGGATGCACCGAAGAGGACCGAAGGGGCTTTGCCACCGACGGGGGTGTACATACGATGGGCACAAGCGGGACCGAAAGGAAAGCAGAAGGGCACCGCGATGTACAAGATGACGGGTTGGGCATGTAACGCTGGCTCCAGGGCGGGACAGGGCAGGTAGTACCAGTTTTCAAAACTTCCCCCCCCCCCAGGGACGCACCCCCCCAAGAGGAAGGCCAAGCAACGCCAAAGCACGCCCCAGCGAGCAGGGGGCGGTGCACCACAAAAGCATGCGATGCTGGCCCAAAGCAACCAGAACAACCGGAACCGACCCCAAACGGCCACCGCGGCCCAACACATCCAACAGGAGGACAAGCCGACCATTGGACGGCGCAGACGACGGCCGACAAACAAAACCAGCCAAGCATAGTGCTGGCAGCAACGCAACAACTTCACAAGAGGACACGCCAAAGACGGACGAGCCACAACAAAACACACCCGACGGGACACAAACAGCGTAGGGGATGGCCTAAAGCAACCAAACGCGGCCAGCTAGGCCTATACGGGCCACCGCATAACCCCAGACAAGCCAACCACTGGCACCTACGACAACGGCGAACCAACACAACGCGCCGGGCGCGCCCCGGTCGCAGCACAATGACCGCCACATCGGACAGGCCGGCCGCAACAAACCTCAGAACTAACGGAAAGGACAACAAGGGCAACATCCGGCTGTGCTCGCGCGGGCTGCAGCGCGATAGACCCCACAACGCACTAGCCGACCGTCAGGCGGCTAACACAGCCATGTACTGACCAGAATGCTGCAGAGAAAGCGACCCGACAGTAAACGGACCACACGCAAGTTGGCCAACACCAAACCACCCGGGCATGTAAGGGTCGAAACGGGAACGGCGTCCCATGGGTAGGCGACGCCATGGTGCGCCACGCCCGGCGACAACCATACCCACAGACACCACACAACGCCGCAACTCCACCATTGTACAACCAACCAACCAAGCACTACAAACTACTTCGAGCCCCCGGCCCCCCGGGAGAGCGCAAGCTTGACCGAGTCAGGACGCGTGAGTACGCGTCACGGTATGCGAGTCCCGTAGTATGTGCTTCTTCAAGTCGTCTCACGCCTGCTGAAAACCAACCCAGTTGGGGGTGCCTGCAGGACAGGGCCTTTGGCCTGGCTCCGGGCCCCTGGGCCCTAGAATCAGGAGGTTGATGAGGATATGCCATGGGACCCTCCCCCACGTATCATCCTCCCGAAGGAGAGGAGTATGAGATTTCGGTCGAACATGGGTTACCTCTCTGGGCAGAACCTGCAGTAGGGTACTGCTCACGGCGACCGTGCCCTTCCCCCATGTGGGGGAGCCGCTTTGTGGGGCCACGTGAAGTAGGGCCCTGGGTGGGTGAGCAAAAGCCCCTTAATAAGACCCCCCTGCGGGGCAACCCCAGTCCCGAGATGACCTACCTACCTACCTGCATTGTAGGTGGCAGTGCGGCCTGTGCGAGTTGGGTTGGGTGCAGACGCGCACGAGGCACTTGGACTGAAACCCCAAGTCCAAACATCATCTAAGAGATTTTGCGGGAAGTTTGGTCTAGTAGGTTAGGGTGCTGCGAAGGAACCCTGCCAGCTTGTGGGTATAACAGGAACCCACCCGTCTTGTGGGTGGTGAGCACTCTAAGCTAGACAGATGATTGGTGGGAACCCTCCCAGGCCTGTTGGCTATCGGAACTCTCCTAGACTTGTGGGTAGAAACTAACTTAGTTCCTAAACTCTGGTGCTTAACTTTAACCCTCTAATGGTTCTGATTTTTCTGCAGAGCACTGAGTTCTGGGCACTGGCCCTGCTCGGTTGCCAAGAGAGAGAGAGAGAGAGAGGGAGCGAGAGAGAGAGAGAGAGAGAGAGAGAAAGAGCCATCCTTTGGGGCTGTGGGAAAATCAGTTTGCCCTGCCTTTGTTTGTTCCAGTTTTGCCGTCAGTCCGTCACACTGTCAGCACAGCGCTGCACATCTTTGATCAACTACACTGTCTGTCCAGTCAGCACAGTTGTTCTGGCACTGTCCGCACTTATCTGTCCTTCCCTTGGCGGTGGCCATTTCTCAGTACAGGTTTGCCACTTGGTGTCCCCACTGCCATCTCCTTCCACACTGACCATCTCAGGTCTTTTCCAACTGTTTGTACAGTTTTGGCCTTCATCAGGGCCGTCTGGGGCTGGCAGAGCATTGCCGCCACTCACAGTCCAACCCCGAGTGGAATCGAAGACTTTTGGATCCAGGGCCTTCAGTTTAGTGCCCCTGGCCCAGGGTGACAGGTGCATGGTAGCAGTCGTTCTGTGTTTTGGCAGGGCCATTTCTCTGTTTTTGGCCCACAGAGCAGGTCAATGCTGCCAATCAAAACCCACTTTGGGGTGCCGAAAGCTAAATCTACTGTTTTGTGGAGTTTGGAGCGTAGCCTTTTCCTTTGGCTCGAAAACTGAGAACGGACACCCTAATCAGAGACTTTGGGGTGATCTGAGCTGGGTTGGGGGGAGCATCAGAAAATCCTTCCTTCGCAGCCCATGATTAGCATAATCTCATCATGCATTTCTGACTCCCGAAGTTTTTTTTCTCTTCCAGAAATCAGCTCTGATTTTCAGCCAACCCCCTGAGTTTCAGCTTAGTGGGGGGGTTGCTTAGTGTTGTGTCATTGTATGGGTAGTACAGCCACTACTAGGTCTAGGCTTCTCTTCTCATGTTGTTTTGATTTGGTGGGGAGAGAAGCCATGTGAGGCTCCTAGGCGGCCTTCACCCCTTGGAACCCCTCGCCTTGGGAAAGTAGTTAAGTCTACACGGCCTAGGTTGCGGGAGTCCCCCTATCTCCCTCGTAGGTTGGGCCGGAATATGCCGTAGTGGCGTAACCGCATTCTCCTCCCCCTTGGGGTTTCTCTTAACCCACATTTTCTATTTTTCTGGCACTCGCTCGTCTTGTTGTGGTCCTTTGGCCATGGTCCCATTGTGTGCCCCCCTGGGCTATCTCCTATCGGGGGGGTGCTCAAGCGCAGGGGTCGCGCGCGCTTGGGTCCTGTCCCAGAACGAAAAAAAAAGATAGGTAAAACACGACGAAAAAACCTTCTGAATAGCTGAAAATAAAGCTAATTAGCATAAAAAACGCTTAGGCCAAAAAGTGCGATGCAAAACGTGTAAAAACGGGACGAAAAACATCGTAACGCTCGTAGGACCCTGACGCCGTCCCTCTCCTCATCTAACTAGCCATAGGGGCAAAGAAAAACGCGTCGCGAGCAGCGCGTAAAACTCGCAAATTTTTTCTAAGCTGCCGCGTCCCTTCGCCCTGCTTCCCTTCCTTTTCTCTCCTTCTCCATGCACCTACCTCCCCTCCCTCGTGCCCCCCCTCCCTCCTTTTCGTCAGCTTAGGCGACCGGCCCTGGGGAAAAAGCGGTCAACCCCTTGCAAGCAAGACCACCATCTTCGCGGCCGCGTGGCAACACGTAAGTCAGAAAATTAACCTTGGTATTGCTGCTTGCCTGCGTGCGTGAGTTGCGTTGTGTTTAATTCTCTACTGAGAAACATTTCAATTTTTGATTTTCAGAAAGTTTTCAAAGGTACGGAAAAACAGCAGGGGCTTTTGGCAAAGAAAAAGAGGACAAAAGGAAAAACAATCATCAGCAGCGCAGACAACCGTGCAGCAAAGCCAGCCAGCACAACACCGCAAGGCAGCACAGCACCGCAGGGGACAGCACAGGGCGCAGGGCACCACAGGACAGCACCTGGCACAGCAAGACACCACGACACACCAGAGCAGCACCACCACACCCAAGAACTCCCAGGGAGACACCGAAACACAAAGCGACACGCCACAGCACGAGGAACCAGCAACAGCGCGGACCAAACCTGCGCCGAACGACACAACGCGCAGCGCAACAGAGCACCGCACACACAGGAAAAAGACACAAACCAACACCACCAGCAAAGGACAACGGACAGCAGGGCGCCACAGCAAGGCACGACACGGCAGCAAAGCACCACAGAACACAGGACACAGCACAGGGCAGCGGGGCACCACAACAAACCACAGCACACAGCAGGGCAGCAAGCCACGCGGCTAGGCAGGAGCACCCGCGACAAAACACGCCAAAACGCCGCACGGACCGCGCCCAGAGAAGGCAGGCGAGCACGAACCGGAGCGGTAGGGGGGCCACGCCCTCCATGGCCAGAACGTAGCCACTGACACCCGCTTTGTTGCCTGCCCAGGGAAGGCAGGGGGATTGAACGAGGCAGAGAGACCCCCCGCCCCACTGGCCCCGTCAGCCGCACAAATGGGGGGCGCGGCGCACAGGCCGCCCTCCCCCCCCCACCCCACCCCCCGGCACAGGAACGCCCCGGATGCGCAGACCCACCCAACGGGGGGCGCACAACCCCAAGCGTGGTAGGGGGGAACAGGGACCGGGCCGCCCCTCCCAAAGCACGCCAGACGGAGCAAGGAACCGGGGCAGGACACGCGGAGGGGCACAGACCACTTGGAACGGCCCTACCAGCGCCCAGCGCCGGGACCGCGCGAGCTGCGCACGCCACACCACCCAGGGGGGGGGAGGAAGCGGACGCCGCGGGAGCGCAAGCGCACACACACACAAAGGGCACGCGAGGACTACCAGAAGGGCAAGCGGACCGAGCTCCCGGAACGCACAGACCGCGCGGAAAGGCGTACCAGTGAGCGAGGGTAAGGGACACCCGGACGAGACGGCCCGCCACACACAGCGCGAGACACGCGGGGCGGGAAGGGGGAAACGGGGGAGACACAACACCAGGTACCGGCCCGAGCCCCCCGGACCAGCCGTGAGCGCCGCGCACACACGGACGGGGCACTGCACCCGGCGAGGCAGTAGTGGCGCACTGCGCCACGCCCCAATTCCTAGGCTAGGCAGCCACCGCGCCAGCCCAAGGGGGTCCCACTGGCGACAAGCCAGTAGCACGGGCCCGGCAGCGCGGGCGCCCCGGGGGACCAGGCATTAGGCGGGGGACGCAGTGGGTAAGCGCCCGCAGCCACGGCTGCAAATTGATGCACTGAACGGGGAGTGGCGAAAAGGGGAGGCCGGGGAGATTTTGCGGATACTGTACGCCTTTCGGCCCCGGGGGGCCACCTGGTCGGGCCAGGTGATATCCTCCCCACTGGGTCCTAGTGGGGGGCATTCGAAGACGCACCTCCTGCCTGGTGGCGGAGTCCCCCGGGTTCATAGGGCCCGGAGCCCCGTCAAACCTCAAACCTCAAACCACAACACAAAAGGACACGCCACAGCACGAGGCACCAACAACAGCGCGGACCAAACCGGCACCGAAGAACACGACGCGCAGCACAACACAGCACGGCACACACAGGAAGAAGACACAAACCAACACCACCAGCAAAGGACAACAGACAGCAGGGCGCCACAGCACGGCACGACACGGCAGCAAAGCACCACAGAACACAGGACACAGCACAGGGCAGCGGGACACCACAACCAACCACAGCACACAGCAGGGCAGCAAGCCACGCGGCTAGGCAGGAGCACCCGCGACAACACACGCCAGCGGGAAACAACGGCAAGCAACCAGACCAAGCAGCGAAGAGCCAGCAACCACAGGCAACACCACACAGCACCAGCTAGCGCGAACGAAACAACACGGCACCACAGCAGCACACCGCACGGGAGGCAGCACATCAGAGCACCGCAGCACCGCACCCCAGGACAGGACACAACCAGGGTCACGACAGGGGACCACGAGCCGGCAACAGGGGGCAGTTGCGCGGAGCAAGAACCAAGCCCAACACAGGCACCCCACACAGCACGAGGCACAACACAAAACACACCACCACACCGCAACGCGACCGGCAACAACACACACAGAACGGGCACAACCAGGGAGCACCCAACGACACAGCAACACACAGCAGCACACCTGACAGCCCAGGACACACAAACCAGCCCAAGAACCGCACAACCGGCACACCAGGGCAGGAAAAAAAAAGGACAAAACGCAAAAAGGCGGAAGCGGAAAAAGGAAAGGAAAAAACAAAAAAAAGAAAAAAGGGAGGGGGGGGAGGGGAGGAGGAAGGAAAAAAAAGCAAAGAGGAGGACCAGATGGAAGGACCACAGAGCGCCAAGACCCACGGCACCCCGGGCTGGGAACCAACGAACGCAAGAGAAAAGGGGGCGCAAAAGAGGAGAAAAACAAAAAAAAGGGGGGGGGGGGGCGGAGGACCACAAGACGCCCAGGCCTAAGGCACCTCGGGCCGGAAAACACGGAACGCCGGAGACAGCAGGGGCGCGAAAAGGGAAAAAAACAAAAAACGACAAAAAAACCAAAAAGAAAGAAAAAACCAACGACAACCGCAAACAGGGCAACCCAAGCCCGGAGGGGGCCGAGCAAACAGAGAGCGCACCAAGACCGGCCACAGGAGAAAGGTGAGGCGCACCAAAACGCGCCCGGGAGACCGGCCCGCCCGACCCGGCCAAGAAGAGCACGCACACACACACGCGCAGGACCGGGCGTGGCGTCCTCTGACCAGAAAGGAGAGTCGTCGGCGTCCACACGAAACAGCCCCGGTGCACCAGCCGAGTCCCCCGTCGAAAGACGAACGGTACGGGAAACCGGACGCGTCAGTGACGGGGTCCACACACGCCGAACCACCGCAGCGCACGCAGCCCAGGACCAAAGCTGGAGCGACCCGCCACGGACAACCCCATCGCGGGGCCCCGAACGGGTATGATGCGGAGCGCGCTCAGCGCCCTTGCCTCGGCAGGGGCCAGCGGCAGGCACAATTAGCCCGGTTCTCAGCCGGCCTCCACGTGGCCTGCGCAGCCACCCAATAAAGCCGGAGGCGACAGCCCTTGGGTTGGGGGAAGGCACCACGGCGACGGGAAAGCCGGCCAGAGCACTGAGAGCAACCGGACTGGACGAGGCACGGCGCACCAACGCGGGGCCAGGAGACACGCCAGAGAGGCACGCCGCCGGCCACAACCACGGCACGAGGACAGGTGCCAAGCCACAACGCCACCGGGTGCCGCACACCTGGGAAGCACGCACAACAGTCGACGAACCGCGGCACGGGAGAAGGTGCCAAGGACAGCCGGGCCCCCACGCCTGCACACCGCACCCACGGCTAGTGGGTAGCGGGCCCCGGCCACACGCCCCAAAGGACAAGCTGTTGGGGGTTGGGAGAGCGCCTGAACCAGGACGCCCCACACATAGACAAGAGGCGCCCCCCCGGGCGCCCTCGTGCCGCCCCCACAGCGCGGAGCCAGCTCGCAAGAGCGCGCGCTGTGGGTTGGCTGACGGGTCCCCACGCTCGCACCCCCCGCACCCACAGCCAGTGGGTAGTGGGCCCCGGCCGCACGCCCCAGAGGACGAGCGGTCGGGGGTGGAAGAGCGCCCGACCCTGGACGCCCCAAGCCGAGCCAAGAGGTGGCCCCCCCGGGCGCCCTCGTGCCGCCCCCACAGCACGCAAAGCCAGCTCCAAGAGCGCGCGCTGTGGGGTTGGTGACTGGTTCCGTCGCCCGCACCCTCCGCACCCACAGCCAGTCCGTAGTAGGCCCTGGTCGCACGCCCCAAAGGACGAGCGGGCGGGTGTGGGAGATCGCCCGACCCTGAACGTTCCACGCCCAGGCAAGAGGCGCCCCCCCCCGAGGCGCCCTCGTGCCGCCCCCACAGCGCGCAAAGCCAGCTTGCAAGAGTGCGCCCGGCCGGGTTGGTGACGAGACCTCACACCCGCAGCCCCCGCATTCACAGCCAGTGGGTGGTGGGCCCCGGCAGCACGCCCCAAAGGACGAGCGGTCGGGGGTGGAAGAGCACCCGACCCTGGACGCCCCACGCCCAGGCAACAGGTGCCCCCCCTGGGCATCCTCGTGCCGCCCCCACAGCACGCAAAGCCAGCTCCAAGAGCGCGCGCTGTGGGGATGGTGACGGGTCTCGTCGCCCGCACCCTCCGCACCCACAGCCAGTCGGTAGTAGTCCCTGGCCGCACGCCCCAAAGGACGAGCGGTCGGGGGTGGGAGAGCGCCCAACCCCGGACGCCCCACGCCCAGGCAAGAAGCGCCCCCCCCGGGCGCCCTCGTGCCGCCCCCACAGCGCGCAAAGCCAGCTCGCAAGAGCGCGCGTTGTGGGGTTGGTGACGGGTCCCCATGCCCGCAGCCCCCGCACCCACGGCCAGTGGGTAGTGGGCCTCGGCAGCACGCCCCAAAGGACGAGCGGTCGAGGGTGGGAGAGCGCCCGACCCCGGACGCCCCACACCCAGGCAAGAGGCGCGCTTGGTGACGGGTACCCATGCCCGCGCCCTCCGCACCCACAGCCAGTAGGTAGTGGGCCTCGGCAGCAGGCCGCAAAGGACGAGCGGTCGGGGGCTGGAGAGCGCCCGACCCCAGACGCCCCACACCCAGGCAAGAGGCGCCCCCCCCGGGTGCCCTCGTCCCGCCCCCACAGCACGCAAAGCCAGCTCGCAAGAGAGCGCGTTGTGGGGCTGATGACGGGTCCGCACGCCCGCAACCCCCGCATTCACAGCCAGTGGGTAGTGGGCCCTGGCCGCACGCCCCAAAGGAAGAGCGGTCTGGGGGGGGAGAGCGCCCGACACCGGACGCCACACGCCCAGGCAAGAGGCCCTCCTCCGGGCGCCCTCATGCCGGCCCCACAGCGTGCAAAGCCAGCTCGCAAGAGCGCGTGTTGTGGGTTTGGTGACGGGGCCCCACGCCTGCACCCTCGCAGACACAGCCAGTGGGTAGTGGGCCCCGGATGCACGCCCGAAAGGACGAGCGGTCGGGGTTGGCAGAGCGCCCGACCCCGGACGCCCCATCCCCAGGCAGTAGGCGTCCACCCTGGGCGCCTTCGTGCCGCCCCCACAGCGCGCAAACCCAACAGGCAGCAGTGCGCGCTGTGGGGTTAGTGACGGGTCTCCACGCCCGCACCCCCCGCATCCACAGCCAGCGGGTAGTGGGCCCCGACAGCACGCCCCAAAGGACGAGTGCTCGGGGGTGGGAGAGCGCCGGACCCCGGACGCCCCACACACAGGCAAGAGGCGCCCTCCCCCGGGCACCTTCGTGCCGCCCCCACAGCGCACAAAGCCAGCTCGGAAGAGCGCGCGCTGTGGGGTGGGTGACGGGTCCCCACGCCCACACCCCCCGCACCAACAGCCAGTGGGTAGTGGGCCCCGGCGGCACGCCCCAAAGGATGAGCGGTCGGGGGTGGGAGAGCGCCCTACCCCGGTGGCCCCACACACAGGCAAGAGGCGCCCCCCCCCTGGGTGCCCTTGTGCCGCCCCCACAGCGCGCAAAGCCAGCTCGCAAGAGCGCGCGCTGTGGGGTGCCCCAAAGGAGGGCACACAACCCCAAGCCAGGCAGGGGGGGAACTGGACCCCCCCCCCCCCAAAGCAAGCCAAACGGAGCACAGGACCAAGGCAGGACATGCGGAGGGGAAAAGACCGCGTGGAATGGCCCTACCGGCGCCCAGCCCCGGGACCGCGCGAGGTGCGCGCGCCACGCCGACCCAGGGAGGGGGGAGGGCGCGGACGCCGCGAGAGCGTGAGCGCACGCACACGCAAAGGACACGCGGGGAATACCAGAAGGGCAACCGGACCGAGCCCGCAGAATGCACAGACCGCACGGAATGGCGTACAAGGGAGCGAGGATAAGGGACACCCGGACGCGACGGCCCGCCACACACAGCGCGGGAAACGCGGGGCGGGAAGGGGGAAACGGGGAAGACACAAAACCCAGCACCGGCCCCAACACCCGCGAACCGGCTGCGAGCGCCGCGCACACACGACCAGGGCACTGCACCCGCCAAGGCAGTAGTGGCGCATCGCGCCACGCACCAGCCCCACGGCTAGGCGGCCTCCGCGCCAGCCTAAGGGGGTCCCACTGGCGACAAGCCAGTAGCACAGGCCCGGCGGCGCCGGCACCCCGGGCGACCACGCATTAGGGGGGCGATGCGGTGGGTAAGCGCCTGCAGCTACGGCTGCTAAGCGATGCACGGACCGGGGGAGTGGCGAGAAGGGGAAGCCGGGGAGGGACAGGGCTCCGAGCCCCGTGAACCCGGGGGACTCAACCACCAGGCAGGAGGTGTGTGATGAAGGGCCCCCCACTATGACCCGACGGGGAGGATATCGCCTGGCCCGACCAGGTGGCCCCCCGGGGCCGAAAGGCGTCTAGTACCCGCAAAATCAAACCTCAAACCTCAAACCTATCGGCGTGGTGTAACCAGACAGGCGCGTGCGCACGCATCGCGGATACATAACTGTATTAATTGTTGCATGTTGGATCCTATTTGTGCATATCTATTACTTCATTTTGTGCACATTCAGACTCCACAATGATATCATCATGATTGCCCCTGTGCCCGTGCCCGTTTTAGTACTAGCGGCGTTCTAGCGCGGCGTTCTAACGGTGATCTGGCGGCGTTCTAGCGGTCGAAGCTATTCCCTTTGAGGAAGCTCCGCGGAGCATGGCCGGAGGGCTCAGGGCCGGCATGGGGAAAGGGAACAGAGGGCAGGTATCCCTTCTGTGCGACCTTGCTGTATGAAGGGATCGGTGCTGGGGCCTTGCCCTTGGGGTCCATGAGGTACAAGCACGACAGTGAAGACAATGAAGATGAAGATACGAACTTGCAAAAAATCCCAGTCTACACGAAAATGTAGGCGGATAATATGATACATATAATTCCGGAATATTCTTCCTGTATAATTTATAAAAAATCTGATTGTGAAAAAATATTTGGCTGTGTTGATTTGCGCACGCGTGCCGGCGATTCAACTAAATCATTGGAACGCGACCATCTCAGCCGCCACGGACACCAGAATTGAATCCGGCATGTCCATAATATACAGGCACTGTTCGGGTAAAAATTTGGGTAGCCTTCCCACATGTAAATGTCCGGAAATCAGCTGAATCTGGCTGAATGGGGGTGCATTGACCTGAATTGACCTCAGATCTGCGCGGATGGAGGGTAGCCGCACTTACACTCCCCCTCCACGAACACACTGGGGTGTGGTACCGGGTCAATGAAGGCGTGAGTGTGGCGAAAAGCCGAAAAACGCGCCTCTTAGCAGCAAAATCTGTCCAGATCTGCTCGCAATCCAATGGATTGAGAATCAGGGTAAATGACACCAGAATGTACAAGAATGAGACATGGAAAATAACCAAAGGAAACCAAATTAGGTCAAAGGACACGTAAACGTACCTCAAAAGGATACCAAACCGTGTCCTGGTCGAGAATGAGGAGCAATTCATCAAAATCAGGCAAAATTACACATGAAATGCAGGGGGATTTGAGACAAATGACCTGCTCTGAGCGTTTGTTGCTCTCGCAGGCACGCTACGGTGTCCTCCACGTACTCTACATTGTGTGATCCCCGCCTTTTTCTTGTCGAACCGACAGCATGTGCTCAGGATGGCCAAAATGCATACATATTTGGCAGAAATTAAGACAATTGACACTGAATTTGGCTTGGATTGAGGAGTCAAATCACACACAGAGAGCAATCGTTAACAGAGATAGTATATATTCACTACAAAGTGTCCTGCCTAGGTCCGCGGCAGGACAATTGGGGGAAGCCGTCACTAGATCCTACAGAAATCCAACAAACTGACACCACAATGTCCTGGAATGCAGGAATGTACAAGATTCAGGCCGGAATCAGCTGAAATCAGCAATAATGAGTAAACGGAAAGTGGGCAAACGAGCACCACAGCAGTAAACAAAAGTCAGTTCACCTTGGGTAGGCGAGTTTTTATCTCACAAAGCGAGCATCTAACAGATTCTAAGAAAATGTTGACATGATGAATCATTCATGATGATAGACAACCTGACCTTGAATCCTGCAGCTAAATCATGACAGACTCCGCCGGAGGTTCACGGAAGGCGATAGCCTGTGGGCCATAAGCTGCAACACACCGTATATAACCGTATTTACAGTGGCGGTGGTGTTTTCGAAGGATGAGTAGGTCAATCTCTTGCTCTCAGACCACAACCTGAACAATTCTACTGATTTAGAACCTGAATTCGCAAATGAGGCTCACTTTTCTGACGAAACAATTTTCACCTGTGCCACCAGACTCCAGAAGTGTCTGCTTGAAGTCCGTAGAAGCCATATATAAAGTTCCTTAAGAGAACTGACGTCGCGGTTTAGCGAAATGGTAGAAACAAGTCAGTAAGATGCTCTCAAATCAAGACAAAATTGGAGGAATCTCCACAGATGAAGCTGGAATGAAGTCTACCGGCAGCAGAATGAAGCTCAAAACTAAGTTTCTGGTTGTGTTCGGAACACTACCAGACTACAGGGGGTGCCTGTAGGGAGTAAGCGGCTGCGCAACCTGAGATTTATCTACATTACATCATCTGCTGGTGGTAGAAATTCAGAAATTCTAGTTCCACAGTTCAGATTACCCCTAGTCTGTCCTTGTGGAAGCCTGGCGCTGACATGGCCACACATTACAGCACTACACCGGACATACCAGTAGCGTTCTTACGCTCCAGTAATTAACCGAAGGGGCATCACGCAAAATCTGAAGGAATGAAGGGCGAATGATCAAGATTCCCTCACTCATGACACTCTAAAACAAGTGCTCTCTGCCCCTGGTCTAGCGGATTGAGCACACAGCTGCAGCGGCGTGAGAGCCAGTTCGATCCCCTTTGGAAGAAGGGCAAATTAAGAAAAAGACGGAGGAGCGACCGCGCCACGAAGTCACGACGACTCTTTACGAGGCACTTGCTTTCCCTCCGCAGCCAATGCCTGGGACCGCAGGCGTAACTACACAAGCGAGTGTTAAGAGCTGGATAGGCCATGCCGGAGATATTGGTGGAGTGAGCATCTATAGGGGCTCGAACCTACGACCCCTAGCTCAAGAGGCCGCATGCCTATCCAGTATACCGACGAAGGTCCTTAGTACAATCCGGTGTTCGGCGGTACAGAAACCGTTTTAGGCTGACCGCTCGGTACATGTACATGACGGAAAAATGAAATAAAACCTGAATGAACTCTGCCGTCCGGAGACGCAAATAAATATGTAAAACCACCTATACCGGCCTCCAAGGGACAGCCCCATGGCGCTGATGCAGCCCCGGATGCAGGCGGTGGATGGGCGGGTCGGTGCCACACACAATGGACATGCCTGAGACAAAGTAGGAGAGTGACCCTACTGGGGTTCGAACCAACGACCCCGGTCCGTTGATGAAGGCATTTACCAACTAGAGTAGCACCGGCCATGCCTGTATCGCACAGTCAAAGTTTAACAACCGGCTTCGGACTTACGAGTGCACATCTGCCGGCCGGCCGTTCCGGGTCTCAAACCTACGACCACGGGCCGAGAACCAAGTGCACTGCCCAACTTGACTGACGCGCTGTATACCGATAAATGGCGAACGAAGTTCAAACCTCTCATCGGTTACTGGATTGGTACATGAAACCTCCAACTTCTAGTAATCAGCTCAGAACTTCGCCTGTCCGGCTCGAACTGGACTTTTAAGGGCGAGGACAGTTAGTGCACCTTCGCCGGCAACACATGACGGCTTCACTCGCACAGGTCCAATGTAGGCCGATTTTCTCACTCATGTGGCCAAAGTCATCCGTTCACCAGTAACACCTCAGAATTGAACCTGACAAATACGCAAAAACTTGTCTCGAGACTACAACACACCTGGTGTACCTGGTAGCCCCACAGTCAACCCGAAGGGGACGTAATTGGGCCTGATGTACCAGGAATTTGAAATTTGGATCAGAATTTGATGAAACGGATGTGAGTGAGTAATGTACAAAAATGAGCTCAGAATGTCTCGGAATGTGGACGAACAACCACCTGGCTCAACGCTGCAGGCTTGCCGCCACCGCGGAACCAGTCTGGTGGTCTTCGTTCACGCACCGGACGCCCCTCATTGCCCTCCCTTGCATGTGCTGGAGGGGGGTGTGGTGCTTCTGGTTGCACGGCACCTTGAGGCGCCGGATTTCGTGCAGAATGTGCTGGAATCTGTGGCGGAGGAGCTGGATCTCCGTCCACCACGATGGCCTTTGCTCCGTCCTTTTCAACTACACGGTCTGGCTTGCTCAGACAGTCAGTAAATAGGACCGGAATCTCAGATGAGCCCGCAGGTAATTTCTGAAACCTGTGGTATAACCATGTACAAAGAAAGAGGGAGGTTCCCAAGTGTTCTCAGACTCAGGGAAACCTTTGTATTTGACAAGAAACCGCCAGTTACCCTCATCATTCTTATAATGGTGGACAAGGCGTTCTACCTCGTAATTACCACCTTCAATCCTGCGTTCGGAAAGCCATTTGGAGGGCCAGAAAAGGGGTTTGACCCTGCCTTTTGGACTCGGAATCTCAGGCTTAAGCCTGTCTCTGCTCACCTCCAACTCCCGATTCACATCCACATGCACCTGAAAACTGTTCTCCCTGACTCGACAAACAATTTCAAAGGGACCTTTCCACAGGGGGAGAAGTTTGGAGTCTCCCTCCTGGGTAGTTTCGCTCTTGCGGAGCCAAACACGGTCTCCTTCTTCGAGATCTTGTGGTTCTTTTCTACCCTGGTTGGCAATGCTCAACCAATCTGCCTGAAACTTCTCAACAAGTCGCTTGGCCTCCTTTTCCCCAGCCTGAATCTCGTCGAAAAATGCTGATGCATCCTTACATTCCCGTGGATGATCGTACGGGAAGTTCCACCAGCACTTGTTTTGACCGAAAACAAGCTGATTGGGTGAGTACCCGTGATACAACTCTGTGTTGTGGTACCGGCGGAGCAGGGCGAAAAGGATCTCAAGCCAATCAACATCCTTGTCACTGGCGAGTTCCTTGCGTAATATATTAATTATGGTTTTTCCTGCTCGTTCTGCTGGCAATGCCCTGTGCTGGTGGACCTCACATCGAAGATGATGGATTCCCAACCAAGCACAAAGGGTTTTCCACCACTCAGAAATATATGCACTGCCTGAATCAGTTGAAATCTCCGAGGGAACATCCCAGCACCCCATCCATGTCTGCGCACACCATTTGGCGGCAGCCTTGCCAGTCATGGCATTCACGTTGCAAGGCAAGACATGAATGTACCCTGAGTGTCTGCATTGAATTAATAACACACCATTGATTTTTTTGTTGGTCCAATGGCATTCCTCTCCCTCCAGGTCACCGAGGTAGAAGAAATCAGAGGTGACTCGGTCGAAGAGTCGCTCGGGTACGGGATGCGGCTCCAGATAGCCCTTAGGCTTGGCCGTAGCAGGCACCGCCACTGCACATTGGGCACATGATGAGGGCACTTTCATGCAGTGGGTGTGCAATCGAGCTCCAAAGAGACGATGTCTAATGGATTTCCAGAGTTTTGCGCCATGGGAGTGAGGAGTCTCCCCATTTGTGCCACCAGTTGACAACTCTGGACGCCAATCTGTCAGGCACGCACAGTTTACCATTCATCCACAGTTTTCCGTTGTCCAAAAAATATTCGGAATAAATTCCGTCCTGAAATGCTGACTTGGAAGTCAAATGTTCCTAGATTTCTTGAAACATATTATCTGATTTACATTCTTTGGACCAATCCTTGGTGAGCAGGGAGTCCTTGGGGATCGCCTGGGCAGGTGCCACAGGTTTTCGACCCAATGGATGGACACATCTGAACCGCACCACAGGATTTCGTCGTTTAACGAACTGGGGGCTGGATTCTCCAGGTTTAACTACTCTGAGGGTGTCAACACGCACTGCAGAGCATTGGACGTGGGAATGTGGGGGATTATCCTCCATCGTGATATCGTGGCAGGGCAAATGACCCTGCCGGACTGAACACTGTAGTGAAGCATTTTCGGTGGGGGTGATGTCCGTGCGTCCACAGAAAAATCGAAATTGAAATTGAAAAATTGAAAATCCTTCAACCCATCACCCCAACCTCTCCAAGTACTACATGAAGTCTATTCCAAACTTCGATACCATTGGAGTTGCGTAAATGGTCTTGGAATCCTTGCTCGCCCCATGGGGAGCGTCCGCGGACACAATCTGGCGTCTATGGACAAAGAGAAGGTATATGTAAAATAATATGCAAAATAAATGCGTTAACATGTACAATGTATGAGTAACAATTCTATACTATAAAATAGCATAAAAAAGAAGACGAAATGAAGGCGACGGCGTCGCCGCCATCAGAAAATCTGACGGCTACGAGGCGTCGCCATCAGGATCTCCACTGAGATCCTGCCCAAACTGGGCCAACCAGTGGTTTTTGGGTGAAAAACAACAAAATAAAGTGATTTTTGAGTCAAAAACACTCATTTTGCGCGTCTCCCCCCAACGCGTAGCGTAAGCGACGCGACGCGTTTCTGTGCCAATTCAACCTACATATGAAAAGGCCCACTGTTGGGCTACGCCATAGGCGTCTGGGCGATTCCTGGAACCCCCTCAGCATTTTTTTGAAAAATGCGTGAACGCGCCTTTTTTCGCAAAAATGGACCTTCGCGGAACGCCGCGAAAAAGGTCACGCTACAATCTTTTATTCCTAAAAACGATAAAACAATAATAAAATTGCCTAAAATCTTTAGAAATCGAGAGTTAAATTCTCGATCTGGAGCTGCGTCGCGCAGGCGACGACTGTCGTCGCCAGTCCAGAAAAGACGTAAAATCACGATTTCTGGGGTATTTTACAAAAATCCCACAGAAATCAAGATGCCGTAGCATCAGCAGGAAAATTCCTGATCTGGCCTGGCGAAGAGCGCCACAGGCTGTTCAGCGGGTATGGGTGAAGTACCCCATACCGCTTCACCCCCCTCCTTAGAAGCCTTGCCTATATCCAAAGGAAGGCAAGGCCAAGGAGGCGCTCTGACCCCTGCAGTGTCCTGGTTTCAATATTGATTCATCAGAACAGTGGGGGGGGGGGGGCTTCGTGAGTAATTTACATGGGGGGGAGCACCACACACATGTAAAAAAAAAATTAATTTTTTTTTTTTGATCTTGAAATATTCATAGGGCAATTGCCCCTCAGGCGACAACACTGGTCCCTGGCACTCCTCGTAGCCTCTGGTGACCAGACCAGGGGCGCTGCAGGGCCTTCCGCCCTGACTGATGGCACTTAGGTGCACATATTGGCCCTTTTTCTCCATGGGCATGGAAATCAATAATTCAATAAATTCGGAAAATTCGGAAAAAATTATTTAGGGTCAAACCCAAGGCAAGGCCTTCCACCGAGCCTGAATTTAGGGCCATTTCCTGCCCAAGGCGACGAATTCCTCGTGCCTTTTAGGGTCGATTCCCAACCCAAGGTGACGAATGAACGCACCTGATTTGGGGGATTTAGGGTAACCTCTCACCCAAGGCGCCCCACGCCTATGTAGGAAGGGACCTCCCGGAGGGTCAGCCAACCCAAGGCGACGAATTAACGCGCCTGATTTGGTTACTGGTGGACGCGGGGCGCTTACCGCGCGACCTGCTGTCGTTGCTCTTGGGATTTGTCATCCACTCCACTTGTCAAGCTGCTGCAGGGTCCAGATTTCCTGAAGACCTCTGCTGGGATCGTCGTCGTCGTCGCAGGAGCTCCTGGAGCTGATCTCAGGGCTGTCGTCGTCGCTGCTGTTGCCTTGGGGGCCAGTCTTGGCCCAGGCGTCCCTTCTTGCACTGTATTTCCACCAGGGCAATACCTTAGGCTGCAGTCTGTTGCGCTGCGGGAGTCGTCGAAAACCAGGCAGCAGGATACCACTCAACGTTGTGGGAGTCATCGACAGGTCCGCCAGTGAACCACGCGGACAGCGGCAAGACCATTTTGAAGCATTTTCGGTGGGGGTGATGTCCGTGCGTCCACAGAAAAATCGAAATTGAAATTGAAAAATTGAAAATCCTTCAACCCATCACCCCAACCTCTCCAAGTACTACATGAAGTCTATTCCAAACTTCGATACCATTGGAGTTGCGTAAATGGTCTTGGAATCCTTGCTCGCCCCATGGGGAGCGTCCGCGGACACAATCTGGCGTCTATGGACAAAGAGAAGGTATATGTAAAATAATATGCAAAATAAATGCGTTAACATGTACAATGTATGAGTAACAATTCTATACTATAAAATAGCATAAAAAAGAAGACGAAATGAAGGCGACGGCGTCGCCGCCATCAGAAAATCTGACGGCTACGAGGCGTCGCCATCAGGATCTCCACTGAGATCCTGCCCAAACTGGGCCAACCAGTGGTTTTTGGGTGAAAAACAACAAAATAAAGTGATTTTTGAGTCAAAAACACTCATTTTGCGCGTCTCCCCCCAACGCGTAGCGTAAGCGACGCGACGCGTTTCTGTGCCAATTCAACCTACATATGAAAAGGCCCACTGTTGGGCTACGCCATAGGCGTCTGGGCGATTCCTGGAACCCCCTCAGCATTTTTTTGAAAAATGCGTGAACGCGCCTTTTTTCGCAAAAATGGACCTTCGCGGAACGCCGCGAAAAAGGTCACGCTACAATCTTTTATTCCTAAAAACGATAAAACAATAATAAAATT
Source organism: Eutreptiella sp. 'Long Island Sound 2002' (assembly GCA_964036045.1). NCBI lineage: Eukaryota > Euglenozoa > Euglenophyceae > Eutreptiales > Eutreptiaceae > Eutreptiella > Eutreptiella sp. 'Long Island Sound 2002'. Next base: position 89,520,344 of record OZ038383.1, on the reverse strand, counting down.
GCCTAAAATCTTTAGAAATCGAGAGTTAAATTCTCGATCTGGAGCTGCGTCGCGCAGGCGACGACTGTCGTCGCCAGTCCAGAAAAGACGTAAAATCACGATTTCTGGGGTATTTTACAAAAATCCCACAGAAATCAAGATGCCGTAGCATCAGCAGGAAAATTCCTGATCTGGCCTGGCGAAGAGCGCCACAGGCTGTTCAGCGGGTATGGGTGAAGTACCCCATACCGCTTCAGTAGACAGTGGCGTTTAATCAACTGCCTTTCCTCCGCATCCCACTCAATTACTAACCCACGGTCTTGTTCAGTCTCATGGATGTTCGTCGACAGGCACGCTTCAGAAGCAAGATATGCCCATCTGCTTAAAGCGTCAGCGACAGTGTTGTAGTTGCCTGGAAGGTAAGCCACATGAAGATCGAAAAGACTCAAAAACTCGTGCCATCTAGCACGCCATCCAGCAGGACCTGACACCGTTTTGACATGTTCTGTCGACCAATACTCAAGAGAGCGATGATCCTTCAGAACTTCAACTCTGTTTGTGCCTACCCACGATTGGTAATTTTTTAAGGCACAGATGATGGCGTAGGTCTCCTGCTCACGGGGGGACCACTGCATTTGTCTGGGAGAAAGCTTCCTCGACCAGAATGCAAGCGGATAATGAGCCCCAGTTTCTAAATCTTGCTGTTCTAACACTGCCCCAACCGCATACTTACTAGCATCAGTCCTAAGGTAGAAAGGGCGATCGAATTTGGGAACGTGCAAAGTGGCGACTTCGCAAAGGGCGGCTTTTAATTGCACAAACGCCTCATCGCACTCGTCTGTCCACAGCACTCGCACCTTCGAGCCCGCACGACCAGCCTCCCTACCAACCTTGAGTAATTCAGTAAGGGGGGCGGCGTACCTGGCATAATCCTTGACGAAAGTATGGTAGAAATTGCAACAGCCAATGAAATCCACGAAGGGCCAAAATGGTCTCAGGGCGCTTCCACTTCTGAATTGCAAGGAGCTTCCCTGGACTCGGCTGGGGAGTCCCATTTCGTAGCAAACTGCCACAGAATTCGACACTTTCCAGGAATAATTTACCCTTCTTGGGACCGCAGATGAGCTGATTTTTGTCCAGAATGACGGGGACCATGTTCAGCTGTTTCTCATGCAGGTCCACAAGCTCCTGTTCGGGTGAAACCATCGCCCACAGTGGCGATGATTATGTTGTCGATATATACGGAAACGAATTCGCGAAGCTCAGGGTGCTCTGAAAACAAGACTTCTTCCATCATCCGTTGGAAAAAGCTCGGAGCATTCTTCAAACCCATAGGCATGACGCTGCACTGAACAGGACCCACTGGACTGCACATGCACGTCAGCGGTCTGGATTACTTCGTCAGAGGCATCTGGTGGAAGCCATGCCTTAGATCCAGGACTGAGAATGGTTTCCCCTTGGCTCTCTTCACGATTTCCTCCTCAATGAGGGGTAAAGGGTGAGAATCAGCCTTAGTTTCCGCATTTAAATTACGAAAATCAACCACCATACTCCAACCATCAATGGTATTCTGGTCTGCTGGGGGCGGTTTAGGCACTTTGAAGGGCGCACAACACCACTCAGAGGTCATGCACGCCTCCAACCAGCCGAATTCTCGCAGATTTCTCTGAATGATGTCACGAAGAATTTCATGCTTCTTGCCATGATTTTCGTAAGGTCGCTGCTTTTTGGGTTTTGCTCCCTCCTTTAGCTCGATGAACGCCTCTCCCTGCTGCCCACACACCGGAGGGTTCTTGACGAGCTTACCAGAGAGGCTGGTGTCCTTTCGCTCGGCGAAAATCTTTTCCCTTCGCTCATTGCAAAGTTGACTTTCAACCTGTTCACCAGCCACCACCGTAGAGCAAATTTTCGCCAGATCTCGCGATCCAGCAGGCAACAGACCTTGTTTCAACGACTGAAACAGAGAGAGATCGACTCCCTCTTGCGGGTATGTCGTGGATGCCCGAACCTGCTGAGCATCTTCCACATCCTCACAGACAAAGGGGTCCAAAAAGGCCCCAAACTTTGATTTTTCGTAAAATTGTCTGAACTTGACCTTCTTTCGGAATTTTGTTCCCTTCACCAGGTGGGAGATGCTTGCTGGATCTGATCGTATTGGGGTCTGACTACGATCAGATGTTCCAGATTCCAGGTTCGGCACCGTATCATCTCTTTCCAAAAATCGGAAATATTCAAATCTGAATCCGTAACAAGGTCAAGACCTGATTCTGACCCATGGTCTGATATGCAAGATCCGTCAGAGATGAGACCTCCATCAACCAGAAAAGCAACGGAAGGCCACGGCCGCTGTCGCAGGGGACCAGTGTGGTCCCTGGCGTACAGCCTGACGTCGTGGGGGAGGCGGATGGAGTCGACTGTCATGGCCAAAACATCCTTCCACCAGGGTTTCCAATCCCATAGTGGTACGACAAGGATGGCCTGTGTGCGATCCTCTTTTATTTTTTGAACGACCTCTCCCAACAAATGAAAAGGGGGGTTTATCCACAGCCTTTTATCCCACTTTACTACCCATGCATTGTCAGCTAAGCGCTTGAAACGCTTGTTTAACTCGTTGCAAAAGGCATCCTTGGCGGGCACAAAATTGTGGTTCTCCAAGAAATAGGAACATATATAATCACGCCACTTATCTACAACGCGCTAGTTGGAAGACTTCCAATTGCGCGGTTTGGGACGCTGAGTGTCCCTTCGTCGCTCCTGTAGCAAGATGCTGTGAGCTGTAGTGGCGTTTATCACACTAATCCCTTCATCCTCACCAAAAACTGTTTTCACCCTTCGACTCAAAAAATCTTTTGCATTTCGGTACCCAGAATGCAAGAACCGAAAGCCAGGAGCTTCCTGCTCTCCTGATTCCAAAAAAAAACAACGTCTGTGTCCCACAGGGGCCACCTTGTTCTTCGTTAAAAATGGATGACCTAAATAAAGGTCGTATTTGATGGCCGGTCTATAAAGATAATCCTCTAAAACAACATCCTCTACCTTACCTTTTTCCCATAAATCCCCGGCGACCATGTGCGCCTTCAGAAACGAACCTGTATTCCCTCCTGGAAGAGCATGACCTGAAACACCTTCCAGGTTAACGGAGTGCAGCGAAGTGTCAACACATTCGTCTGGTAAAAATCTTTCTGACTGAAAATTCACTTCACTACCATTGTCACAAAGACACGTAGCAAGGTGTTTGTTCCCCTTCTTTTCAGTAACCCACAGACGACAATTTAATTGCCGAGCTCGGTATTTGTTGGGAACACGGATCTCCACAACATTCCTATCTCCATCCGCCTCAACCGGCGGTGGTCCTACAGACAACGCTCGAATGTCCACGATCGGACATTCAGGAAAACGCCTGATTGTGTGTGGGGTGGCCACACAATCTTGGCGCCTTTATTCCTGATAATGGCGCCAAGATATTTCTGTTGCACGGTTTCGCAGGAACCGTCCCCTTCCTCCCATTGGTCTCCCAGACCTTCTTCGCCAAGATTCCCTTCTTCATCGGGGGCATCCTGGTCCTCCGTCGTCACGTTATTGTAATAATCCTCATCAGAACCAGCAACTTGGTGCACTGATGCACCACGACCTGAATTAGAGTTCCGCTGACCAGATGATCCTTTCCCTCGTCCACCTTTCGTGCCCTGGGAGGTCCCCTTGCCCTTACCAGCGCTCATTCCCTTGGAATGTCCCGAGAACTGGCCACTGGATTGGCCTTTTCCCTCGGAAAAATTGCCTTTTCGGCCATTACCCTTGGCAGAATTGGACTTACCATTTCCATTTTTAAAATTTTCTGGAGAGCGTCCTTGGCTGGATTGGCCCAGGTTCCCCTTGCCTCCAGAAGTCTGCTGGCCTTTACTGCCTTTACCTTTTCCGCTGGGCGTCGATTGGCGATTTTCATCCACCTTCTTGACAGGGGCTTCGGACGGATCCTTGCTGGCTTCTTGTGCCACTCATTCCGCATCGGTCTTATTCCACCAGTGATTCTCAGTGGAATGCGACTTGGCACGGTTGGTGTGACCGAAGGACAAACAAATGGCACAGTCTTTTGACTGCGTGTTATTCAGATTCCTCTGATTCCCACCTTTAGAGGGGGGATTTCGGCTCAATCCTTCATGGAATTGCTGATGATTGGCATCCGCCAATTTTTCCAACTCCTCCCACAATTCAGTGGGCGTGAAGCTGAAAGCCCACGGCTTTGCCACGAGCCGAGTTCCTCCAAAGGAGCGCCTCGGTTCACCACTTCATTGAAAATATCTCTGTCCTCCTTCTCCGCGAATTTCAATCTCCAAGCACCGTCCTTTTCCTTACACTTGGAAAAGTTAGTGGGCGAGAACTTTTTAAGGGCATTTCTGACCTGAAAACGACCTGAGCCCTCAGGGAATCCTGTGACTTCAGTCCACCAGGATTTCACCTTCTCGTTGGACTGCTCCTGCCTCAGCGATGCAGCCGTGTCGGCAGGCATTTTCGCGAAAATGATGGCCTTCAATTCGGGATCTGACAGATGTTCCCCAGCACTCTCAGCCTCATTCACCAGATTTTCAAAGGGAAGTCGCTTGTTCTGAACCTCGTGGAGAATGAGTTTGGGAATGTTCGGGAAAGAGGTGAGGAAGGTTCGGTAATGGTCTTCAGGCAACCTACTTCCTCGGCCCTCAAGCAGAGCAAACAATTCACTGTAGGTGAGTGGGTTAGAGGAATCAGCCCTATCAGTGTAGGATTTAATCCACGTATCACGAATGGGACCCTCTAAACACTCGAGGAGAGCATCAAGCTTCTCGTCATCTCGAAGCTTGTTCTTGCCAACCCACAGAGAAAATTCTCTTCCAAAAACAGCCCACCGGCAAGGGTTGCCATTGTATTTTGGTTGTTTTGCAATGGCTCTCAGTTTAGCCCTCACAGGGTTAATAATGTCCTCAATGCCGCCACCCCCCGCCAGGATGGGATTGACCTGGGCAGCACCTGAGACGCCGGCGGCGCCCGGAAGACTCTGGGCCAGCAAGACGTGAGCCGCAATCATGGGATCAGCGGATCTTTTCTCGGCCAAAACTTCTGTTTTCTTTTTGGTCCTCACTTCTGAAACACGCTGAGGATTTCTACTCTCAAAAACCCTTTCTTTTCATTTTTCACGTTTTTTCTTTTGTTCTTCAGCTCTGGAATCTGTGGTGGGCGCGAGTGAAAAAGCTTCAGTCGCTTCATCGGCTACAGAACAGGTAGATCCGACTGGCGGATCTGGCAAATGAGAGGAGGGGTGAGCGAAAGATCTTCCCATCGAAAAAAAGTGGAAGAGTTTTTCCTGATTAATTTTAATAGCCTGATTCTCAGCAGCGAGGGTGGCGATTTCTTTCCGACACGGGCAGTGGTGGGCACAGGACACATGAGAGGCGTTTTCAGACCGCGATTTAATTGATTCTGGCTTCCTTACCATATCTTCCTGTCCGTTCAGGCAACTCTCGATGGTGTTCGCGGTAGGCAGTTCTTGAGATTCCTCCTGCAGCACCTTGAGAAAGGCTTGCTCCAACGCCGACTCCAGCGACACCACATCGACCTCCATTGTCTTGGCGGTGGACTTGACTGGCGCCTGCGGATGTTCTCGGTGAAACCTGCAGTAGCAATGTTGAATTTGCAGGCACCATTGGTCATACAAATCCAGTCGTTGTAGGCTTTCGATCCTCTGGAATTTGACCCTCCAGCGTTCCTGGGACTCCTGGATTTGAGTGTCCAACTTGGCGGAGACGGCCTGCTCGATGACATTCTGGAGCAGCAGGTCGATTTCCGCAGGCGTAGGTATCATTCTGGCGGGCATCTCTCCTGGACCACTTGCGATCGGCGGATACCGATGCACATGCATGCTTTCCTTGGATGGGACACAGATGTCGTCCTCCTGAGTCGATGAGTTCCCACCCAAGAAGCCGTACACTCCGCTGGGACCTGCGCCCAGTGCAGGGCCGGTTGGGGGCCCGGATTTTCGACTGGGATCGGGGACTGAGCTGGGGTGAGGAATGGGGATGTACCTGGGGCAGTCAGGATTCTGATAGGGAATCCCTAACTCTTTGGAGAACGTCGTAACTATGCAACATTCTACGCCGTCCTCTGAGCCGTCTGGATCATCTACATCGCAGATGCTCTCGTCATCACTGTTAGGTGGGTTGGACTCGTACTCCATACCTATAACCTCGAGGCTGAAGGCTGCTCTGCTACCATCTAAGCTATTCCCTTTGAGGAAGCTCCGCGGAGCATGGCCGGAGGGCTCAAGGCCGGCATGGGGAAAGGGAACAGAGGGCAGGTATCTCTTCTGTGCGTCCTGGCGGTATGGAGGGATCGGTGCTGGGGCCTTGCCCTTGGGGTCCATGAGGTACAAGCACGACAGTGAAGACAATGAAGATGAAGATAGGAACTTGCAAAAAATCCCAGTCTACAAGAAAATGTAGGCGGATAATATGATACATATAATTCCGGAATATTCTTCCTGTATAATTTATAAAAAATCTGATTGTGAAAAAATATTTGGCTGATTGGATTTGCGCACGCGCGCCGGCGATTCAACTAAATCATTGGAACGTGACCATCTCAGACGCCACAGACACCAGAATTGAATCCGGCGTGTCCATAATATACAGGAACTGTTCAGGTAAAAATTTGGGTAGCCTTCCCAAATGTAAATGTCCGGAAATGAGCTGAATCTGGCTGAATGGAGGTGCATTGACCTGAATTGACCTCAGATCTGCGCAGATGGAGGGTAGCCGCACTTACAAGCGGCCGCCAGAGCGCCGCTAGAACCGCTAAAACAGTCCCCGCGAACGCCGCGAGAACAAAAATAGTAACTGCTAATCAGCCCCCCCCCCCCCCTGGAATGGCAGTAACTACATGGTACCCACAGACATGACATCACGCAGCACACAACAGCCTACGATACCTAACACCACAGAATGCACACACCACACAGCGTGCCCCACCCAGCCAAACACCCAGCAACCCAAGCTGCCAAACAACCCCACCTGCCAAGCAACCAACACACCCTTCAACCAACCACACAGACAATCCTATCGCACGATACCTCATCACACCACACCACACCACCTGACACCAGACCACACCACATGACACCTGACCACACCACATGACAATACTGTGGTCTCCTAAGGTGTAAAGTGGTGTGGTGTGCTGTGTTGGAGTCTGCTGTGGTGTGTGATCTACTATGGTGTCCTGTACTATGCAGTGGCATGGTGTGTTGTACTGTGTGAGAGGGTAGTGTGTTGTGGTCACATGATGTGCCCTGCGCTGTGCTGTGTTTTCATTTCGTGTGGTTGCTGGGGTTGGTCGAATCGGGTGTTGCTTGGCAGGTTGGGTTGTTTGGCAGCTTCCGTTATTCGTTGGGTGTTTAGCCGGTTGCGGCATGCTCTGTGGTGTCGGCACCCTGTGGTGTGTGCTGTGGCATTCCTTTGTATGCGCTGTGATGTCACATCTGTGAGTACACCTGTCTTTGCTGCTATTCCAAGGGAGGGGGGGGGGGCTAGTAAGCATTAAATATTTTTGTTCTAGCGGCGTTCGTGGGAACCGTTCTAGCGGCGTTCTAGCGACGCTCTAGCGGCCGGCTATAATCAGACTGAACAGGGCTTCAAATAACTTTAACTTGATAGCCCATAACATTCATTTTGACCGGAAGTGGGAATTCGGGTTTAGTAACAGGCGCTGACGAGAGCGCGTGCACAGTAGGATGGACGCGCGCGCAGAGCAATAATTAGATGTTAATTCGAGATTTAAAGCGATACTCAGGATTTGGATACTGCGAATCTCGATTTTGGAATAGTATAAAGCTGACAACATAGCTGGTTCCCGTTACGGTGATAGTTCAGATTTTGGGGTACGCTCTTTGTGTTAATACAGCTATGTAGAGTTCTACAATAACCTCTGACGGTGCAGAGATACTTAAGCAAAGATTCTGAGGTTCATTGTTGCTTTGCTACATGTCTGTTGCTCCGAATTCTAAGTATCAAAATACATACAAGATGATTGTCCTCTACTTCATTTGAATTCTTTGCTTTGGGTATCTTTTTGTGACGACAGTGCTTGTTGTAAGTCCTAAAAAAAACGGCAGCCAATTGAAGGTTCCAAAGCATACACAAAATAGCAATGAAAGGCACTCTCGATAAGCCCTCATCAATGGTTATGCTTACAACTCCTCCAAAGTGCTCATAATGTGGAGGTGACTTCAAAAAAATTGGGGCCTGCGGGTGAGCTTGAATATTGGAGTCATCTTTGCATGTATACCTCTCGTGTTCCTTTCATTTAACTGCAACTCATTGCTGGGATGCGTTCTTTGTGGATTCTTTGCTTTGAAGTGCCTTGGTCGGAGAGGCTCATTTCAGCATGGAGACACCTTGGCCAACAAGTTGATGAGTGTGGTGCAAACAAATGCCATAAATAAACGGGGATTGCTGAGTCAACTTTTGATGCCCTCTTGGTGCCCACTTTGGGGCGTCTTTGTCCACTTTACAAGTGCATTTTTGGAGCCCTCTTGGCACCCACATGGAACAACGCCTTAATGCCTTGCAGTTATCAGCAGCATACGCTACTACGGCGACCGACCACAGAATTGACGTCTTGCAATCTTCCACGGAGAGCGCCACGCGAGCAGCAGCGAGTGAAAGATAACGACTGGAAGATGAACTTTCAAAGGGCTACGTTCTCCTGAACGAGTTTGTGCATTTATCGAACCTGCAGCCTTCAAATCAACAGCCGCCATTCCAGCACTTGCAACTTCCACCGCAACACCCTCACCGGCAACCACCTTATTCGAGTTATCCACCAAATCCACCATCGAACAAGCACCCGCCACAGCATTTTGCACTGCAACAACCACATCTACAAGCACCTCCCTTTGATTCATCGATGAATCAGGTGAATCCGATGAATCCCATGTATTCTCGCGCTCCAGTGTTCCAGATCCTGGGTCGCCGAGTGGAACGTCTATGCAAGTTGGTCCGATTATCTTCTGGCAAGCCAGGATCAGGGAAGTTTCGAACTTGGAAGGAGGACCTTATGCGAGCTTTCATCCTGTCGCACATCAATGTACCACTCGATCAAGTCACCGCCATACCCTTTGGCCTCGAAGGTGACACTATCGACTATTATCATAGCTTGATGAAACAGGTACAAGATGATTGGTTCGAGGTGATGCGTGTGTTGGGTCAGCACTTGGATTGTATATCCCACGAACCAGTGTACCAGTCGAGGATGTTGACGCTGCGAGAAAGCGAGTTCCCTACACATGCGGACTACATCAAGAAATTCTGGACCTGTGTCATCAAGCCCAAGGTCAACACGAGTGACCTCCAGATGGGTTATCTCGTTAACTCTCGATTTTTTGAAGGGTTGTCGGACAACGCGGTGCGTCGACAGTACATCGTCGAGGTTAGCTCAAAATGGCGTTCACGGACACCATTTGGCGTCGACACGCTCGTGGAGACTATCGTAGAGGCTTATATGGCAGCCGGTCATCAGCTGGAGGAAATTCAGAATGCATGGAAACCGATGGGAGATACCACCGGTGCTGCAGTTTGGCGACCTTTACCTATGGTGGTTCCGCCAACTTCGACTTCAACAATGCACACATCAACACACATCAACCCCATGCGGACTCCGAGTGCAGCTGCAATGGCTTCGACCGTGCCCGAGCCGATGAATCCCGACAAAATCGCCAATCTTGGAGAGAACCTGCATGCATACATTGGAGAGCGTCAGAGTGATCGATCCAATCGTCAGGATAGTCGAGAAACCCGACGTTGCTACAACTGTGGTGAACAAGGACACTTAGCCCGCGACTGTCAGAAGAATCGGCCGCCATCGCAGGGAAGAGAGAATCGAGGGTCAACATCAGGCATGCCTCGAAGAGATCACAGTCGAGACAATTAAGGACCATTTTGATCACGCTCCAAAAGTAGAGAGCGGCCTACGTCTGCCTAAAATGCATTTTCGAAGACCTGGTGGCGGAGGACCTCGAGAAGAGTTGAACTCAACCATCGGTATCGAGAAACCCGAAAAGAATTCGACAGTTGGAAGTGTAAACGTCGAAAGAACCGAACCTGAACATGCGACTCTGTTCACAGTTCGAGGACTCTTTCGACTTCAGCGTGGATTTGTTAGTCGACTGTGGAGCGACGACTGACTTCATTTCGATGCAGGTAGCAAAGAGGTTCCAACTTCCCCTGTACAAACTGACACACCCAGGACACGTCGTAACCGCCGGAGGTGTCCAAGTTGAAGTACGATACTACACAAGAGCTTATGTTCGAGCTGGGGAGTTTGTATTTCGACACCACTACAAGGTTTTGGAGATTCTACCGGATGTGGAGCTTGGGTTACCATGGCTTCGAAGCTATTACCCGACTGTCCACTGGAAGGAGCGGTATGCAGATGTACGAAACAGTTGAAATTCATACTGATTGTCCTTCGATGAGTCAAGGGATTCCAGCCAGTTACAGTTCCAGACCGCTTCAAAGTTCCTTCCCTATTCGACACTTTCATCCAGTACCTTCAAAGTAAGCTGGGCTGGAAGCCCTGCACCACCTGCCAAACAACACACTGACCTACACTCGTCGACGTGTGCCTAGACCGATGCTGACGTACTCGATGAGTCCGAAACAGAAGATGGTATCACGGATGAGGAGTGCAGCGACATGGAAATCGAGTACATCTCGTTGCCGAAGCTTAAGCGGGAGATCCGTCGAGCTGATCTCACCGGTGATCAGGTGTTTCTGTGCTGCATGCCTCGACCCGCAGTGCCGGTCGATCAGATGCACAACATGCAAGATAAGAGCGACGACGACGGGCTTGACCCCATTTGACGCAAGTTGCGTATTCGAATACACAAATGGGCAGGTCTCTACCATCGGGAAGGCGTAAAGTTCGGAGACTTGCCTCCGCATGGACCTGGAAGAGACCACCGAATACGCCGCGATACTGAAGACAAACCTCCGTTGGTGCACCCCTACAAAATGGACCCGAGCTAATTGGATGAGCTTCGACGACAACTGGACAAGCTCCATCGATCTGGCCGAACTTGACCATCGTCAAGTCCATATGTAGCAGGTTGCCTGCTGGTGCGACAAGCAAATGGTAAACGGCGTATGTGCGTCGGCTACCGAGCTTTGAATACTCAAACTGGTCGAGATCCATATCCTTTACCTTCGATCAGATCCATACTGAGTACATTGGTGCTAGGAGCAAGAGGTAGGTAGGTAGGTATCTTCGGGAGCTCGGGATGCCTCCTTTGACAATGCAGGAAGAAGGTCTTCCCAAGGGGACGTCCTGTCCCTCCCACTGCCCTATGTCAAGTGCCTCTTGAGCCGCTTCTGCATGTGCTTTGGAAGGCATTGTCGCGGCCGGCCGGTCCATGTGTCCCAGGTGGGAGGGTGTCCCCACATGTGTCCATGGGTAGGGCCACATGCCCCCTCCTTAGGGCGGCAGCTCTGGGGGCTGCCCAGCCGTATGGAGTATCTCTCACCACAAGGGGTATTGCTCCCGCTTGTCTACGGTACGACCGCCTCACCCTTGTGGCTTGAGTTGCAGGGCCACTCTGCCTGGCAGGCGACCCCCTCCTGGACGGTGTAACGGCTCGCCTGTCACCGGTTGCTTCCATGGCTCCGGGTGACGTTTGCCATGCTCCCCGATGCAGTTTGGCCGGGCTCGGACCACTGGCCTTGGAGTACCGCTCCTGCCCCTGGCCCGGTTGGTCGGCCGGGTCGCCCCAGTGTGTCCGACCCATGGGGTGTTGGTTCTTTCCTGTCCCTCGGCCGCCCTACGTGTGCGCGGTGTCCCGGGCCTCTTGACTCCTGTTCACCGGTGTGCTCGCGTGGTTTGTTGTGTTGTGTCTGCGGTGTCCTGGGCCACTTGGCTCCTGTTCAACGGTGCGCCCACTTGGTCTTGTGTGTTGCGTGTGCGGCGTCCCGGGCCCCTTGGCTCCCGTTCACCGGTGTGCCGGCTGGGCGTGTTGTGTTGCGGTTGCCGTGTCCTGGGCCACTTGGCTCTTGTTCACCGGTGCGCCTGCTCTGTCTTTTGTTTTGTTTGTGCGGTGTCCTGGGCCACTTGGCTTCTGTTCACCGGTGTGCCTGCGCGGTTTGTTGTGTTGTGTCTGCGGTGTGCTGGGCGACTTGGCTCCTGTTCACCGGTGTGCCCGTGCGGTTTGTTGTGTTGTGTCTGCGGTGTCCTGGGCCCCTTGGCTCCCGTTCACCGCTGTGCCCGCTGGGTGTGTTGTGTTGCGTGTGCGGTGTCCTGGACCACTTGGCTCCTGTTCACCGGTGTGCCCGCTCGGTGTGTTGCTTTGCGTGCGCGGTGTCCTGGGCCACTTGGCTCCTGTTCACCGGTGTGCCTGCCCTGTCTCTTGTTTTGTTTGTGCGGTCCTGGGCCTTTTGGGTCCCGTTCACTGGTGTGCCCGCTCGGTGTGCTGTTTTGTGTGTGCAGTGTCCTGGGCCTCTTGGCTCCTGTTCACCGGTGTGCCAGGCCGTGGTGTCCCGTCCCTTTGTTGCCCTCGGTGCACGTGCGTGTGCGGTGTCCTGGCCCTCGTGGCGCCTCTTCACCGGTGTGCGCGCTGTGTGCGGTGCGCGTGTGCCGTTGGTGGTTGTGTCCCTCTTCCTCCCCCCCTATTCTTCGTTTTTTTTGTCTGTTTTTTTTTGAAATTAGAAAATAAGGGGGGCCCGCATACACTGCAGGCACAGGCACGGGCAGCTGGTGCGGCGGTGCAATAGTGTTGTGTCCTCCGTCGTGTGTCGTCGGTGCTTTGGCGGCGGTCGCGCCCCAGGGATGTGGCTCGCGCGTCCTGATGTACACAGGTATGGGTCAGGCTGGGTTTGGTTAGGTGCCCCTTTCCTTCTGGTGCTGGCTGGTTAGGCGGCTGTGTGGGCTGCAGGTGTGGGCTGTGGCAACGCTGCTCCCTGAGCGGGCCTGGTTAGGAGTCAAGGTTTAGCGGTTTCCGGGTGTGGCTCGGGTTTGATTTGTGTTCGGGCTTGGGCTGGGTTAGGCGGTTGTGACGGTTGCGGGCTTGGGCTCGGTGCCTTTGGGCGTAGCGGTGCCCGTTGGCGTGTGCGTTGGCGTTTTTTCGGCTTCCGGTTTGCTTGGTGTCTTTAGGGCGGGGCCTGGCGTGGCGCCCCGCGGCAGTGGTCTGCTGGGTAACGGGGTTGAGTGGCTGCGCCGCTGGCTTGGGGGTCAGGCACGTCGTGCTGTCTGGCGCGCAGGGCTCCTGGGGTACTGTGGGTGCCGCGGGTGTCGGTGCGCCGACGCTTGTGGGGTTGTGAGGAGGTGTGTGTGTGCGGGGCTGGGCTTTGGGTGATGTTCCACAGGCGATTGCTGTCTCGATGTGTCTCCTGGAGGGTCTCTCGCAGGCGCCTTAGGACATACGAGTGGTCCTGGGGCGGGGGGAGGTTGCGGGGGTGGACTCCTGGGGGGGTGGGCGCATCGGCCAGCATGGCTTCCCATGCGGCCTGCGGCATCCACCCCCCCGCCGGCCGGAGGCGGCAGTTCTCCACCAACCCCTTTGGGGGCTGGTGGACCAGGCCCTCGAGGGAGGGCTCTGCCCGGGCCCACTTCCGCAGCTCCCAGAGCTGCGTGTGGGTCCAGCGCCGCCACTACTGTCCCTGAGGGGGGCCGCGGTCTTGGGCGGAGGAGTGGGCGTGGGTGGGTGTGAGGGGGTGGTGGGGACTGGTGGCGGTGGCGGGCCTGGGGGATTCCTCGTACTCCTGTGCCTTGGGGGTGCGCGGGGAGTGGGGGCGCGAGCGGATGTAGACTCGCAGGTATGCGCGCACGGTCTCCGCCTCGGGGTTGGGTTGGGACTCCCGGCGGCGGCGGTAGCGGGGCATGCGCTGTATGTGGGCTGACATCGAGGATCGGTAGGGTGGCGGGGACGCTTCTGGCGGACCCTGGCGTCGTTCTGGTCCGGTTGGGGGCGGTTTGTGGGCCTGGGTTGCGGGCTTTGAGAGGTGGGGGGACGAGGTGCGTCGCGCTTCAGCCGCGGCGCGCTCCGCCATGAAAGTGGTGGCCGTGGCGTCGGTTTTGATGGGGGGGCGCCGTGCTTGGCGCTGCTGCCTCCGGGCCTCGGATGGCTGAGGCTGAATGTCATAGAGGACGTCCTCGGGGGGTCAGGCTTGCGCTGCTGTCGTGGCGCAGGGCTTGGGCTTGGGCTTGGGTTTGGCTGCGGGTTGCGGCCGCGGCGCGCCGACGCGTTTGGGCGGCTGCTTGACAGCAGTCTTAGGTTTCGGCCGGGCTGCGGGCGCGGGCCTCGTCGGGGCGTGGGCCTTGGCGGAGGCGGGGTTGCTCGCGGTGGGGACGGGTTTTTGGGGCCCGTTTGGGAGGTTTATTCGCGGTTTGGGGGCTGGAATGCTGGATGAGGACGTGGTGGTAGTGGTGGACGAGGTGGTTGTGGTGGTGGAGGTTGTGGAGTCGGAAGCGGATGAGAGGGCCGTGGGGGACGGCGGAGGGCCCTGGGCTGCGGGGGCGGGCGTAGGATGCTGGGTCCTGCGAGTAGTGAGAACGAGGGTGCCGTTTCGGGCACCGAGCGTGTGTGCGCGCTTTCCCTGGTGACCTGTGCGTGCTGGTGCCGGTGTAGGTGCATGTGGCGGTGTGGTGGCTTTGTCTCGGCTGTGCGGGCACGTGGATTACCCGGGGGGTGTCCATATCTGCTCCAGGACGCGTGGGTGCGTTTGCTGGAGGTAGTCGAGGGTGCGAAAGAAGCATCGCTGGACGCTGGGCATGTCCTCCTCCGTGAGGTGGGGTTAGTTTTGGGTAGAGGTGTGGGGGCCCGGCCACAGCAGCGCCATGGGGCGGGCTGCCACCATTTATGGGTAGAGTTGTAGGGAGGTGGGGCGTGGGGGGGTGGGTCCCCTGCGGTTTGGGAGGGCCTCCCTCTGCTGAGGGCGCAGCGTGACCTTACACAGCCACCGGTCCGCGGGGATCCCCCAGGTCCGTTGGGTCCACTTGGCAAGGCAATGCATCGCCCTACCAAGGCCCTGGTTGCCGCTGCAGATGGAGAGCAGCGTGTCCAGGGACTTGCGCTCCAACATGCCCCAGAGGTCGGGCTGGTCCGCCTCGTCCCCCCTGGTGTACGTGTCGAGGCCTGGGTTGTGTGGGGGGGGGGCGTAGTCGGCGGGGAGGAGGGAGTCGGTGCCGTGCACCACCCCGTGGTCAGTTGGTGCGTGGTAGTGGGTGGTGGAGAGGGTGTGGTGCAGATTGTACATGAGGGTCATGTACGTGGAGGGGGCTGGCTGCTGGTCGCAGACGTCCCCCGGGACGTGGTGCCGGAAGTTGCTCAGGGAGGCCATCCGGGCTACCAATGTTTCCCGATCCCACTCTTTGGTGTCGCTCGGGGTGGCGCTGGGTGGGGGGTTGGCCATGTCGGGCTCGCCGTAGCTGGTGCGGCCCTGGTTGTCCACCCGCTCCGGCACGGGGTGTCTGACTAGGTGTCGCCCCCAGTCAATGGGGGGCACCCAGATTCGGTCCCCCGTAGGGGGCGGGCTCTCGCCGTCTGGGGTGGCGAGTGGGGGGCGGTCGTGTCGGGCCAGGGTTGGAAAAGACGGCGTATATATATGCGTAACGTATATATACGCGTACTGTATCGCGAGAATACAATACAGTAGGTGTCTTCTCGGGTTGCCGCCGACTGGCGCCAGACGCGCGTGCCGCGGCAGAGCAAACAAACGTTGCCAAGGATTAACGGTGCAAATGTAAGGTATTTTATAGAAATTGCAATGAATTCGATTTGACTTTCGTTTGATTACGATTGGTGGTTGAATTTTTCTGCTTCTTCTGCGTGTGCAGGGCGACACAAGAAGCAAGTGAAGCAGAAGGAGAAGAAGAACAGGAGGGAAGAATATGCAGAGAGAAAGAACAGAAGAAGGAGCGGAAGAGGCGAAGGAGATCAAAGAGACGTTAAGCAGAAGACAGCAGAAGATCGAGAAGCTGCAGAAGATAAGAAGATTGAGGAGTGAAGGCAAAGAGTACGAAGAAGGAGCACAAGAGGAAGAAGGTGCTGTCAGTGTCACTTGAGTCTTCGCGCATGCTGTGAGTGTCGTTGAGTGTTCGCGCATGCTGTGCGTGTCATTTGAGTGCCGCTACTGCTGCTGAAGCTGCCGCTGCCGCCGTGCTGATGGATCTGCTGCTGCTTGCTGCAAGCGCTGCTACTGCTCGCTGGTGGTGCTGCTTGCTGGTGCTACTGCTTGCTGCTGCTGCGGCTGCTGCTTGCTATGTATGTCATTTGAGTGTTCCCGCGTGCTGTGAGTGTCATTTGCATGTCGGCGCCTGCTGTCAGTGTCATTTGAGTGTGGGCGCGTGCTGTGAGTGTCACTTGAGTGTTTGCGCATACTGTGGGTGTCATTTGAGTGTTGGCGCGTACTGTGGGTGTCATTTGAGTGTCGCTGCGTTCTGTGGGTGTCATTTGAGTGTTCGCGCGTGCTGCTCACCAAGATGCACTGTAAATGTTTGAATCTGAAATTGTGGCTCTCACGCCAGTGCCTCAGCCAGCCCTGAAGATTTGAACAGGGCGTTGTACTGACCTGCTGAGGTGCAAGCTTGCTTTTGTTTTCCCATTTGAGAGGTTAATTGTACCCCTCCAAGGGGTGTTGATGAACCTGCCCGAGGTGAGCAAGGTACGGCACGGATACTTACTGGTTTTCAGAAAATACAAGTGTGTAACTGTTTTCTTTGTGCAAAGTTTACCAGGGTTGACCCTGTCCCTATAAGGCGTTGTTGTTTGTGTATATTTGTTTATTGGGAAAATCTGGTTTTGAGCTTTGAGGTGGAACTTCAATCACCAG
Organism: Eutreptiella sp. 'Long Island Sound 2002'; assembly: GCA_964036045.1. Taxonomy (NCBI): domain Eukaryota; phylum Euglenozoa; class Euglenophyceae; order Eutreptiales; family Eutreptiaceae; genus Eutreptiella; species Eutreptiella sp. 'Long Island Sound 2002'. Next base: position 89,503,524 of record OZ038383.1, on the reverse strand, counting down.
TTTTGCACCTCACTAGCTACATGTGCACTCGCATTCCACACAAGCACCCCACTCATTCACAAGTACAAGCACACGCACGCCACACCGCAGGTTTTCAAAACCAATGCAGAATTTTCCCCTAGGTTAAGAGACATTTTGCAGGTTTTTCAAACTTGTTTGAAGAGAGTGTTCTAAAATTGCTTTGCAGTTTTGGGAAGCTATGGATGCGGTCTGTTTCAGAGGAATGGGATTGTTCTAGGAAAGACAAGTCATGCTTATCGCAAGCAGATGCAGGGTGTAAACTAAAAGAGAATAGCTGCAAAGTAAAGGAACATAACTTCTGTGAGCAAATAGTACTTTGCCAGACAAATTTGAGATACAATACATTACATTACAGTACTGTACTGGAACGATAACCCTGTGTCGGGCGACGTGGAGGAAGGCGTCGAAGAGGAAGTCTGGGACGCCTTCCCCCAGGGTGGCCGCCTGGACCAGGGTGACCGCCCAGATGCGCCGGGTGGTGCCGGAGGTGTGGAGGCGCAGCACCTCCTGGTCGCCGAGACCTCGGAGGTGCTGCCGTACCGCTGCGGGGTTGTGCAGGGCGTAGGGTTCGGCCGGTGCGGCGGCTGGTGGTGCGGGGTGTGATAGGGGGGGTGGTGTGGGTTGGGGGGGGTGGTCGTCGTTGTCGCGTGTGGGGTCTGTTGATGGGGTTTCTTGTGGTGGCCGCGGGAGGGGGGACTCGCTGTGGTGTGTGTTGGCGGGGGCATCGACATCAATCGGCTGGTGGGGGCTGCCGCGTGTTGCGTCTGTGGCCTGGTCTTGGGGGGGGGCGGGGGTGGGGGTGGTGTGGGGGTGGCACTGCTGGTGGTTGGGGGGGCGGGGTTGGGTGTTGCGCCGGCTGGGGGTCCGGACGTCCCTGTGGGTCGTGTGGGTGCTGCGTGTGCGCGCCGTGCGGTTCTTGCGGTTCCTGGCTGGTTGCGGTGTCGAGGTGTGGGTGGGAGGAGGCCGCATGGGCGTGAAAGTGCTGTCCTAGGTCGTGGATGGTGCCGGAGGGCTCAGGGCTGGCAAGACCAGGGGGACAGGCACGCGAGGAGTCGACCTGAACGCTGCTGTTGGGGGCAGAACCGGATACACGGACACCAACGGAGGCAAGAGCGGTGGCAACGGAGGCAAGATCCATGCTGATTGTTATCCGGCAAAAAATCCCAGTCTATGAAGAAAATTGATGCGGATATTCCTAAGTACATCTGAGTGTCCATATCTATCTGAAAAGATTTATAAAAATCCGATTGTGAAAAATATTTGGCCGATCTGGCTCGCGCGCGGGCGTCAGCGGCAATTGGCGATTCCGGGTAAATGATCGGAACGCGGCGGATTTACGATGAATGGACCGCGGAATCAGATCCGGCACATCAGAAATATATAGGTCTGATCCTGAGACTGAGCTGCGGGGCGGCGATTCCGCCGAAGCAGAGAAAATGACCAAAATGTAGCCAATCTGGGGCAGATCTGCGAAAATCTGAGCAGATGGGGGTTAGCCGCACTTACACTCCCCCTCCAAAAACACACTGGGGTGTGTCGCTACGTCAACGAAGAACGTAGTGCGGGTAAGTCCCAGAAAAAAATAGAAAGGTAGCCTCGATGGGGCGAAATCTGCTTGATCTGACCTGATTTGGGCTGAATTGGCACTGAATCAGGATGGATGAACCTGAAATGAGACAGAATGAGGAGTGACGAACAGTCCTCCGTGCAGTAAAACATTAGGTTAGGGCTAAAAAGCATGTAAACGTATCGAGAATCGATACCAAACCATGCCCTGGTTGAGAATGAGGTAGATTATTGGTGGATTGAGTGGTAGAATCAAGAAATGGAGTGACATCTCGGCGCTCTGGCACAGTTTAGCTGTTGCGGGCACGCTATGGTGTCCTCCACGTACTCTACATCGTGTTACTCCCGCTTTTCTCGTTCTGAAAAGTGCAGCATGTGCCTCAGATTTGGCGCATCTGGTGGATGATCACAAGATTCAGCAAGATTGAGAATCAATTTGAGCAGAGATGAAGGAGATGAAACAATCACAGAGAGGGAAAACAAATACAAATGTAGTCTGCAGGCCCTAAGTGAACAGAAAAACATCAGCGTCAACGAAGTTAGGCAAAGCCGTAAACAGATCTTCGAGGAATGAGAGGAGATGACAAGGAAATCAACCTAAATTGTCCTAAAATGAGGGGAATTTGCTCATTTTCCTAAGATGAAGGTGAAATGAAGCGGAATGTCTAGAACTGAAACTACTAACACCTTTGTTTAGACTAGAGTTGTTATATATTGTCGTTTATTCAGCTGAATTGTGCTTTCCGGCACGTTGGTTCGCGAGCATCCAACAGATTCCATGAAAATGTGGATCATGTGATGATGCATCATGATGGGACATGATGGCCCTGGATCCTTGGCATGTAACGCGCCGAAGGTTCGCTGAAGGCGCTTTACTGACAGTATATAACTGAGAGACACCGAATAGTCCTTTATTTACAGTGGCGGCGGTGTCAATTGACTTGGAAAAGGCCCATCTTTCGATTGAGTCCCACAAGACACTTGGATTCACCATTTTCGACAGTTTCAGGTCGGATTGAGCTCACATTGGCGTGTGCCAAAAATACACCGAAGCTTACGGAAGCTCTGAGGTCCGAGAGGTTGCTGTTAGAAGTCCCTATAGCTCCTGTATGAAGGTTGTCTGAACAATTGACGTCGGGGTTTTGCTGCACTGTTGCGCAGAATGATGGACAAACCTGAGGAATTCAAGGTAAATTCAAGGAATCTGGATCTGAATCTGGACTTTGGCTTCAGCACCACGGCAAATGAAGGTAAGATCTGAGTTCCTGGCGTCGCATCTAGTGCCGCCAGTACTACAGGGGGTGCCTGTAGGGGTGAATGTCGCTGTGTGCTGTGTGTGTGAATGTCGCTGGCCAGCGTTTTTACTATGTACATTTGCTTCCATCTGCACGAGTAGCCAAATTCCAAAGATGCACAGACCAACAGAGACAAGATTACCCCGGATCTGCCTGAGTTAAGCCTGAGTTTGGTTTTTTCTGGACACGGCAGCACACTCCGTGGCTTTCGGCAGCGTATCTACGCCTTGTCTGCCGAACGGAGCCCAAAGAAAAGTTGATTGACGTCAAATTATCAAACATTCGCAGTTCTCCACATCATGTCGTAATCAGGAAGAATGAACAGTGGATTGAGCAGAATGTGGTTTTTTCAAGTCGTCAGAACACTCACATTGGAATAAGTGGTCGACGGGGCGAGGCTGGACCTTTTGTAGGAGTTGGACATGCAAGGGTTTCGAACCTACACCCTTGAGCCCTAGCGACGAGTGCCATGACGCCCTGGACTAGACGACTGTTACCCAGATTATGGCGTCGGCGACTCAAGTCACGACGGGTCTCCCTCGACTCGGCCAAGCACGAATACATGTGACCACCAACCTGTCTGGTGGGGCCCTCGTACGGCTTGGGCGCTGCAAATCAGCGGCCGAACTCGAAGCTTGGTCCTCATTTGGCTCCTGGGCTGGCCCGACCGCAGGAGGGGGGATCGACAGATCAGCCCTGGAAGGTGGCTGCTGAGGGCCGTAAAAGGCTGGATCTCGGTTCACCACAGGTCTTTTTCCGTCGCTCTGCACCTGTCTGTCTGGTTTCGACAGACAGTCTGTCAGGAGTACGCCAATTTCGGGGTGCTTCTTGAGGAAGTCGATGAACCCCTTGGTGTACCCATGGACAAAAGAATGGGCTGGTTCCCAGTTGTTGTGACTGGAATGAAAGCCCCTCCACTCACATAGAAATTCCCATTCGCCCTTTTCGTCACGTCTTGCTTGTAAAATCCTCTTGAGTTCGTATTTCCCCCCTTCGATGACCCGATCGGACAAAAATTTCGAAGTCCAAAAAAGGGGTTTAACCCGATCCTTGGGGGAGGGGATCTCTCTCTTGAGGCGATCGCCCGAAACTTCAATTTCCCTGCTGACATCCACACGAATCCTCCACCTGTTCTCACCTAGACGCGCTGTAACAGCGAATTGCCCCTCCAACAAGGGAAGAAGCTTATCATCTCCGTCCAGGGTGGTTACGGATTTTCGAAGCCAAACTGGATCATCGACTTCAAAATTGTGGGGGTTTTTTCGGCCTTGATTCTGGACCCAAAGCGAGTCAGCTTGATGCTTATCGATTAATTTCGAGACAGTTTTTTCTGCTCGTTGGATTTCGTCCAAAAACAACGAAGCATCTTTACAAGGGCGAGGATTATTCAACGGCATGTTCCACCAACACTTCTTTCGTCCAAAGACAATTTCATTTGGAGAAAGGCCATGGTACAATGGCGTGTTGTGGTAACGGCGAAGCAAGGCGAAGAGAACTTCAAGCCAATGGAAGTCCTTCTCACTGGCGAGCTCCTTACGAAGCATAATTATAATAGAGCGGCCGGCTCTTTCGCCAGGGTGCGCTCGATGTGAGTGGATTTCACATCTCAGGTGGTGGATTCCAAGGCGAGCACATAATTTCTTCCACCATTCGGAGGTGTACTCTTTGCCTGAGTCCGTAACCACCTCGGATGGGACGTCCCAACCTCCCATCCAGGTCTGCGCGCACCATTTGGCGGCAGCCTTGCCAGTCATTGACTCGACGTTGCAAGGCAACACCTGAATGTAGCCAGAATGACGGCATTGTATAAGGAGCACTCCATTGACCTTTTTGTTGGTCAAATGGCACTCTTCGTCGTCGAGTTCACCAAGATGGAAAAAATCACTGGTGACTCTATTAAAGAGGCGCTCCGGAATAGGATGTGGCCTCAGATGGCCGTGCTTCTTCGCGCTGGGGGGCGTCGAGACAGCACATTGGGCACATCCGGCGGCTACTTTCATGCAATGAGTATATAGCCTTGAGCCGAACAACCTATGTCTAATCATCGACCATAATCTACGGCCATGTGCGTAGGGGGACTCCCATTTGTGCCACCAGTTTAACACTCGGGGGGCCAGGGCGTCTGGTACGCACAATTTACCCTCCATCCACAGCTTCCCCCCATCCAACGAATATTCAGCATAAATTCCATCCTTGTGAGCATCTTTGGATTTGAGATTCTCAAAGACCTCTTTAAACATGGATTCATGCAGATAATCGTTCGTCCAGTCACGGATGATAAGGGAATCTTTCGGCAGGGGTGGAGTTTTGGCCGGATCTCGACGCTTAATGCCCTGAATCAACCGAAATCCTATATATATACTCGAACCGTTTCACACTCCCTGAGGAGGGATCGGTGACTTTCTCCACGACTTTCAGTGATTTGGTGATAATTTCATGGGCATGCGCCGGATCTGAGAAGGCCGTGATATCATGACACGGTAATGCGTGCTGTTTAACAGAGCATTGCATGCATTCACGTCGAATGAGCTTTTTTTCTTCTTGATCCCACTCGATTACGACGTGGCAGTCCTGCTCCGTACCATGGATGTTGGTACTTTGCAGCCCCTCTGAAGCGGGGTAAGCCCATCGGCTCAGAGCATCCGCTACCGTGTTGTGTTTCCCAGGCAAATACGACACATGGAGGTCAAACAGACTGAGAAATTCATGCCATCTGGCCCGTCGACCAGCTGGGCTTGCGATAGTATCAATGTGTTCGGTGGCCCAATACTCCAGAGATCGATGATCCGTCAGGATCTCGACTCGATTGGTGCCAACCCACGATTGGTACTTCTTCAGTGCGCAGATTATGGCATAAGTCTCTTGCTCACACGGTGACCATTGCATCTGGCGTGGAGCTGGCTTCCGAGACCAAAATGCAAGAGGGTAATGATCACCCGTGGCTTCATCAACCTGTTCAAGGACAGCTCCGATCGCGTACCTAGAAGTGTCGGTTCTTATGTAGAAGGGTCGGTCGAATTGCGGCACATGCAACGTGGCGACTTCGCAGAGGGCCGCTTCCAAGTGATGGAAGGCCTCCTCGCACTCGTCAGTCCACTTGACACGAACCTTTGAACCTGCCTTGCCCGCATCTCTCCCTACCTTCAATAGTTCAGTGAGGGGGGCAGCAAATTGGGCATAATTCGGCACAAAAGTGTGGTAAAAATTGCAACAACCCAGGAATCCTCTCAATTCCGTGATCGTCTCAGGGCGCTTCCACTTCTGAATAGCGACGAGCTTCCCTGGACTGGGTCGTCGGGTGCCATTCTCAAGGAGAGAACCACAAAATTCGACTGATTTTAAAAATAGTTTTCCCTTCTTTGGCCCACAAATCAGCTGATTGGCATCAAGAATGTCCAAAACCTGGTTCAGCTGCTTTTCATGTAGGGCCACCAGCTCGGCTTCGGTCAGTCCCTCCCCCTCTGTCGCGATGATTATGTCATCTATGTACACACTCACGAAGGCACGAAGCTCAGGATGGACTGTAAAAAGCACATCCTCCATCATTCTTTGAAAAAACGAAGGGGCGTTCTTCAGGCCCATGGGCATGACCGTCCACTGGACTGGGCCACATGGCGTGCACATACAGGTGAGAGGTTGGCTGTCCTTCCTCAACGGCATTTGGTGAAAGCCGCGACGGAGATCCAGCACAGAAAACAAACGACCACTTGCCCTCTTGGCGATTTCCTCCTCAATGAGGGGCAGGGGGTGTGAATCCGCCTTGGTTTCGGCGTTGAGGTTGCGAAAATCAACAACCATTCGCCAACCATCAATAGTGTTCTGGTCTGCAGGCGGCGGCTTCGGGACTGTGAAGGGTGCACAGCACCACTCGCTGGTCATACAACCCTCAAGCCAACCAAATTCCCTGAGATTTCTCTCGATTATTTTTCTGAGTATCTCATGTTTCTGTCCATGGTTCTCATAAGGACGCTGTTTCTTCGCCTTGTACCCTTCACGAAGCTCGATGAAGGCTTCACCGAACTGCCCACGGACAGGGGGGGTTTTGATCAACTTCCCCGAAAGGATTGTGTCCTTTCGTTCCTCAAAAATCTTGTCTCTTTTCTTGGAACACAACTCAGTGTCCACCTGATCGCCAGGAATTACTGTCGAAAAAACTTTGGCGATTTCTTCGGCCTTGGCAGGAAGAATCTTCTTACGGATGTCCCTAAAAAGGTCCGTATCAACTGCCTCTTGAAGATAGGTGGGTTGAGTGTCGACATTCCAGAGATTCTCTTCGTGATCCAGCTCCTCGAAAGGATCTATGAAAGCTTCCACACGGGGTTTTTCATAAAAAACTCTGAATTTGCGGCGCGAAGAAAGATTTTTGGTCGTCCGTGCGCCGTAGATTCTTTTGGATGTAGATCGTATTGGGGAAGAGGGAGACGAGGCGGATCCATTTGACGCTGGATCACCTTGGGCATCTGACGGACAAAAACCAGAAAAAATAGATTCATCATCAGTACCACGCTCAACCTCAGATTCAGACCCAACACAGGAATCAGTACTAGAATCAGCAGAATCAGAGTCAGAAAGCTTTCCATCCACCAGGAATGCAAGCGAACTCGAGGGCCGCTGTGGCAGGGGACCTGTGTCGTCCCTGGCATACAGCTTAATCTTCCTGGGAAGTTCGATGTAATCTACACAAATGTCTTGCAATTCCTGAAACCAAGGCTTGTCGTCCCACAAGGGCACAACTAAAATCGCCTGGGTTTTATCTTGCTTGATTTTGTGGATGACCTGCTGGATTAAGTGAAACGGAGGATTAATCCATAACTTCTTGTCCCATTTATGGGTCCAAGCGTCGCGAAAGTGCTTGTCAAAGCGCTTGTTCTCGCGGTTAGCAAAGGCATCATACTGTGGCCAAAAGGAATGGTGTTCATGGAAATATTCACAAATTGTATCGCGCCATTTGTCGACAACTCTGTAGGATGAAGAGTGCCAGCGCGAAGGGCGTCGTGGCTGGGAGTCCCTACGAAGACATTCTAACTCTCGGGAGTAATCGGCACTCCCATTCACCTCTGCAATGGTGACATCTTCGCCAAACTTTGGTGTAACCTTTTGCTTCAAAAATTCTTCTGCACTTATAAACCCTGCGTGCAAAAAACGAAATTCAGGACGCTCCAAGGGACCTGAATCCAGCAAAAAACAACGCCGATGACCTACGGGCGCCACCCTGTTCTTGCGAAGCCAAGGATGGCCCAAGTAAAGGTCATACTTTATGTCGGCACGATAGAAGTAGTCATCCTTAAGGATAACTTCCTCCCCATTGCCATCTTCCCAAAGGTCTTGAGCGACCAAATGAGTTGATATATAACAACCGCGTTGCCCACCTGTGAGAGAATGTCCAGAAACTCCCTCGAGGGTAACAGGATGAGGCGAATCAAACACGCAGTCGTCAGGCAAAAAAGAATTGGATTGGAGATTTACCTCCGATCCATTGTCACACAAACAAGTGGCGAGGTGGAAATTGCCCTTGCAATCAGAGACCCACAGCTTTGTGACAAACTGACGGGCCCTGTGCTTGGACTGTACACCAACCTCGTCCACTACAACAGAAGGATCCGCTGCCGGATCCAGGGGAGAGGGGACAAGCGACCCTACATCAAGTAGTGGTCGAGAAGGAATCTGGGGATCATGCCTGAAATCGCCTGGGGAGGGGCGATTTTCGTGGCTCCCCTAGGCGTTCTGACCTCCAGTGGCTGCGTTAACATTATAGACACACCCGGATTCGTCGACCCACTCATCTTGGAGCGGATCATCTGCTGGATTCAAGGCATTTAATTCATAATCTCGGTCCGCATCGGACACCTGATCTGCACCTGAGACCTGATCCACACGATGGTTGCCCTTTCCACGTCCACGGCCACGGCCGCCGGATGATGGACCTCCACCCTCGCCACGCCCTCTGCCCTTACCAGAGGAAGGGGTTCCCGAAGGATTTCCCTTACCTTTACCCTGGAATCCTAGAGCATTTCCCTTGTTTGCACCGGATTGAGGGGTTTGGCCTGGATTTCGATTTCCGCCTCCGGCGTTGCTATTGGGATTTTTCTGGCCGTTCGGCTGCCCACCGGAGCCGGATGGAGTCCCATTTCCTGTGCCTTGGGACCCGCCAGGGCCTCCAAGATTTTTGTTTCCACCGGAGGGGGTCGGATTCCCTTTTCCAGCCTTCCCACCGTGCACCTGTCTGTCATTCCTGTCTGAATTCTGCGAATTACTGATATTTTCACCAATCACCTTGTGATCGTAAGGAGACCATCGGTGATTATCAGTAGAATGCGTCTTAGCTCGGTTCGTAGAACCTAAAAGAAGGCAGATGCTACAGTGCTCCTGAACATTTCGGGTGTCATTCACCTTTTTGTTGCCCTTTTGGGCCCCATTTTGGGTGTTTTGCTGGGTATTCTTGTTTCCCCCAAGACCCTCATGAAAATTCTGGTTGGCGGCGTCGGCGAGCCGCTCAACCTCCTCCCAGAGTTCCTTCGGGGTGTACGAAAACACCCAGTTTTTGGCCCTCAGGCGATGGCCATGGAAGCTGACTCCCCTGTTGAGGACTTGGACAAACAAGTCCCGATCCTCGTGCTCATGAAACTTTATTTTCCACGTCTGTTCGGTGAATTTCACCTTAGAAAGAGACGTGGGGGAGCACTTTTGAAGTGCCTCCCTGACGGAAAACTTGTTGGCAGAGGCATCGAAGCCTTCTACCTCCGCCCACCAGGTCTTGACCTTTTCTTCGGACTGTTTGTTCCGAAGGGTGGCGGCAGTTTCTGAGGGGATCTTGTCAAAAATCAGACTTTTCAGCTCGGCACTAGAAAATCTTTCGCCTGAATGTTCAGCTTCTTCCACTAAATTCCAGAAGCGCTGTTTTTTGTCTTGCACTTCGTGCAAGATTAATCGCGAGAATGAAGGAAAATTCTTCAACATTTGGTGGTAGTGGTCCTCTGGCAGCCGGGATCCACGTACCTCCAACTGTTCCCACACCTCATCAAAGCTAAGGGGGGAACTTGTATCCTCGCGATCACTCCAAGTCCTGAGCCAAGTGTTGGCCGGCGCTCCCTCAAGGCAATCCAAGAGGGCCATCAGGAACTGATCATCTTGTAGTTTTTGAGTCTTAACCCACAGTTTAAATTCCCGTTGGAACTGAGGCGGACGTCGGGGGTTCCCATTATACTTCGGTTGCTTGGCAACCTGACGAAGTCGCAAGGAAGTAGGGTTAAGAAGCAAATCCAGCCCAACACCGGCCGTAATGGCAGACACCTTGGCGGCATCATTCGCCACACCAGCTCCGGCGAGGGTCTGGGCGAGCAACAGCTGGGCTAAGGTATTGGAATCAGCAGCAGGAGGGGCAGTACGGGAGGCAGTTCGCTCCGCATTCTGAGCCTCAGTCCTAGCCTTCGCCGTCCTACTCTCAGAACGAGAGATTTTAACCCTTTCCTTTAGCTTGGTCCTGCTGATCCTTGCATCGGTGGTCCTGGAGTCCACCGAAGGAGCAATTGAAAAAATTTCTGTCGCCTCCTCCGATGGCTCTGTGGCTTGTCCCACCGATGAGGCGCCCTCAGACCGCATGTGCGTCTTGAAAAGATCTTTTATTCCCAGCGTTTGAATGATGAGGTGCATTTGATCTTTGAGCTGTTGGAGCTCAGCATCTCGCTGGAATCTACAGGAGCAGTCGGCAGGACAGTACATGCCGTGTCCTGAAGGGCCTGAGCAGGCTGTCGGACCGCTGATCTCGGTGGTCCGCAGCCAGGAGTCCACTTGGGGAGCTCCTTCAGCCCTGATTTCCAGGCTTGCCTGCCTGGTCGCCTCTAAAATTCCCTCCTCAACCTCGGCGGCTAGATCGTCGCGGATGGAAACAGGGGGATGAGGGGCGGAGGGCCCGGGAACAGGTGCCCGGACCTTCTCCTTCGGGAAGGGGCTTGCCTCCCAGATCTGCAAAAAAATGGCAAAAGAGTCATCTTCTTGAGGACCCCACCACATCCTGGTATCAATTTCGTTCTGAAGGAGGAAAAAATATTCCGTTAAAAAATCAGAGGCGATTCTTTCTTGTTCGATCAGCTTAGACGAGGCCAAGTAACAAAGGGCCTCAAGGGCCTCAAGGTTACGGGTCACTTCTGGGGACAAATGGTCGCCCCAGTGTGCCCAAGAGGCTGGTCGATTATAGCTAGGTACCTCACCTGGACCGCCCATCTCAATGTCGTTCAGATCGGCGTCCGTGGTCTCAAATGTTGGACATCCGTAAGGAAGGTTGGTACCTGCCAGCTCTGTAAGGTCCACCAGAGCATTGCCATCGTCGTAGGCCGGCGGATTCCAGCTGCTCGATGGCCAGTTTCGACTGGGATTATGGTAATCTGGGTCCCCACAGCTGCTGATGTGCGCCCTTCTTGAGCAGCTTGGACTTGCGCAAGGCATTCCTCTCAAGGCCTCGTTCGCACAGCACCAAGGCAGTGTAATCGTTACTTCTCCAGAAGCGGCGGGGTCTACAGGGCCGTACTGGGGAGCGGGCTGTGGATGGGATGCCACTGAAGCAACATTCAGGTAGCCTCTGCTACCATGAAAGTGCTGTCCTAGGTCGTGGATGGTGGCGGAGGGCTCAGGGCCGGCAAGACCAGGGGGACAGGCACGCGAGGAGTCGACCTGAACGCTGCTGTTGGGGGCAGAACCGGATACACGGACACCAACGGAGGCAAGAGCGGTGACAACAGAGGCAAGATCCATGCTGATTGTAATCCGGCAAAAAATCCCAGTCTATGAAGAAAATTGATGCGGATATTCCTAAGTACATCTGAGTGTCCATATCTATCTGAAAAGATTTATAAAAATCCGATTGTGAAAAATATTTGGCCGATCTGGCTCGCGCGCGGGCGTCAGCGGCAATTGGCGATTCCGGGTAAATGATCAGAACGCGGCGGATTTACGATGAATGGACCGCGGAATCAGATCCGGCACATCAGAAATATATAGGTCTGATCCTGAGATTGAGCTGCGGGGCGGCGATTCCGCCGAAGCAGAGAAAATGACCAAAATGTAGCCAATCTGGGGCAGATCTGCGAAAATCTGAGCAGATGGGGGTTAGCCGCACTTACAGGGCGTCTGGGTGGGGCTGCGGTCCGTAGGTAATGGGTGGCTGCCGGTGGATGGTGCTCGCTGGTATGGAATGTGGGGTGGGGGGGCTGGTGGTGGTGGTGGGGTGCTCCTACTAGAGTCTGGTGTTGCCGGTGTGCGTGCGCCACTCCCTGCGGGTCCCTGGGGGTGTACGGTGGTCTGTATGTCGTCAGCCCTTCTAGCCGGGGTGGTAGGTGGTGGTGGATCGCGTGGTGGTGGTGTTGAGGGTGTGTTGGTTGTGTGTGGTACCCCCGCGTCGGCGGGTGCGGTGGTAGGGATGGTGTGATGCAGTGAGGTCTGCTGTGTGGGGTGGCTGGCCCCTGGGGCTCGGTTGTGGCGGGGCGTGGTGGGGATGTAGCTGGCAGGGGTCGCCGTAGTATTCGGGCATCGGGGGGTAGGGGCTGGGAGGGACGGGGGTGTGGTGGTGGTGTTGGTGGTGCCGTGTCCCCTGGCTCTGCGTGTATGGTGATCCTGGCATGGGGTGGACGTGTCTTGGCGGTGGTTGCTGGCTGGGCTGCTGGGTTAGGGTGCTGTGGGACGGTGGTGGCGGTGGGCGTTGGTGAGGGCGGTGCTGTTGGTGTGCTCCGGGGGTCTGGGCGTGGGGTGGCGCGGCGTGGCTGGACCCGGGCCCTGGTCGGGGCGCCGCGCCCTGCTGGCGGGCGCGCTGGCAGGCATCCTGACCTGTCTTGGTTTTCTTGGCCTGGTGGGTGTCAGGGGCGGGTGAACCCCCCCGTCACCGTCGGGGCGACAGGGAGCGGGCGTGCCAGCGATGCGCCTCTCTGAGGTGTGTCTCGAGGCCTCTGACGTAGGCGCGCTGGCCCGCGGGGTCCATCCGCGTGGCGGTGGCTTTGTCGGGGGCGGCCAGGTGGGCGTCTGCTGCGCGGTGTGTGTCGCAGGTAGGTAGGTAGGTATCTTCGGGATGCCTCCTTTGACAATGCAGGAAGAAGGTCTTCCCAAGGGGACGTCCTGTCCCTCCCACTGCCCTATGTCAGGTGCCTCTTGAGCCGCTCCCGCATGTCCTTGGGAAGGCATAGTCGCGGCCACCTGGTCCATGTGTCCCAGGTGGGAGGGTGTCCCCACATGTGTCCATGGGTAGGGCCACATGCCCCCTCCTTAGGGCGGCAGCTCTGGGGGCTGCCCAGCCGTGTGGAGTATCTCTCACCACAAGGGGTATTGCTCCCGCTAGTCTACGGTACGACCGCCTCACCCTTGTGGTTTGAGTTGCGGGGCCACTCTGCTTGGCAGGTGACCCCCTGCTGGACTGTGTACCGGCTCGCCTGTCACCGGTTGCTTCCATGGCTCCGGGTGACGTTTGCCACGGTCCCCGATGCAGCCTGGCCGGGCTCGGACCAGTGGCCTTGGAGTACCGCTCCTGCCACCGGCCCGGTGGGTCGGCTGGGTCGCCCCAGTGCGTCCGACCCATGGGGTATTGGTTCTTTCCTGTCCCTCGGCCGCCCTACGTGTGTGCAGTGTCCTGGGCTGCTTGGCTCCTGTTCGACGGTGTGCCCGCGCGGTTTGCTGTGTTGCGTCTGCGGTGTCCTGGGCCACTTGGCTCCTGTTCACCGGTGTGCTCGCTCGGTGTGTTGTGTTGCGTGGGCGGTGTCCTGGGCCACCTGGCTCCCGTTCACCGGTGTGCGCGCTGTGTGCAGTGCGCGTGTGCCATGGGTGGTTGTGTCCCTCTTCCTCCCCCCCTTAATTTTTTTTTTTTTAAGAAAAAGAAAAACAGGGGCGCGCGTACACTGCAGGCACAGGCACGGGCAGCTGGTGCGGCGGTGCAATAGTGTTGTGTCCTCTGGCGCGTGTTGTCGGTGCTGTGGCGGCGGTCGCGCCCCAGCAGTGCGGCTCGCGCGTCCTGATGTACACGGGCTTGGGTCAGGGTGGGTTTGGTGAGGTGTCTCTTTGCTTATGGAGCTGGCTGGTTAGGCGGCTGTGTGGGCTGTGGGTGTGGGCTGTGGTTACGTTGTTCCCTCAGCGGGCCTGGTTAGGAGTCAAGGGTTAGCGGTTTCCGGGTGTGGCTCGGGTTTGATTTCTGTTTGGGTTTTGGCTCCGTTAGGCGGTTGCGACGGTAGCGGGCCTGGGTCCGGTGCCTTTGGGCGTAGTGGTGCCCGTTGTTGTGTGCGTTGGCGTCCTTCGGCGTTCGGTTCGTTTGGTGACCTCTGGGCGAGGCCTGGCGTGGCGCCCCGTGGTGGAGGTTTGCTGGGTAAGGGGGTTAGGTGGCGGCGCCGCTGGCCGGGGGGTCAGGCGCGTCGTGGTGCTTGGTGCGCAGGGCTCCTGGGGTGCTGTGAGTGCCGCCAGTGTCGGTGCGCCGACGCTTGTGGGGTGGTGAGGGGGTGTGTTTGTGCGGGGCTGGGCTTTGGGTGATGTCCCACAGGCGGATGCCATCTCGCTGTGTCCCCTGGAGGACATACGGGTGGTCCTGGGGCGCGGGGAGGTTGCGGGGGTGGACTCCCAGGGGTTGGAGCGCATTGGCCAGCATGGCTTCCCATGCGGCCTGCGGCATCCACCCCCCCCGCCGGCCGGGGGCGGCAGTTCTCCACCGACCCCTTGCGGGGCCGATGGACCAGGCCCTTGAGGGAGGGCTCTCCCCGGGCCCACTTTCGCAGCTCCCAGAGCTGTGTGTGGGTCCAGCGCTGCCACCACTGTCCCTGGGCGGGCCTGCGGTCTTGGGCGGAGGAGTGGGCGTGGGTGGGTGTGACGGGGTCATGAAGACCGGTGGCGGTGGCGGGCCTGGGGGATTCCTCGTAGTCCTGTTCCCCGGGGGTGCGCGGGGAGTGGGGGCGCGCGCGGATGTGGACCCGCGGGTGTGCGCGCACAGGGCACTCCGCCTCGGGGTTGGGCGGGGACTCGCGGCGGCGGCGGTAGTGGGGCATGCGCTGCATGTGGCCTGTCATCGAGGGTTGGTAGGGGGGCGGGGGCGCTGCTGGCGGACCCTGGAGTCGTTCTGGCCTGGTCGGGGGCGGTCCGTGGGCCTGGGGTGCGGGCTTTGAGAGGTGGCGGGACGAGGTGCGTCGTGCTTCGGCCGCGGCGTGCTCCGCTGTGAAGGTGGTGGCGGCGGCGTCCGTGACGGTGGGGGGGCGCCGTGCTGGGCGCTGCTGCCTCTGGGCATTGGACAGCTGGGGCCGAATGTCATAGAGGACGTCCTCGGGGGGCCGGGCTCGCGCTGCCGTCGTGGCGCCGGGTTTGAACATGGGTTTGGGCTTGGCTGCGGGTTGCGGTCGTGGCGCGCTGACTGGTTTGGGTGGCTGTTTGGCGGCGGTCTTGGGTTTCGGCTGGGTCGTGGGTCTGGGCTTCGTCGGGGCGTGGGCCTTGGCGGCGGTGGGGTTGTTCGCGATGGGGGCGGGTTACGGGCCCCGTTTGGGAGGTGTCCCCCGCGGCCTGGGGGGTGGAGTGCTGGATGAGGACGTGGTGGTGGTGGTGGATGAGGTGGTCGTGGTGGTGGAGGTTGTGGAGTCAGAGGCGGACGAGAGGGCTGTGGGAGACGGCGGAGAGTCCTCGGCGCGGGGGCGGGCGTATGATGCTGGGTCCTGTAAGTAGCGAGAACGAGGGTGCAGGTTCAGGCACCGGGCGTGTGCGCGCGTTTTCCCTGGTGATCCGTGCGTGCTGGTGCTGGTGTGGCGGCGTTGTCTCGGCTGCGCGGGCACGTGGGTTACCCGGGGGGTGGCCATATCTGCTCCAGGACGTTGCTGGAGGTAGTCGAGGGTCTGGAAGAAGCATCGCTGGATGCCGGGCATGTCCTCCTCTGTGAGATGGGGGTAGTTTTGGGTGGGGGTGTCTGGGCCCGGCCACAGCAGCGTCATGAGGCGGGCTGCCACCATGTATGGGCAGAGTTGTAGGGTGGTGGGGCGTGGGGGGTTGGGTCCCCTGCGGTTTTGGGGGGCTTCCCTCTGCTTGGGGCGCAGCGTGACCAACCACACCCATCGGTCCGCGGGGATCCCCCAGGTCCGTTGGGTCCACTTGGCGAGGCAATACATCGCCCTACCAAGGCCCTGGTAGCCGCTGCGGATGGAGAGCAGCGTGTCCAGGGATTTGCGTTCCCACGGGCCCCAGATGTGGGGGTCGTCCGGGTCATCCCCCCTGGCGTACGTGTCGGGGCCTGGGTTGTGCGGGGGGGGGGCGTAGTCGGCGGGGAGGAGGGAGTCGGTGCCGTGTACCACCCAGTGGTCAGTGGGTGCGTGGTAGTGGGTGGTGGAGAGGGTGTAGTGCAGGTTGTACATGAGGGTCATGTACGTGGAGGGGGCTGGCTGCTGCTCGTCGGGGGTGGGGATGTCCCCCGGGACGTGGTGCCGGAAGTTGCTCAGGGAGGCCATCCGGGCTACCCATGTTTCCCGCTCCCACTCTTTGGTGTTGTCGGGGGTGGCGCCGGGTGGCGTGTGGGCCATGTCGGGCTTGTGGTAGCAGGTGCGGCCCTTGGTGTCCACCCGCCCCGGTACGGGGTGTCCGACTAGGTGTCGCCCCCAGTCAATTGGGGGCACCCAGATCCGGCTCCCCGTGGGGGGCGGGCTCTCGCCGTCTGGGGTGGCGCGTGGGGGGCGGTCGTGTCGGGCGACGTGGAGGAAGGCGTCGAAGAGGAAGTCTCTGACGCCTTCCCCCAGGGTGGCTGCCTGGACCAGGGTGGCCGCCCGGATGGGGGTGCTGGTGCCGGAGGTGCGGAGGCAGAGCACGACGTCCTGTTCCCCGAGTCTCCGGAGATGCTGCCGTACCGCTGCGGGGTTGTGTAGGGCGTAGGGTTCGGCCGGTGCGGCGGCTGGTGGTACGGGGTGTGATGGGGGGGGTGGTGCGGGTTGGGGGGGGTTGTCGTCGTTGTCCGGCGTGGGGTCCGGTGATGGGGTCTCTTGTGGCGGTCGAGGGAGGGGGGATTCGCGGTGGCGTGTGTCGGCGGGGGTATCGATGTCAATTGGCTGGTGCTGGCTGCCGCGTGTTGCGTCCGTGGCCTGGTCTCGGGGGGGGGGCGGGGGGGGATGGTGTGGGGGTGGCGCTGTTGGTGGTGGGGGGAGCGGGGGTGGGTGTTGTGCTGGCTGGGGGTCTGGGCGTCCCTGTGGGTCGTGTGGGTGTTGCGTGTGTGCGCCGTGCGGCCCTTGCGGTTCTTGACTGGTTGTGGTGCTGGGGTGTGGGTGGGAGGCGGCCGCATCGGCGTCCGGGTGGGGCTGTGGTCCGTATGTAATGGGTGGATCCTGGTGGATGGTGCTCGCTGGTATGGAGTGTGGGTGGGGGGGCTGCTGGTGGTGGTAGGGCGCTCCTACTAGGCCCTGGTGTTGCTGGTGTGCGTGCGCGGCTCCTCGCGGGTCCATGGGGGTGTACCGTGGCTCGTGTGTCGTCGGCCCGTGTAGCGGGGGCGGCGGGTGGTGCTGGACCGCGTGGTGGTGGTGTTGAGGGTGTGCTGGTTGTGTGTGGTACCCCGGCGTTGGTGGGTGTGGTGGCAGGGGCTGGTGGTGGTGGAATACGTGATGGTGTGGTACGGTGATGTGCGCTATGTGGGGTGGGTGGTTCGTGGGGCCTGGTTGTGCTGGGGTGTGGTGGGGATGTAGCTGGTGGGGGTCGCTGTAGCATGGGGGCATTAGGGGGTAGGGGTTGGGAGGGACGGGGGCGTGGTGGCTGTGTTGGTGGTGCCATGTCCCCTGGCTCTGCGCGTATGGTGGTCCTGGCATGGTGTGGACGTGTGTGGGCGGTGGTGGCTGACTGGGCTGCAGGTGTTGGGTGCTGCGGTAGGGTGGTGGTGGTGGGCGCTGGCGGTGGCGGTGTTGCTGGTGTGCCCCGGGGGTCTGGGGGTGGGGTGGTGCAGTGTGTCTGGACCCGGGCCCTGGTCGGGGCGTCGCGCCCTGCTAACGGGCGCGTTGGCGGGCTCCCCGACCTGTCTGGGTCTTCTTGGCCTTATGGGTGTCGGGGCGGGTGAACGCCCCTGTCCCCATGGGGGCGACGGGGAGCGGGCGTGCCAGCGGTGTGCCTCTTGGAGGCTCGTCTTGAGGCCTCAGACGTAGGTTTCCTGGTCCGTGAGGCCCATCCGTGTGGCGGTGGCCTCGTCGGGGGCGGCCAGGTGGGCGTCCCGAAAAGACGCCCAGCCCTCCGGGGGCTTCTGTTGTGCGGGGTGGGGGTGGTGTGCCGGGTAGAGGAGTGCGCTGAGTTGGTAAGGTGTTCCCTTCCGTCGGCCGAGGGCGTTGTTGAACCGGCGGCAAGTGATGCGGAGGTAGGCTGCTATCTCCTCTGGTGCCGTGTCGGCCCACGCTTCTGGCGTCAGGGCTGCTGCTTGGGGGGCCGGGAGTTGTGGGTCTGGGAGGTGTAGGTCACGGTGGTGGAGGTATAGGGCGAGGAGGATGTGGCGGGCCGCCCTGTTCAAGCCGCCTCCGCTGTGGCGTAGGGGTGGGCTGTGAGGGGGCAGGGGTGTGCTGCCCGTGGCCACGGCTATGGTCCATGCGTGGTCCGCCGCGTCCGCCACGTAGTACCCTCCCAGGTGGTCTCGGAGGGTGTCGGTGAGGAACCCGAAGAAGCTGGGGTGGCTGGCGGGGGGGGGGGTGCGACTGGGGCCGCGGGCCGCTCGCGGTGGTGGGGGTTGAGGTCCCCGCAGTGGGGGCAGTGGGTGAGGCGGTGCGCGGCTCCCAGGCAGACCCAGTGATCTGGGTTGCAGGGCAGGGCTGTCTGTGGTAGCCGCTGGCGAACGCAGAGGGGAGATGCGGTGGCTGGCGGTTGGTGGTACCTGTGGACGGACGGCGGCGTGGGGGGATGGGGGCTGGTGGCGCGCGCATGCTGGTGGGAGTGTGTGCGGTGCCTGTGGTGCCCGTGTGTGCTGTGCCAGTGCTGTGCTCGGTGGACGGTGTGTAGACGTGGTGGGGGTTCCGTGTTGGTATGTCACGGGGTAGGTTCTCATGGTTGGTAGAACAGGAGTTTGAGGAGGTATCCTTGGTCTGTTTGGGGCAGGGTTGCTGCATGCTGCAGGTATTTGTGGGTGCGGTATGTGAGCTGCTCCGCCGTCTTGGCAACGGCCGTCCGCTGCATGTGCGCCGCCGTGGCCTGGGAGTCTTCCGCGTGGGTGCGTAGCAAGGTGCAGACGGCAGTGAGGACGAGTCCCCTGCGCACCGCCGCGAGTACCTCGGTCTGCTTGAGGACGGTGGTGAGTTGCTGGGTCGCCGGGGACTGCGTCAGCCATCCGGCGTGCTGTGCGATGGTGTTGGTTGGGTTCCAGTCTGTGAGGGTGTCCAGTCCTCTGTACAGGGGGCACACCTTGAAGTGGTCCCAGGTCTCTTCTTCCGTGTGGCTGCAGATGCATTTGGTGTATCCTGCTGGGACGTGGATCGAGCGGCGCGCATACCATCGGTGGTATCGGGTGAGGAGGGGAAGCTGTTCCAGGGCGAGTTGGAGTCGGGGCTTTTGCAGGTGTGCTGGGAGGCTATCCGGCCGCAGGGTGGAGTAGTAGAGGGGGGTGTGGACGGAGTCTTCGAGGCGTCGGAGGAGTTCGGTGTTCGCTGGGTGGCCCAGTGTGGTGGCCAGTTTCTGGATGGGTGTGGGGTAGTGGTACTGCTTGTCTCGATCCGTGTACGGCGTGTCCTCGGGCATCCATTGGGGGGGCTGTGTGGCCGGGGGTATCGGGGGCAGGTGCTGCAGGTGGCTGTGGTGTGGGGTGTCCAGTCGCACGTGTTCGAGCCCTGGGGTGTGGTTGGTGTTCTGGTGTTTGGCCTGCGTGTCTGCGCGTCCATTGCCGTAGCGGTCTGACTCCCGTTTGGCGATGTGTAGGGCGTCCTGGGGGTGCATGCCCTTGAAGGCCATCCATAGTCCCAACGCTTGCGTGGTGAGGCCGGACTCGAGTGCTCTGTGGAGGGGCAGGTCCGCAAGGCGCCTGCTGAGGTGGATGTCGACCGTGGCGTCCACGACTGCCCAGATGTTGCGGGGCCGGATCGTCGTTGGTGGCGGTGTGGCGGTGACGGGGTCTGCCATGGTGCACAGTTCGCCGTGGGAGGACGCCCCAAAGATGGTGGCCCCGGTGTGGTGTTCCACGTGGAGGCCGTCCGCGTGCCGGGTGATGGGCACGGAGGCGCAACCGAGCGTGGGGGTGCGTTGCTGGGTGCCGGATGCGTCAGTGAAGTAGATGATGTCGGTGTCGCTGGGTATGGGTAGGCGGGTAATTGCTGTGGGGTGATAGACGTAGATGGGGTCCCCCTGGGCGGTTCTGGCGGTGATTTGCGTGGGTTGCAGTAGTGGCGCTGCATGGACGCCTATCCCCGGTGTGATGATGGCCTGGGCTCGTGGGGTGAGGCGGAGGAGGCCCCTGTCTGGGGGCCCCTGGGTGATATACACGTACATCAGGTGGAAGAGGTATCGCGTATTGGGGTGGAACTTCTGGCACGTGATGGTCTGTCGCCGCTCCTTGTCGTCTTTGTCGCCGCAGAGGGTGGGGCATTTGTGCTGTAGGGGGCGCATGGGTGCCTCCTGAGATCCTGCGCGGTGCGGGTCGCAGCGGTCGTACTCTATGGCCACGCTGTCCGGGTCTGCCCGCTCGTTGGTGAACGTCCATGTCGCCGTGGGTGTTCGGGTCCAGGCTACATGCGCCGGGTGGTCTGGGGGTACCGTGTGAAACCAGGGGGAGAGCCATGCCTGCTGGTCGGCGGTGGCGGCGGCGGTGGGGGTGTGGTAGTGGGTGGAGATGAGGTGTAGCAGGGGCCACGGAGTGTCGAGGGCTGCCGGGCCGCAGTGCCAGCACGTGCGTGGTATGCCCTGGTCACTGTGTCTGACTGGCGGTACATCGGTCTCCGGTGCATTGTGTTTGGGGATCGACCAGGGGGCATGGTGTCGCCGGACAGTGCGGGTAGCATGTTTGTGGCCGTTTGGTGCTAGTAGCAGGATGGTGGGTGGTGTCCAGCCTTCGGCTGACGGGGCGGGCTCCTCCTGCGTTGTGCCGCCGTCGTTGGGGGTCTCGTGCTCGCTCGGGCGGGGACGGGGGTGCTGGCGCTGGAAGGCTGTGTACGCCGTGTCGATGTCCTTGGGCCCCGGCATGTCGCGCCCTGCCTTCTTAGCACATGCGCGGAGGTACGCTTGGAAGACGTGGCGTGCTGGCCATTGTGGGTCGGAATGAACGGGGCGTGGTGGGCGTCGCATTGGGCCATGATCTTCATCTGTGTTGGGGTGATATACACTATGGTGACGGTGGCCCCCACGAGGCGCAGGGTGTCCACCTCGTCTGCCGGGTGTCGATGGATGTCGGTGTGTGTGGCCACGAGTAGCCCCTATTGATCGCAGTGGTGGTTTGTCAGGATGGCGTGTGTGTGGTGCGGTAGGAAGAGTTGTAGCTGGGCCCTGATGCCAGTGCCCACGGAGGTGGAGACGCCGTGTTGCGCCAGTATCCACCAGGGGCAGGTGATGCGGACCATTTGCGCTTCTTTTATGCGTATGGCTGCCGCCTCGCGAACTTCAGGTTGGTGGTTGTGTGTCGCAGCGGTTGTACTCTATCGCCACGCTTCCTGGGTCTGCTTGCTCGTTGGTGAACATCCACATGGCCGTGGGTGTTCGGGTCCAGGCTACGTGTGCGGGGTGGTGTGGGGGTACCGTGTGAAACCAGCAGGAGAGCCATGCCTGCTGGTCGGCGGTGGCGGCGGCGGTCGGTTAGTGGTAGTGGGTGGAGATGAGGTGCACCAGGGGCCACGGAGTGTCGAGGGCTGCCGGGCCGCAGTGCCAGCACGTGCGTGGTATGCCCTGGTCACTGTGTCTGACTGGTGGCACATCGGTCTCCGGTGCGTTGTGTTTGGGTATGGACCAGGGGGTATGGTGTCGCTCGACAGTGCGGGTAGCGTGTTTGTGGCCGTTTGGTGCTAGTAGCAGGATGGTGGGTGGTGTCCAGCTTTCGGCTGACGGGGTGGACTCTTCCTGTATCGTGCTGCCGTCGTTGGAGGTCTTGTGCTCGCTCGGGCGGGGCTGGGGGTGCTGGCGCTGGAAAGCCTTGTACGCCGTTTCGATGACCTTGGGCCCCGGCATGTCGCGCCCTGCCTTTGTAGCGCATGCGCGAAGGTACGCTTGGAAGACGCGGCGTGCTGGCCATTGTGGGTCGGAAAAGACCGGGGCGTGGTGGGTGTCGCCCTGGGCCATGACCTTCATCTGCGTTGGGGTGATATACACTATGGTGATGGTGGTCCCCACGAGGCGCAGGGTGTCCACCTCGCCTGCTTGGTGTCGGTGGATGTCAGTGTGCGTGGCCACGAGGGGCCCCTCTTGATCGCAGTGGTGGTTCGTCAGGATGGCGTGCGTGTGGTGCGGTATGAGGAGTTGTAGCTGGCCCGAGATGCCAGTGCCCACGGAGGTGGGGATGCCGTGTTGCGCCAGTATCAACCGGGGGCAGGTGTTGCGGGCCATTTGCGCTTCTTTCCTGCGTATGGCTGCCGCTTCGCGAACCTCGGGCTGGTGGTTGTGTGTCACCCTGTGTAGGAGGTGCGCTGCGTGTTTGGCATAGGCCATGTCGACCAGGGCGCCTGTATTATCTCCGTAGTAGCGCCAGTGGGCCATCATGGCCTCCTTGGGCAAAGACGTGGGCCAGCCCCCGTGTTGCGCCCATGCCTTCGTCACTTGCTGTCGAGCGTGGCCTAGGGAGTCTTGGGGGTGCGGGAGGTGCAGGGCTTGGTAGCCCATGGCCGTGTTGAGCACCGCTTCCATGAAGTATGCCAGGCGCTGCGTAGACAGGAGGTCCCCCCTGGGAATTTTGGGGTAGCCGGGCGAGGCGCCCTTCCAGCTTGCTTGGGAGTGTGATGTCGTGGTGCCGCGTGGCCTGTGTGACTCCCAGGTGGACTGTGGTGTCCTCCAGGTCTAGGGGTTCGCCTTTCCGGACCCGGGGGGTGGGGGTCCTGGTGTCGGCTAGCCTGACCGATTTCCCGGGGTGCACTAGGAGTTGGTGGGCGTCCAGGTACGTTCTGGTGAGTTGGAGAACGGCGGACGCTTGCTCGGTGGTCGTTGGAAGCCCTACTTCTCAGGGTCACAGTGGCGGGCGGCCGTAGTTAGGAGGTTGTCGTCCGCGAAGTTGATGAGGGGGGACCGTAGCGGGTATGGGGCGTACCCCGGGTATAACCGTGGTAGCACGAATGCCAGCAGTAGGGTGACGAAAAGGTAGAGGAAGGGGCCCTTGGCGCCACCCTGGGGGACCCTGCTGTCTGTGCCGGTCCAGGGGGCGAGGCCTGCGGCTGTGATGACGGCGTAGAGCCGGGTCTGGATGTAACTGGTGAAGAAGGATAGGAACGGGGGGCCCATGGCATCCCATACCTCCGTGAGGAGCCGGTGTGGGGCGTGGGGGAACGCGCCTTGGACTTCGAGGGAGGCAGCAATCATCTCGTAGGGGTTCATGTCCAGTGCGGTGTCCTGGAGGAAGATGGCCTCGTGGGAGGACCTGCCCTCCATGGCTCCCCACATGCTGGCGGGCACGTGGGCAAAGACCGCCGGCGCGATGCGGCCTAGGATGAGCGTCCACACCAGCTTGACCTCGGTGGTGGCGCAGACTATTAGGGGGCCAGCTCCCCGGCTGCGTCCAGTCCCCCTTCTTGTAGAGGGAGTGGACCAGGTTGGCCCACTCAGGGGGGATGGGCGTGGCGCCCGTGACAACGTCCCACAGGCGGGCTGCCAGCCGGCGTTTGACGGGCAGGGTGAGGCGTTGGTACGCTTCGGCCGGTAAACCGTTGAAGCCGGGCACGACCCCCTTCTTCAGGTGGTCTAGGGCCCGTTGCAGTTCTGAGATGCTGAAGGGGTCATGTTCGATGGCGCGCCGCTGTTCCCGGTTGAAGACCCTGGGCACATGCTCGCGGATGGTGCTTCTGGTGTGGGGGTCGAGCTCGGGGAGGGCGTCCCCGTGTTGTGCCTGGAAGCTGTCCAGGACTGCATGGAGGACGGCGTCGGGGTCGTTGGTGAGGCCCCGCTGGGGGTGCGCACCGCGTGGACGGTACGGCGCCCGGTGTCCTTGAGGATGCAGCTGACGTACCGCAGGGAGTTGTACGGCATGTCGTTTCTGCCGTATCTTTCGCGTTCCTGGGCTGCGGCCGCTATGCGGTGGGCGTGCCATTCCTGGAGTTGGTGGCGGCGGGTGGTGAGGAGCGCACGGAGGTGGGCGTCCCCGTCTCGTGCCTCCGGTGTGCTGGGGCGCAGCAGGGTGCCGAGTTCCTCTTTCGTGGTCCAGATGTCATGGACGAGCTGTTGCAGGGTGAGGTCCGGTGGTGCTCCCGTGTGGCTGGTGTCACGCTCCATGCTGCATGCCTGCGCCGCCCGGCGCATGGCGATGGTGAGTGTTGGCGCATCCGGGCGGCGCAGGATGGCGTGTAGGGCCCTGCCATACCTGTGCCAGGCGCCGTGGTCGTCCTCGGCCGGGAACTGCAGTGTGGGTGGGAGGGTGTCGTCTGGCAGGGTGGCCGCAGGTGGGGGTAAGCTGGGGATGATGAGGTCGATGTAGAGGGGTAGGTGGCCCGTGCCCGTGCGCAAGAGGTCCCCGTAGGTCGCCTCGTGCACGCGCACCGTGGTTGGGTCCCCCTAGCACGTGTCAATGCGGGAGGGGTGGGTGCCGGCTTGGTGGGGGTAATGGGAGGGTGTGCCGGTGAGTCCTGCCGTGAGGTTGGTGAGGCCCAGTTGGTGTACGGCGTCCCGGACAGCTATGTCGAGGGCTGTGGGTGGGCCGGTGCGGTCGTCGTCGGTGGGGGCGGCGTTTTGGTTGCCTATGATGATGGTGGGTGCCAGGAGGGAGAGGCGGCGGTACGCCGGGCTCAGGGTGTCCAGGAAGTCCTTCGTCTCCTCCCCGAATGGGAGGTGCGTGAGTAGTATGTTTAGCTGCCATCCGGGCCCCACACACTCGTACGCTCCGAGGCGACCATCCACTCCGAGGTCGGGGTGGGCATGCACCGTGACTGATGTCTTGTGGTAGAGGGGCACCCCCCGTTGCCAGTGGGCGTGATGATTTGTTCCCCTCCGGGTCCAGGATCGGTGCCGGTTCGGGCGGTCCGCCCTGCGGAGGGCTTGCTCCAGGAACCCCAGGAGGTCTGCGCCTTGGGGGTGTGGTCCGGGCATGGCTTGCGTGTGGCGGCCTTGGTGGGGTCGTAGGTGACCGCGGGCTCGTTGAGGACGTTGTTGCGGGCGTGGACTTCCGCCGGCGCCGGTTTCTGGGATCCGGTAGTTGTTGGGGCGGGCCGTGTGCTGCCCGGGCCCCGTCAGGCGTCGAAGAGGTCGATGACGCCCTGAGCTGCGGGTCCCTTGCGGTTCTGCTTCTGGGGCTGGGATAGGGGCCATGCACTGTGGACTTCGCAAGTGTACTCGGTGCCGGTGAGGTGCTCCGTGTCGGGGGTGCATAGCTGCATGGGGACCATCTCACGACAGTTTCGGTCTCGCCAGAGTTCGATGGTGCGCCCGACCTTCTTGTCGTTGGGGGTGCCTGGGTCCCACTTGAGGTGGATTCTGAACCCCTGGTGGTCCCCCGTGATGCGGTACCGGTGCTTGACCTCACCACCGGCCCATATCCACTAGGAAGGGCCCGGGGCCGTGGCGTACTCGAAGGGCAGCTGCACCCGGGTACCGATGGCGTACTCGGGGTACAGGGCAGCGGCTTCCTCTTCGGTCCTGCTCTTCGACTTGGTTCTTGTCCCAGGCGCGGGTTTGGCCTGTGCGGGGGCCTTGCGCTTTTTTGCACCTTGGCGGCGCCGGGCATTGGGTTGTCCCCGTTGGGGAGGTGCGCCCTGGGGCTGCTGTACTGGTGCATGGCCCGGTGCAAACACGGGGTATACAAGGGCGGCTCGGACGTCGGGCTTGGATGTGCAGACGGTGTCCTTCAGCTGGAACACTTGCTTGGTCATGAGGCCAAGCACTTCCTCCGCCTCCTGCTGGGCGTCGAGCGGGTCCGTGGGCTAGGTGAGGAGCCGGTGCCCGGTGCCTTCTCCTTGGTGACGCATGTGGGCCGTGTAGCGGGTTGTGTGGCGTGTCCACGCTGGGGTGTGCTCCGGGGGGAGGGGGCCCTCTGGCGCCCCCTGCGCCCAGTAGAGGGCGTAGTGCAGCGCTTCCCAGGCTGCCTCTGGGGTGTGGGCGACGCTTGCGGCGAGTCGCAAGCGGTCCCCTCCGCGTGGTGGGGGCGGGACTTCGTCGTCGGGGGCGTGTGCCGTTGCCCGCCTGACCCTGCCGTGGTCGTTGCATTCCACTGTCCACCAGGTGTCCCGCTGTTTGAGGATGTGGACCTCCGTGGTGGCCGGGGGGACGTCCATGGCGTCCAAGCTGACGAGCTGGATGGGCCAGACCTGGGGGTGGGTCTTCGGGGGTGCTCGCATGTTGAGGATTTGGTGGATGTCCTTGGAGGCAGGGCCCGTGTCGGGGGCGTCCTGTGCTGCCTGGGCCAGGAGTGGGGAGGGGCGGTCCTCCCAGAGGCGGGAGGCGGACGCTGTGGCGTACATGGCTGCGATCAGGACGTGCTCCGTCAGCCCTTCCACCATGAGGTGGTTTTCCCCCTCCAGGTCTCGGGGGATGGTGGCTTCCGCCTTTAGGGTGAGGAGTGCGATGGCATGTTTGGGTCCAGGCGTGTCGTGCGTTGGCTCATCTGGCGGGCGTCCGTCAGATGGGGTCGGGGGGGGGCTCTTCTGGAAGGGGGATGGTCCCACCGCCAGGTGCTTGACAAGGTGTAGCGGTATGGCGTGGTGGCGGTCCGCTGCGGGCAGGAGGTGGGGGTGTGGGTCCCCGGGTATAGTGCCGAGGTATATGCCCCCCCTGTAGGTAGGGGTGGGCAGGGGTTGCTGCAGAGCGCCCGCGCATGGTAGCGCGCACCGGGGGTTGCAGTGGGTGCATTTGGCTGTTATGGGGTGCGGTACTGCGTACACGGTGAAGGGCCCTGCCGCGCGCTGGATGTGGTGGGGGATGATGGTGCGGAGGTCCGCCACCCGTGCCGTGCGGCGTTCGCCATAGTATATCCAGAGTGTGTCCTCCAGTGCCATTTTCGGGCGTACCTTGCGGGCCAGTAGGTTCAGGGTGCTTTTGTGGGCGGCTTCGGTGACGGTGTCGGGTCCAGCGCTAATGCATGGGAGCAGGTGTTTTTGGTGGTGTGCCGCGGCCCGTCTGCGAGCCGCGTGGAGGGCGGTGCTTTTGGCGGGAGGGGGCGCGGGCTGGGCGGGCCTTTTGCGCGGGGTCGGGGTGACGTGTAGTGGATGCGTCCATGCCGGACGCGGGTGGTGTTGTGGTGGCTGGAGGCCAGGGTAGGTGGTGAAGGTGTATCTGGTGATCGGGGAGCGCTCATGCATGGCCTGGAGGTAGCAGTGGTCGCAACCCGTGTTGTGGGTGACGATGACGTTTGGCATCGGTATGTCGTAGTGGAGCGCGGTATTCGGGAGTTGTTTGGTGACGCGTGCCGTCGCGTTCCCCGTTTTGGGCGCGGTGTCGTGGGGCACGAAGATGTGGACGGCCCAGGCATCGTGGGCAGGGAGGTCGAGGTCCGGTAGGGTGGGATGAATGGGGCGTCCCCGGAAGTGTGCAAAAGCTGGGTTGTGGTGTGCCGCCGTTTCTTTGATGATGGACGGTGCCCATTGGGGTGGCGCCCCAACTTGCTGGGACATGGCGGCGACAGCGTGGGCGACCGCTGTGAGGTCTGGGCCGATGCCAGGCCGGTCTGCCGGTGGTTGTAGGCTGCCTTCTGGTGCGGGTCGGTGCCACCATAGGGTGTAGCCCTTTTGCGTGTTATCGTGAGGGGTGTGCACGAGGCCCTTGTGGTTGGAGATGGCGGTCTTGTGGGGTTCCGCTGCCTAGTGGTGGAGGGTGCGCGTGTAGGCCCAGACCCCGGTGGGGGGGGCTGCCCCGGTGTGGGACTCGGCCGTGGTGGGGGCCGGCTCGAGGGTGTGACTGGTGAGGGAGGGCCTGTGCAGCCCATCGTGCAGGGAGGCGCACACGTGTGCCCACCTGTCCGCCCATCCCTGTTGGGCGCCTGCTGTGCCTGCCCCTGTGGGCAGTCGTACGATGACCACGTACCAGGGGTGTGACCCTGGTACTACGGTGGGGGGTGTGGTGTGCTCGTGAGCATGCAGCCATACCGCGGTGTCTGCGTTCGCCGTCACGTAGTCCTCTCCCTCCGCTGTGTGGACACTTTCGATGAAGGCTTCTCCTTCTAGGCTGAGGAGGAGGTGTGTGCGAGGGGGCTGCTTGTGTGTCTCCGCGTCCTGGAGCCACAGGTACGTGAGCGCCACGGCACCGGCGAGGATTCTCCCCATGTGAAGGTGCCTCCGGGTGATACCCACTGCAGGGGCAGTGTGCGGCGTCCCTGCGAGTCACTGGTGGCATGGTAGTCGTGGGGGAGGTGACGCTTGGTGAGCCGTTGCGGCATGTGTTTGCTGGTGGCTGTGGGGGGGTCCAAACTACATTCCTCCGGGGGGGGTGCATCCGCGTCGTCCTCCTGGGGCTGGGCTAGCGGAAGCGCCTGTGCAGTGGGTGTGGTGTCGGGTAACCTGCTGTGTGTGAGGATGTAGAAGCCCTCGGGGGTGAGTTGGAGGACGATGTCCCAATTCGCCGTCTGCTCCGGGGACCACTGGTGGGGTCCGTCCTGCGGCCGGTGGAGGGTGACTTGGTGGCCCCATCTCCAGCTGTGGTAGGCGAGGAGGCTGAGGATGGTGTCTTGCTCCGGGTCCTCCACGCTCTCCACGGCGTACTCTTCCTCCCATTCTTGTGTGGGGGCGCCTCGAGAGGGGGGGGTGGTGGTGTACCCTTGGAGCCCCGGCCCCGTGACGTCGGGCAGGTCGTGCTCGAGGGACGCCGAGTACTCAGCGGGGCCCTTGCCGGCTTCGTGGGTTGGTTGGTGGCGCCGCAGGGCGTTGGACAGGTGTGTCCAGGGCGCCCGCTCGCGGGGCGGGGGCTGCGGGGGGTATTATGCGGGCCGGGGTCCGCGGGGTCGCTTGCTGCGGGCTCGAGCTCCGGCGGGTGAGGTCCATATGCTGCTCCGTGTCCTCCGTGTGTTGGAGCTCCAGCTCTAGCAGGCTGTCGATGTCCAGGGGTTTGGGGTCATTTTGGGTGTTCACGTGTTGGGGTGCTGCTTCATGGCACGGTGGGTGTGTGATGTTCGTGCTCGGGGCACGTGCGGCGGCCGGTGCAGGTTCGTGCGCCGGTGCCCGGGAAAGCGCCTGGTTTGGTGTGGTTGTGGTGTGTGGCTGCTCGCTCGGGGCTGTCCCGGCCGGTGGTGCTGCCTCTGTGCGCGGTTCGGATTGTGGCTGGTGGTGGGCGTTGAGCTCGCGTGTGGTGTGGGGCTTTCCAGGGGTGGAGCCGGTGGGGGGGGGGGGGAGTCGGCGTGGCGCGGCTTCGTTCCTGTGTTGGTGAGCTGTGGTTTCTCATGTCCTCGGGTGGGGGGGGTGGGTGCGGTGTGGTATGGTGGTGCTGGGTTGCGTGGTGGCCTTCCCGGTGGGGGGGGGGGCACCGTGTCCAGGTCTGGCGGGGTGGGTGGTCGCTCGTGGCTGGTCCTCTGGCTGTGTGGGGGATCCCCGTGCGGTCTCCCGGTCGTCCTACTGGCGTGTTTCAGTACGTGGGCCGTGCGGGATCGTTGTGGCGTGGGGCCCCGGGTCCCCTTGGGCGGGGTGTGTGGGACTGGAGTGTCGCAACCAGGGCGGTGTGGTTGCGTGGTGCTTGGGGGTGCCTGTGGTGTGGGGAGCGCCGTGTATGGGCCACGCGCGGGCTACTGCGTTTGCGGGGTCCGCGGTTCGGTGGGTGGCGGCATCTTGGGCGTGTTGTGGCCCGGGTGCGGCGCTGCGGGTGGTGAGTGGCGGTGTGTGGCTGTGGTGTATCGTTTCCACGTGGGGAGGGGGCTATGTGCTCGGGTGTGGGGTGGGTCCGTGGTAGGCTACCGGCTGGTAGCGGGTGCCAGGGCCTCACTGTGGGTGGGTCTTCCGCGGTGTCTCCTTGGTGCGTCCCGTGGAGGTCCCTGGTCGGCTGGCTGAAGGGGGTTTTTGGGGTGTACCGCATCCATTGGGGCACCACTGTGTGTAGGCGTGCCGCAGCGGGGCGTGCGGTGGGTTGTGGGGGTGGGGCTTGCGTTGGTGTCGTCCGTGTGGTTGGCGGCGGTGCGTCGTGTGTCGTCCTCGGGGGCTCCTCATGGCGGTCTGTTGTGGTGGTGCCTGGGAGGTGGTCTTGGGCTTGGCGGTTCCTAGGAGGGTGCGGGACATGCGGGGTCGGGTTTGCTGGGGGGGGGGCGCGCGTATGTGTGGGCCTGCTTGTTTGCCTTCCGCTCCCTCCGCGGTTTCTTCGTCTGCCTTTCCCTTGCCCCTCTCTTTTTGCTTGGTTGTTTTGCTTTGTTTGTTTTTTTTTGAGGGGGGGGCGGCTGGGGTGCGGCTTTTTTGGTGCTGGGTGTTGGTGTGGGTGCGTGCAGGTGCCGGTGTTGGTGTGGGCGTGGGTGTCGTGGGGGATGGGGGTCGGGTGGCTGTTGCGCTCTGGGTTCCCTGTGTGTCTGTCGGCCCCCCGGCACCTGGTGGCTTCCGGTTTCCGGGGTGCCGGTCCGGGGGACGCTGACAGCAGGTGGTTGGCGGCAGTGGTGGCGTGGCGCTTGCGCGCGTGGTCGCGGCTCCCGGGTAGTGCCTGGGTGGCGTGGCCGGGAGCGGGCGTGCGTGGGGGTGTGTTCGTGGCGTGGGCAAATTGGCTGGTGGGCAGTGTGGGCCTGGCTGGTTTGTGTGGGTGGTGGGATGGGGCGGGTACGGTGTCGGGTATGTGTGCGCCGAAGGCGTGGTGGGTTGGGCTGGGGCCCTGTGGGCGATGCATCGGGGGGAGGAGATGCTGTTGATGCCTATGGGGGGGATGCTGTAGGCGCCGAAACGGGTTGGTGTTGCTGACGTGGGTGCTTCAGGCGATGCGCCGGGCGGCGACGGGGTTGGTGATGCCGATGGTGTCGTAGGTGACCGGGCGGGTGCTGGGGGGGGCCTGCGGCTCCGATGGCCGCTGTAGGTGGTGCAATGGGTGGTGGCGTAACTGGTGATGTTGGCGGTGACCGTGCTGCAGGTGACGTCGATGGTGAGGGCGCTGCGGGTGATGTCATGGGTGATGGCGATGTTGATGCGGGGTGTTGCAGGTGGTGCGCCGGCTGCTGGCGCCGCTGGTACTGCCTGTGCGTAGGGTGATGCTGGGGTTGCTGTGGGCCGTGGTGTCATCGGTGGTACCGATGTTGAGGGTGACGCAGGCGATGCACCGGGTGACGGTGAGGCCGGTGTGTGCCGTAGGTGACGTGCTGGGAACCGGTGGTGGGGGGCCGGAGAGGGGGCTGCTGTTGGTGCAACGGCTGATGGTGGCGTCGGTGATGTCGATGGTGAGGGTGCCGCAGGTGGTGGATCCGGTGATGGCGTTGGTGGTGATGCCGACGGCAGGAGAGGGTGTTGCGGGTGACGGGCGTTGGCGAGGCTGATGGTGCCGGTGGGGAGGGTGTTGCATGTGGTGCAACGGGCAATGGGTACGCCGGTGGCGCCGACGGTGAGTAGTGCAGTGGGTGGTGGTGTCGCTGGCGATGCCGGTGGTGAGGGTGCTGTGGGTGTTTCTGATGGTGCGGGTGTTGCCGGTGACGCAATGGGTGATGGTGTCGTTGACGATGTCGGTGGTGAGGGTGCTGTAGGCTTTCTCACGGGTGATGGCGATGTAAGCGGCGTCCATGGCGGGGTTGTTGTGGGTGATGCTACGGGTAGTGGCGCCGCTGGAGACTCTGATGACGGTGGGGGCGCCGCTGGCGGTGGCGATGGGGAGGGTGTCGTAGGTGACGGAGGACGTGGGGGCGGGCGGGGCGTCGGGCGACCGTGAGACCGGTAATGCCGACGGTGGAATGGGCGGTGCGGTTGATCGGAGGGCCGCAGAGGGAGAGCGCTGCGGGCGACGTCACTGGTGAGGGCGCCGCGGGTATTGGCGTGGGGGGAGGCGCTGGTGGCGGCGGCAGTGGTGCCGCTAGTGGTGGAATGGCCATTGGTGATGCTGGTGATGTTGACGGTGAGGCTGATGTACCGCTGGCGTTGCCGGGGGGGTGCTGCGAATGCTGCTGTGGGTGGCGGAGTCACCGGCGGTGCCGTAGGAGATGGTGCTGCCGGTCGTGTCGATTGTGACAGTTGTTGTTGTAGTGGCGGTCGGGCTGGTGTGCGCTGCTGGTGGTGTGACAGGCCAGGTGGTGGTGAGGCTAGGGGCACTGTCGTGAGGCTTGCCGGCGATGCAGTGGGTGATGGGGGAGCTGCAGGTGGTGTAAGTGGCGGTGGTGCCCTTGGTGATGTCGATGGCGAGGGTGCCGCATTGACGCGTTCCCGTGGGGGGCCGGCCACGGGACGCTGCGGTGACACGCACAAGTGAGCAGGCAGGCAAGGCACTACGCTCACAAGGGCATCAATACGCCTGTGTCATGTGACAAAGCGTTTCAGAATCCTTGCCACTCTGCAAGGAGGGAACGAAAGTATGTACAGCAACACATCAGGATATGTACACATGGGGTTAAGACTGGACTAGGGTAAGGGCATCAAGGGACAATAGACACTCAGTCCCGACTCATATCCCAATCCCAGGTCCGACCCTCTCAGTGGCTGATGGGGGCGGGGGCTCAAACACAACCCATGCCCTGCTCAGTCCGGACCCTGAAACCCTGCCAATGGGAGAGGTGTCCCGCACAGCCACAGGCGAGTTCCTGGGAACCAATGAGCTCCAAGGCCAACCGACAGTGGCTCGCCATGCTCCCTTAACGGCGGGTCCCAACTCCACTCTGAGCGAGAGATATGGCCCCGCCATTATCACCCAGGAGTTGGTAGCTGAAAATGGGCTGTTTCAGCTCAAACTGAAATTAGCTTGAAAAACTCCAAAATTGACCCCTCGTCCGGACCCGCCAGGGGTAGGGACGAGGCAACTGACCCTATGCCCTTCGAGTACGAACTCTCTGGAGCCCTCACCCAACCTGGTTCCCTCTGAGGTCCCGGCATCAGGGCAACACGGATGAGTCAAGTGGGGTCATGATGCCAAAATCACCAAAATTGGCGTCATTCCCATGCGTGGCTCGCCCAGCCAAGGTAAGGCCAATTGCTCACAGGGCAGGAGGCAGGACGTAGGACTCATATCTGAGTGTACAACTTGAATTTAGGTCCGGGCTCCCTATGGGCTTAGAGAAATGGGGCCGCCAATTGACCACACGGAAGGGGGAAATTGGGGTCCCAAAATTGGGTCATTTTGGCTGCCTGAAATGAGCCAAAATTCGGTGTGCTCCCAATAGTATATCTCCACGCCGGCTTGGAGATCGGATCCGCCATTCCATACGCGACCCACCGGGAGTCCAACAGAGACTCCCATGCCCTTGGCTCCCAAAGATCTCCATGCCACTCGGCGTGGTGACGATCCCAATTGGGTCCACAAATGCAAAAATGGCAAAATTGCCCATACTCAATTTGGTCTAGCGCCTTGACGAAGGCGGCTCCGCTTCGCCCACGTGGTGTGTGGACCATGGGGACCATTACCCATAACACCCATGTCATATATGGTCCATTGGTCCATGCGTCCGGCGTGCACGAAGGTTAGAACATGGGGCACGGCGGGCAGCAAAAGTGGAAAAATGCTCAAAATGGCCAAAAATGCGCACACTCATGGTTGAGGCAAATGAGGCACATGCCAGACTCGGACCGGAGTGTGCCATAGGATTGATATCAAGTCATATGTGTCCAACATATCTTTGGGGCGTCGCCCAACTCCTCCGGTATTGGGAATGGCAGGGTCGCCAAGTGAGCCCATGATTTGGGATAGTCCCAAATCGCCAACATGGCGGCCACGGTATGCCAAGCCTAAGAGGAGTTATTCGCCGGGTCCAAGATATGTTGGCTACCGAAGTATGTACCCTCACAACATACTTGGGTCATGATGTCAATTGAGCGCAACGTTGAAATACACGGTCGCCACTTGACATCATGACGGGCCAAAAATGGCAAAATTGGCACAAAGACAAACCAAAGTGCCTTGAAAGGCGCATAATTATATTATAATATCTTTGGCTTGGATCGTGCAATCAACTAATCCTTCTAAATACAATGACTTCACACCAATAACCTCCGATCCCACATATGTGCTCCACTTGGGGCGCCTTGAAAGGATACGAGCGCTACTTCCCAAGTGGGCACACGAAAATATGGAAAATTGTAAAATACACCCTTTGCTCCCAACGCATCGCTTCGGGTTCACCACACAAGCTTCCCTTCACGAAGGTTAGGCTTGCAATTGATCGTAGGGAGTATGGAGAAAGGGCTTGCACAATATGAGGTCCATTGGCGGGCTTGTCTTGGAGCAATGGACCCGCCAAATGGGCACGCAACACAACACATGGCACATACCAAATATTGCCCAAAAAGGTGGCTCCCACCACGATATATCATGCCCCTCCAAGGGCATAACTTTGTGTCAATCGGTCATAGGAACTCAAGGAGAGTTCCTATGCAACACCAACACTTGCGCGCTACACTCGAAAGTTATCTTAACGCACGCAATGTCATGGCGAAAGAGTTATAACGCAAACTCTACCCTCTTGACCATGATCCATTACACTAGCGCGCATGTGTGGAAACGCAAGGCATATAAAGCTTCCTAAATTACGTCGGGAGTATTGTGAATACATCCCACGTTTCCTTATCGTCAATACTCGCAAGCGGCACGAGATATGACCTTCACAAGTGGCCTCACGAATCACCTTTATTTTGCCCATATCTTTAAGACAAATGGAGGGCAGGATGAAAGGGAAGTTGATTCGTGCATAGGGAAGCACGTAGGTCCACTCGAAAGAGGTCAAATCAAGTGCGGGGATGTCGAAGTCGAAAATCCGATTTCGACATCCTGAAAAATTCGGATTAAGGTTGCGAGTATTAATTATGAAAATTGCGGAAGCATCCATGCAGTTCCTGGCGACTTTGGAGCCTTCGTCGCGGATAGCGTTAAAATTTCCATTATAAACAGTTAAACTGGCGGTTACGGTAAAGTCGCGAACCAACCGCCAGCAGTCAAAATAGTGAGTATCAGAACGGAAGCGTAAAAATTGACGGAAACATTATGAAAATAAAACCCTGTTGATTCCTGATATTCTGATACCCAAATCTCCGCTGGCGGTGCATCGGTTGCCGATGCGGGGCTTCACGGCACGGAACACGCCGTACATGGGGTTAGTGGACCGGAGACCGGTTGTATGCCGTAACCTGGCCATGGGGTTCTGGGTACCGCTTCACCCCCCTCCTTAGAGCAAACCCTGGGGGGGCTCGATAACACTCATGCATGGCAGCGGGTACCCAGGACCACTTCCTGAAGAGGGGGGGGTGTCACATCCTCACTTCAGTAAGTCACAGTAAGATAGGTATCCCACAGTGGGATAGGTATGCTGCTGTAACAGCTCGTAGCACATGTATAGTATCAAGTATCAAGTCCCGGGTCCTGGCGGCGATTGTTCGGCATCCAAAGGACCCGTTAACCCATACCAGGCGCACCGGGTGCCGGCTGCTACGGTCACCACCACAGTGGCAGTGGCATACACGGCCAACATAGGCGTCACACGACGGCCGAGGTGGCCCCACAAGTCGAGAGCGACCACAAAGATCCATCAGGCTACCCCAAGCTTCCCAAGGCCCGCCGACTGGGGAGAGTCCCCACGGGTCCTTCCTCGGGCGCACCATGTCCATATCCATACGACGCGAGTCCAGAGTGCCATAGTCGAACTCCTTACGAACCCCAAATCGTAAGGGAACTCCTCCTGAAGGGATCGGGCATCAAGGCCGTCTTTTCCCTCGCCCTACTACCACGAAACGTGGCCATACATGAGGGAGTCCTCATGCAGTGTGGGCGGAGGCGTCGACTCCTCAAACCACCAGTTTCCCAGGCAGACTGACCGAGGTCAGGAGCACCGGAGGCCGCCATCCGAATGCAAGTGCGTCTGCAAATCGGTAGGCTCACACTGGGACTGACAGTGGCGGACCGCTGGGAGTGTAGTCAGGCAACTGGGCTTCCCGCCTGGCGCCAGCAGGATCTCCACACATCACAGCGAATAGGGCAACACGGTATCACGGGCACTCAAACAGTAGAACCTGTAATCAAGTACTGGTCCAGGCTGGACCAGGCTGTAAGGATATGTACACGGCGACTCAAGGCGCCTCTGTGTCCCGATTCGTGGTGAAAAACAGTCCATCCCTCAGCGATGGGCTGATGACACTTAACATACAGATGCACATATCCTGGAGGGCAGAAAAACAAGCAACAATTTGGGTAAATAGGCGTGTAAACACACTCAGAACAGAGTGCCAAACCACGCCACGGTCAGGATAAGGCAAATGCAGGAGGATGGACAGGATAACGCCTGAGTTCAGGCATATATAGTCTCGAGACACACGTCGACTGGTCTGGATTCCGCAAATGCCATGGAACCAGACCACACACCAAAAAATCGCAATGCCGATGACAGCGGCATCCGTTGCGCAACGTCGTATGGGCTTCAAGGCCCCAAGAGCTCAGAATTATGAAGGTTAGTCGCCCTACCTGGTTTCCCAAGGATTCAGCAGGGGGGGGAGTGACGAGTAAAAGAAGAGAGGGGCCATCCTCCTCTGGATTCAGCAGGGGGGGGTATATGGCCACTCTGTCACCGAAAGATGGAAGAGAGCAAGCAAGTAAGGGACGATTCGTCGGCCTCACAAGCGCTTACAACCCATCAGGGGAGAGCTCAGGGCGCTGATCAGGCACCCCTGGCTGCAATCGCCCGGGTGAGTGCTGCCAAGTCCGAAACGTGGATCTTGGTCTTGTGCTTGCGGATGTACTCCATGAAGGGAGTATTGACCCGCGGCACAAACGAGGAGACGGGTTCCCAGGTGTCGTGGGACGGCCCATAGCCTCGCCAACGAACCTTGAACTCCAGACCTCCGGGTGCCGAGGCCTTCGGACGCTGAGCCAGGATCTTCTCGACAGTATAGTCGTCCTGCTCAGCATAGTCGTCGTCCGAATCGGCCTCATGTTTGGCGTAGTCCAGGGACACATGTCGGCCACGGAGGTCGGGTTCCCGCACACGGAGTTGACTCTCGTGGCGCTCCCGGAACTGTCCGTGACCCACCTTGATGCGGTAGGTGTCCTCACCAATCCTGCGGACCACCTCGCCGGGTGTGAACCAGGTCTTGGTGCGGTGGGTGCCCATGGAGCGGGGTCTGATCACCCACACCGGGTCTCCCACCCTGAACTTCTGCGCTGTCGAGCTCGGGGCGGACTTCTGACGCTCAGCATGCTCCTTCTCAAGCTGCTGGCGGATGTCCCGCGCCGTTTGCTCTTGCCGCGCGAAGAACTCCTTGGCATCCATAGCCATGCCATCACCAGACAAGGGAAGTCCCCTACCCAGGGGGTCCCTGCCAAACAGAATCTGGTGAGGGGACAAACCGCCCGGAGTGGGGGTGTCATGATGGGCCTTCAGAGCAGGCCACATCTCCTCGAACCAGTTCCGCCGTGGATTGGTGATGTGGATCTTGCGCAGCTTCTCGAACAGCTGCCGTCCAGCCACTTCAGCACGGCCGTTAGACCGGCTGAGATAGGCAACGCTCTTGGCATGTCGTATTCCCATGAGGGAACACATAGCCTTGAACCAGCCACCAGTAAACTGGGGCCCTCGGTCACTGCAAATGGTGCGGGGGATGTCAGAGACGGTCAGCCAATGACGAATCATCATGACTGCCACTTCCTTGGCAAGCAACCCCTTTTTGCGTGCCGGAACGGCTACAACGTAGCCGCTGTGGCGGTCCACACAGAGAACCACACAGTCAAAGGTCTCCTTGCCAATGTGCACTTCGGGCATGGAGAAGACGTCCATGGCCACGCTCTCCATGGGCTGGTCAGGAACCGGGGTCCATTGGGGCTCCCCCTTGACGTTCCGGTTGTCGGGATTGCAGGCCTGACAGACCGAGCAACCCTTCCTGACCTTCTTGATGGCGGTGTAGAGAACGATATGGTCGATCTCGAACCGACGCTGCATGTCAAGAGCTTGCTTCTTGACCCCTGGGTGCAGCATGTGGTGGTGCCAAGCTTCACACAGCTCGAGCACCCGGGACTCTGGGACTAGCAGCTTACCATTCCGGTAGAGCTTGCCATCTTCCTCAGTCAGCCCCTTTGGCCACTTCTGCCCGTCGTCAGGGTCGGTCACAGCCCTATACTCGGCCGCAAAGGCCTCAGACTTGGCGTAATCGTCGGTCCAGTCGTCCTGGAGGCAAGACTCTGGGAAGAGGTGCTTGTCGGACTCCACTCCCACAGGGGGTGCCGGACCGGGCCTTCCGCCCGCGGCACCCACAGGGGCGAGTACACTGACCGCTCTGCTCACCCTCGATGCGAGGGGGGCATCTGCGGCCATGACGACGAAGCATTTGGCACCCTCCTCCTCCATCAGGCGCTCCATTTCAATGATCCTCTTGGCTTCAGCGGTCTCGGCCTCATCGCCATGGGCAGAGATATCCTGCATGCCCTTGCTGGCGGGATAGGCCCACCTACTGAGACAGTCCGCCACGGTGTTATCCTTTCCAGGAATATAAACAACCGTAAGGTCGAACTTGGCCAAGGTCTCGTGCCATCTTGCCCGTCGGGAGGCGGGACCCGAGGGGGTGTCCACGTGCTCCTTGTGCCACGACTGCAGACTCTGATGGTCGGTGCAGACGGTCACGGGATGGAGGGCTATGTACCCAGCCCATTTCCTGAGAGCCATGACAATGGCATACGCCTCCTTTTCACGGGGCGTCCACGTCCGTCTCTGGCCTTCCGCCAGGACTCGGCTCCAGAATCCACGGGCACGTGCCTCCCATCGTCAAGCACTTGCTCCAACACAGCGCCAATGGCGTAGTCGGAAGCGTCGGTGCGCAGGACGAACCCTCGGTCGGGATCCACGAGGTGCAGACCCACTGCGGATAGCAGCGCCTGCTTCATCCCCTCAAAGGCACGGTCAGACTCTTCAGTCCAGACCAAAGCCTTCTTGGACCCCTTCTTGGTCTCCTCTCGGTTGCCCTTGAGCATGGTCGTCATGGGGGCTGCATACTCGGCATACATTTTGATATACCCCGAGTAGTAGTTGCAGAACCCCAAGTACGCCCGTAGCTCAGAGACCGTCTTGGGCTTTTCCCAGTGCTCAATCGCAGCCACCTTGCCAGGTATGGGCTTTCGCTGCCCGTTCCCGACTACGTGGCCAGCGAAGACCACCTCGCTTACCGCAATGGTGGCCTTGTCACTGCTGCCCGTGAGTTTGTGCCGAACCAGAAGGTCCAGCACTCGAGTGACGTCCCTCTCGTGTGCCTCCAGGAGCTCCTCGTAGCTCATGCTGGGGTCCCCGGACGCGATGATCACGTCGTCCACGAAGGGGTCCGCACAGTCGCGCACCGGCTCAAGCAGGTTCTCCAGCATCCGCTGAAAAGCCGCATTGCCGTTGGTAACGCCCATAGGCATCACCTTCCACTGGAGAGGTCCAAGTGGGGTGCTCATGGCTGTGCAGGCACGGGACTCCTCGGCGAGAGGCATCTGATGATAACCATGTTTCAGGTCAATCACCGTGAAGATCCTCCGCCGGTGTTGTTTTTGCAGCATATCCTCAATGAGGGGCAGCGTATAGCTGTCGTGCTGCATTTGGGCGTTCAGGCCGCGGTAGTCGACCACGAGCCGCCACTCACCGGCAACCTTCTTGGGGACGACGAAGCAGGGAGAGGCCCACTCGGAATGGCACGGCTCAAGCCAGCCTCTCTGGATGAAGTCACGGAGGATCTTCTCCATGGCCTCTTTCCTCTCGCCCCTCAGGGCAAACTCCCGGTGACGATACACACGGGGGTCCTGCTTCAGTCGTATCTTGGCCTCGCCATACGGTCCACGCACCGGTGGGGGGAACACAGGTTTTCCGCTGAAGAAGGTCTCGCCATACTTCTGCTTCAGCCTGGCCCTCAACGCCTGGATCTTGGGGCAGTCATCGGACTCCGCCTTGGCTTTTCCGGGCACTTGAACCACGGAGCTTACTTGAGGGGTAGCTACTCCGCTCGCTTTCGGCTCAGGTGGTCTTCCCAGGTGGCCCAAAGGGCCATCTCTGGTCTTGCCTCGGAACAGATCGCCGTAGGTGGGTGGGTTACCGCCAGGCGGCTCGTCTTGGCTGGACATGTGATCCAGCACCCTCTGTACGAAGGTGTTCCCGTCATAGGAACCAGAGACGATTGAGTCCACTTCCCACCAGGCTTTGTCCTGGCCTTTGCCCCCACGCTGGTTTCCCCAGTCGTGAAAGGGCTGATCCATATACCCCTGAACCAGATCCCACTCCTCCTCAGTGAGGGGGTCTTCGGAGTTCGATTCTTCGATGTCCACAGGGGGAACCGCAAAGCATTGCCTCCAAGGCTCTGCTATGATGCGGTTGACACACACGAAGTCCGTGGTGTCGGCCTGATCAAGGCCCCCATCCACATAGTGGAATTCTGTTGGCCATCTCTGGGGTGGCATGGGCTGTCCCTTAGCGTCCTGATAGACACTCTCTCCAGCCGGTAGGACGACCTTGTTCAAGGTCATGTTGGTCAATGAGGCTACCCAATGTCGGGTACTTTCCTCCTCGGTGCATCCCATAGGAACAACCAGCACTGCCTTGGAGCGGTCCTTGCGAATCTTCGCTATCGCTCTTGGAATGTCCCAACGGGGGCAATGGATCCACATCAATCCCTGATGCGGACCCCAGTGCTTCTTCCACGCAGAGTCCTGTGCGCTCCAGTACTTCTCACACACCCGAAGATGGGCGGAGGTTCCTGGTTTGCAGAACCAGTTGGCTCAGTGTCCAGCGCGGCCACTTCGAGCTGATTGCGTTCGGGGTGGATCCATTGGCATTCCACATGGTGCTCAGGTGACGAGAGCCACGAGAGTTGGTCGTCCTGGTACAGGGTCATGGAGGCCTGGGCCGGGAGGACGCCGGAGTCCGTCTCCATCATGAAGTCGTACCCGACGATCATGTCCCAGTCCATCTCGGCCTCGTAGAAGCTACCGTGCAGGAGGATTTCCTTGCCGAGG
The DNA here is from genome assembly GCA_964036045.1 of Eutreptiella sp. 'Long Island Sound 2002'. Taxonomy (NCBI): domain Eukaryota; phylum Euglenozoa; class Euglenophyceae; order Eutreptiales; family Eutreptiaceae; genus Eutreptiella; species Eutreptiella sp. 'Long Island Sound 2002'. The sequence goes on along the minus strand of OZ038383.1, from coordinate 89,462,560 downwards.
TCTGGGCGGCTCAGCTCACGATGGTTCACGAACTGCAGCCCAATGGCCGCTTCCTTCGTGCCTCCCACCATGTACTGGCCGTTCGCCACCTTCAGCCTGACAGGTTTCCGACTGTCAGTAAGACACTCTGGCGGAAGCAGGCCAGCCTTGACCAAGCTGACTTGAGCTCCCGTGTCGACCAACACGTCGAAAACCCTTTCCACTTCGCCGCATAAGGCACGGACCTTAAGATGCAACTGCCGCTCGCGACCTACACGGCGCACGGCGTGCAAACTCAGGATCTCCGGCCGTTCCAGAAGCTCCACAAGCGACTGGTGCAGGTTGTGGACAATGGGCTCAGGCTGCCCATCTGCAGCATCCAGCTGCGGTCCGGGTGATCCTCCGATACTCTCGGAAAGATCCTGTAGTACATCAAACACATTCTTGGTCGCGAAGGACGGACGGGTGCAAGGGTTCGTGCCTTCACTTGCCCTCACCCCGCCTCCGCGACTGGGCGCCAGACCGGGCCTTCCGCCCGCGGCAGTCCCCTTGTGCTTATCGACTCCCGACTGGGATGGATCGGCGCTTCCCACGTCACCATCCTGCGACCGCCCTAGCTGGGGCCCTTGGCTGCAGGGGCTCCGCTAGGGGGCGTCGGTTGTGGAAGAGGGGGTGTTCTCCTCGGCCTCAACGTCGTGGACGCCCTTCTTCCTCCTCTCACTACGAGTAGGCTTCTTGTCCTTGTCCTTGTTCCGGTTGTTCTGGTTGTTCTCCTTGTTCTTGTTGTCCGACCTGGGGACCCAGTTCCGCTTGATCTCCTGGATCTCCTTGGCCAACTCGGTTCCCACCGACGACATCAGCTTGGCCAGCTCGTCCTTGTCCACCTCCATCTTGGCTTCCCGGATACCCGCGGGCGCACGCTTCTTCGACCCGTGCGCCTTCTTGTAAGCCTCCGTGTCGGCCTTGTGGACGGGGCATGTTCGGTGGTCATGGTTGAAGCCTTTCTTCCTCCCATAACACACGAAACAGCCCTGAGGGTGAGCTCGTATGAACTCCCCAAAGGACAGCGGAGGGTCGCCAATACGGCGAGGGTCCCTCTTCTCCTGCTTCTTCCAACCTTGCTGCAGGGGCTTCCAGTTTCCCGGCTTGCTCCCCGCGCTCAGGTTCCTGGCCACGAAGGCACAGACGGCCACCTCGGCGGGCTCATCGTCGTCGTCATCGTCAACGAGAGTCTCATCGCCGCCGGCTCCCGCTGGGTCCATGGCGTCTTCCCCGCCAGGTCCCTCGCCAACGTAGTTGACGTCGCGGTCGCCGGGCCTCAACCCGCGGGTGTGGTGGAGGTTTCGGTACTCCTTGAGTACTTCCTCGCCAACCCACTCCAGGATCTCGTCGCAGCTCATCCGCGCCGGGATGGGCTGCAGACGGATGGTCTGGCCGCTCAACTCACAATCGTCAAGGCGCCAGATCGCGGTCTTCTCGCGATCGCCCGAGACGGTGATGAGAAGAGCGTTCCGCAGGGAGTGCCGTTTGACATCCCGGGCCACGTTCTTCTTCGCCCAAGACACAACGTTCGTATGATACTCCTTGGGGAGCATCATCTTGACCGTGTGGTTGGACTTGGCCCTCTTGGATTCCTCCTTGGTGACCCTCTTGATCCATGCTTCCGGCAGCATGGAGAGCAGGCGAGCCTGCTCGTCACCCTCGTTCCAATCCTCCACGTTGCGGCGGAAGAGGGTGTATTTCCCTCGGAAGTCCCGCCACTCTCGTAGGCGGATCTCCCGTCCATCATGCTCAAGCTTGATGGACTTCCAGCGCTTGGCAGCCACCTGCGGAGCGTCCACCCGCTCCTGCTCGTTGAGCCACTTCTTGGCGTCCTTGAGGGTCTTGATTTTCCCCTCCTTGGTCGCCACGAAGTATAGCTCGCCGAGCACTTCCGGCAGGCGGTACCTGAACCGTTTGAAGACATATCTCTCCGCATTCGCGGGAGGTTGGTCTTCAGTGACGGTCAACCCCCAATCGTCCAGCTTCTCCAAAAAGCGGTTGAGGTTGAGGGGGTTGCCATCGTACATGGGGGGCTTGATGTCCTTCAAGTCTTCCCACACGGCGGCGTCCGCGGCCTTAGAGACCATGAACGCCGGCCGCGAGGTCGACCGAGGTTCCCATCGGCCTCGCCCACGGACTCCCACGGCCGCCACGTCCATCTCCTCCATGGAATCCCTGTGGCCACGCCGCGGTTCCTCCACGTACGCTGAACCGAAATGTTCACGCCGTACTGCATCCATGTACGCATCCTCATCACGGCGCCGGCGGCTGCGTTCAGCGGCCTCCCGTCGTACACCACGCGGCGGGCTGATGTCGAACTCCTCCAGGTCCAGGTCCAGGTCCAGGTCCTCACCTTCGCCGACATCCCACTCCACGTCTCCTCTGGGGACCTCGTCCCTGAGTCCACCATAACGTCCTCCAGCCCTGGGGATTGGCACCGGGGCTGGTGGCGGGCGTCGGGGGCGTACAGGCGTCCGCGGTGGAGCACGGCGGTTGTGGTAGTCCGCGCTGAGCCACTCATCGCGCCATTCCTCACTGCTACTGCCGGGCGGCACGCGCTCGTTGCGGCGGCCCGCGCTGTGGTGAGAGGGGGCGGTGAGAGAGGGGGCACTGGCGCTGGGGCGACTCCTGGGGGCTCTGCCGGGGGCGTGGGGTCTGCCTGGACCTGGTCCGGGTCCCCAGCCGTCGTCCGACGAGCCAGACTCCAGGGGTGGGTGGTCGCTGCCGACCCTCCCACGGGCTTCCAGCGCATCCAGCCTCTCCTGCAGGCCGCTGACGACGTTGGTCAGCGACTTGGTCTCGGCCCTGGCGATGTCCAGGTCCTTCTGCGCGCGCGCGGCGACTGCGGAGATGCGAGCCATCTCGACCTTGCCCGTGTCTACCTCGCACTCGAGGGCAAAGACCCTCCTGCGGAGGTAGACAATCCACCGCCAGGTGGTATCCGGGTCGCCGTTCCCTGGTGGGTCGTCGGGGTCCCCAGGGGGTCCTCCAGGAGGGCCTCTGCCGGGTCCGCCCGGTCCAGGGGGTCCTCCCCCGCCCGGTGGTCCACCTCCAGGGGGTCCACTTGGTGGGCGTCCTCCAGGGGGTCCAGAAGGTCCTCCGCCAGGGGGTCCCGGTGGGTCTCCGCCGGGTCGCCTCGGTGGGTCCGAGGATGGGCGCTTCCTCGTGATGCCGAACTCCATGTCGTCATCCTCGTCCATGTCGCCCCACCTGGGCGTCTCGGTCACGGAGGACTCGGAGCTCCGGTAGGGAGGAGGGGGATCCTCATCCTCACCTTCCATGGGGACGTCTCCGCCACCTCTGCCCGTCCAAGCCACCACTTGGCGATGTCGACGGCCTCGTTCATCCCCGTCACTGGCGGTGAAGAAGGGGTCACTGTCGTGGGGGTGCCCACCCGCTGGCCTACGCGGCCTCTCGGGGGTCTTCCCCTTGCCCTTCCTCCGTCGACGGGCGGTGGTGCTACCGCTCCCACTGCTGCCCGTGTCCGCCTCATCCAGCTTCATCCTGGAGGAGGCGTCCCCTTCGAAAAGCCTTCGAAGGGTCTCCACTCGCGATCCTCCCGGGGGAGTCTCGTGGCGGAGTTTGGCCTCTGCCTCCTCCATTGCGGCGGCGGTGGCTGCGGCAGCTCGCGCTTCGGCTTCTTCCCGAGCACGAGCCGCCTCGGCTTCCCGGGCCTGCAGCAGCTGCGCCTTCTGCGCCTCCAACGCCGCCAGCTCCGCCTCCGTTTTGGCCTTCTCCTCAGCGACCTTCCGTCGCGCGGCCTCGATGGCTTCCTTCCTGGCGGCGTCCTCCTGGGCCTTAGCCGTCGCTTCGGCGTGGGCCCTCTCCTCCGCCTCCTTCTTTGCCCTCCCTTGGGCAAGCGCCTCTTCCAGCGCCTTCACCTCGGCCTCCTTGCAGGCAATGGCCTCCTGCGTCAGGCGGGCTTCCTCGTCGGCTGCCGCCAACTCACCGTTGACCCAGGCGGTCGCTGCCCCATGGGCGGCTACGGCCGTGAGTCCGGCCGCAATGGCCGCCACGGTCTGGGCGTGGATGGCCATGCCATGCGCCCACTGGGCAGCCTCCTCCTGGGCGATGCCGGTGGCGCCCTCCACGGCAGCGCTGTACTGCCGGGCCCGTTGCCGGGCAACCCGACGGTTGCAGGGCACCCCACAGGCGCGCTCACAGGCGCGCGCCACGTCCCTTTCGGGAGCGACGCTGCTGCTGGAGCTGGCCTGGTCGGCCGGCGTCCTCCCGCGGTGGGCCGACTCGATGTCGCTGCTGGGGCCTGCTGAGGCCTGCCGGGCCTTCAGGAGCAGCGAACGGGGCTTGGCCTGGGTCTGCTTGGCGACTTGGATGTAGTCGCCAAGGGTGGTGGAGCCGGGGTGGTGTCCACCATTGGGCCGTTGGGGACTGGGGGCTGGGGTTCCGCCCTTGGCGCCTTGGGCGGCTTCGGCGGCCAGGGACTCCTGGTACTCCCGCCACCTCCGCTCCTGCTTCCTGTCCCCGGCGGACCGCTTCTCCGTTGCCGGAGACGCGCTGCTGCTGCCCTGCAGCCTGCGCTCGCTCCCCGGTTCGGGGAACTTCTTCTCGATCACGTCCCACAAGGAGACGTTGATCGAGGCGCCCGACGGGTAGGCGTTGGGGTCCTCGTCCTCCTCGATCCCGTCGGGGCGCAGCCCTTCACCGGGCCTGTCTGGCCGGGTCCACGCCCTCCAGCGCCTCTGCTGGTGGCGGTACTCGTACCCTTCCGCCCGCAGCCAGTCCTCCACGGCCTGCAGGCGGTCGGGGGCGATGTCCGTGCGGAGGTCGAAGCTCCTGGGCATGCCGCCTTCGCACTGGGGGTGGCTGTGGCGGTAGTGCTGGTCCCAAACCAACCCACACAGCAGGCGTGCTGCATGGGGGTGGGGCCGCGGCCACGTCCTGCCCGCCTCCTGCCAATTCACCATGGCAGCGGGGGCGTAGATGGTCTTGAAGTCCTTGATGTGCACTCGTTCAACTCAACGAACTGGTTGTGGTTGTTGAGGAGGGTGCTGCAGCACTGGATTGGGAGTGCGGCTGGTGCTGGTCAGCCGGTGGTTGTGGAGGTGGTTGACGCGGCCTTGCTGGTCGGCCGTTGGGACTCCGGGTCGGCCGATGGGGCTGATGCAGGAGTCCTGGTCTGTGCACCTCTTCTACGGGCGCTGCGCGGTCAGGGCGATGCACTGGACGGCGCTGCGGGCTCCGTGACGAACTCGGCGCTGTCGCTGAGTGGCGCTGCGAGCCGCTGCGCTGCGCTGCGAGACGCTGCGCTGCGCTGCGAGCTGCGAGCTGCGCCGCGCTGCTGCGACGCGCTGCTCGGGGTTGGTGGCCCCGAGTGGCACGCGAGGGTTGGGTAACCCCGCGGCGTTTCAGAATCCTTGCCACTCTGCAAGGAGGGAACGAAAGTATGTACAGCAACACATCGGGATATATACACATGGGGTTAAGACTGGACTGGGGTAAGGGCATCAAGGGACAATAGACACTCAGTCCCGACTCATATCCCAATCCCAGGTCCGACCCTCTCAGTGGCTGATGGGGGCGGGGGCTCAAACACAACCCATGCCCTGCTCAGTCCGGACCCTGAAACCCTGCCAATGGGAGAGGTGTCCCGCACAGCCACAGGCGAGTTCCTGGGAACCAATGGGCTCCAAGGCCAACCGACAGTGGCTCGCCATGCTCCCTCAACAGCAGGTCCCAACTCCACTCTGAGCCAGAGATATGGCCCCGCCATTATCACCCAGGAGTTGGTAGCTGAAAATGGGCTGTTTCAGCCCAAACTGAAATTAGCTTGAAAAACTCCAAAATTGACCCCTCGTCCGGACCCGCCAGGGGTAGGGACGAGGCAACTGACCCTATGCCCTTCGAGTACGAACTCTCTGGAGCCCTCACCCAACCTGGTTCCCTCTGAGGTCCCGGCATCAGGGCAACACCGATGAGTCAAGTGGGGTCATGATGCCAAAATCACCAAAATTGGCGTCATTCCCATGCGTGGCTCGCCCGGCCAAGGTAAGGCCAATAGCTCACAGGGCAGGAGGCAGGACCTAGGACTTATATCTGAGTGTACAATATGGATTTGGGTCCGGGCTCCCTATGGGCTTAGAGAAATGGGGCCGCCAATTGACCACACGGAAGGGGGAAATTGGGGTCCCAAAATTGGGTCATTTTGGCTGCCTGAAATGAGCCAAAATGCGGTGTGCTCCCAATAGTATATCTCCACGCCGGCTTGGAGATCGGATCTGCTATTCCATACGTGATCCACCAGGAGTCCAACAGAGGCTGCCATGCCCTTGGCTCCCAAAGATCTCCATGCCACTCGGCGTGGTGACGATCCCAATTGGGTCCACAAATGCAAAAATGGCAAAATTGCCCATACTCAATTTGGCCTAGCGCCTTGACGAAGGCGGCTCCGCTTCGCCCACGTGGTGTGTGGACCATGGGGACCATTACCCATAACACCCATGTCATATATGGTCCATTGGTCCATGCGTCCGGCGTGCACGAAGGTTAGAACATGGGGCACGGCGGGCAGCAAAAGTGGAAAAATGCTCAAAATGGCCAAAAATGCGCACACTCATGGTTGAGGCAAATGAGGCACATGCCCGACTCGGACCGGAGGGTGCCATAGGATTGATATCAAGTCATATGTGTCCAACATATCTTTGGGGCGTCGCCCAACTCCTCCGGTATTGGGAATGGCAGGGTCGCCAAGTGAGCCCATGATTTGGGATAGTCCCAAATCGCCAACATGGCGGCCACGGTATGCCAAGCCTAAGAGGAGTTATTCGCTGGGTCCAAGATATGTTGGCTACCGAAGTATGTACCCTCACAACATACTTGGGTCATGATGTCAATTGAGCGCAACGTTGAAATACACGGTCGCCACTTGACATCATGACGGGCCAAAAATGGCAAAATTGGCACAAAGACAAACCAAAGTGCCTTGAAAGGCGCATAATTATATTATAATATCTTTGGCTTGGATCGTGCAATCAACTAATCCTTCTAAATACAACGACTTGACACCAATAACCTTCGATCCCACATATGTGCTCCACTTGGGGCGCCTTGAAAGGATACGAGCGCTACTTCCCAAGTGGGCACACGAAAATATGAAAAATTGTAAAATACACCCTTTGCTCCCAACGCATCGCTTCGGGTTCACCACACAAGCTTCCCTTCACGAAGGTTAGGCTTGCAATTGATCGTAGGGAGTATGGAGAAGGGGCTTGCACAATATGAGGTCCATTGGCGGGCTTGTCTTGGAGCAATGGACCCGCCAAATGGGCACGCAACACAACACATGGCACATACCAAATATTGCCCAAAAAGGTGGCTCCCACCACGATATATCATGCCCCTCCAAGGGCATAACTTTGTGTCAATCGGTCATAGGAACTCAAGGAGAGTTCCTATGCAACACCAACACTTGCGCGCTACACTCGAAAGTTATCTTAACGCACGCAATGTCATGGCCAAAGAGTTATAACGCAAACTCTACCCTCTTGACCATGATCCATTACACTAGCGCGCATGTGTGGAAACGCAAGGCATATAAAGCTTCCTAAATTACGTCGGGAGTATTGTGAATACATCCCACGTTTCCTTATCGTCAATACTCGCAAGCGGCACGAGATATGACCTTCACAAGTGGCCTCACGAATCAACTTTATTTTGCCCATATCTTTAAGACAAATGGAGGGCAGGATGAAAGGGAAGTTGATTCGTGCATAGGGAAGCACGTAGGTCCACTCGAAAGAGGTCAAATCAAGTGCGGGGATGTCGAAGTCGAAAATCCGATTTCGACATCCTGAAAAATTCGGATTAAGGTTGCGAGTATTAATTATGAAAATTGCGGAAGCATCCATGCAGTTCCTGGCGACTTTGGAGCCTTCGTCGCGGATAGCGTTAAAATTTCCATTATAAACAGTTAAACTGGCGGTTACGGTAAAGTCGCGAACCAACCGCCAGCAGTCAAAATAGTGAGTATCAGAACGGAAGCGTAAAAATTGACGGAAACATTATGAAAATAAAACCCTGTTGATTCCTGATATTCTGATACCCAAATCTCCGCTGGCGGTGCATCGGTTGCCGATGCGGGGCTTCACGGCACGGAACACGCCGTACATGGGGTTAGTGGACCGGAGACCGGTTGTATGCCGTAACCTGGCCATGGGGTTCTGGGTACCGCTTCAGCATGTGATGGACCGGGTGACGTTGGTGATGGCGATGGTGAGCGGGCGATGGCGATGCTAGCGATGCCGATGGGTGGGGTGTTGTATGGGATGCAACGGGTGGCGGCCGTGGGCTATGCACCGGGTGCTGGTGGTGCTGGTGGTGTCGTAGGCGAGGGTGCTGTAGGAAGGTGATTCAACAGGTGAGGGCACTGCGGGAGCCATATGCTGTAATTATTGATGATCTCGCTGGTGGTGCCAGTGGTGGTTGTAGGCCCCGCAACGGGCGTTGGGGGTGCCTCAGGTGACGTGGTGGGTAGTGGTGTCGCTGGCCATGTCGATAGTGACGGTGCTGCAGGCGATAAGGGTGGGACGGCGCTGTTGGCGGTCTATGGTGTGGGGGGCTGCAGAGGTATTGCAGGTGAGGCGCCGGGTGAATGGTGGTGCACCTGGTGACGGTGTCGTGGGTGCTGTCCATCAGGAGGGTGTTGTTGGTGATGCCTTGGGTGGCGGTGCCGCCGGTGAGAGGCTGGAAGAGAGGAGAGGGCGATAGTGCGGTCGGGCGTGTTGGTGGGTTCTCCGGTGTGGGTGTGGCTGATGGTGTGGTGCTAGGTGTGTGTGGCCAGTGCCCGGTACCTTTGGTGCGCTTGTTGGCGCGGGTGTGTTGACGGCGGTGGTTTGTCTGCCTGTCCGCCCGTGGAGTCGGTGCCGGCGTTGGGCGGCTGCCTGTGCGCATGGGTGGGTACCGTTGCGCGTGGCGGTGGTGGTGGGGGTCGGTGCGCTGGGCGCTTGGTTGGCGTGGTTGGGTGCGGGTGCGTGTGTTGACGTGTACTTGGTGCGGGTTGCAGGGGGTCTGTGGGCGGCGGGTGTGCTGTTGCTGTGCGTGTGGCGGTTCGTGTAGTCTGAAGCCGGTTCGGCTGCCTCACGACCTTCTTCGGCACAGACCTCGTAATGGTCAGCGCCGTGTTGAATATTTCTATTTTTTCTGTCTACTCTTTATATATGCTTTTGCATATTTTACTATTGTTTGCGAGCTTGGAGACAGAGCGCGCTGCAAAGCGCGAGGGGCGGTTGCCAGATCAGAGATGTGACCGTCAGCATTGACTACAGAGTTTATGAAACTGACGGATTTATAGTATAAAAAGCCTTTTGAAAGCTGTAGTTATAATTATTGCGAATGCCCGAATTTATAAAGACGATTCTCAAATGTTGTAGAGTAGATCGTTGACGAAAGGGCCAGGTGCATCCCCTGTTTTTTGTATGTTACGTGTCTGCAGGTATGCGCCAGTGGTGAGGCCCGGCAAGGGTCTATGAATCTTTCGTACAATTGGTATGGATGAACCTCATGCAGAAGGATGCAAAAGACTACATGAAACATGTTGAGCTTGCATGCCACTGACGGGGTTCAGGTGTTGTTTGCAGAATTTTTGGATGAAAGCAGCAGGGCCTTTCCGAAACAGCAGGTGGACATCAGCGGAACAAACATGGAGTGGACAAGTCCACGTTCTTTTCTGAGAAATGGCCGCCAAACACCAAGACCAGGAGAACCCAAGGGGCTAGGGCTCTGGCCCTGTTACAGAAAGATTCATGTTTCGTCGTGCAGGACGGACGGACGGACGCACGGACAGACAGATGGACGGACAGACGGACGGACGGACGGACGAACCGACGGACCGACGCCCACGGACCGACAGACCGACCGACGGACCGACCGACGGACCGACCGCCCGACCGACCGACCGACCGACCGACCGACCGACCGACCGACCGACCGACCTCATAATTGGTCTGGCATGTCTTGCACCCACCTTGCCCAGGCTGCACCGCATGTCAGACGACGACGGTGACTTTCATTCTCCACTGCCCAGCTCAGATTCGCGTGCAAGGAGTCCATCATCGCGTAGCGAGTGGGAGTCACGCAGCGCTGCAACTACTGAGGATGCGCGGAGCAACGGCAATCGAAGTCAGGACAAGTTCAGCCATGTGGATTAGGAACACAAGTCTGATGACAGCGCAGCCGAAGAAGATCCCTGGTGGACGGATTTGGATGAAGCAACACTGCAGGAGCTCTTCGAAACCAATCCAAGAGAGTCCATGGAGTTTCGCGCGGCGAGTGAAGCAGGATCAACGAGTTCAGAATCCGTTGAGGATGCAGCAGACGCCATGCAGCGACTATCCATGACGGTGCCGCTGTGGGCACCTATTGTTCAAAAGCCTGAGATCCCGGAGGACAAGCAGCATACTCGTGATGCAGCGGGTCACTGCAAAATATGTGGTCCAGATCTGTTCTACATGTGCCTGCACATGTGTCAGCAATCGCAGTGTCCGTTGAGGAAGCGTTGGTAGAAGAAAGCCGTCGCCAGCAAAGTCTTCGTGAGCCACACAGACCTAGCACAACATCCCACGCCACAGGGACTTTGTCAAACCTGGGGAGCGAGTACTCCGGCGTGACGAAGGGGCGTCCACGCGTGCCAGCAGCCGAAGCGACGTATGAGCAACGTTGGAGACCCTCAAAGTCCTGATGCACCCGGATGTGCTAGGGTTGCATGCCGTGAGAGTCGTCCATACACCGCAGGGTGACAAGCGGCAGTTGCACTTGAAGGTGCGTGTACGGTGCGGAGAAGAGGAGTTGGAGTGGAGATGATGGAGTGGATGTGCGTGAATGGCCGGTTCCAAACCGTCGGTTCACTTCTAAGAAGGGTGGTGAAGCCGGTTCGGCTGCCCCACTACCGTCTTCGGCACAGACCTCGTAATGGTCAGCGCCGTGTTGAATATTTCTATTTTTTCTGTCTACTCTTTATATGTGCTTTTGCATATTTTCTTATTGTTTGCGAGCTTGGAGACAGAGCGTGCTGCAAAGCGCGCGACGCGGTCGCCAGATCAGACATTTGACCGTCAGCATTGACTACAGAGTCTATGAAACTCACGGATTTATAGTATAAAAAGCCTTTTGAACGCTGTAGTTATAATTATTGCGAATGCCCGAATTTATAAAGACGATTCTCGAATGTTGTAGAGTAGATCGTTGACGAAAGAGCCAGGTGCATCCCCTGTTCTTTGTATGTTACGTGTCTGCAGGTATGCGCCAGTGGTGAGGCCCGACCTGGGTCTATGAATCTTTCGTACAATGGGTGTGGATGAACCTCATGCAGAAGGATGCAAAAGACCACAAGAAACGTGTTGAGCTTGCATGCCACTGACGGGGTTCAGGTGTTGTTTGCAGGATTTTGGGATAAAAGCAGCAGGGCGTTTCCGAAACAGCAGGTGGACATCAGCGGAACAAACATGGAGTGAACAAGTCCACGTTTTGTTCGAAGAAATGGCCGCCAAACACCAAGACCAGGAGAACCCAAGGGGCTAGGGCTCTGACCCTGTTAAATATCTGGTGGAGCGTGGCTGGTGTGTGCTCTGCGTGGATGGTGTGGGGCCTGGTCGGCGTGGGTGGTGTCTGTGTGGATGTTCCGGGTTCGGTGCTGGTTGTGGGCGCGTCGTCCGCGCGGTGTGGTTGGGCGTGATGGTTGATTCTCCGACGTGCGCGGCCGGTTGGTGATGGGTGTGGTCGGTGGTGCGGTGTCCGTTGCGGGCGGTTGGGGTCGGGTCGGCGTGGGCTGGGTGGTGGTGGTGGTTGCGGCTGAACTGCTTGGAGGTTGCGGCCTCGCTGGGCGGCCCTGATGGTGGGCCTAGGGTGTGTGGTGGCGGGTGAGCGTGTGTGGTGGTGGTGGCGGGACGGTGTGTCCTTGCGGGTGTTGCTGGATGTGGTACCGTGGGGCGTGTGGTTTGCGGTAACTGAGCTCTTGCCCCTCCGGGCGGCGCGGGCCCGGTGGTCCGGCAGCTTGTCCGGCAGGCAGTGCGCGCCCGCCGGGCGCTCACGCGTCCCTCCGGATGGCCGCTGTTTCGTAGCCGGCAGGGGCTGGGTTCACTGCCAGGCGCACCCATGTCCGTCAGGACGGCAGCTTTTTTGTAGCCGGCAGGGGCTGGGTTCACTGCCGGGCGCACACACGTCCGTCCAGACGGCGGCTTTTTTGTAGCCGACAGGGGCTGGGTTCACTGCCGGGTGCACACACGTCCATCCGGACGGCGGCTGTTTCGTAGCCGGCAGGGGCTGGGTTCACTGCCCGGCGCACCCACGTCCGTCCAGACCGCAGCTGTTTCGTAGCGGGCAGGGGCTGGGTTCACTGCCGGGCGCACACACGTCCGTCAGGACGGCGACTGTTTCGTAGACGGCAGGGGCTGGGTCCACTGCGGGGCGCACACACGTCCGCCCGGACGGCGGCTGTTTCGTAGCCCGCAGGGGCTGGGTTCACTGCCGGGTGCACACACCTTCAATCTGGACAGCGGCTGTTTCGTAGCCGGCAGGGGCTGGGTTCACTACCGGGCGCACACACGTCCATCCGGAGGGCGGCTGTTTCGTAGCCGGCAGGGGCTGGGTTCACTGCCGGGCGCACACACGTCCGTCCGGACGGCGGCTGTTTCGTAACCGGCAGGGGATGGGTACACTGCCGGGCACACACACATCCATCTGGACGGCGGCTGTTGCGCTGTGGGGACTGCAGGGCTTGGACTTGTTCTTGGCAGCTTGCTCGTCGTCGGGCGTGGGTGTTTGCCGTGGTGGTGTCGTGCTTTGTGCCGTGGTGCGTGCTGGCGTGCGATGCTGCGCGTGTGCCCTGCCTGGCCTGCGTGTGGCGCTCGCTCCTTGCCCGGGTGTGCTGTTGCGCAGGCGCGGGGACACACCCTCTCTCTGGCGGGCCCGTATGGCTCCATGGCGGGCCCTGTTGGCGCCTGGCTGTGGCCCAGTGCGCGGCAGTGGGTTGTGTGTACGTGGGGGGGGGGTTTGGGCTCCTCTCCCCTCGGCTTCCCCCCCTTGTCCCTCTATCCCTTTTCCTTGGTCTGCCCTGCCTGCCTATACTCTTCGTACCCGCTGGGTTGGCCTTGGCTGGATGGTTGGTCTTGGTGGTCTGACATGGTGTTTCTTTCCTGCAGGGCGGCGTGGGTTGGGTTCGTTGTGGGGGTTGGGTTGCTCGTGTGGTGCGCCGCGCAACGTGTACGGTGTCCTGGGCCACTTGGCTCCTGTTTTTTTGGTGCATGGGGGTTGCCCCCCGGCGAGCATAACACAAAAGCGGCCTAACCATGGGCAAGTGAGCGTTCATGGCGAGCGGAAGTTCATCGAAGGACAGCAGCCATATGTACAGTAACTCAGGGGCCGTGACCCTGCTACAAAATGCACCAAAGGCCTGGTTACTGTGGGCTGTGGTTTCGCCATTGGCCTTGTGGTTGGTGTTATGACGCGAGACGAATCGAAAATAAAATGGACTATATATATATTTATATATATATATAGAAATCAGAAACAAACAAGTAACTCCGGCCAAAGATCTTCTGGGGTACCATAAAAGATCTCCAGTTAAGTGGAAACCACTGACTTCTCCATACGTCTGGGGAATGTCAGGAAAGAATCTGAGAATCACGGAAACGTCTTCACACTTCCAAAATCATCATGAAGTCACCACGCTATATAGGATTCCGTACTCCAAAGTCCTGAATGGTGTGAAAAGGAGCTGGAAGAGAGCATCAAAAATTCGTTGACACGAACGTGGTCCCATCTCGTCGATCTGTCAAATTGTATCAAGAATTTAGGGGGGGGGTGCAGATCGCAGGTGGTGAAGATGAGGAGGACAGTGAAAAGCGAGAAAGACATAGAGAAAAAAGAAAAAGAGGGGGGGAGAAACTCGTCACCCGGAGACCAAAGCGGGGCAGAAGCCCCCCAGTCGCTTGCGGAGCTTAGTATCTTTTCGCGATGGCTTTTTTAGGGTAACGTGTTTCTATGTGGGTAGTTACGGTAAGTTAAGTAGTTGGGATTTGGTTTTTTTGTTGTTGCTGTGAACGTGTCTGTGTTTGGGAGGTTGTTTATTGGCGACTGTTGTGTTTGTCTTTTATGGGTAGGTCAACAAGGTGGGGTTGTGAGATGAAGTGCTGTAAATGGAGTATTGGTTGTTCCATGGGTTGTCTGCGGAATCTGGTTGTAGTAAGTGCAGATCGTTCATTGGGTTTTGTCTGAGCCAGGTTTGTGGCTCTTGTAGTGCTGTTTTGAGTCGTTTTCTTCTGTATTTGAAGGCTTCTTTTAGGTTTTGTAGGTGTTGGAAGTAGGGAGATTCGGGTGGGATCTCTCTTAGTGCATTACTGAGTGAGTTGGGAATGAGCGTGCGGATGTAGTTTCTTCTTTCTCCTTTTGTTGCATGTTGCCACCAGTCGATGACTGTTTGTTTGAAGGGTTGTTGCCAGACCTCAAAAAAGAGGTCACAAATAGGTTTCGCTGTGCCGCATTCGGTCATCAAAGTTATGGGTCTGAGGGGGTGATGAGTCTGGCACTTGGGGCATTGATATGTGTTAAGTTTGTAATGGGGAAGAAAACCAGTGCAACGGTACAGTCCGTTTGTCCATTTAAAAGGTAGTCTGGAAAACCACGATGTGTGGGCGTAGAAGTCGGTGCTAGAAGGTAGGTGTATGTTGTTGTGTTTATGGTTTGGAAGTAGGTGTTTGACAGTTTTGCGTGTAATGCGTCCTGGCAGTGGTGTATGATTGTGGTATATGAAGTGAGAAGTGTCAGGGTTGTGGTGTTCTGGGTGTTGGTGGAGGTTGAGTGATACCCATTTAGAAATTTTGTCAGAGTGCTCATTGCCATCGAAGTCAGCGTGTCGTTTGATCCAGGTGAAAATTATGTGAAGGTGGATGTTGTGAAGAACTTGCCACTTGGCTCCTGTTCACCGGTGTGCACGCTCTGTGTGTGGTGTTCTGTGTGCGGCGTCCTGGGCCGCTTGGCTCCTGTTCACCGGTGTGCATGCCTTGGTGTGCTGCACCGTGTGCACGGTGTCCTGGGCCTCTTGGCTCCGGTTCACCGGTGTGTACGCTGTGTGTGCGTGTTGTGCATGCGGCGCCCTTGGCCACTTGTTTCCTGTTCTCCGGTGTGTGTGCTCGCCGTGTGGTGTTGCGTGTGCGGTGTCCTGGGCCGCTTGACTCCTGTTCACCGTTGTGCCTGCCTTGGTGTGCTGTGTCGTGTGCACGGTGTCCTGGGCCTCTTGGCTCCGGTTCACCGGTGTGTACGCTGTGTGTGCGTGTTGTGCATGCGGCGCCCTTGGCCTCTTGTTTCCTGTTCTCCGGTGTGCGTGCTCGCCGTGTTGTGTTGTTTGTGCCGTGTTCTGGGCCACGTCGTTCCTGTTTTCTGGCGTGCATGCTTCGTGTGCGGTCTCGTGTGTGTGGTCTCCTGGGCCTTTTGGCTCGTGCCTTCTGGTGTGCTCGTGTGGTGTGTGTTGTGTGGCGTGTCTGGTGTCCTGGGACACTTGGTTCGTGCTCTCCGGTGTGTTCGGTCTGTGTGTTGTGGTGTGTTGCGGTGTGTGTGGTGTTCGGTGTGCGCTGTTGCGTGTGTCATGTTCTGGGCCTCCCAGCCCCGGTTCACCGGTGCGCACACCCGGTGTGTGGTGTTGTGTGCGCTTGGTGTCCTGGGCCTCTTGGCTCCTGTTCACCGGTGTGTTTGTGTGGTGTGTTGTGTGGTGTGTGCGGCGTCCTGGGCCACCTGGCTCCTGTTCACCGGTGTGCGTGTGTGGTACGTTGTGTGGTGTGCACGGTGTCCTGGGCCTCGTGGCTCCTGTTCACCGGTGTGCATGCTCAGTGTGCGGTGTTTTGTGCCTGGTGTCCTGGGCCTCTTGGCTCCTGTGCACCGGTGTGCTTTTGTGGTGTGTTTTCTGGTCTGTGCGGTGTCCTGGGCCACTTGGCTCCTGTTCACCGGTGTGCGCGCTCGGTGTGCAGTGTTTTGTGTTTGGTGTCCTGGGCCTCTTAGCTCCTGTTCACCGGTGTGCTTGTGTGGTGTGTTGTCAGGTGTGCAGGGTGCCCTGGGCCTCGTGACTCCTGTTCACCGGTGTGCACGCTCTGTGTGCGGTGTTTTGTGCGTGGTGTCCCCGGCCTCTTGGCTCCTGTTCACCGATGTGCTTTTGTGGTCCTTTGTGGGCTGTGTGCGGTGTCCCGGGCCACTTGGCTCCTGTTCACCGTTGTGCGCGCTCTGTGCTCGGTGTTTCGTGTTTGGTGTCCTGGGCATCTTGGCTCCTGTTCACCGGTGTGCCTGTGTTGTGTTGTGTGTGTGGTGTTCTGGGCCACTTGGCTCCCGTTCAGCGGTGTGCCCACGTGGCGTGTGTTGTGTTGCATGTGCAGTGTCCTGGGTCTCGTGACTCCTGTTCACCGGTGTGCTGTGTGCTTGTTCTGTGTGTTGTGTGTTGTGTGCGGTGTCCTGGCCCACGTGGCTCCTGTTCACCGGTGTGCATGCTTGGTGTGCTGTGTGCTGTGTGTGGTGTGGGTGTGGGTGTGTGCTCACGTGTGCCATACCGTCCTCGTTGCATTTTTCGTCGCCCCCAAGAGTAGGCGCTGTCGGTGTACTCCTCTTGGGTTCATGTGTGCATCCATGACTTTCGGTCCCTGCGTTGTGGACTCTTTGTATTTTGCGACGCCGATGAGTAGGCGTGTTTGCTTAATGTATTCATGACACATGCTACTTATTCTCTCTGTCATGGACTCTTTGGTTTTGGCGATGCCCAAGAGTAAGCGTGTCTTAATGCATGCATGGCGGCATATGCTATTTACTCGTTGGTTGGTGGACTCTTTGTATTTTGCGACGCCCAAGAGTAGGCGTGTTTGCTTAATGCATTCATGACATGCTACTTATTCGTTATGTCATGGACTCTTTGTTTTTAGCGACGTCCAAGATGAAGCGTGTCTTAATGCATGCATGGCGGCATATGCTATTTACTCGTTGGTTTGTCGACTCTTTGTCTTTTGCGACGCCCAAGTGTAGGCGTGTTTGCTTAATGCATTGGTGACACATGCTACTTATTTTTTCTGTCATGGACTCTTTGTTTTTGGCGACGCCCAAGAGTAAGCGTGTCTTAATGCATGCATGGTGGCATATGCTATTTACTCGTTGGTTTGTGGACTCTTTGTATTTTGCGACGCGCAAGAGTAGGCGTGTTTGCTTAATGCATTCATGACATGCTACTTATTCGTTATGTATTGGAATCTTTGTTTTTAGCGGCGCCTAAGAGGAAGCGTGTCTCAATGCATGCATGGCGGCATATGCTATTTACTCGTTGGTTTGTCGACTCTTTGTCTTTTGCGACGCCCAAGAGTAGGCGTGTTTGCTTAATGCATTCGTGACACATGCTACTTATTTTTTCTGTCATGGACTCGTTGTTTTTGGAGACGCCAAAGAGTAAGCGTGTCTTAATGCATGCATGGCGGCATATGCTATTTACTCGTTTGTTTGTGGACTCTTTGTGGTTTGCGACGCCCAAGAGTAAGCGTGTTTGCTTAATGCATTCATGACATGCTACTTATTCTTTATGTCACGGACTCTTTGTTTTTAGCAACGCCCAAGAGTAAGCGTGTCTTAATGCATTCATGACACATGCTATTCGTTATGTATTGGACTCTTTGTTTTTAGCGACGCCCAAGAGGAAGCGTGTCTCAATGCATGCATGGCGACATATGCTTTTTACTCGTTGGTTTGGCGACTCTTTGTATTTTGCGACGCCCAAGAGTAGGCGTGTTTGCTTAATGCATTCGTGACACATGCTACTTATTTTGTCTGTCATGGACTCGTTGGTTTTGGCGACGCCCAAGAGTAAGCGTGTCTTAACGCATGCATGGCGGCATATGCTATTTACTCGTTGGTTTGTGGACTCTTTGTATTTTGCGACGCCCAAGAGTAGGCGTGTTTGCTTAATGCATTCGTGACACATGCTACTTATTTTTTCTGTCATGGACTCGTTGTTTTTGGCGACGCCCAAGAGTAAGCGTGTCTTAATGCATGTATGGCGGCATATGCTTTTTACTCGTTTGTTTGTGGACTTCTTGTGGTTTGCGACGCCCAAGAGTATGCGTGTTTGCTTAATGCATTCATGACATGCTACTTATTCTTTATGTCACGGACTCTTTGTTTTTAGCAACGCCCAAGAGTAAGCGTGTCTTAATGCATTCATGACACATGCTACTCGTTATGTATTGGACTCTTTGTTTTTAGCGACGCCCAAGAGGAAGCGTGTCTCAATGCATGCATGGCGACATATGCTTTTTACTCGTTGGTTTGGCGACTCTTTGTATTTTGCGACGCCCAAGAGTAGGCGTGTTTGCTTAATGCATTCCTGACACATGCTACTTATTTTGTCTGTCATGGACTCGTTGCTTTTGGCGACGCCCAAGAGTAAGCGTGTCTTAACGCATGCATGGCGGCATATGCTATTTACTCGTTGGTTTGTGGACTCTTTGTATTTTGCGACGCGCAAGAGTAGGCGTGTTTGCTTAATGCATTCATGACATGCTACCTTCTCTTTATGTCACGGACTCTTTGCATTTAGCAACGCCCAAGAGTAAGCGTGTCTTAATGCATTCATGACACATGCCATTTATTCTTTGTGTCGTGGACTCGTAGTTTTTGGCGACACCCAAGAGGAAGCGTGTGGTGCCTTCCCTTCCCCTTGTGTGCACATTTCCTGTTGCTGGGGCGTGCACTCAAGCCCTAGTTCCCTACTTGCGGGCACCTTGCTATTGTGTTGGCGCGTGCGGACAAGCTGGCTCACTTCTTTTCTCCCTTTGTTCGTGTCGTGTTGCTGTGTGCGGTGGACTTTTCGCCGACCTCGCCAAACAGTGGCGCAAAAATCGTTGGGGGGGTTTCTGAGGTCGGAAAACCTGATTTTTCTATTCTTTTGGTTGTTTCCTGCGCCGTTTTCCCGTTTTTTCTTTTTATTTCGCTGGCAAACGCGCGTCATGTCCATTTGAAGCAATAGTGCGAGCCACACACCAAGAGAGAACGAGGAGAAAGTGCTTGTGCGTGCCCCAACACAAAGCGAAGTGCGTGCAAGGAAGGTGAAGGAAGGGCGAAAAAAAACAACAAAAAAAATTTGAACAAGCGCTTACTCTTCGGCACCAAAAAAAACAAAGAGTGAAGGGACACGAAGGAAGGAACCGCAAGGAAACGCATAAAAGCGCTTACTCTTTGGCGCCGAAAAGACCAAAGACTCATTGGGGACAAGGCAAGGTGCGTGCAAGAGAAGGGAAAGTACACGCGCTTCGTCTTGGGCGCCGAAAGAATCAAGCAGTAGGGGGGGAAAAGCAACATGACAAGGGGAATGTGCAAGGTAATAGGTGCTAGGAGCATGAGTGCCCAAAAACATAGCAAACTGCATACAAAGGGAGTAGGAGCTTGAGTGCATGGCCTAAAAGATAGCAAAGTGTCCTGAGTAATAGGAGCTTGAGTGCGTGGACCAACACAGACAACACAAAAGGCGAGCATAGGCACAGGGAGCGAAAGAAAGGGCGCCCAAGGAACACAAGCCGAAAGTAGGACAAAGCAAAGGCGAAAGACCACAACTGAGAGGTCGAATAAAGCCAGTACGAGGCAAACGTGGCTACAAAGCAGAGAGGGCAAGAAGGGACCGGGGAAGATAGAGGAGGAGTGGTAGAGGTGGCAGGGTGCATGCGTAAAAACGAGGACGTTGAGTGGGGGCCCCAAAACAAAACAAAGTGCGTGCGAAGGGGGAAGGAACAAGAGAACATGAGAACATGCAGCGAAGAACAAGGCATCAAACGCACAAAAGGAAAAACTTGTGTGCGTGCCCCAAGAAGCATACCATAGTGCGTGTGTAGGGAGTAGGAGCTTGGGTGCGTGCCCCAACAAACCCACCACAAAGAGAGTGCAGCAGCCAGAGGGGACCGAGGGAGCAAGGGACAAAGCGACGAGAGCGGGACAGGAGCAAGCGCGGGCTAGAGAAAAAGGGCGTAGAACAGAGGACCTAGAGTGCGTGCTCCGAAACACAGCAAAGTGCGTGTGAAGGAGGAAGGACCGAGAGAACACGAGAACATGCCACAAACAACAAGGAAACAAACACGTAAAAGGAGTAGCGTGCCTGGATGCCCCAGAGCATAGCAAAGTGCGTGCATAGGGACTAGGAGCTGGAGTGCGTGCCCCACCAAAGCCACCGCGAGGGGAGAGCAATGGCCGGAGGGGACGGAGCGAGCAAGGGACACAGCGAGGGGAGGGGAACAGGAGTAACAGCGGGTTAGAGGAAAGGGAGAGCGCGAGGAGGGAGGGGAGAGAAGGGACAGAGGAGAACGAAGAGCACAAGGAGGTGGGGGGGGGGAAGAAAAGCAAAGAAGGGGGCACAAAAAAAGAGGAGCAACCGTGCAGGCACCAGCCACCGGCCAAAGACAGGACAGACCGACAATGGCGCCCCGGACTGGAGCATCTGGGGCAGAGCGGCGCACAACCCCGGACTGGATCATCCGGGGGAGTGGGCCCTGTACCCAGGACTGGAACATCCGGGGCGGGGCCAAGGTACAAGAAGGCTGCCCGCTGGACTGGAACATCCGGAGGGCCACGGAGCCAAGAAGAGACACAAACCCGGACTGGATCATCCGGGAAAGACCAAGACGGCAGACAGGCGGGCTCCCTGAACTGGAGCAACCGGGGGGCTGCGAACAGAAGCCTTGGACTGGGATATCCGGGGATGAAGGCGAGCGGCCCCGGACTGAATCGTCCCGGTCTGAATAAGAAGGAGGACCGGAAAGCAGAGAACAACAGCGGATGCAAGAAGAAGACCCCAAGGAATGCAAGATAATCAGGGGAGAGCCAGCCAGCACGAGATCATCTTGGGCAAACACAGACAAGATCAAGGACCGAGGAAAAGCATCGGTGAAGAGGGGAATGAAGGCCAAGACACGAGAGGAGAGTATGTGGACGAAAGAGCAGCCTGGACAACGTCAGCCGGGCAGAGCAGAAAGGAGAAGACGCAACGAATGAAGGATCAGCCGGAAGAGAGAGCCAAACAGCCACCCCGGACTGGAGCATCCAGGGCAGAGCGGCGCACAGCCCCGGACTGGAGCATCCGGGGGAGTGGCCCCAGTGCCCTGGACGGGAACATCCGGGGCAGAGCCAAGAAACACGATGCGGCCCCCTTGACTGGAACATCCAGGGGGACGCGGGCCGCAGCACCGGACTGGAACATCCGGGAAAGAAGGCGAGCGGCTCCGGACTGCATCTTCCGGGGTAGAACAAGAACGAGAAGCGGAGAGCAGCAACGAACAACTAATCAGCAGCGAACGCAAGAACCTGACCTGAGGAATGGAGGATCATCAGGGGAGAGCCAGCCAACACAAGATCTTCCTGGGCAACCGGGGCAAACATCAAGGACCAAGCAACACCAACAGTGAGGACGGGGATGAGGACCCAGACACATGAGGAGAGTATGGGGACGAAAGAGCGAAAGAGCGTCCCTGACAAGGTAAGCCAGGCAGAGCAGGAAGGTGAAGACACAACGAAAGAAGGATCAGCCGGAGGATAGAGCCAAATGCGCAGCATCCAGGCCGGAGCGGCGGACAACCCCGGACTGGATCATCCGGGGAGCAGTGTGCCCAGGACTGGAACATCCGGGGCGGGGCCAAGAAACAAGATGGCGGCCCCCAGGACTGGATAATCCGGAGGCCCGTGGAGCCAAGAAGAGACACTAACCCCGGATCATCCGGGGAAGACCAAGACGGCCGGCAGGCGGGCCCCCTGGAATGGAGCATCCGGGGGACTGAGGACAGAAGCTCCAGACTGGAACATTTGCGGAAGAAGGCGCCGGGCCCCGCACTGGATCGTCTGGGGCTGAACAAGAAGGAGAAGCGGAAAGCGGCCATCTACAACTAATCAGCAGCGGACGCAAGAACAAAACCCCAAGGAAAGCAAGATAATCAAGGGAAAGCCAGCCAGCGCAAGATCATGCTGGGCAACCGGGGACAAGATCACGGACCGGGGAACACCGTCATTGAGGAGGGAAATGAAGACCAAGACAAGGGAGGAGAGAATTGGGATGAAAAAGCGGCCTGGACAAGTTCAGTGGAACAGAGCAGGAAGGAGAAGACACAACCAATGAGGGATCAGCTGGAGGAGAGAGCCAAACGCCCCGGACTTGGGCATCCAGGGCAGAACGGCGCACAAACCCGAACCGGATCACCCAGGAGAGGGGGCGCAGTGCCCCAGAAAGGAACGTCTGGGGCGGGGCCAAGAAACCAGAGGGGGGCCACATGGACCGGGACATCTGGAGCGCCGCGGAGCCAAGAAAAGACACTACCCTGGACCGAATCACCAGGGGAAGACCAAAACGGCAAGCAGGCAGGCCTTCCGGACTGCAGCATCCGGGGGGAAGCCGGCCGAAGCCCCGTACTGGAACGACGGGGAAGAAGGCGAACGGCCACGGACTGGATTGTCCGGCGCGGAACAAGAAGAAAAAGCGGAAAGAGGCGATCAACAACTAAACAGCTGCGGACTCAAGAACAAGACCCCAGGGAATGGAGGATCAGCAGTGGGGGCCAGCCAGCACCAGATCATCATGGGCAAATGGGGTCAAGATCAAGGACCGAGCTACACCATCGGTGAAGAGTGGGATGAAGCACAAGACAAGGGAGGAAGGTATGGGGACGAAGGAGTGGCCCGGATAAGGTCAGCCGGGCAGAGCAGGAAGGAGAAGATGCAACAAAGAAGGATCGGCCGAAAGAGAAAGCCACACGCCCCTGACCAGAAAATCCAGGGTGGAGCGGCGCACAACCCGGACTGGATCTTCCGGGCACATGGGCTCAGTGCCCCAGACTGGAACATCCGTGGGTCTGCGGAGCCAAGAAAAGTCACTCCCCCGGACTAGGTCATCCGGGGAAGACCAAGAAGGCAAGCGGGCAGGCCCACTGGAATGGAGCATCCGGGGGGCTGCGGACCGAAGCCCCGGACTGGTACATCCGGGGAAGAAGGCGAGCGGCCCCGAACTGGGTCGACCGGGGCTAAACAAGAAGGAGGAGTGGACAGCGGAAATCAATTACTTATCAGCAGCGGACGCCAGAACAAGATCCCGAGGAACTGAGGATCAACAGGGGAGAGCCAGCCAGCTCGAGATCATCTGGGCAACCGGGGACAAGGTCAAGGACCGAGCAACACCAACAGTGAGGAGGGGGATGAAGACCAAGACAAGGGAGGAGAGTATGGGGCCAAAGAGAGGCCAGGACAAGGTCAGTCAGGCAGAGCAGGAAGGGGAAGACTCACCGCATGAAGGGGCAGCCGGAGGAGAGAGCCAAACGCCCCGCACTGGCTGGAACATCAGGAGCGAGGCCAAGAAGCACGAGGGCGGCCCCCTGGGCTGGACCTTGCGGAGGGCCGCAGAGCCAAAACGAGCCAACAGCACGGGCTGCATCTTCCAGGAGAGATCAAGGCGGCAAGAAGGTGGGGCCCCTAGACGGGAGCATTCTGGGGGGCGGCGGAACGCAGCCCCGGATTGGATCATCCGGGGAGGAAGGCGAGCAGCCCCTGGCAGGGGTGTGTGGGTCAAGAGGGGGGAGACATCCAGCACAAGGTCAACATCCAGGGGCGACGGGGAACAAGAACAGGGACAAAGGCAGAAGGGCCAGAACAACAAAATAAAGTGAGGACATCGGGGACGGAAGGGCGGCCCTGACAAGAACAGCCGGGCAGGGTATGAAGGGGAAGCCGAGCCGAGAGAAGGATCAGCAGGGGGAGAGAGGACTGGCACCTCCGGGGAGGAAGGCGAGTAGCCCCGGACTGGATCGTCCGAGACAGAACTAGAAGCAGGAGTAGAAAGCGGAGTTCATCGGCAGTGGAAGCAAGAACAAGAGTGGGGCGGGGTCAGCAGTGATTTGTCACGAAGGAGGGGCCAGCCAACGCAAGATCATCCAGGGACGCCCGTTGACAAGTTCAAGGGCAGGAGCAGCAGGACCAGAACAACAACAACAAGTGAACAGGGGTATGATGGCCAAGGGAAGACAGTAAGGGGATGAAAGAGCGGCCCGGGCAAGGTCAGCGGGACAGGGAGCATAGGAGAAGACACAACGAGTGATGGACCCTCTGGGGCAGAGGGCCAGGCGCCCTGGACAGGAACATACGGAGCGGGGCCATGGGGCAGCAAGGCGCCCCCCGGTACTGAAAAATCGGGGCTGGCGCGAGGCCACGATCCCCGGACTTGTTCATCCGGGGCGGGGCTAAGAAGCAAGAAGGCGGACCATCCGGAGGGCCGCGGAAATTAGAAGAGCCCCAAGCCGGACTGCATCATCCGGGATGAACCAAGGTGGGTGTGGGCCGAAACCCCGGACTGGATCATCCCGGGAGGAAAGCGAACAAGACCGGATCCGATCATCAACAGCAAAAAACGAAGGAGAGGCCCGAAGCGGAGATCAGCAGCTCGACAGAGGACGCAAGAACAGGACGCCAAGGCATTGAGGGTCATCAGGGGAGAGACAGGTAGCACAGGATTGTCCTGGGCAACTGGAGACACGATCAAGAACCGAACAACAACATCAGTGAAGAGGGGGATAAAGATCAAGACAAGAGAGGAGGGTATGGGGACGAAAGAGCGGCCCAGTCAAGGTGAGTCGGACAGAGCACAAAGGAGAAGACGCACCAAATGAAAGGACAGACAGAGGAGAGAGCCAAACCCCAAGACTGGAGCATCGGGGGTGAAGCCAAGGACCACGATCGGGTCCCCTGGACCGGAAGATCCGGAGGGCCGCAGAGCCATGAAGGAGCCAACAGCTCAGGCGGCCGAAACAGGTACACTTTTGTACCGGGCTGTCTGCAAATTTTGACTAAGTAATTTTCCTCGTGTACCTACATTTTGCCGGACGAAACGTTAAGCAGTCAGCTCTCTGGTCCAATTACCCCCAAAAATACATGTTTTCGACCCAAAAAAGCATATGCTAGATTTGGCAAATTACCTATATTTTTCTGGTAGAGGCCCAAAATCTGCGGTATTCTGATACACATGCCCTACTTTTTTACTTTCGTACCTCACAACGTTTTGTCATGATTCTTTTTAGCCTTTTCATGGTCACTGACTGAGGAATGTAGTGAAATGATGCCATTTTCACTTTGTATTGCGAGGCCTCGCAATCCAAATTGAAAATGTTAGTATATATCATGAATTACCCTCATTCTGAATTGGAATGGGAGGCCTCGCATTCCAAACTGGGTAATTTGGCTATTTTACCCCCCATTTTCAGAATGCATATTTAGAAATACACCTATTTACATTGGTAGCTCCACTGTGTACACACCGACCAGCAACCATGTATTGTTGAAATGGGGTCCTTTTACACAGTCCAACTGAGTGTATTGCGAGGCCTCGCAATCCAAAATGTTGGTAAAAAGCTCCATTTTCCAACAAAAATGATTTTTGGATTGCGAGGCCTCCCCATCCCTGATGAGGATGTGTGAAAAAGCACCCCTTTTGTACAGCCTTGTTGAAAAACTGACTTTTTTGAGACCAGTTTCCGCTTTGGAAAATTGTTGACAAAAAAAGTGCGTATTTGGTAGGATTTAGCTACCGTATTTTTCTGTTCATTTTTCTAACGACCCTGGTACAAAAGTGTACCTGCTTCGGCCGCCTAAGAACAGCCCGGGTGGCGTCATTCTGGTGAGATCAACGACAAGAAGATGGGCCCCCTGGACTGGGGCATCCGGGGCAGAACAAGAAGGACATCAACTCATCACCGGCAGAGCCAAGAACAAGACCCCAAGAGATCGGGGGTCGTCAACGGGTGACAAGAAGGAGGAGTCAGCCAATACAAGGAGGTCCCAGGGAGCTCGGGGACCAGTTCAAGGGCAATAGCAGCAGGACAGTGGGGAGGGGGACGAGGGATGATTGCCAAGACGAGGACAAGGCGTAAGCTCTAGAGTGGAGCATCAAGGGAGGGAGGCGAGCAACATCGGGCTGGACGATACGGGGCTGAGCAGGAAGGAGGAGCCGACAGAGAAGATCATCGCCAGTGACAGCAAGAGCACCAGGGGAGGAGCAAGAAGGCGGAATTAGCCGGACGTCGCGGACAGCAAAGTCCAGGGCAACACACGGCAGACACAGGCCTGCGGCTAAAGAGGCAAGAAGGCGGACTGGAAAGTCCGGGGAAGAAGGCATGCGGGGCAGGGGAAAATGGGGAGGGCAAGGGACAAAGGGCAAGAGGCCCGAGGGGGACCAACAACGCGGAGAAAGAAAGGGGCACGGAGCAAAGGAGGAGAAGCAAGACGCGGCAGAGGGGACCCGCTGAGGAGTACCCCAGCGGCTGGATGCCGCGCTGAAGGAGCTGCAGTCGTTGGTCCGATTCCCACTAGCAGCACCAGCGGGGGATACTTGAGGACAAGCCTCGTTCCAGCGTCGAGGAGACAGTACACCTGCTACTGGTCCACGAGGGGCCGCCTAGGTACACAAGCACCCCCGGCCAGGGATTTTTTCATTCAGTTAGGGGGAGATGAAGCAACGCAGAGAAAAGGTGTGGAAAGCGGCTGGAGGCCTATGGGGAGTGGAGCCAGAAGTGGGGGGCAGTCGGGGCGGGACCCGCTCATGTGTACACAGGAGAAATACAATGAGCACAAAAGAAGATGAAGGGAGCGTACGGAGCAGGGAATCTGTCTGCAGCTAGCTGACGAGGAGTGACACAATGAGTGCCGACGGCGAGGAAGGTGGTCAGGTACAGCGGAGAAAAACAGCGTGCGCATGCGCGCAGAGGGAGCAGGCATTGGAAGCAGCGCGGGAAAGTATCAGTGCAGGTGTCGTGGCACAGAGTATGGGGGGCGACGGAATGGACGTCCTCTGGAGGGTGCTGAGTGTGATCGAAGGAGGCCAAGGTAGCCAGGAGGAGGTGAAGAAAGTAAGGGATAGGGTGGTCGCCACTGTTGAAGAGAGGTGGAAAGCTGGGTAGCTGAAGGAGCAGCTGCTGCCAGGACAAACCCAGTGGCAGGGGTACATACAGAAAATGGTACAAGGAAGACGGATGGGGGGGCCGCCGGTGGTGGAGGGGTGGGCAGCGGGAGGAGGATACAGGGTGACTGTGTACAGGGAGGCGAAAGGCCGAGCAGGCTACAGGAAGATAAAGGAGTATGGAGAGGAGAGCGGAAAAAGGGCAGGAATCCTGTGGAAGAAAAAGTGGGTGTGCGCGGTGATGTGGGAGAAAGAAGGAGAACTGGGAGGGAATGAAGCCAGGGAAGAAGGTGACAAAGAATACGGAAGGGGAGCCCCAGCTCGGGCAATCGTGGTGGGGGGGCGGCAGGGAACAAAGTGCGACGTCCAACGAAAGTAGGCCATTTAACGTGTGGCGCGGGGAGTGTGGGGAGCGCGGAGGGGAACAACGCGGAACAGCAGCGCAAGGCGGCGTGGGCATGGAAGAGGCGAGAAGATGCCATGGTAGGTGCATGAGAACGGATGGGGGATGGGGTGGTTGTGGAGCACATGGACAGGAAGGATGTCGACTACCTATGGGCAGTATTGTGTGCGCTGGAGGGCAGGCCTAATAGTGAAGAAGAGTTGGTAATGATACGGCGAGGGGTGGTGACCAGACTGGAGAGTAGACACAGGGCTGGTACGCTGGAGGAATGCCTGCCACCGTAGGAAATATCATGGCAGAAGTAAGTCCAGAGAACAACACAAGGGAGATGGATGGGAGGACCACCGGAGTTGGAAGCATCGGCGGCCGAGGGGGGATACAAAGTAGTGGTGTACGGGGAAACCAAGCGTGGAGAGGGGTACAGGAAGCTGGTGTAATATGGGGAAGGATGCCCACTGCACGCGGACCAAACAGACGGTCAAGCGGTTCCGTGGGGGGTCAGGGGTCCAAGGAATGACGCAGATGAAGTGGCGGCCGCGGTGCAACGGGTGACGGCGAGTGCGCAAGAGGGGTACACTGTAATGAAAATGGGCATCAGGGCATCAAACGGCCATTATTGGACCAGAAATGTCATTAAAAAGCATCACAAATCCTCAAATCCCCTTTGACAATTGAGGATCGGCATACCGCCCCCCACAGTAGGAGCGGCCCCATGACGAATGCCGAGACGTGGACAGAAATTTCCAAAGACGGAATTCAATTTTTTTTTTGCATTGAAATGTCGACAATTCCGTCCTTGATCGCATCGGTCCCAGCCGGTTTCGTCGACACCGCCTTGGACCACCATGATGATTCTCAAGTCGGTTTAAAGAAGCCGCCTTGAGTCCAACATCCATGGCATGCATGCAAGGCTCTTTGGGAGTCGTCGCCGATGAAACACCACTTGGTTCTCACAACCACGTCTTGTTTATCACAAATTTATTTGAATTTTTGCCAATCAAATTCGATTCTCCAGCTCGATCAAATCCCATTCTCGCAATATACCTAAGGTCAAGGGTGCAACAAGGCTGGAACAACATATTGATTGAACTATGATCACATGGGAGTTCCCATTCCTCAATTCTCCAACATGCATGACCTCACATGTATGCATTTCTATGCACATGCATAATTCATGTATCATAACTTCATGCATGATCATTCTCATTCACTACACATGTGTCAAAGCACATACATGGCATGTGTTCCCCACTCCCCTCAATTTTGGGTCACACCTCGTCATGGGTTTGGAGATCAATTCAAGCTGAAATTCACATTTTTGCATGAACATGCAATATTTTGCTTTCATGACCCATGGTGAACATTTTTGCTTATGTGTCCATCTTTGGAGTTGTTGCATGACCTGTGTTCAATCACCTTACCCATGCTTTCTTCTCTTACTTTCTCCTTCTCTCTCCCATGATGTGTTGTCTCTTTTGTTCCAAAGCAATTGCTCCATATCTCAGGACCTCCTTCACCTTGCCGGAATTATGTTTCAATCTCAATTCGTCGCAATGCCGTGAATTCATTGATCCACCGAATCAATTCATTCGAATCAAGGAATCAGAATTTGGAGAACTCGTATTCCTGACGTACCGAGGTTTTGAACCACACATCTTCATTTGTTTGGGTTTTGTCTAGTGTCCGTTTGTGCTTCAAGGAATTGCTGAATTTTGCATAACTAGGGTGAGCCCCATGAGAACAAACACCAAGGCATCTCAATCATCACCTTCAACTTCCCAAGGTGCTTCCTTTAGGTTTTACATTATCTTAAGCTTTTTGGATTGCTTTTTTCGAAGCATTTTCCTTTTTCAGATTTTTTTACTCTACTTGGAGAATAAAGTTTGAACCTGCGCTCCATGGCTCAAACTGCACCACCCGCTATGGATAAGATAATAAGCTCCTCTCCGAGCTCATTACATGGTAGCAGTTCGGGTTCCCCAATCTGGGCCACATTAAACACCCCAACCTCTTCCCTGAAGCAATCGAAATCGTTGGGAAGCACGCTCCCTGATCATCTGCGAAGCACAAACTTAAGGTCCTGTCGTCGTCCTCCCCTCCTACCTCGAGATGAGTGAGTTATGACCAAGGTCAGGGTAGTGAGTTAGCTAGGCACACGGTGCATCATGAGTTGTACGATGTAGCAAGTGCTATAGGAGGTATTAGTGTTAAGCGTAGGCAACTGGATGATTGGACCGCCAAGACGGACATAGCTATGCCGTCTTGGGTGATCAATACCCTTGTGAAAAAGGTGGTTCGGGCCATGCGAGGAAAGCCCAAAAGTGGGGCTTCACAGGGGTCCGATAAGGATGTACAAAATGTACCAATGGACTCCCGACCCGAACCCCAATCGGAGGATGCCTGTAGTGAGGCAGCGACCGGTGTAGTAGGTGCGGTCCTTAGTCAGCTTTGTAGGCAATCAGCGGCACACGGCGAAGAACTCCTCCTCTTAAAGGGTGCACATCATGAAGCGGTACCCAGAACCCCATGGCTAGGTTACGGCATACAACCGGTCTCCGGTCCACTAACCCCATGTACGGAAGGGAAGACGCCCGTTGACGCTCCGTTCCGTGCCGTAAAGCCCCGCATCGGCAACCGATGCACCGCCAGCGGAGATTTGTATATCAGAATATCAGGAATCAACAGGGCTTTATTGTCATATTGTTTCCGTCAATTTTTATGCTTCCGTTCTGATATTCACTGTTTTGACTGCTGGCGGTTGGATCGCGACTTTACCGTAACCGCCAGTTTAACTGTTTATAATGGAAATTTTAACGCAATCCGTCACGAAGGCTCCAAAGCCTTCAGGAACTGCATGGACGCTTCCGCAATTCTCACATCTTACACTCGCAACCTTAATCCGAATTTTTCAGGATGTCGAAATCGGATTTTCGACTTCGACATCCCCGCACTTGAATTGACCTCTTTCGAGTGGACCTAACTGCTTCCCTATGCACGAATCAACTTCCCTTTCATCTTGCCCTCCATTTGACTCAGAGATATGCGCAAAACTAAGTTGATTCGTGAGGCCACTTGTGAGGGTCATATCTCGTGCCGCTTGCGAGTATTGACGATAAGGAAACGTGGGATGTATTCACAATACTCCCGACGTAATTTAGGAAGCATTATATGCCTTGCGTTTCCACACGTGCGCGCTAGTGTAATGGATCATGGTCAATAGGGTAGAGTTTGCGTTCTAACTCTTTGGCCATGACATTGCGTGCGTTAGGATAACTTTCGAGTGTAGCGCGCAAGTGTTGGTGTTACATAGGAACTCTCCTTGAGTTCCTATGAGCGATTGACACAAAGTTATGCCCTTGGAGGGGCATGACATATCGTGGGGGGAGCTACCTTTATGGGCAATATGGAGTATGTGCCATGTGTTGTGTTGCGTGCCCATTTGGCGGGTCTACCGCTCCAAGCCGAACCCGCCAATGGAATTCATATTGTGCAAGCCCCTTCTCCATAATCCCCACGATCAATTGCAAGCCTAACCTTCGTGAAGGGAAGCTTGTGTGGCGATCCCAAAGCGATGCGTTGGGAGCAAGGTGTGTATTTTGCAATTTTCCATATTTTCATGTGCCCACTTAGGAAGTAGCGCTCGTAACCCTACAAAGCGCCCCAAGTGGAGCACATATGTGGAATCGAAGTCATTGGTGTCAAGTCATTGTGTTTAGAAGGATTAGTTGATTGCACGATCCAAGCCGAAGATATTATAATATAATTGTGTGCCTTTCAAGGCACCTTTGTGTATCTTTGTGCCAATTTTGCCGTTTTTTGCCCGTCATGATGTCAAGTGGGGACCTTGTATCTCAACGTTGCGCTCAATTGACATCATGACGCAAGTATGTTATGGGGGTACATACTTCGGTGCCCAACATATCTTGGACCCGGCGATTAACTCCTCTTAGGCTTGGCATATCGTGGCCGCCATGTTGGCGATTTGGGACTATCCCAAATCATGAGCTCACTTGGCGACCCTGCCATTCCCAATACCGGAGGAGTTGGGCGACGCCCAAAAGATATGTTGGACACATATGACTTGATACCAATCCTATGGCACACTCCGGTCCGAGTCAGGCATGTGCCTCATTTGCCCGAGCCATGAGTGTGTGCATTTTTGGCGATTTTGAGCAATTTTCCACTTTTGCTGCCCGCCGTGCACCATGTTCTCACCTTCGTGCACGCCGGACGCTTGGACCAATGGACCATATATGACATGGGTGATATGGACATTGGTCCCCATGATTCACACACCACGTGGGCGAAGCGGAGCAACCTTCGTTAAGGCGCTAGCCCAAAGTGAGTGTGGGCAATTTTGCCATTTTGGCATTTGTGGACCCAATTGGGATCGTCACCACGCCAAGTGGCATTGAGATCTTTGGGGGCCAAGTGCATGGCAGCCTCTGTTGGACTCCCGGTGGGTCGCCTATTGAATGGCGGATCTGATCTCCAAGCCGGCGTGGAGATATACTATTGGGAGCACACCGAATTTTGGCTCATTTCAAGCAGCCAAAATGACCCAATTTTGGGACCCCAATTTCCCCCTTCCGTGTGGTCAATTGGCGGCCCCATTTCTCTCAGCCCATAGGGAGCCCGGACCCAAATTCAGGTTGTCCACTCAGATATGAGTCCTAGGTCCTGCCTCCTACCCTGTGGGCCATTGGCCTTACCTTGGCCGGGCGAGCCACGCGTGGGAATGACGCCAATTTTGGTGATTTTGGCATCATGACCCCACTTGACTCATCCGTGTTGCCCTGATGCCGCGACCTCAGAGGGAACCAGGTTGGGTGAGGGCTTCAGGGAGTTCGTACTCGAAGGGCATAGGGTCAGTTGCCTCGTCCCTACCTCTGGCGGGTCCAGACAAGGGGTCAATTTTGGGAATTTTGGAGCTAATATCAGTTTGCGCTGAAACAGCCCATTTTCTGCTACCAACTCCTGAGGGATTATGGCGGGGCCATATCTCTGGCTCAGAGAGGAGTTGGGACCTGCCGTTAGGGGAGCATAGGGAGCCACCGTCGGTTCCCAGGAACTCGCCTGTGGCTGGGCAGGACACCTCTCCCATTGGCAGGGTTTCAGGGTCCGGACTGAGCAGGGCATGGGTTGTGTTTGAGCCCCCGCCCCCACCAGCCACTGTGAGGGTCGGACCTGGGATTGGGATACAAGTTAGGATAGAGTGTCTATTGTCCTGTGATGCCCTTACCCCAGTCCAGTCTTAACCCCATGTGTACATATCCTGATGTGTTGCTGTACATACTTTCGTTCCCTCATTTCAGAGTGGCAAGGATTCTGAAACGCTTTGTCACATGACATGAGCGCATTGATGCCCCTGTGAGCGTAGTGCTTTGCCTGCCTGCTCACTTGCGCGTGTCCCGCAGCGTCCCGTGGCCGGCCCCCCACGGGAACGCGTCAAAAGCGTTTCACCGCCGCGGGGTTACCCAACCCTCGCGTGCCACTCGGGGCCACCAACCCCGAGCAGCGCGACGCAGCTCGCAGCTCGCAGCGCAGCGCAGCGGCTCGCAGCGCAGCGCAGCGGCTCGCAGCGCCACTCAGCGACAGCGCCGAGTTCGTCACAGAGCCAGCAGCGCCGTCCAGAGCATCGCCCTGACCGCGCAGCGACTGTGGAAGAGGTGCACAGACCAGGACTCGTGCATCAGCCCCATCGGCCGACCCGGAGTCCCATCGGCCGACCAGCAAGGCCGCGTCAACCACCTCCACAACCACCGGCTGACCAGCACCAGCCGCACTTCCAATCCAGTGCTGCAGCACCCTCCTCAACAACCACCACCAGTTCGTTGAGTAGAACGAGTTCACACCAAGGACCTCAAGACCAAGTACGCCCCCCGCTGCCATGGTAAACTGGCAAGAAGCGGGCAGGACGTGGCCGCGGCCCCACCCCCATGCGGCACGCCTGCTGCGTGGGTTGGTCTGGGACCAGCACTACCGCCACAGCCACCCCGAGTGTGAAGGCGGCATGCCCGGGAGCTTCGAGCTCCGCGAGGACATGGGGGAGGACCGCCTGCGGGCAGTGGAGGAGTGGCTGCGGGCGGAAGGCTACGAGTGGCGCTTCCGCCGCAAGCGCTGGCGGGCCTGGATCCGGCCGGACAGGCCCGGCAAAGGGCTGCGCCCCGACGGGATCGAGGAGGACGAGGACCCCAACGCCTACCCGTCGGGCGCCTCGATCAATGTCCCCCTGTGGGACATGATTGAGAGGAAGTTCCCGGAGCCGGGGAGCGAGCGCAGGCTGCAGGGCAGCAGCAGCGCGTCTCCGGCGAAGGAGAAGCGGTCCGCCGGGGACAAGAAGCGGGACCGGAAGTGGCGGGAGTACCAGGAGTCCCTGGCCGCCGAAGCCGCCCAAGGCGCCAAGGGCGGAACCCCAGCCCCCAGTCCCCAACGGGCCAATGGTGGTCATCACCCCGGCCACGCCACCCTTGGTGACTTCATGGAAGTCGCCAAGCGGACCCAGGCCAAGCCCCGTTGGCTGCTCCTGAGGCCCCAACAGGCCCGAGCAGGCCCCAGCAGCGACATTGAGTCGGCCCACCGCGGGAGGATGCCGACCGACCAGGCCAGCTCCAGCAGCAGTGCCGCTCCCGCCCAAAGGGACGTGGCGCGCGCCTGTGAGCGCGTCTGTGGGGCGCCCTGCAACCTTCGGGTTGCCCGGCAATCGGCCACGCAGCAGAACGCTGCCGTGGAGGGCGCCGTCGGCATCGCCCATGAGGAGGCCACCGAGTGGGGCAGAGGCATGGACTACCACGCCTCGAAGGTGGCACCCATCGCGGCCGGTCTCACGGCTGCGGCCGCCCATGAGGCAGTGGCTGCCCGGATCAGGGCAACCGACGAGGAAGCCCGCGGGACGCAGGAGGCCATTGCCTGCAAGGAGGCCGAGGTGAAGGCGCTGGAAGAGGCGCTTGCCCAAGGGAGGGCAAAGAAGGAGGCGGAGGAAAGGGCCCACGCCGAAGCAACGGCTAAGGCCCAGGAGGACGCCGCCAAGAAGGAAGCCATCGAGGCCGCGCGACGGAAGGTCGCTGAGTAGAAGGCCAAGACGGAGGCGGAGCTGGCAGCGTTGGAGGCGCAGAAGGCGCGGCTGCAGCAGGCCCGGGAAGCCGAGGCGGCTCGTGCTCGGGAGGAAGCCGAAGCGCGAGCTGCCGCAACCACCGCCGCCGCAATGGAGGAGGCAGAGGCCAAACTCCGCCGCGAGACTCCCCCGGGAGGATCACGGGTGGAGACCCTTCGAAAACTTTTCGAAGGGGACGCCTCCTCCAGGAAGGCGCTGGACGAGGCCGACACGGGCAGCAGTGGGAGCAGTGGCCCCACCGCCCGTCGACGGAGGAAGGGCAAAGGGAAGACCCCCGAGAGGCCGCGGAGGCCAGCGGGTGGACACCCCCACGAGAGTGACCCCTTCTTCACCGCCAGTGACGGGGATGAACGAGGCCGCCGACATCGCCAAGTGGTGGCTTGGACGGGCGGAGGAGGCGGAGACGTCCCCATGGAACCAGAAGGTGAGGATGAGGATCTCCCTCCCCCCTACCGGAGCTCGGAGCCTTCCGAGACCGAGACGCCCAGGGGGGCGACATGGGCGAGGATGACGACATGGACTTCGGCATCACGAAGAGACGCCCATCCTCGGACCCACCGAGGCGACCCGGCGGAGACCCACCGGGACCCCCTGGCGGAGGACCATCAGGACCCCCTGGAGGACGCCCACCAAGTGGACCCCCTGGAGGCGGACCACCGGGCGGGGGAGGACCCCCTGGACCAAGCGGACCCGGCAGAGGCCCTCCTGGAGGACCCCCTGGGGACCCCGACGACCCACCAGGGAACGGCGACCCGGATACCACCTGGCGGTGGATTGTCTACCTCCGCAGGAGAGTCCAGTTGATCGAGCTGGAGGTCGACACGGGCAAGGGCGAGATGGCTCGCATCTCCAGGGTCGCCGCGCGCGCGCAGAAGGAGCTGGACATCGCCAGGGCCGAGACCAAGTCGCTGACCAACGTCGTCAGCGGCCTGCAGGAGAGGCTGGACGCGCTGGAAGCCCGTGGGAGCGTCAGCAGCGACCACCAACCCCTGGAGTCTGGCTCGTCGGACGACGGCTGGGGACCCGGACCAGGTCCAGGCAGACCCCACGCCCCCGGCGGAGCCCCCAGGAGTCGCCCCAGCGCCAGTGCCCCCTCTCTCACCGCCCCCTCTCACCACAGCGCGGGCCGCCGCAACGAGCGCGTGCCGCCCGGCAGTGGCAGTGAGGAATGGCGCGATGAGTGGCTCAGCGCGGACTACCACAACCGCCGTGCTCCACCGCGGACGCCTGTACGCCCCCGACGCCCGGCACCAGCCCCAGTGCCAATCCCCAGGGCTGGAGGGCGTTATGGTGGACTCAGGGATGAGGTCCCCAGAGGAGACGTGGAGTGGGATGTCGGCGAAGGTGAGGACCTGGACCTGGACCTGGAGGAGTTCGACATCAGCCCGCCGCGTGGTGTACGACGGGAGGCCGCTGAACTCAGCCGCCGGCGCCGTGATGAGGATGCGTACATGGAAGCAGTACGGGGTGAACATTTTGGTTCAGCGTACGTGGAGGAACCGCGGCGTAGCCACAGGGGTTCCATGGAGGAGATGGAATTGGCGGCCGTGGGAGTCCGTGGGCGAGGCCGATGGGAACCTCGGTCGACCTCGCGGCCGGCGTTCATGGTCTCTAAGGCCGCGGACGCCGCCGTGTGGGAAGACTTGAAGGACATCAAGCCCCCCATGTACGATGGCAACCCCCTCAACCTCGACCGCTTCTTGGAGAAGCTGGACGACTGGGGGCTGACCGTCACTGAAGACCTGCCTCCCGCGGATGCGGAGAGATATGTCTTCAAACGGTTCAGGTACCGCCTGCCGGCAGTGCTCGGCGAGCTATACTTCGTGGCGACCAAGGAGGGGAGAATCAAGACCCTCAAAGAAGCCAAGAAGTGGCTCAACGAGCAGGAGCGGGTGGACGCTCCGCAGGTGGCTGCCAAGCGCTGGAAGTCCATCAAGCTTGAGCATGATGGACGGGAGATCCGCCTACGAGATTGGCGAGACTTCCGAGGGAAATACACCCTCTTCCGCCGCAATGTGGAGGATTGGAACGAGGGTGACGAGCAGGCTCGCCTGCTCTCCATGCTGCCGGAAGCATGGATCAAGAGGGTCACCAAGGAGGAATCCAAGCGGGCCAAGTCCAACCACACGGTCAAGATGATGCTCCCCAGAGAGTATCATACGAACGTGGTGGCTTGGGCGAAGAAGCACGTGGCCCGGGATGTCAAACGGCACTCCCTGCGGAACGCACTCCTCATCACCGTCTCGGGTGATCGCGAGAAGACTGCGATGTGGCGCCTTGACGAGTGTGAGTTGAGCGGCCACACCATCTGTCTGCAGCCCATCCCGGCGCGGAGGAGCCGCGACGAGATCCTGGAGTGGGTTGGCGAGGAAGTACTCAAGGAGTACCGAAACCTCCACCACACCCGCGGGTTGAAGCCCGGCGACCGCGACGTCAACTACGTTGGCGAGGGACCTGGCGGGGAAGCTGCCATGGACCCAGCGGGAGCCGGCAGCGAAGAGACTCTCGTCGACGATGACGACGACGATGAGCCCGCCGAAGTGGCCGTGTGTGCCTTCGTGGCCAAGAACCTGAGCGCGGGGAGCAAGCCAGGAAACTGGAAGCCCCTGCAGCAGGGTTGGAGGAAGCAGGAGAAGAGGGACCCTCGCCGCATTGGCGACCCTCCGCTGTCCTTTGGGGAGTTCATACGAGCTCACCCTCAGGGCTGTTTCGTGTGTTATGGGAGGAAGCGAGGCTTCAACCATGACCACCGAACATGCCCCATCCACAAGGCCGACACGGAGGCTTACAAGAAGGCGCACGGGTCGAAGAAGCGTGCGCCCGCGGGTATCTGGGAAGCCAAGGTGGAGGTGGACAGGGACGAGCTCTCCAAGCTGGTGTCGCAGGGGACCGAGTTGGCCAAGGAGATCCAGGAGATCAAGAGGAACTGGGTCCCCAGGTCGGACAACAAGAACAAGGAGAACAACCAGAACAACCAGAACAAGGACAAGGACAAGAAGCCTACTCGTAGTGAGAGGAGGAAGAAGGGCGTCCACGACGTTGAGGCCGAGGAGAACACCCCCTCTTCCACAACCGACGCCCCCTAGCGGAGCCCCTGCAGCCAAGGGCCCCAGCTAGGGCGGTCGCAGGATGGTGACGTGGGAAGCGCCGAACCATCCCAGTCGGGAGTCGATAAACACAAGGGGACTGCCGCGGGCAGAAGGCCCGGTCCGGCGCCCGGTCGCGGAGGCGGGGTGAGGGCAAGTGAAGGCACGAACCCTTGCAGCCGTCCGTCCTTCGCGACCAAGAATGTGTTTGATGTACTACAGGATCTTTCCGAGAGTATCGGAGGATCACCCGGACCGCAGCTGGATGCTGCAGATGGGCAGCCTGAGCCCATTGTCCACGACCCGCACCAGTCGCTTGTTGAGCTTCTGGAACGGCCGGAGATCCTGAGTTTGCACGCCGTGCGCCGTGTCGGTCGCGAGCGGCAGTTGCATCTTAAGGTCCGTGCCTTATGTGGGGAAGTGGAAAAGGTTTTCGACGTGTGGGTCGACACGGCAGCTCAGGTCAGCTTGGTCAAGGCTGGCCTACTTCCACCAGAGTGTCTGACCGACAGTCGGAAACCTGTCAGGCTGAAGGTGGCGAACGGCCAGTACATGGTGGGAGGCACGACCGAAGCGGCCATTGGGCTGCAGTTCGTGAACCATCGTGAGCTGAGCCGCCCAGACCTCGGCAAGGAAATCCTCCTGCACGGTCGCTTCTACGAGGCCGAGATGGACTGGGACATGATCGTCGGGTACGACTTCATGATGGAGACGGACTCCGGCGTCCTCCCGGCCCAGGCCTCCATGACCCTGTACCAGGACGACCAGCTCTCGTGGCTTTCGTCACCTGAGCACCATGTGGAATGTCAATGGATCCACCCCGAACGCAATCAGCTCGAAGTGGCCGCGCTGGACACTGAACCCACTGGGCCAGCAAACCAGGAGTACGGCGTAAGGCCGGAAGTGGCGAACCGAGTGGTCGCGGACCTGGGAGCGTCGGATCTGGCCCTGGATGCGTTCTTTTCAGGAACCTCCGCCCATCTTCAGGTATGTGAGAAGTACTGGAGCGCCCAGGACTCCGCCTGGAAGAAGCACTGGGGTCCGCATCAGGGATTGATGTGGATCCATTGCCCCCGCTGGGACATTCCAAGAGCGATAGCGAAGATTCGCAAGGACCGCTCCAAGGCAGTGCTGGTTGTTCCTATGGGATGTACCGAGGAGGAAAGTACCCGACATTGGGTAGCCTCATTGACCAACATGACCTTAAACAAGGTCGTCCTGCCGGCTGGAGAGAGTGTCTATCAGGACGCTAAGGGACAGCCCATGCCACCCCAGAGATGGCCAACGGAATTCCACTATGTGGATGGGGGCCTTGATCAGGCCGACACCATGGACTTCGTGTGTGTCAACCGCATCATAGCGGAGCCTTGGAGGCAATGCTTTGCGGTTCCCCCTGTTGACATCGAAGAATCGGAATCGGAGGAGCCCCTCACTGAAGAGGAGTGGGATCTGGTTCAGGGGTATATGGATCAGCCCTTTCACGACTGGGGAAACCAGCGTGAGGGCAAGGGCCAGGACAAAGCCTGGTGGGAAGTGGACTCGATCGTCTCTGGTTCCTATGATGGAGATACCTTCGTAAGGAGAGTACTGGACCACCTGTCCAGCCAGGACGAGCCAATCGGGGGTAACCCACCCACCTACGGCGATCTGTTCCGAGGCAAGACCAGAGATGGCCCTTTGGGCCACCTGGGAAGACCACCTGAGCCGAAAGCGAGCGGAGTAGCTACCCCTCAAGTAAGCTCCGTGGTTCAAGTGCCCGGAAAAGCCAAGGCGGAGTCCGACGATTGCCCCAAGATTCAGGCATTGAGGGCCAGGCTGAAGCAGAAGTATGGTGATACCTTCTTCAGCGGTAAGCCTGTGTTTCCCCCACCGGTGCGTGGACCGTATGGCGAGGCCAAGATACGACTGAAGCAGGACCCCCGTGTGTATCGGCACCGGGAGTTTGCCCTGAGGGGCGAGAGGAAAGAGGCCATGGAGAAGATCCTCCGTGACTTCATCCAGAGAGGCTGGCTCGAGCCGTGCCACTCCGAATGGGCCTCTCCGTGCTTCGTCGTCCCCAAGAAGGTTGCCGGTGAGTGGCGGCTCGTGGTCGACTACCGCGGCCTGAACGCCCAAACGCAGCACGACAGCTATACGCTGCCCCTCATTGAGGACATGCTGCAAAAGCAACACCGGCGGAGGATCTTCACGGTGATTGACCTGAAACATGGTTATCATCAGATGCCTCTCGCCGAGGAGTCCGGTGCCTGCACAGCCATGAGCACCCCACTTGGACCTCTCCAGTGGAAGGTGATGCCCATGGGCGTTAGCAACGGCAATGCGGCTTTTCAGCGGATGCTGGAGAACCTGCTTGAGCCGGTGCGTGACTGTGCGGACCCCTTTGTGGACGACGTGATCATCGCGTCCGGGGACCCCAGTATGAGCTACGAGGAGCTCCTGGAGGCACACGAGAGGGACGTCACTCGAGTGCTGGACCTTCTGGTTCGGCACAAACTCACGGGCAGCAGTGACAAGGCCACCATTGCGGTAAGCGAGGTGGTCTTCGCTGGCCATGTAGTCGGGAACGGGCAGCGAAAGCCCATACCTGGCAAGGTGGCTGCGATTGAGCACTGGGAAAAGCCCAAAATGGTCTCTGAGCTACGGGCGTATCTGGGGTTCTGCAATTACTACTCGGGGTATATCAAAATGTATGCCGAGTATGCAGCCCCCATGACGACCATGCTCAAGGGCAACCGAGAGGAGACCAAGAAGGGCTCCAAGAAGGCTCTGTTCTGGACCGAAGAGTCTGACCGTGCCTTTGAGGGGATGAAGCAGGCGCTGCTATCCGCAGTGGGTCTGCACCTCGTGGATCCCGACGGAGGGTTCGTCCTGCGCACCGACGCTTCCGACTACGCCATTGGCGCTGTGTTGGAGCAAGTGCTTGACGACGGGAGGCACGTGCCCGTGGCCTTCTGGAGCCGAGTCCTGACGGAAGGCCAGAGACGGACGTGGACGCCCCGTGAAAAGGAGGCGTATGCCATCGTCATGGCTCTCAGGAAATGGGCTGGGTACATAGCCCTCCATCCCGTCACCGTCTGCACCGACCATCAGAGTCTGCAGTCGTGGCACAAGGAGCACGTGGACACCCCCTCAGGTCCTGCCTCCCGACGGGCAAGATGGCATGAGACCTTGGCCAAGTTCGACCTCACGGTTGTGTATATTCCTGGAAAGGATAACACCGTGGCGGACTGTCTCAGTAGGTGGGCCTATCCCGCCAGCAAGGGCATGCAGGATATATCTGCCCATGGCGATGAGGCTGAGACCGCTGAAGCCAAGAGGATCATCGAAATGGAGCGCCTGATTGAGGAGGAGGGTGCAAAATGCTTCGTCGTTATGGCTGCGGATGCCCCCCTCGCGTCGAGGGTGAGGAGAGCGGTCAGTGTACTTGCCCCTGAGGGAGCCGAGTCCGACAAGCACCTCTTCCCGGAGTCTTGCCTCCAGGACGACTGGACCGACGATTACGCCAAGTCTGAGGCCTTTGCGGCCGAGTATAGGGCTGTGACCGACCCTGACGACGGGCAGAAGTGGCCAAAGGGGCTGACCGAGGAAGATGGCAAGCTCTACCGGAATGGTAAGCTGCTAGTACCGGAGTCCCGGGTGCTCGAGCTTTGTGAAGCTTGGCACCACCACATGCTGCACCCAGGGGTCAAGAAGCAAGCTCTCGACATGCAGCGCCGGTTCGAGATCGACCACATCGTTCTCTACACCGCCATCAAGAAGGTCAGGAAGGGTTGTTCGGTCTGTCAGGCCTGCAATCGCGACAACCGGAACGTCAAGGGGGAACCCCAATGGACCCCGGTTCCTGACCAGCCCATGGAGAGCGTGACCATGGACGTCTTCTCCATGCCCGAAGTGCAAATTGGCAAGGAGACCTTTGACTGTGTGGTTCTCTGTGTGGACCGCCACAGCAGCTACGTTGTAGCTGTTCCGGCACGCAAAAAGGGGTTGCTTGCCAGAGAAGTGGCAGTCATGATGATTCGTCATTGGCTGACCGTCTTTGACATCCCCCGCACCATTTGCAGTGACCGAGGGCCCCAGTTTACTGGTGGCTGGTTCAAGGCTATGTGTTCCCTCATGGGAATACGTCATGCCAAGAGCGTCGCCTATCTCAGCCGGTCTAACGGCCGTGCTGAAGTGGCTGGACGGCAGCTGTTCGAGAAGCTGCGCAAGATCCACATCACCAATCCACGTCGGAACTGGTTTGAGGAGATGTGGCCTGCTCTGAAGGCCCATCATGACACCCCCACTCCGGGCGGTTTGTCCCCTCACCAGATTCTCTTCGGCAGGGACCCCCTGGGTAGGGGACTTCCCTTGTCTGGTGATGGCATGGCTATGGATGCCAAGGAATTCTTCGCGCGGCAAGAGCAAACGGCGCGGGACATCCGCCAGCAGCTCGAGAAGGAGCATGCTGAGCGTCAGAAGTCCGCACCAAGCTCGACAGCGCAGAAAGTCAGGGTGGGAGACCCGGTGTGGGTGATCAGACCCCGCCCCATGGGCACCCACCGCACCAAGACCTGGTTCACACCCGGCGAGGTGGTACGCAGGATTGGTGAGGACACTTACCGCATCAAGGTGGGTCACGGACAGTTCCGGGAGCGCCACGAGAGTCAGCTCCGTGTGCGGGAACCCGACCTCCGTGGCCAACATGTGTCCCTGAGCTATGCCGCGCATGAGGCTGATTCGGATGATGACTATGCTGAGCAGGACGACTATACTGTCGAGAAGATCCTGGCTCAGCGTCCGAACGCCTCGGCACCCGGAGGCCTGGAGTTCAAGGTTCGTTGGCGAGGCTATGGGCCGTCCCACGACACCTGGGAACCCGTCTCCTCATTCGTGCCGCGGGTCAATACTCCCTTCATGGAGTACATCCGCAAGCACAAGACCAAGATCCATGTCTCGGACTTGGCAGCACTCACCCGGGCGATTGCAGCCAGGGGTGCCTGATCAGCGCCCTGAGCTCTCCCCTGATGGTCGTCCCTCACTTGCTTGCTCTCTCTCATCTTCCGGTGACCTGCCATCAGAGTGGCCATATACCCCCCCCTGCTGAATCCAGAGGAGGATGGCCCCTCTCTTCAATTCTATTCGTCACTCCCCACCTGCTGAATCCTTGGGAAACCAGGTAGGGCGACTGACCTTCATTCTTCTGAGCTCTTGGGGCCTTGAAGCCCATACGACGTTGCGCAACGGATGCCGCTGTCATCGGCATTGCGATTTTTGAGTGTGTGGTCTGGTTCCATGGCATTTGCGGAATCCAGACCAGTCGACTGGGGTCTCGAGACTATATATGGCCTGAACTCAGGCGTTTTCCTGTCCACCCTCCTGCATTTGCCTTATCCTGACCGTGGCATGGTTTGGCGCTCTGTTCAGAGTGTGTTTACACGCCTATTTACCCCGCTTGTTTTGCTTTTCTGCCCTCCAGGATATGTGCATCTGTATGTTGCTGTCTTCAGCCCATCACCGGAGTGTGGACTGTTTTTCACTGATCGAATACGAAGGCGCCTTGAGTCGCCGTGTACATGTTCATACAGCCTGGTCCAGCCTGGACCAGTACCCGAATACAGATTCTACTGTTTGAGTGCCCGTGATACCGTGTTGCCCTATTCGCTGTGATGTGTGGAGATCCTGATGGCGCCAGGCGGGAAGCCCAGTTGCCTGACTACACTCCCAGCGGTCCGCCACTGTCAGTCCCAGTGTGAGCCTACCGATTCGCAGACGCACTTGCATTCGGATGGCGGCCTCCGGTGCTCCTGACCTCGGTCAGTCTGCCTGGGAAACTGGTGGTTCGAGGAGTCGACGCCTCCGCCCACACTGCATGAGGACTCCCTCATGTATGGCCTTCGTGGCAGTAGGGCGAGGGAAAGGACGGCCTTGATGCCCGATCCCTTAAGGAGGAGCTCCCTTAAGATTTGGGGTTCTTAAGGAGTTCGACTATGGCACTCTGGACTCGCGTCGTATGGATATGGACATGGTGCGCCCGAGGAAGGACCCGTGGGGACTCTCCCCAGTCGGCGGGCCTTGGCAAGCTTGGGGTAGCCTGATGGATCATTGTGGTCGCTCTCGACCTGTGGGACCACCTCGGTCGTCGTGTGTCGCCTATGTTGGCCGTGTATGCCACTGCCACTGTGGTGGTGACCGTAGCAGCCGGCACCCGGTGCGCCTGGTATGGGTTAACGGGCCCTTTGGATGCCGAACAATCGCCGCCAGGACCCGGGACTTGATACTTGATACTATACATGTGCTACGAGCTTATACAACATCATACCTATCTTACTGTGGCTTACTGAAGTCAGGATGTGACACCCCCCCCCCTTTCAGGAAGTGGTCCTGGGTACCCGCTGCCATGCGTGGGTGTTATCGAGCCCCCCCCAGGGTTTGCTCTAAGGAGGGGGGTGAAGCGGTACCCAGAACCCCATGGCTAGGTTACGGCATACAACCGGTCTCCGGTCCACTAACCCCATGTACGGAAGGGAAGACGCCCGTTGACGCTCCGTTCCGTGCCGTAAAGCCCCGCATCGGCAACCGATGCACCGCCAGCGGAGATTTGTATATCAGAATATCAGGAATCAACAGGGCTTTATTGTAATATTGTTTCCGTCAATTTTTATGCTTCCGTTCTGATATTCACTGTTTTGACTGCTGGCGGTTGGATCGCGACTTTACCGTAACCGCCTGTTTAACTGTTTATAATGGAAATTTTAACGCAATCCGTCACGAAGGCTCCAAAGCCTTCAGGAACTGCATGGACGCTTCCGCAATTTTCACATCTTACACTCGCAACCTTAATCCGAATTTTTCAGGATGTCGAAATCGGATTTTCGACTTCGACATCCCCGCACTTGAATTGACCTCTTTCGAGTGGACCTACGTGCTTCCCTATGCACGAATCAACTTCCCTTTTATCTTGCCCTCCATTTGACTCAGAGATATGGGCAAAACTAAGTTGATTCGTGAGGCCACTTGTGAGGGTCATATCTCGTGCCGCTTGCGAGTATTGACGATAAGGAAACGTGGGATGTATTCACAAT
Source organism: Eutreptiella sp. 'Long Island Sound 2002' (assembly GCA_964036045.1). NCBI lineage: Eukaryota > Euglenozoa > Euglenophyceae > Eutreptiales > Eutreptiaceae > Eutreptiella > Eutreptiella sp. 'Long Island Sound 2002'. The sequence continues at coordinate 89,417,937 of OZ038383.1, read as the reverse complement.
ACTCTCGACGTAATTTAGGAAGCATTATATGCCTTGCGTTTCCACACGTGCGCGCTAGTGTAATGGATCATGGTCAATAGGGTAGAGTTTGCGTTATAACTCTTTGGCCATGACATTGCGTGCGTTAAGATAACTTTCGAGTGTAGCGCGCAAGTGTTGGTGTTACATAGGAACTCTCCTTGAGTTCCTATGAGCGATTGACACAAAGTTATGCCCTTAAAGGGGCATGACATATCGTGGGGGGAGCTACCTTTATGGGCAACATGGAGTATGTGCCATGTGTTGTGTTGCGTGCCCATTTGGCGGGTCTACCGCTCCAAGCCGAACCCGCCAATGGACTTCATATTGTGCAAGCCCCTTCTCCATAATCTCCACAATCAATTGCAAGCCTAACCTTCGTGAAGGGAAGCTTGTGTGGCGATCCCAAAGCGATGCGTTGGGAGCAAGTTGTGTATTTTGCAATTTTCAATATTTTCATGTGCCCACTTGGGAAGTAGCGCTCGTAACCTTACAAAGCGCCCCAAGTGGAGCACATATGTGGAATCGAAGGTTATTGGTGTCAAGTCATTGTGTTTAGAAGGATTAGTTGATTGCACGATCCAAGCCGAAGATATTATAATATAATTGTGTGCCTTTCAAGGCACCTTTGTGTATCTTTGTGCCAATTTTGCCGTTTTTGGCCCGTCATGATGTCAAGTGTCGACCTTGTATCTCAACGTTGCGCTCAATTGACATCATGACGCAAGTATGTTATGAGGGTACATACTTCGGTGCCCAACATATCTTGGACCCGGCGATTAACTCCTCTTAGGCTTGGCATACTGTGGCCGCCATGTTGGCGATTTGGGACTATCCCAAATCATGGGCTCACTTGGCGACCCTGCCATTCCCAATACCGGAGGAGTTGGGCGACGCCCAAAAGATATGTTGGACACATATGACTTGATACGAATTCTATGGCACACTCTGGTCCGAGTCGGGCATGTGCCTCATTTGCCCCAGCCATGAGTGTGCGCATTTTTGGCCATTTTGAGCAATTTTCCACTTTTGCTGCCCGCCGTGCACCATGTTCTAACCTTCGTGCACGCCGGACGCTTGGACCAATGGACCATATATGACATGGGTGATATGGACATTGGTCCCCATGGTTCACACACCACATGGGCGAAGCGGAGCAACCTTCGTTAAGGCGCTAGCCCAAAGTGAGTGTGGGCAATTTTGCCATTTTGGCATTTGTGGACCCAATTGGGATCGTCACCACGCCGAGTGGCATGGAGATCTCTGGTGGTCAAGTGCATGGGAGTCTCTGTTGGACTCCAGGTGGGTCGCGTATTGAACGGCGGATCTGATCTCCAAGCCGGCGTGGAGATATACTATTGGGAGCACACCGAATTTTGGCTCATTTCAAGCAGCCAAAATGACCCAATTTTGGGACCCCAATTTCCCTCTTCCGTGTGGTCGATTGGCGGCCCCATTTCTCTGAGCCCATAGGGAGCCCGGACCCAAATCCAAGTTGTACACTCAGATATGAGTCCTAGGTCCTGCCTCCTACCCTGTGGGCCATTGGCCTTACCTTGGCCGGGCGAGCCACGCGTGGGAATGACGCCAATTTTGGTGATTTTGGCATCATGACCCCACTTGACTCATCCGTGTTGCCCTGATGCCGGAATCTCAGAGGGAACCAGGTTGGGTGAGGGCTCCAGGGAGCTCGTACTCGAAGGGCATAGGGTCAGTTGCCTCGTCCCTACCTCTGGCGGGTCCGGACGAGGGGTCAATTTTGGGAATTTTGGAGCTAATATCAGTTTGGGCTGAAACAGCCCATTTTCTGCTACCAACTCCTGAGGGATTATGGCGGGGCCATATCTCTGGCTCAGAAAGGGAGTTGAGACCTGCCGTTGGGGGAGCATAGGGAGCGACAGTTGGTTGGCCTTGGAGCGTCTTGGTTCTGAGGAACTCTCCTGTGGCTGGGCGGGACACCTCTCCCATTGGCAGGGTTTCAGGGTCCGGACTGAGCAGGGCATGGGTTGTGTTTGAGCCCCCGCCCGCACCAGCCACTGTGAGGGTCGGACCTGGGATTGGGATACAAGTTAGGATAGAGTGTCTATTGTCCTGTGATGCCCTTACCCCAGTCCAGTCTTAACCCCATGTGTACATATCCTGATGTGTTGCTGTACATACTTTCGTTCCCTCATTTCAGAGTGGCAAGGATTCTGAAAAGCTTTGTCACATGACATGAGCGCATTGATGCCCCTGTGAGCGTAGTGCTTTGCCTGCCTGCTCACTTGCGCGTGTCCCGCAGCGTCCCGTGGCCGGCCCCCCACGGGAACGCGTCAATCAGGCGTTTCGGTCCGAGGCCACCAAGGCAATGGAGGTGGCCAGGGAAGCATCCCAAAAGGCCCAACAGGCCTTCGAGACAGCGGGCCGGAGCGCTGCTACGGCAAAGGGGGCCAACACGTGGACAACCGCGTTGCGCGACGACGTCTCTGACATCAACAAGAGGCTCGCCGATCACGAAGCAGCCACACGGGCAGACGAAGAGGCAGACAAAGAGGCCTTACGTGGCCGTATATAGGCCTTGGAGGAGGCCAACGCCGCCTCGGGCAGCCACAGCCCGCCGAGCGACGCTGCCGCGGAGGTCCGGGCGGCAAAGGTGACTGTCGAGGCGACCAAGAGAGACGTTGCGGCCATCTCGGCCGACGTCAAGGCTGCGATTGCCGCTGGGGAGTTACTCCGTGGCACCAAAGCCATCCTGGAGGGGCTCCAGGTCGAGGTGCGCTCCGCAGGTAGCGGGGGCGCCAAACACACCAAGGACATCATTGAGATCACGGAGACCGTCCGGAACGTCACTGAGACAGCCACCCTTGCCCTGCAGGGCGCAGAGGAGGCAACAGCAGCCATCGACAAGATTAAGAGGGACTCCGCCGCCACACAGGAAACCGCCATCGCCAACAACAAGTCCATCGACACCACGAGGCGGGACGTGGAGGCCGCGTGGAGCGACATCACCGGTCTCCGCAACGACGTCAAGAAGATTGAGGCAGCCCTGGAGGTCAGAAACCAAAGCTTCCAGCGGCTGCGGCGGGACACGGGCGCCAACGTCAACACCGCCAACAGCGACACGAAGGCCGCAAGCCAACGGGCAGCCAGAGCCCAAGGCGCCGGCGAGGAGGCCACGACGGACGCAGCTGCCCTGCGCAGGGAGCTGCAGGCAGCCCAGGCCCAAGTTGAGACCCACGCCGCGGCAGTCCAGACAGCCAAACGGGAAGCGGCTGACGCACGGCAGCAAGCTGCCGCAGCGGGGGACGCCGTCAAGCTCCTCCAGCAGCGGATCGCCGCTGTCGAGCAGGAGAACGAGCGGCGGTACAACGCGCTGCAACGGGCGTCAGACACAGCCCAAGCAGCGCAACAGGCAGAGTCCGAGAGGGTTAAGGCTCAGTTTCAGGCAGTTCATAGCGCCAAGGAGAATTGGCAAGCCGCCGTCGCCGTAGAGGTAGAGTCTCCTAGAGATATGCAGGCTGAGCTGGTAAAAGCACCGGTCGCAAACACCCCCATTGGACAGGCAAGCATGCATGATAGTGCGGGATTTGCTGAATCGGTTCAAGAAGCTCAGAAGGCTGCACTAACAGCCAAATCAGAGGCAGATAGAGCCGGGTTGATGCGTTCCAGTGTGGAACAGATGCAAAGTTTGCATCGACCAGCCCAGGAGGACGCAGTGGGGAGGGCTGAGGCGGCAGCACTGGAGGCTAGGCAAGTTGCTGTTGCTACCCGGGAGGACTGCAATACTTATGTGCAAAATGCACGTAAATTGGCCGGAGAAGCGCAAGCAGCTTATGAGAGACTGGCGCAACAGCCCCAGCCCCCCCCCGCCAGGTCCCACGCCGTCTGGGTTGGATGATTTTCAACAAACGGCTCAACGGTGGTTGAAGGAATGTGAAGCAAGTGCCTCAGTGGCTCGGCAACATGCTGAAAATGCTAGCGAGTTTGCCAAAAGAGCGAATGTAAGTGCCGGCCAAGCAGCAAGACGCGCGGAGAGCATCAAAGATGATGCTCATCGTGCAATATTAATAGGTGAGTCACCGGGCGGTGCTGGACCACCCCAGCCGTTTGTGACTGAACTGAAGTTTGAAATTGGACAATTGCAGTCTCAATTTCGAGACTTGAACCAGGAAATAGGCGAAAAAGTCAATGAATTCGTTGATTTGGTGTTCGACGTCAAGATAGACACTTGCAAAAGGTTGGACGACTTAGATGGCAAATTGGCCAAAATCTCAGCCACAGGGTTATCCCCCAAATAAAGGAGGTCCGAGTATGGATGGCCTTGAAGCTGACATGCAGCAATTCCGAGATGAGCTGAATGACGTTTGGGGACGAATGGAGGCGGACGCCGAGGCATATGATTACTTGGATGAGCGCTTGACGCGGTTGGAAAACAAGACGACTCCAAGTCTAGGGCAATTGGAGCCATGGGACAATTCCCGGCCCCCTCGGTTAGACCACCCCGGTCCCGGACAGCAACCCGCCCGTGAAAGAAATGGTCCCTGGTATGAAGACCGTACGTCAGAACGGTCTGAGAGGTGTGAAACTAGGGGTAGGGCTTGGTATCATCAGCCCGCCAACCGCCATAGGCGTAGCAGTAGGGATAGTTTACGTAGTGTCCGGTATGGTAGTTACAATCGAACCGAGCGGCGTTATGATCCCCTTGAAGGCTTGCCGGAACCGCCAGGATGGTGGAAAAGTGGCCGTATGGACCGCTGCCCGGAGTCTTAGGGGTACACGGCGACATTCGCTGGTTCCAGACTGCCCCCTATTTTCAAGACGGTTGTTTCATTCCTGGAAAGGCATATCGCACAGCTGCACAGCTGAAAAAGGATACCATACAGAAACGGGCTAAAATTCAGCCCACAGGTATTCCGGTAGAAATGGCTTTCAAGGAGGCCAAGCCTCCATTGAAGTTTAAGTCCTTCACGGACATCCCGTGGAATGGGGAGCATAACAATTCCTGGCTCGATCCGAGGACAGAGAAGGCCCTTCAAAAAACGGCCAAAGTGCCTGTTTGGGACGGTGAGCCTGCCGCTTTGGAGCGTTGGATCCATAGAACGCCTCGCTGGAGGCGAAATTATGGCAACAGATTTGATCAAGGCCAGCAGGCAAAGATCTTAATCATGGCCATAGAAATTGGGGCTGTAAGGGATAGGATCGAGAAGGCATATGATCGCGAAGACATGTCGTTGAAGGATCTCTGGTTCTGCATCACCGGGAGAGTGATGGAAAACATCCATCGTCCGGAAGTTGTTTCGCACGCACGACACTTACCTAAGGTTGTTTCGACCTCTAGCATTTTGGCGGACTGGATGTCGGACTGGATGGAAGAAGGGGCTGACATCCCTGATGGTGTAACAATGCCGCACGCGACTGCACAGTGGCTTGCTGTTCTTAAACAACACACCAAGGATGTGCCGGCAGACAAGGAAGTGAAGGCGGCATACGGCAAACTTTGCTCTTTGCAGGCAGAGTATGCGGGGGTTGAGTTCAACTACCTGGAAATTTTCCTCATGATGCTGCCTCTCATCCAGGCTCGGGACTACCAGGAGCAACAGGAGGAGTATATGAATAATCCTAGTGGCTCCGAAGCACGAAAGGTGCGGGCTTTTGGAAGTAAAGGAGGTGGGACGGGTGACCGGTCTCGCAGCAAAAGTCGCGATGGCAACCGACAATAAGGAGAGTCCAAGCGCTCTCATTCTTATTCAGGGGGTCATCGTGATTTTCGGAATCGCCGGGATAGCGTCACCCGCAATACCCTCCGACGCATCTTCCTGCAGCCAGCGGCGTAAGGAAGAAGTCCAGAAGTCCAAGCAACAGTGGAACAATTGCGCCAATTGTGGTCAACCGGGCCACTGGGCACGTCACTGTTGCCATCCAAAGGGAGACAAAAAGAGCATTTCTCGAAAAGGTCCATGAAGCCAGTCCAAATCGCGATCTAGAGCCAAATCAGACGATATATGTAATCGTTGTGGCCAAAAGGGTCACTGGGCATTTGAGTGTCCCAACAAAGGCGGCTCACAAGAGCGGTCACGGGGATCTCGAGACCGAAAGGGGTCTAAGGACCGCGATCATGATACACGGAACCGCCGTCGTTCCCAAGATCGCGGGCAAAGGTCCAAGGACCGAGGACGAGGGTCCCAGGACAGATGCTCAAACTCTCAGGAGCAGCATCGTCGAGGTTCAAATTCCAAGGATGGCTCATGGTCTCGCTCATCAGCAAAACCGGATGACATTTGTCGTCGATGTGGCCGTAAGGGGCACCACGCCGAGGATTGCCCAACAAACTTGTAGGGGGATCGCAAGCTTCTAAAGTCGCGTACCACACGCGACGAAGGCGCCCGGATGCCACGCCCCAGATTGTCGGCCAGTGGCAAGCCCCGCCGACGGCCAGCTCGCATCGTGGATGTTAATAGGGTGCTGTCACGTTATCAGTCGCCGGATATCCACGTGTCTCCAATTCAACTGGATGAGGCAGGAACCGAAGTCATCCGGTTCCCGCTAAGCCCAAAAATAGAAAGACCAACAAAATGGTTGAACTCGTAGTTTCATCAGGCATTCAGCTTAGTGATTCCCTCAACTTGCCAGAAATCATGGTTCCGGCTTTGGTTGACACTGGGGCACAAATTGAGGTCTTAGCTGGAGAAGAACGTTTCCCAAGCGCGGCACTGATCGATGCATTCAGCTTAGTGATTCCCTCAACTTGCCAGAAATCATGGTTCCCGCTTTGGTTGACACTGGGGCACAAATTGAGGTTTTAGCTGGAGAAGAACGTTTCCCAAGCGCGGCACTGATCGATGCACCCCATCCAGTACAGTTGGTCAGCCCTTGTCAGGTGGTCGTAAGGGTGTCTTGTCTACTGTACGGGTACCGGTAGAGACACCTGAAGGGTTACGAGTGTTGAAGTGCGTACAAGTCTTCATACATGTGGCCGCCATAGGACCTCGCCTGATATTGGGGTTTCCCTTCTTGTTGAGGTATGGGTTAGCAGTAGTGCCTGGAATGGATGCCCTAGTGAGTCTGGATAGTTTCCAGAGAAGGCGGAAGCCAGCTTATCAACATGGGGGTATGTCTGAGTATGCGCTGGAGGTGGCAGGAGCACATATTCCTTTGTCTATGGCTCTCGGGAGCCGAATTCGTCGTGCATGTCTCCGCTGAGGTTTGGTTGGCTTCAGGGGTTTTTGAGCGCGAGGAACGCACTGGAATTGTCCGTTTTTGGTAATTTCATCATTATTTGGGTGTGGAGCCCCTTTGCTGACTGTGGCTCCGCTGTCATACGTGTCCTACATGTCCTGCATGACCCCATACCAGTAAGTAACAACGTCGCGCGTGTCCTGCGCGTGCCGCGCGCTTCTCACGTCTGGCTCCACAACTGTCCCCGGCGCCAATTACTTTGTGAAGTATGTTTTACGTGTTTTGCAGCACTTGGGCACGCCTTGCAATGCATGTGTGAGGGAGAACTGCGTGTACATGTCCAAGTCGCGTCAGTTACGCCCTGAGGGTGACACCGCCGTGGCCCACAGGGGGCCTTCCAAGAACTGCGTGTACATGTCCAAGTTGTGTCAGTTACGCCTTGAGAGGGCTTGCTCTGCGGGTGGTGTGTGGTGGCTCTGCTTTTGTCCCCAAGGCCGAATTGCCTGATCCGCGCGTTCTCAGTGTTCCCCAGCACCTGTGCGGGATTTTTCTTTCGTTGCTCAGCACTTTGTGCCATCCTGCCTTTGTACCGCAGTCAGTACGGGCTACCCCACACCCACCTCACCGAGTGCGACCCCATGTCGTGCTGCGACGTCACGAAGGACCAGAATGCGGCGGTGGTTTTTCAAGTGAAGCAGCAAACATGTATGTGTGCAGTGTTCGAGTTGCTCGAGTTCCACGTGTTGCCTGTTCGTGTGCCGCTGGTGATTTCACCAATTCTTTGCAGCCGGGTACCATGCCGGGTGGGTCTTTGGCATGGAGGAAGTGTACGATAAAAAGACGAAGAGCAATCATTGGGTTCTGACGCTGACGCAGTCCTGCACGTACATGGTCCGTACAACAAAGGAGAAGGGCCGCAAGATCGAGGGCACCAGAGCACAGGTATACTTTGGTTATCTACCGGCTCGGAGTGTTTGATTATGATGCCTTCCAACACCTCCTCCTTGCCCCCCGCGCTTCTTTGCAGGGCACCGTGTCCATCAGCGTCGACAAGATCCGTGCTGGATCATTCTGGGGTTTTATCCCCGATGAACCCAAAAAAGTACATGTTCTGCATGTTCGGGACGTCCGTGGTGTTGTCTTTGTATCAGTCCCTGGAGCTTGTCTGAACTGTCCTATGTGTTTTGCGTGTCGCGCGCGTTGTCTCTCAGAGTGTTCCTCGCAACATTAATGGTGTTTTACGCGTTCTTTGTGTCCTGCAGGGGGACAAAAAGCATAAGAAGGAGAAAAAGGAGAAGAAGAAGCAGAAGGCCGAAGACAAGACCAAGGGCAAGCCGGAAGGAAGGAAGGAAGAGGAGCGGGAGGAGCAGAAAGAAGAGGCAAAGCCGAAGAAAAAGGACCCAAAGGGGAAGGCGAAGAGGATGGTGTCAGAAGACGACGACGATGCTTTCGAGGAGGAGGTCAGGGAGATCAAGGCGGAGCCAGCGCGGATGGCTTTGCAGCTCCGGCGTGCCCTACGCTTGACACACCTGCAAGTGCCCCAGGATCCACTGTCACCATTGGGAAGTGCAAGCAGCAACAGCTCCAAGAGTGCTACCAGCAAGAGCAGTACGAGTAGCAGCAGCGGCAGCTCAAGCAGCAGTGAGAGCGACGAGAGTGCCGAGAAGAGCACAGTGCAGCAGAAGAGGGTCTTGAAGGTGGCAAAGACGGAGGCGGTGGAGAAGGGGAAGGAGAAGGCGAGGCCCCATTTCTTGGTGGAGACCCATGGCCGCCCGCCAAGCAAGCTCTTCACCGGGCAGACAAGGCAGGAGAATTTCACCGGATCGGCGCAGCATGCCCGATCCATCGAGATCCTGAAGAACTTCCTCAATGACGAGTACGGGTACTCGCTTGGGACGTTCGTGCACCATTACAAGAACTGCTGCGCACAGCTGAAGGCGGCAACGGGTGCTGAAGGTATGCGTGTGCACAACCTTCAGACTGCTGTGCATGGAGGCTTTCCTTGCGTCCCTGGGGACCGTCGCTCGTGTTCCGCGCGTCCAATTCGCTGCGCACGTCGTCTCCGCATGGGTCCCTGGAGACATGCATGTCGTTGAGCCCGTGTTTCGTGTCCTGCAGTGCGTCAAGGTCTGGGCCTCGCCGCAACCATGCTGAGCCGCGCTGAGCCGCGCACGATCCAAGCTGTGCTGTCCTGTGGAACGAAGAATTGCAGTTCCGTCACGAAGGCAGTGGAGCATTTCCAGACGCTGTACCCAACCGCCTGGGCAGAGGGCGCTGCAAAGAGTATTCTCCGTTGTGTTGGCGATTGCGTTAGTGGTTGAAGGGAGGCCGGGGAATTCGAGGCGGAGGACCCAAAGCCGAAACCCGGGGGTATCCCGCTGACCAGCCTGTCTGGACGAGAGGCTCGGGGAGTCCTCCGCACTGGGGGCCGGCCTCGAGGGCCGCAGTCGGAGATGTTGGACGTCTCAGGCTTCCACGTCAAGGATGTGATGGACATGGATCTGGACGAGTTGATCCAGAAGTACAACCGAACCGTGCGGGCAGCTGGACTGTTGAGGTAGATGCTCGAGGCCGACCACGGGCTGACTGAGGAGCTGGAGCAGAAGACGTGAAGGCAGGCAGAGTACCAAGAATTTCAGGCATGGAAGCGCAACAAGGCGTGGTGCTGTTTGCGCGATGCACGTGATACACGCCGTCTCTTGCACTGTCCCTGGCGGCCTCCTCGTTTGTTCTGCGCGCTCCAGACGTTCCGCGTGCTGTCTCCGGAGTCGGCTCTGGTGACAATAACTGTGTTCGCCGCGCTTAATGTGCCTTTAATCTGACAGGCCATGCCCCCACAGCTGCCGCTGCCGCAATATCCCCCGCCTACCCGGTGCCGTACCAACCTCCGCAGTACGGGCAACAGTATGGGCAGTATGGGCAGCGGTACGGCCAGATGTACGGGCAGCAGCCGCAGTACCAGGATGGGGAGTGGGAAGAACCGGGTATGAAGGCGGAGTGGGACCCACCTTGCATCCCGCCAGCACCGCCGCAACACTACGAGCAGCACCACCCCCCACCACCGCCGCCCCAGCCACAGCAGCTGCACCCACCGCCACCATCGCCCCAAGATGCCCCCGTCGCCCTGTTGCCGCAAGATGCCCCTGTGGTGCCCGAGGAAGCCGGCCCGATGGACGACCTGCCAATCAAGCAGGAGGAGGTAGAAGAACCAAAGATGGACACTGGGGAACCAGGTCACAGGTGCGTGCCGCGCGTCGTATTCGTTTCGCGCGTTGTCTCCGGTTGTGTCCCTGGCGCCATCGCTTAGTGTCCCGTGCGTTACATTCCTTCCGCGCGCTGTCCCTCGGCATGTCCCTGATGACCGCCTGCATGTGCTGCATGTCCTGCATGTTCTCCACAGCTGCTGAGGACGACCCCGACGCGTGGGATGCCAGCGACGTGGACATGTTCACCCAGTTCTCGGAGGCAGAGGGGGAGGGCGAAGGGGGGGAGGGGTGAGGGCAAGGGTAGGGGTGGGGGGATGGGTCGTGGTGGCCAGACCCCGATGAGGCTCGTAGATGCCAGATGTCCCAGCCTCGTTTTTTTTCACACCCCGCCACCGCACACGCGCCCCGCACCAGCAGCAGTGTCGCAGGAGACGCCACAGTGGTGGCGACGCTAACGCTGCCTGATATATTGTTTGTTACTGTACAGTGGTGGTTGCCACCCCCTGAGCGCAGGGACAGGTGGTTCCGCCGTGGGGACGAATGATGGTGGTGAGGTTTGACTGCCGGTCCCTTTTTGTACCTTACTTGGCTGTGGGCTTTTTGGTGGTGGACGGCAGAGGGTCCCGAGAGTTCGTCTGGCCTTTGCGGCTGCGGCAGGGTACCAACGTTCTGACCGTCAGACAATATATGACTGTCATGGCTGTCATTCGTGCTCTACGTGTTGCGCATGCTGTCTCTCCTCCTGTCCCCGGCATCAGATACAATCGTTGTGCACGTTCAGAGTGTCGCGGGAGTTGTCTCCGTGTAGGGCTCCAGGGACAGGTTTAGTGTTACACGCGTTATGCATGCTCTGCAGCTAATGTAGCCCACGTACATGACACCCCTTTCCTGGTCTGCACAGCTCATCAACATGCCAGCATTGGACAAGCTCCAATCAGGACCCCTACCGCGCCCGGACTGTGCCGCAAGTCCGGAGCATGGTGTTCGACCAGGAAGATCGAAACTTTGGGCCTATTCCCTAGATGAGATCTGGGAGTATATGCTGCAACCCATATGTGGCCTGCAGCGTGCAATCCTACTGGAAACCAACCATGGATCCCTGCTCCCATGGGTAGAAAAGTATGTGGTGCGCGACGTGCACGCCGTTTCCGCAGAGTGAAATCGCTTTAGGACGCGCTAGGTTGAGATCATTGTAGGACACATTTGACACGCAGAACATGTCTCTAGGCCCCAGGGGCAATGGTAGAGCCAGCACTGTACACGCGTAGGACATGTGCAATGTGTCGTACGTGTGCTACAGCACTAGCACCTGCATCCCACTGTGCAGGTACAATCATTTCCTAATCTGCTTGGGAATGGTGCGTCCCATGCAGGTAGACGGGATCTGGGACAAGCGCCACCTTGCGTACAACAAGTATATGGTGTCCCTAATCCCCCGGGAAATCTACTACTGTCTACAACAGTTATTACGGACCGATGTGACGGATTTGATTGGGGATTGCAACGCAACATGGAGCGCTGCATGGGAAATTGGAGGGGCGGTTTGTGGGGACGAGCCTGTCATTCCCCACAGTGGTGGCCAATGCCTGGGGCTACGGCAATACATTACCCGTAAGCCCCATTCTACGGGCATCAAATTATAAGTCCTCGCGGACAATGGGGGGGGTTACGTGTTCGACGTCCACCTCTACACGGGGCGTCGCGGCAAGGTCCGCCGCTTTGGTTCATGCTGCGGCAAGTACGATGCTGGGGGTATCATGCGTCTATGGGCGAGGAAGATCCCGCAGTCCACGGACCTTTGTGCGGACAGCTTCTTCGGAAGTCATGGGCTTGGCGAGGAATTCGCGGCCCAACGTCGGCCGTTTCTCATGCTTTCAAAGTGTAATAAGTGAGATGCTGGCCTTACAAGGGCGGCCGCCCTTACCCAGGAGGGCGACATGGCACGGGCAATTGTGGTCGACAAGAACTATGAACTTGCCGTGTACAATAACCCGAAGGTGGGGCACAAACCCCAACGCTTGGTCCCCTCCCTTACCAATTGTTGGTATGGGGAGGAGGTGCCCAAAGACCGGAGAGGGAACCCTCTCCCTCCGGTCGTAGCATGCTACCAGGAGTTCTCCCGTGCCGTAGATGGGGCCAACCAAATGGCGCTGCAAATGTGCCCATTGGGGAGGCAAATGACCTGGAGCCACGCTGTGCGTGCGTTCATGGTGCGGTACGCGGCCGGCAATGCCTTTGCCACCGCCAAGGCATTGGGATTGGTGGACGACAAGACCACCATGTGGGAATTCCAATGGGACATCCTCAAGCAGCGGTACTTTAGCGGCGCGAAGTTCAACAACACAACACCAACCGCTGCGGGCCCTACGGTGCATGCACCAAAGCGCTTTGCGAGCCGCCTCTTGTGCACGCATTGCCGCAACGGGAGTACGCGTTGGGCGTGTAGAGCGTGCGGGAAGCACATGCACATCAGGTGCTTCAGGGGCGCCCACGACGTGTAGTCTGTCATGGGCCTGGTGGGGCGGAACGAGACGATCATGGAGGCGGAAGCCTCTGCTATCCCTACCCATGGGACCAGTGCGAACCCTGGTGGAACAACCGAGTAGGCTGGATACCCAACTGTGAGGACACGCCCCCCCCCCCCCCCCCAACAGTGGTACTCTGTTCCACAACACGTCGTGCGTATCATACGCGTTGCGCGCGTACCCCACGCGTGGCTCTCTATGTGTCCCTGGAGCCACACCGATTCGTTCTGCGCGTTCTGGACGTTGTGCGCGTCGTAGAAATTGTTTTTCAATTCGTCCAGAACGCCTAGAACATTTCATGTGTCTCCCGTTACAAACGATGTCTTCGTAGACAAAGGAATATTCAGGCTGAATACTCCACAGAGTTAGTTCGGCCGCGGTATTTTAAGTGGGTAGCACCTGACATCACGCTGCAGTCGTGTTTGAGTCGCAAACGACTTGTTGATAAATGTACCACCAAAGCTCGTAGGTCTTCAGATGCCACCACCGCACCGACTGTCAGCTTTCTAGACAACAAGCTTGAATATTTCCAGTCTGATTGTGTCAACACACGTTGTCACCGCCCAGCGCACCTGGTATGGGACCACATAGGTCAAGTGCCCACAGCAGGCATGTGTTTTTGGTGTTTTCAGCGATCCTTCGGGGAGCCTGAGCCAGACTGGACTCCTCAAGGGTTGGCTCAACGTAGGAAGGGGGTATCGTACAAACCCCGTAGGTCAATCTCAGAGACAAAGGTCATCACAATTCCTTCATCATCACGCAGTCTCGCCAATCTACAAGGGGTGGTGGATCTCTCAGCATACGCCAACGAGCAACGCCCCCCTACCCCCAGTCGGCGTCCTCGACGTCCATCAATCCCCATTCCCCCATCAGCCACAGAATCACCGGCCGATCAACAGTCTTTCGGGCCAGCTACGGCAGCCCCATCTCTCCCTTCCTCCCCTCCTCTCTCCTCTCCGCTCTCCCCCCCATGTATGTCTCCTACTCTGGTCGATCTCATTCAAGCTCATATTTCTTCAAATCCTCTTCAGGTCAAACAGGTCTGACCAGAGTCCATTTTACCAACAAAGAGTACGCCCGGGTCCGCAGGCTACGATTCATACGCCGCGGCCGATATTCTCATTCCCTCCAGAGGACAGCAACAGGTACCCACGGGGTTAGCATTCACTACCCCCGTTAACACTTACGGTAAGATTCAGGACAGGTCAGGGAACGCGAGCAAGTTAGCGTTAAGGGTAGGGGCAGGGAGAAACAATCACGATTACACGGGAGAAGTCGATATTTTGTTAAGCAATCAAGCAACTCGGGATCATATGGTGCCACAAGGAGATAAAGTCGACCAAATGACCCTCAAACTTCATGTAAATCCTTTAGTTCAACCGGTTTCCGAATCACTAGCCACAGAACGCGGTTCCGGCGGGTTCGGTAGTACAAACACACCCAAAGGTACGGTACCTCCCTCCCCGGGTAAACCCCACCCCCCCTCCCAGGAAGAGGGAGCCTAAATCTCTCCAGTTTCATCAAGCACACTAACTCTACTTTCTCCATGTCGCGCACAACAGTACGTCCTCTTGGTGTGCACATATATTACCCTTTGGGTGACGGCGCAGAGGGCTGGCATTATTCAGGCGGGCAGTGAGACCGCTGATCAGGGTTCTGCAGTGAACCAAGCCTTGGGGCTAGTGCAAGGACTTGTATGTTCTTTGTTGTTGGCCTATTCAGACAGCATCAAGGGTCACAATCATGTAGACCCAGCCAACTGTGGCGATCTGTTGGGTACGGAGCAGTTTCCTCCGGTACCTACACATAAATCCAAGGCCTTGGTCCCAGTACGACACCCTGGACCTGCAATGGGCGTTCGTCTGCCACACAGGGTGGCACTGTTGCTTGCTAACACTTTAGCGGAGTTCACTGGTACTGAACCAGAGTTGGTTGTAGAGGAGGCCACAGGTTGCATGGAAACCGAGTTACCGAGTGTCAGTAACCGCGCCACGGTAGGCCACCTCGGCGCCAACCCTTCGGGGTGGGGATCGGGCCGTATAAACTCAGCTCAGGTTACCGAGTTGAGGGCGGTTACGTGTGAAAGTCTGGCGTTGACAGACTTAGATCTGTGGGCGGATTCTGAAACTTCAGATTGCGCGACTGATTCTAGAGTCAGTTCTGACATTGCAGCTAGCGACACCGGCGGTGGTGGGCCGTCCAAGGTGCTACGAAAGAGCACCCAGGCGGTTAAGTACTCATTCCGTACCCATGAGGGTTGAGGAAATATCCGGCATGTTCAGGCGGCGGCCAGACGCAAAGCACGGCAAAAATGGCTGCGTGATAGGGATGATTTGGCAGTCCGCCAGGATATTGTCCTTCGCATTGAGCGATGGGCTAAGTGGCTGGTTGACAAGTGTCATTTATGGGAATTTACGGATGTATTCAGTAGTAAACGGCTTGCTCGTTTCCCGAAATATTGGGATGGGCAAAAGGACGGGTTGTCACAGCCATGGGCTGGAGAGAACCTTTGGTTACATCCCGCTGATACGCTGTGGGTTGAAGTTTGATCAAGGCCGAGGTATCGCTATTGTCCCGAGAAGTAACGATAGGGGTTGGTGGTGGTCGCTGAGCGAGGTGGTAGTAGAACGGGTAGATGTGCCCGTCGGTGAAACCCTTTTGGTAGATCATGATGGTAAGGTACGCTCAGCCGATAGGGAGTATCGTATAGTTGTAGTGGATGCGCTAGGATGGACTCCTGAGGAGTCACAGGCGGAACCAGCGGATACCGCCGACAAGCAGCGCGCTGTATGGGACTCGACCCTTCCCTGCGGGGATAATGTCGCCCTACACCCGCAGGACTGCACAATTTCCGCTCCTCTTTCACACAGACACCCCAAGCCTTCCTTAGAGTCGCTCATGCATGGTACTTCTAACCATCAGGTACAACAGGTTTCGCTCGTACAGGTCAATTGCCGCCGGATGCAGCCACGGGCACATCGCGAAGCAACCAAACGGGCCAAGTCAGGGCGCACCAGTCAGTCAGAGTGCGAAGCGTCCCCAGGTCCCGATAACTCCAGTCTGGAGGAGTCTGATACCATGCATGAGCGGCCATTGGTAACTACACCCCCGGTAATGAATGAGTCTTGTGTGGATAGGTCTAGTCTGGGTCCTAGGGAGATAAGCCAGCATGATTGGTTACAAGGCTACCGCCGCCACATCCGGTCTGTCATCAAGTCGGATGAGGACTGGGAAGGATGTGAAGACCTCAAGGCCAAAATTATGGCTCGCTATGAAAAAACTGTTTTCAATTCCATTCGCACTCAGGATGTGGCCCCGGCAGCCAAAAAGGCAAGAGGGCCACATTCTACGCTCCGCTTGGAGCTCTTCCCTGAACATGCTGGCCCCAGAGCTGATAGGCCGGGACGAGCCGTGGGTGAACGCGAAAAAGCGTTGTGGGACAAAATCGTGAAGTTCAAGGACCGTGGCATGCTACCAGATGCAGAGGGGCAGCCACAATGGGTCGCCAGAGCTTTCTTGGTGCCAAAGCCAGGAAAAAATGATTGCCGGTTGGTCATTGACTACCGTCATCTTAATTCCTGCTTAAAGGGCAGCAGTTTTTTCGCTGCCTGTCATTGAGGACCAAATTGCAAACCAGGGGGGCAACTTTATCTTTTCGAAGCATCAATTTGGAGGATGGTTTTCATCAAATGCATCTGGAGGAGAGCAGCAAGCATCTTACTGCCTTCTGTACTCCATTTGGCATCTTTGAATGGAATGTCCTTCCAATGGGTGTTAAGGTGGGGCCTGCAGCCTACCAACAAATGGTCCAATATGTGACACGCAATGTCCTCAATCCCGACCCTACATTGATGACATTCTATTGTCGTCAGGGCGGAATGTTTTAGAGTCGGACAAGCTCACAATTGAGCAAAATTAACAACCGGGAACGCCCAGGAAATACTTTGAGGCGCATTATGAGGACCTGTGCAAGATGTTTGATGCACTGGAGGAGGCTCAGTTAACAGTTAAGCCCTCCAAGGTCCATCTATTCAAACGGATTGTCCAGTATGTGGGTCACATCCTTAAAGATGGATGTCGATATCCGAGTCCCACCAAGGTTTCAGCAGTAAAAGAATGGAAATCGGAGGATATCAAAACAGCCAAGCACATCAAGGGATTCCTTGGGCTCGTGGGCTGGTGTCAGGTGTATATTGACAAATTCGCCCAAATGGCGGCACCTCTGATGAACGCCCTCAGAGGCAAATATCAATTTGAGCCCAGGGACCCTAATGCACCACAGACATCTAATGGAGTGCCTCAGAGGGGGAAGAAAATCAAGTTAACACCTAAGGAAGCCCGAATTCATTGGACCAATGAAATGAAAACCAACTTTGAGGCCTTTAAGAATGTGTTAACCAAGAAAACCAGGCTGTACTTACCCAAGCCAGGCCTGCCGTGGTGCATCATCACTGATGCGTCCAATTATGCAGTCGTTGGGGTCCTTGAGCAGCAGCAGGAGGATAGTAACTTGCACCCAGTTGCCTTCTATTCCCGCAAGCTGCAAGGGAACAAGGCCGGCGTCAATGGGAGTACCAAAAAAACAGGGCAGCTTGCCTGGACTCCAAGGAAGCAGGAAACATATGCCATTGTGTGTTGCCTGTTGAAATATCAGTCATGGATCGGAGGATCTGCAGTTGAGATCCAGACTGATCATTTAGCCATTGTGAAATGGTACGAGGAGGACTTGTGTACCATTTCTGGGCCGTTAGGACGGCGGGAACGTTGGCATGAGTTTTTGAGCCGGTTGAACCTTATTATCACTTACCGTCCAGGTGAGGAGAATCAGGTTGCCGATGCTCTTTCTCGGTTTGCCTATCCAGCAGGGGACGCCCAAGACACCAACTTCCATGGTGGGGATGATGACCTGGCTGGATGGGAGGAAGTTGAAAAACAGGAATGGCAGTCTGTGCGTAATTACCTTAAAACAGCGGAGCCCGAAGCCTTTCCCCATGAGCAAGCAATGCTTAACCAGCTACAGGTAGCCACAGTGGTTGCACTACAAGCGGTTAAGTCGGTCAACACGATTGAGGCCGAGGCACCCTACGTCGCGACAGACGGGTCCAAGTTTAGCACTCTGGAGGAGCTTTTCATCCACTCCGTGGGGGATGAAAGCCTGGCAGGGCGATCAAGCTGCAGTCAGACGCGTCCTAACATCGTGAAGGGTCGAAAATACACCCGTGCTCAAAAGAAGAGACTTAATTACGACTCTAAATGCCGACATGAGGCACAATTAGCATCACTGAACATGATTGAGACTATGTCTTCCATGAGTTGGCATATACCGGGGGTGGAAACCCTCGTTGTCGGAGACATAGAAGCCATTAAAGTGCCCCCGCAATCTCCGTCCTTTATGATGACTGATCCTCCCACTATGAGCTTGACCCGCTTTTTGCACCCCACTGGGATGCTTTACGGCAGCACAAGTTAATTGAGGTCAACGGACAGTAGTATACATTGCATAATGATAAGATGCGAAGCAATGGATGTGTGTGTGTACCATATGACTTGGTCAAACAGGTCATCAAAGCCTGCCATGAGTATGCACACCCTGGCATCAGAAAAAACCTGGAGATTTTCAACCGGAAGTATTCTTGTGCATATCAACTTAAAGAACTACACCAAATGGTGCAATCAATTGTCAATAAGTGCAATATTTGCGGCCAAACTAACAGCGGTAAGGGTCTACAGCCAGAGTCCAATCATCCCACACCAGTACCCGAGTACCCGTTTGCATCAGTCTGTGCTGTCTCTTGTGACCTCAGCGGACGTCCTTGTACCGCAAACGGCAACACATATGATTATGTTTTGGTCGTCGCTGGCCGTTTAACGGGCTATGTGGTGGCAGTGCCATGCAGTAAGACCCTGACCGCACTTGGTCTAGCGGATCTATATCTGGAGAGGGTGGTGCCCGTCATGGGTATGCCCGAACAGATCTTTTCAGACCAGGACCATCTGGTTACGGCGGACTTCTTCAGCGAGCTCTGTAAGCTATCAGGGATCAGCACGAAGCAATCCACCATCAAGAGACCCCAGTCAAACGGGCGTGCGGAACGAGCAGTTCAGGTGGTCGTTGAGTCCGTCAGGCAGTGGCTGGTGAAAACAACTCAGCAAAACTGGGCGCAGTTGTTGCCACTAGCCATCTGGGCTTCCAACGACATCCCTGGCCCGATTAGTGGGTATTCGCCACACTATCTAGTGTTTGGCCGCAATCCCATTGGATTTGGAGACTGTCAACCCATTCTTCCCCAATCTGGGTGTCAGGATGCAGTTCGATTCTTCCAACCGCCGCTACGTACAGGACTCCCTGATTAAGATTCCACGCCGTAAGGCGGAGGAATTCTGAAAGGCGCACCCTCCCCATGTCTATGTCTTCCGGAAGAAAGTCTGGTACAGGGACTACAAGATTGAGAAACGTACTGATAAGCTGCTTCGGGTCTGGAGAGGACCAGGTAAAGTCCTTCAGCGCCTGAGCAGCAATACTTACTTGATAGCTACCGAACGAGGCAAAATGGCGCTAGACACTATGCGTCTCAAGCCTTACGTGGCCCCTGAGGAGGGTACTCCTCCTCTGCACTACTTTACGGACCAGGATATTCTGGGTGAGTCCCACAAGTACGTCATTGAGGACATTGATTCTCATACGACGGTTGGACGGGGGCGCCGTAAGCACATAGAGTGGGAGGTCAAGTACAGGGGGTACCCAGAGACTAAATTTCAGCCCGCTAGTGCATTCATGCACAATATCAATGATCTCTGGACCCAGTACAACAAGAAACATAAAATTGACCTCCAACTTAGCGACATTCGCCAAGTGCTGGCCCGTTTGGCACCAAATTCTACATTGGATGCGGAGTTTGAGGCCCGTCTGGTTATCGGGACTACGCAACGTACGGCCTGGAGGGCCTTGGTAGCCTCATTTAAGAATGATACACCTTTTTAGGAGTAGTTCACTACTTCGGGCTGAATTTTGTGTGTCACCTGTTGTGTGTCTTGTTGCCCTTGTCATGTGCAGGCATCACCTTCCCTGGCTATGTGCAGAACTTTATATAGCTTTATATAGCCATGCATGTTCAATCCAAGCTTGGTTCCCATTCTCAGCTTAGTGGTCCACGTTGTATTGGAATTCATCAAGACCACCAAGCGCTTTGGGAAATGGTGTGAGCCAGGATGCGGAACGAGGTCAACTTATCCGGTGCTCAGGCCATGGTCATGGTGGTGGGGTTATGGCAAGACGGGATACTGCAGCTCTCCATGGGTAAAGGCAAGCCTGTGTCCCATGTCATGCCCATGCCTATGGACTGGGTGGTGTTCTTCACACCCAATCTATGGCACGGAGTATGGAAGGCCAACCCTGAGGCAACGGGAGCACGTGCGAGCATCACGTACCTTGGGTACCTCGCGCCGGAGTTTTTGAAGGACTCGGTGGTGACTCAGCAAGATGCGACGGACTTGTTTGAAGTCCCGGTGGATCTTGAAGGCCCGGGTGTGCAATTTCTTACGCTGAGTGCCAGGTTCCTCATCGCCGTGTCCCCACGCCACCACCACCAGAAACACCACTTCTTCGAGGAGTGGAAGATGTCGTGGGATATCTTGCCGGAGTCCTGTCATTGTCCCGGTGACCGTCGAGCGTGCCAAGCGGGCCCCCAGTTCCATTTCCTTGAAGGGGGCGTCTCAGGCCATGTGGCCATCCGGCCGGCCCTCGGGACCTCCATGGCAACGTCAATGTCATGGCCTCCGATGCGTGACCACCGGTTCCCGATCAACCAGGCTATCTATAACTGGTACCCGGGTGACGACCATGATTGGTACACAATGGTACCGTGGCACGTCCGGAAGCCCAATGCCAACATGGCCCGGAAGAACCGTCGGGCCCGCAATGCGGAAGAAGGTGTGATTATGGGGCTTTAGCCTACACTTGCGGTCTCAACTCTTCCCGGTAAAGTGTGTAGTGGCATAGTCTAATGATCTCGGCCCTTCCTTCGGGATTGTGAGTCCCGATCTCGTCCTATTTGCCAAATTCTGCAGTCAAGAGGGTTGGGACATCAGAATTTCAGGACCAGGCAGAAATTTTGACCCTATGTTCTGGATTTCAGGGCCAATCAGAATTTCTTTTTTGACGTCGCAGTGAATTTCAGAATTTCTGTTGGCCTGTTAGCTAAAAATGATGCACTGCGGACCTATTGTCTTGACATTGTGATAGGATACCAATTTTCTGAATTTCTCGTTTGGGTTCGGCCCTTCTTGTGTGGCCCTACCGTCACGGTGAGGATCTCGAGGCTCAGCCCTTTGCTTCATTGTGGCCCTGCCGTACGGATGTCATGCATTGATCTGCTGTGCATTACACTTGAGCTCCCTTTCTCATTTTTTCAGGATCCAACAAGCATCAGAAATTTCAGTGACATGCCAAAGAAAGTACCGTGAATTTCTGAGGTATTGCATTGTGTAAGGCATTCGGCGGAGGTAACCCAAAACTCTTGTGATTTCTCCAAAACCTGTTCTCCTTGTTTTCTCAAACTCTTGTAACCTCTTTTTCAAACTCTCAAAACCTTTGACGTTTCTTCCCCTTAGTGGTTGCTACTTTTCCCTGCTTGTTCTGCACTCCTTGGATCCTGCTTGTTCTGCACTCCTTGGATCCTGCTTGTTCTGCACTCCTTGTATTTTCCGCTGTGCATGCACTGATCTACAAATCCCGCACGCAAACCTTGCACCTTCATAAGCGACAAGCAGCTTTGATCTCCATTGTCGTTGTTCAGCACGGAGTCCCTTGCTTGCCTGAGCGGTCACTGCCGGCGCCACGAGCGTGGGCAGTTTGGGGACTTTGGCACCCCTCCATGCAACATATCTACAACAACCAAAAGAATGCCAAGCACAGAATTAATAATAAATGAACAACCACAAAATAACGTAACACAGAGCTTCTCTCTTTATTTCTCTGTTCTGATTCCACGCTGGCATTTGCGCGATGCGCGATGCGCGATGCGCCACGCGCGATCGCGGTAGGGCTCCCGCAGCCCTGTCCTAGTTGCCCCTGCTGCCCATTACACTCCCCTTCTAAGACCTGACAGGACAATGAGGGTCTGATACAAAGGCAAATACCAATATATGGGCAGCAGGGGCAACACAACGTATTGCCATACTATATCTCCGGGGGGGGCCTGCAGCGGTGAAGGACCAAGTACAACAGGACCACCCCACATACATATTCCTTGACAGAAAATGGCCCCCTTCCCTGACGGGAGCATAACTGGGGGGCGTGGGATCCGTCAACTCTGCACGGCTGCCCAACAGTGGCAGCCCATGCCAAGCATGGTGGCCCCTCCAGTGCAAAGGGGGAGGCGCGGCACTCCTGCAGGCTGTCCCTAGCCCTTGCCTTACCCCAAAGGATAATTATACAGGCGTCCTGCCTGAACTTGCAGAGGCATGCCACACCCCAACTACACCCGACGCTGACCAACACTGCCTGACATGGACACATGCAACGTCAGTGGATAGCTGCTCTCAGCTGCCGAACAGCGACACATAACCCCAACAGACACCCACCAAGCTCGTACAATACCCGCCCCCGCCAGACCTTGTGCCATACACGATGAACCACCCACAATGTGACCCACCACGCACTTTCACAGAAACAAATATAAAATAATAAGATCCGAAACTTAAAATTTACTCGGCGACTGAGATCGCCTTAGTCGCCGTTCGTCACTGCCGACTTCCGGATTGCCAACGGGCAGCAGCTCTTAGGACCCCAGAGTTCACTTCTCCTCCTCCCATGCTGAATGAGGCTCCTTCGTTCCTTCGAACTTCACTTCTCCACTCAACCTTGGTCGTGGCTCCATCCTCGGCTGCCCGCGAAGAACTGCTCTTTGGCTGAGCGCTCCTTCGGTGAACGCACCTTCGCTTTGCGCTGAGCGCTCCTTCGCTCCTGCGCTGAGCGCTCCTTCGCTCCTGCGCTGAGCGCTCCTTCGTCGCGCTCCTTCGCTCCTGCGCTGAGCGCTCCTTCGTTGCGCTCCTTCGGGGCTCTCGTACTTAGCTGAGAGTTTTGTAAGGCATTCGGCGGAGGTAACCCAAAACTCTTCTGATTTCTCCAAAACCCGTTCTCCTTGTTTTCTCAAACTCTTGTAACCTCTTTTTCAAACTCTCAAAACCTTTGACGTTTCTTCCCCTTAGTGGTTGCTACTTTTCCCTGCTTGTTCTGCACTCCTTGGATCCTGCTTGTTCTGCACTCCTTGGATCCTGCTTGTTCTGCACTCCTTGTATTTTGCGCTGTGCATGCACTGATCTACAAATCCCGCACGCAAACCTTGCACCTTCATAAGCACCAAGCAGCTTTGATCTCCATTGTCGTTGTTCAGCACGGAGTCCCTTGCTTGCCTGAGCGGTCACTGCCGGCGCCACGAGCGTGGGCAGTTTGGGGACTTTGGCACCCCTCCATGCAACATATCTACAACAACCAAAAGAATGCCAAGCACAGAATTAATAATAAATAAACAACCACAAAATAACGTAACACAGAGCTTCTCTCTTTATTTCTCTGTTCTGATTCCACGCTGGCATTTGCGCGATGCGCGATGCGCGATGCACAACGCGCGATCGCGGTAGGGCTCCCGCAGCCCTGTCCTAGTTGCCCCTGCTGCCCATTACACATTGCTACCTTCTGAATCCTTCGCCCTTTCCTTCGGGAGTGCGTGGCCTGGGGTTTGCTGGGTTCAAGCGGGTAGTTCGACCCCTTGCCTTGAAGCATGAGTGGTCCTGCTGCACCGCTTACGAGTAATGAGGGGCCTCAGCCGCTATTTGCCTCTCTCCATGTGTTTGGTAGCATGTTCAGTTAGGGTTCATCACATTTGCAAACATGTCATACCCTGCTCTGCAACCTTTCGGCCCGTGTGTCGGAAATGCGTGGCCCCAGGCGGTGTAGGGCACATTACATTGCTCGACCCCTTCCTTATTAGTTTGTGTGGTCCTGTGTTTGCTTTGGTAGGGTGACAACATTCGCTTTTGTGCCATCTCCTCTCCATATTTCTCCTCCATCGCCCTGAAATTGGCCAGAAACGTCCAGCAGTGAAGTACCCCCCGTCCCATGGGTACAGGGGGCCGGGTTTGGTTACAGGGTGGCCAGAATGTGTGAGGATTGGTGCATTGGGTCCCAAGGGCCCACCAGAATTTTACGAAATTCAATTTTGATCCATTCTTGAATTTTTATATCATTCCTGGTCGGTCCCAGGGGTCCAGCCAGCCAGTCAGGCAAATTCCTCCTCCCCTCCCCTGCACCCATCCCGATTCCCCTGCCCTTTGCCTTTCTCTTTGTTTTTTGTTCTTTGTGTTCGCCAGCCATCGTGTTCAGGTGTCCAATGCCCGAGGCCGGGGTCCGCGTGGCCGAATTTCAACTCAATCCTTCCCCTAAGTCTGAATTTTAATTCTGTAAGTCTATGCCTCAACCCAGCTCCGACAGTTTGCAGTGCGTGTACCGTTTTGTCCAGCAACGCCATGTCCGCGTGTGCGCATGGCAAACCACATGTCTCAGTGCGTGTACCGACTTCGTTGGCATCCCTATGCTCGCATTAGCGCACAGTAAACAACGAGGGTCAGGGTCAGGGTAGGGTTCAAGCCCCCTCCCCGAGGCAATTCGGGCGTGAAAGGTGAAAGCCCCCCCCCCCCGACAACCCATAATTCAGGCTGCAGAATTTCTACAGCCCGACATGGTCACTTTGGGAGGGTCACAGGGGTCCACAGGCGGTTACAGTGAGCCTGAAATAGTTTCACACGCCTCGATCGGGCCCCAAAGGACTCTTACAACTTTACGAAAATATTTTGCGACCCCTATTCAATTTTTGGCGCGATTCCTGGTCGACATCAGGAAATCAGCCAGCTGTCAGCCAGAGTTCTGACAGCCCCCCCCCCCCCCCCCCTCCGGGGTGAAAGTATGTTTTTCACCTCCGGGACCCGGGCGGGTGATATGGGGTACACTCCCCCCTATTTTAGGGATGCTGAGTGCAATCGTAGCACTCCCTCCCCGCCAATTGACACCTAAGCGGCACTGTGAGGTACAGATTAGATCCAAATTGACAGTTTTTCACTGCATCAGGCGAACACCAATATTTGATGCCAAAAATGGGGTTTTTGCATTTTACGTCCAATATGGGCGATTAAAGTTTGTAAGCCCCCTATTTTGGGTATGCCTAATTCAGTTTCGGTGCCCGTTTGGACCTACAGGACACTGATTCCCCCCCCCCCCCGCTGCTGCAGATTCTGAATTCTGGCTGGCATCAGGCAGCAATCGATTTTTTTGACATACTATATTTGGCACCAAGCGCAGTTGACGGGAAATGTGGGCAAACAGCGGCAGACGGAGTGCGCAGGGCGCTCACAGAGGGGGATATAGTGTACCCCCCAGAGTTGAGGTGGGCGTTGCGGCCCAGGGGAGATGCAGGAGTGCGGACCTCGGAGCAGTACCCAGACAAAGTGCGCACCGGAGAGACATGGGCGGGGCGTGTGAAGTCGGAAGGTGCGGCATCAAAGAGGATGAAAGATAGCCTTATATCGGGAGTGGAGAGCCAAGGGAGTGTATCAGAAGATCGCGGAGGTGGGCGAAGGGGGACGGGCGGCAGCAGCGTTGCTGTGGAGCAGACGGGAAGAGGGCCACTACGAGCTGCTGTGGCCACCAGAAGAGGAGGAGGAGACTGAGACAGGGGGGGGGGGGGGTTAAGAGACAGACAATAGACGTGGAGGAGGTGGCGATGGAAGTGGTGTTGGTAACTGAAGGGCAGATAGCAGAGGACCAGGGGACGAGGGGACGGCCGGCAGGACAGGACGATGAGGGAGTGTGGCAGGATGTGCAGCAGGTGGAGATACAGAGGGAAGGAGCGGAATGGCTGTAGCAGGGGCACGAGTGTCCTGTGCGGGAGCAAAGGAAGGTGGGAGAGGGAAGCACGCGTGCCAGGAGGCAGCAAGCCGGGTGGGAAGGGGTACTGGGGGTGCAACTGCAGAAAATGGAGTATGAGGAAGTACCAGAGGGTACGGGTAAGGGTGAATGCAACATGAGGCAGGAAGGAGGGGTGGACTTGTGGGTGACGGGAGGCGGAGAAGCGGTGTTGCAGCTGCAGCACAGGGAGGACCTGGGACCAGGATGGGGGGCGGAAAGAGCAGTCCAAGAGCAGTCTGGCCAAGCAGTGTGGATGGACCTGGGGCTGATGGGTAGGTACAGGGTAGTGGCGGGCGGACAGCGGTGGTGGGGGAGGCATATGATGTTGCGGGCGGACCAGGGAGAGGGGGTACTGGTAAGAAAGGAGTTGGGAGGGGAGCTGCCAGGAGGAGGAAAGGGCACAGGCCCGCTGCGCGCACACTTCACAGGGGCCATATTGGCCCCGGCGCCCACTACGCAGGGGCATAGGTGGCAGGAGGTGGTGTACACGTTCCGGCAGGAGATGAACCTGAGGGCGACAGAGGCCTTCAAAATGGCACTGGATTAGGGGGGGGCACGCATGGCCAACCGCACGTACCACATGCACCCGCACACAGGGGACGCGTGGCATTACGCGTTCCCGGGGGATGACGGCATGGAGAGTATATCGCCACTGCCTGAGTGTGAGCGGCAGGGCACTGACATATCAGCCCCCGCCGAAGTGGCAGAAGAATGGGTGCGAGAGGCGGGAGGAGCGGAGCCGGGGGGATAGACAGGGACAGAGTGGACAGTGGGGGCCATCCGGCGCGCAAGGTACCGCAGGAGAAAAGGGATGACACGGGAGGACACAAAGTTGATATTCCCCATGGCACTGAAGGGGCCGGCGGCAGCGCAATGGAGAGGGCAAGCGGTACACATGCTCCTCCCGGATGACAGATTAGGAGACAGGGGGACGGTGGAGTTGGAGATGCGCCATGGACAAGGCGCCAGGTACCAGTACAATGTATCGGTTGGTAACGTGGTGGTCACAACGGCGGCGGCGGAAGGTATGGAAGTCCGCATTGGGCTCAGTTGGGAAGGGCAGGCGGTGCAGATATACACCATGAGGCACTGGGATGGGCAGCCAGAGATCCAGTGGAAGTCAGAGCCCACGTGGGGGGAACCAGTACACGCAGAGGTTCCCAGAGGGCCAGGCAGGGCAGAGGGTGAGGACGCTGCGGAGCTCAGCAGGGCGGAACAGGAGAAAGAGAAGCGCCAACAGGGAGGAGCGGCGGAGGGGCTGGACATACTGGGTGACGGAAGGGACAGAAAGGACATGCTTCAGAAATGGGCCCAAAGGCTAAGGGGGAAGCCGTAACTTGGGCAGAATGTTCTAATTGAAAATGCAGAGGCGCAGCCGGGGCTGGAGGGGCGCATTAAGGGCTGTAGGGGTGAGGATGTGCGGCAGGCAGTGAGCAAAGCAAGGTACCACATGAAAGCCAGGCACGAGGCCGCGGAGGACAGGTGCAGACCAGAGTGCACACAGGCCAGATGTCTGTGCAGGCTGGACGGGCCGCAGGAACTGAGGGGTGGTTATCATGGGATCAAGGTGCGGCAGCCCAGGAGACAAGGGCCAATTTGGCTACAGATGGGCGAAGAAAAAGGCGCACCGCTGGTGTACTTCCGCCAGGTCAAGCACATGTGGGTATGATTTGCGGATGGCCAGAGCGGGACGTCGGACGACAGGGCGGAGGCAGACGAGCGACAGGCGAGGGCACAGGTGCTTACAGCACGGAAGCTGGAGCTCAAGCAGATTGTGCTGTGGATGCAAATGCAGCGGGATGCGCAAGTCGCGGTGTGTGTGGACAGCACAAGCAGAGCGGTAGAGATGTGGGGGCCGACGAGGCAGGTGCTGGCGCTGGCGTTGTATGTCGGGGAAACGGTACGCAGAGGCAGAGGAACAGCCGCACACTGTGACCCGGATACGGAAATGCACCGAGTCAGGAAGGTTATGGCCATGGTGGACTACGGGGGGGCAAGGGGGAGGACTAAGGGACACACTATACAGGTGGTGTCCCCACAAAGCAAGTGCCACAGGAGGAAGGGAAGAAGGAGTCACCGAGTTGGTACAAGATGGACTCTCATGGTGGGTCATGGAACCCAGGGGGGACAGGCGCGCGGCGATGGTGCACACGGCGGCCCTGTTGAAAAGAGTGGAATGCCCGCTCATGAGATTGGTTGGGGAGGCAGACGAGGTACGGGTGGAAAGGGCAGAGGAGGTGCGTACGCAGGCCATCCTGAGAGCGTCGGAGTCACAGATGGGCAGAAGTGCGGCAGCCGAGGAAGCAAAGAACAGATCAGGCAGGCACTCGAGTGGGTGGACGGCTGCAAGGAAGGGGACCAACTGAGGTGGATAGTACCTCCGCGCACGGAGCAGGGGGCAAGGCAGGAGGCGCTGGCGAGGGCGAGAAAAATCACGGAGGATGCGCAAGAGCAGGGCCCTGTGATGGAGGAAGAACCTGAGGGAGGAAGGCACTGTAGATGGAGGGGCCTGAGGAGAGCAAAGCGGGGGGCAAATGCGTTTCGTAGTCGAGGATGGGGTTGGGGAGGGGCAGGAAGACGGGGAGGAAGGACAGGCACAGGAGGCGGAAGGTCAGGAGCCGAGACCGGAGGGACGCGCAGGTGGGACATCTTGGGCGGGGCGACCTGGAAGGATTGGGGGAGGGGGAAGGAGCGGCTGTGGACGGGAACCGAGGGAGTGGTGCAGGGGAAGGCGAGGGCAGACGGGACAGCCGGGGAGAGGCTGGAGACAACAGGGCGGGGGACGGGAACAAGCAGCAACGAGAGAAGGAAGAGCAAGAGGAACCAGAGGGGATGGGGCGAGGCACGGACAATGGGAGGCCCAAGAGGAAGAGAGTGAGGGGAGTCAGGTACGGTGAGCAGGGAAGCAATGAGCCCAGAAACGTGGGGGAAGGGGTGAAGGTGTATGGCCCTCACAAGGTCCCAGGGAAGGGGAGGATGTATGTGGGGACAGTGGAAGACATGATCTTACACAAGGATCACACGGGGCATGACACGAGGGCGGCGATCGTACAATGGGAGGCTCAGGAGAAGGGGGACAATGAAAGGCTGCCATACCCGGAGGCGGATTGTGGTGGCGTCCGCGGGGGCGGGAGATGGAAGTACAGGTACATATCGTTTCACAGCCGGAGGTGCAGGAGCTGAAAGGCGAGGAGGTGTTTTCTGGGAGGAAGAACAAGAAGCAGAAGCGACAATTAACGACCCGGCGGGCGGGGGCAGTGATGAGGATACGCAAAGGGCGTCGGCGCAGCAAAAAGGATGGTGGGAAAGGACGACAGCCGAAGGAACAAGAAGGGGTGCAGAAAGATGGGGAGGGAAGGTTGCACCGCATGAAGTTGTAAACCCATAACGACCCAGCACCCCTGTATCGGGGAGATAAGGCAGCGTGGCAGCAAATGAGGCTACACGAGTCCGACCCGGATGTTGTGGCGTATGAGGAGATACGGCCGCAGGGGAAGGACAACGTCGTGTGCACGCATATGTACGACGGGGAGGGGCGGGAGTACCAGGGGCAGTGGGCACAAGGAGTGCCATTGTTGGTGCGCAGGGGCCTCAGCGTCTTAAGAGACAAGAAAGTGGGAGCGAAGGGGAGAAGGGCGGTATATGATGTGGCAACAGACCATGCACAGGTGGTCATCATCAACTGCCACGTCCCGCATGGGAAGAGGGTCAAGGAGTATGTGGCACAACTGAGGATGGAGTATATCAGGGCGCTGGAGAAGGGACCGGTCATCGTGGTAGGGCACTTCAACTACGATCCCCGGAGGAGCGGCGCAGAGACGCAGGCCGACCAGGAAGTGAGGCTGTTTGTGCAGGAAATGCGGCATGCAGGATGTGTCCTACAATGGAGCGCCAGGCCCCTCATACTACCGGGTCGCAGAGGAAAGCACGCCGTCACGGATAGAAGCCATGTATGCGGACCCTCGGTCCGTCCGGGGGGTGACGGCGGGGTATGTGGTGGGGCCTCAAGAAATGCGGGACGGAAAAGTGCATTGCCCCATGATACTGACTGTGGACGTGAAGGTGGGGCAACCAGGAGAAGAAGAAGAGGAGGAACAGGAGTCGGATGAGGAGGGGGTAAGCCTGCCGCTGCCGGTGCGGTGGCCAGAGGAGGAGGACGACGACAGGTGGCAGCAGTGGGTGCAGCAACAACATGTGGAAATGAGGCGGGTGAGCCACGCGCATCAGGATATTAGGAAAGCGGCAAGCGTGTGCGGGTTTAGCAGGGCGATATGGGAGTCACAAACTCAGCCCAAGCTGCAACAGCTGGTGGCCTAACTGAGGTAGAGGCAGCAGGGGGAAGTCGAGGTGAGAGCAAAGGCAGACGGTGCGGAATAGAAGAAGAAGATAGCGCGGGCAAAGAAGAGGGTGCAGGCGGCAAGGACGGCAGTGGAGGATGAGCATGGGAGAGTCTACCAGAAGGTGGTGGCAGAGCACCAAAGGTATATGGAGACAGCTGTACCTGACAAGTCACTGCGGTACATCCCGGAGATCGCAGAGGCTGGGCAGCCCCAGGAGATCAGGGCGGTGAGGCTGCAGGATGGCAGGGTTACGGGCAACAAACAGGAAGTGTTGGAGGCGGTGGCAGAGAGCTTTGGGACAAAGCACAACCAAGGGCAGCCGGGGCTCAGGGAAATCAGACGGAGGATGGTCCAGGCGCTGCCGCAGATGTTCACAGAGGAGCAAAGCGAGGCCATACACCGCCGCAGGGGGACACTCGGGGAAAAAACGGAGGTGGTTCGGGCTCTTAAAAAGAAAAAGAGCCCGGGGGTGGAACAGCTGGTGGCGGAGGCATATCAGATCCGGGTGCGCCTGACCTGGATGGGTTGGTGGGGAGGGTCACGCAGGTGCTGCGCACGGGCAAGCCACCGGTGGAGTGAAGGGGCAAGGTGACACCCCTGTACAAGAAGGGGGATCACCTCAGGCCGGGGAACTGGAGGCCCATATGCTGTGCCGTTACAGAGGCCAAGCTGGTGTGGATGGTGGTCTCCGGAAGGATACAGCGGTGGCTGTATGCGGCGGGGTTTGTGCCGGACAAAATGTAGGGTTCTGTGCCGGGCAGGTCCACACAGGAAGCAAGCTCTTTGTATGACATGTATCTGGATGATGAGGACCTGGAGGCGTTCATGGCGTCCGTGGTTGTGAAACGGGCGTTCCCCAACACGCCGCACAGACTCATAGAGGAGGTGTGGAGGCAATTGGGGCTCCCGTACGGCCACTTCGGCGGGGACTACCTACGCACTAGAAGGTCCACCGGCGCCACGGGGAAGGGCTGTAGGGACTCGGGGACCCCAGGTAGCAGGGTGCCACAGGTCGGAGTGGAGGGCCCATTCCTGTACATGCTTGCCATGCTCCCAGTGATGCGATGGATAGCGCAGGAGTATCCATAACTGGCGAGGACACCACACATGTCGCTCGCACAAACATACCTGGATGATGCAATGCCCATGGCCTGGGACGAAAGGGCCCAGCAGGAGGTACAGGACCTGATGCAAAGGTACGAGCGGCATAACCACCTGGTCTGGAGCACGGAGAAGTCAGCCATCCTGAGGAGGGGTGGGGAGGGTGGTATGGCGCTGGATGTCGGAAATGGAGTGGCTTGGCGGGAGAGGGCGGAGGAAGCGGTGGTACTGGGGCACGTCCAGGCAATGGGGGCGGAGGGCATCAGGCTGCCAGACAAGCTGGTCAGGGGGTTCCGGGCGATGTTGGTGCTCCTCTGGCATCACACCCTGTCGGTACAGACGGCTCTGTACTACCTCTGAGCGATGCTCAATGGGGCGATAGGGTACCAGGGGATGAACCTCCCGTACTGGAGAGGACAGCTTGAGGAGGTGGAGAGCGAGGTGCGGAGGCTCATGAGGGGGAGAAAAGTTTATAGTGATTTCAAAACTGTGTTTGTGCCTCTCCTGCTGCTTGCTGCTGGTGTAGGGTTTCCCGCTGCTTGTTTTTGAAGATGAAAAGCTTTTGTTTGCTGAAATACAATCAATCCAGGATACCCCAAGCCAGAAGTATGCAAGTAGAAGAGAATCAGGATCAAAGCATGAAGGGCTGCAGTGTAAACAGTGAAAGATGAAAGGATATTCACAGAAACTGCAACTCAGGTCAAATCGGATTGCATATTCACAAAGATAGCTGAAATATTTGGGAAAAGAGTTGGAGAACTGCCCCATGGTCACTCTATCTCCATATTGCCATCTCAGGAGATGTGCACTCTTTGTTTTTCGGTCCCATATGTGCTGAGGTGGCAGGGCATGTGGCGATGAGGTCACTGCCATGTCACATGGGATCTTCCTACTTAGCTAGGCTGACCGGGAATTCAACCCAGGACCTCTCAAAAAGAGGTGCCCAGCCCCGTAGGGTGCATACCAATAGGACAGCTAAGAATTCATTGAAAAACATGGATAAATTCATAGGCTCTGCCTTGGATATGTCAGTTCTCAGTTAACTCAGGAAAAGATGATTTGCCTCACATTGAAAGGGGATTAAGGGGTTGACTCCATATCCTGATTGGGTGTTTGGTTCCATAGGTCAAAATGTGTTATCACCACTTTTGGTGGGGCCAATACTAAGAAAGAAATGCATGGATGCTCAGTGCATCTCTAATACAACTAGAGTATGCCTCAAAGCATTGGAAAAGTACTTTTCCTTACTCCCCCCATGTGCTGTGGTGGCCACCACTGTCGCATTCTAGGAAAAAGGGATTTTTTCTTGGCCTTTCCTTGGTTTCCACATCTACTTTAAAATACCTATAGTTTCCCTCACACAGAAAAATGGGCGCTCACCATGGCTGGCGCTCTTTTGCTGCTCTGTTTGTAAAATTTCCTACAGAAAACTCAGCGCTCATGGCGCTGCCGGGGTTCCTGTGGCTTGGCTGGGTTAGTTTGGGAGCATGCCATAGACATGTGCATGTGCATCCCTCCCTCCAAGACGCAGCGCGACATAAACCCAACGCAAGACACAATATACACATTCACGTGGATTATAGTAAACCTGCTGGCGACCTGTGACCTGTCTTAGGGCGAAGGGAGTTGTTGAAAAAAATTAATTTGCCCCTTCGTGGGGTCTTGGGTTCTGCTCAGTCTCCTGGCGGCTGCTTTTCGGCCCGAACACGGCCTACTCAGCGACGCATTCGCGAGGATATCTGCAGAGACAGGGATTGGAGAATTATGGATGAATCCACGCAAACGCGAAGCACCAACACCTAAATCCGTTAAATGACGGCCTAGAATTTTTCTAAGACAACACACCTGAGCAGAATCCAATTGTGCATTAGAAGCACATTTTTATCAAAATTATAGTCATCTCTAGATTTTTGAAATCAAGAAATTCCTACGCATAAAAAGGCGGCGCGCAGGAGCGGCTCCTAGCGAAGCGCCGGAAAATGCAGAAATAATGGAATTATAAACGCATGTCTCACGTAGTCTTGAAAATGACGAGACACACATTAATAAATAAACATACACATTCCATCTACAGTGATAGAAGAATCAAAAATCCAAAAATTCGAAAATCAACGAAAAGACTTCAATGGATCAGGTATAAACTACACGTATGCTCGCCCCGTATGCAGCATACACATTGCTCGTCTCGTGTTTCTGTGAACGAGTCTTGTAGCAGCGCTAACAACGATAGAACGCGATAGAGGGATTGATTATAAAGATTGCAGATGATTAGAGGTCAGATCAGGGTGATTAGACATACACACAAGTGCATAGCGACGTTTTTCGCTTGCGCCCCACTTGCTCTCTCTCTCCAGCGGTAGGTAAGGTGAGTAAGCCCAGGAGGGGCCACCCCCTGGTGGAGTACGCGATTGTGGGTAAGATGGGCAGGTTTGCCCAAGATACTCGTGCATGCTCGTGCATTCACACACGCATTAAAGGGTAGGCCACGCGAAGTGCGCAGGGTAAACCTTGTTTAGGTTACCTGGGGGCTGCTCGGTACGTTCTTTAAGAGAACCTGAAGAGTCTGTTAACGCTTGCTTGCTTGACAGGGCGTGTTTGCGGACAGTGTATTATAGGTCACACTGAGAAGCGTATAATACGTGGAGTGTGGCTTGGTTCCTCCGCCGCAAACACCCCTTCATTTGCCTTTGCTTTACAGATGGGCAGGTAGGGTGATTGGTGCAGCAGCATACCATTTTTTTCCTGCCCTGCTAAACAAGGGCGCAGATCACACAAACAAATAACTCCGCCTCTGCCTGTGGCAGAGCTGGGAGTCCGACTCCATCGACATCTGCGCCGTGCACGGAAAAGGAGCACCTCTTCCCTCCAAGCCCTAGCAGGGGAAACACGTTGTGGCGTCCCCTGTTAGGCCACAGTTGCTTAGCAGCGCTGTGTTCTCTTGTCTTCTTCACAGGAGGGTCGCTAGGACCAACGACATCTTCTTCAACAACACCCAGTAGAGTGTGCGTGTAGGAGTGGTAGTCCTGAGTGGGGGCTTGAGCCAGTTGCAGAAGTGCTCGCCCACCAGGATGGTGCCACTGTAGGGTGTGTAGGACCTGTAGTGCGTGTGTCACTGTCCCACCCGTTTCCTGCAATTTGAGCAAGGTTGGTGGGCTGTGGCAGTGGTTAGGTCAGTGTTTTGGCCACTTAGCAAAACGGCGTTTTCATGCCTTCATAGCTTTTGGCCACCCCTCCCTGTAGTAGACAGATAGGTAGGGAAAACAATACCCCGATTAGTACGCTGGGTATTCCCCAAAGGTTTTGCGCAGGCACAGAAATTGGGCGCTTAGGGGAGGGGAGACCCGGGGCGTACCCCGTGGCATCAATAAGCCAACCCTCCAGGTTTAGCAAGCGTGCAGACTTGGGTATAATTAGGACACCACTTCTGCGGCTTGCTCTCAGGACCTTAGGAATAGCACACTCACACATACGCTTTGGCAGGTAAGGGTAAGGTTCAGTCCCTAGCTTTAGTCTTGGAGGCAAGCGTCTCAGCGAGCCTCAGCAACTCACCAAAGTTGTTCTGGGACAAGTAGTCAACCAGAACTGAGTTTAGGCCTCCCTCAGGTAGAACAAACGCAGAGAAGGGCTCCCAGGTGGCCTCTTCGACTCCAAACCCTTCACAGAGGGTGAGGAGGCGCCAACCCTGGCGATAGCGGTGGCGTAGGATGGACTTCACCAGGTAGAAGCCCTCCTTAGCCATCCCCTCGGCGTTCATGTCGGGGAGTTCACCCTAAACTTCCATAGGGCTGGCAGCCCCTTGTAGGTCCAGAGCGGCGATTTCCTCGTCGTTCAGCTCCCACTCCTCCCCACAGAGGTCTTCAGGATCATAGTAGCGCTTCAGGTGTTGAGCAGCGCACACCAGGGTCCCCCCTAGACGGGGAGAACACCGCACGGTGATACGGTGTCCCTCCACTGATGAAATCTTGTACGGCCTGAAGTATGGGTCATCGCTGGTAGAGCGTGGCCAGGCGGGTAGTCGACTGTGGTGCACCAGCACCCAGTCCCCCTCTTGGTAGGTGGCCGGTACTCGGTTCTTGTTCTTCTTGTTCCACTGACGCTCCCTCACTCTCTGTAGCATAGCCTTGGCCTTGTCCACCTTCGCTTGTTGCCCTTGGACCCATTCACCCACAGAAGAATGGGTGTCCTCTGGATACGGCGCATGTAGGAACCATACCGGGCGCCCTAGGAATAGCTCATGGGGCGAGTAGCCAGTACCTGAACTCTCTTGGGAGTTCATCATCAAGGATATGACGGGGAGTAGTCTCACCCAGTCTCTGGTGTGTTCAGTTTTGCACCATATCCGTACATTGTCCTTCAGGACACGGATCTGTCGCTCACATAGGGGGTTGCTCGTGTGCGAGTAGGGAATCCCCGTAGACACCTGGACATTGAGGCATCTCAGGACCCTCTTGTACCAACCGGTATCTGAGCGTACGCGTACGTCCTCATCGGGGTTGATCTCCTTGGGCGCCCCATAGACACAAAACCACTCCTCCAGGAGTATCTTGATAGTCTCCTCCCCGGTAATGTGCTTGGTACATGGGAACCGCCTGGTAAACCTGGTCAACCCACAGGTTACCACGAGGGCGAAGTCATAGCCCCCGAACTTCGGCATCTCCGTGTAGTCCACGTATAGAACACTGTTAGCACAGTGAGGGATGGGCAGGGTCGAGTAGAGACCTCTGTCCCTGATATCCCCTCGTTTACAGGACCTGCACGGGCACTTGTCCACGATAGGCTGGAGGGTTTTCCGCAGTTGGTCGTCAGTCCACGTAGTGTGGAACCACTGCTTGAACAGCCTCAGGGTGCAGTCAGCACCCACATGACCGCTGGACTCATGGGTCCACTTCAGCAGCGCTGGGACTCTGTCACTAGGCACCACCATGCGGTCCTCGTGCCAGAGGTAGCTCTTGTCCCTCTTCCACTGGTCTTGGTTGACCAGGAGGGGTTCAAGGCGTTTCTCCAGGCGCCTGTAGATATCCCCAAACTCCTTCAGGTACTCTGATTGTTGGAGTCCATCCAGGGGGCGTATCATCGTCATGTTGAGGTCCAAGTGGACGTTCATACGGCTGAACGCCTCCTTAGCCAGCGCTTCGGACCGGGCACCAATCAGGGTGTCGAAGTTGTTGCGGCTGATGTAGTCGGCACACTCCTTCTTCACTCCCTGGATATGGTGTACCGTCAGCCGTAGTTGACTGAGGTAGGTCCACTAGCGCCATACCTTGGCCTTCTCAGGTGGGGGGCCCTTCTGGAAACTGCGGACCGGTTCTTGGTCGCACAGCCAGACCACAGGGTTACTCCCCAACAGTCGTGCTTGTGAGGATAGCACCAGCATACTCGCGAGCAATTCCTGCTCATAGGTGGAGTAGTTCCCCCTGGCCTGGTTCCACTTCCAGTTCCAGTGGCCCAGAGGTACTAGGACCCACTTGTCGTCAGGGTGGCTGTGCTTGAGGGTTCCATCTCGGTTGAGACCTTCCGTCCCCAATTGGGAAATGGCCGAGTCGAACTCCTCCTTCTCTAGTGCTTGCCATTGAAACAACGTTCCACCACCGCCCACGTTGCTGGCGTCGGTCACCAGGAGAATCACTCCTTGTGCCCTAGGCACGCCCAAGCACTTAGCGTTGGCTACGTTGTCTTTGAGCTCGTCAAACGCTTGTTGCTCTTGCGGGCCCCAGCGCCAAGTAGTACTCTTCTTCATCAAGTCCGTCAGAACGGCGGTGGTGTAGGTGAAGTTTTTGATGTGGCGGCGATAGAAGTTGCACGCCCCAATAAAACTGCGTACATCATGAAGTCCTTTCTTGGGGTCTTCGTGTCGTACCTTGGCGTCCATCAGGGGTTTGGCCTTAGAGGCCGCTGGGGTCCACCACCCATAGCCAACATCAAACCCCAGGTAGTGCATGGTCTCCTGCATTCACTCACACTTCTCCAGCTTGAGTCTTGTGTGGTTCTCCTGGCAGACCGCAAAGAACTCACCCAAGAGGATTAGGTGATCCTCCTTGGTATTGGTCCCGAGGCATACATCGTTGATGTGGGCCTCCATCTGGGCACCACGGGATATGAGCTCCTGCACCTTAGGTCTCCTTCGTAGGATGGACAAGATCTTGTTCATCAGCTCTTGGAATAGAGCGGGTGCGTTAGCCACGCCAAACGGCATGACTTTCCACTTGAACACCCTCCCCTGAGGGGTGATGAAGACCAGTAGTTCCTGTGCGTTGGGCGTCAGGTTTACTTGCCAGAATCCGCTCCTCTTGTCCATCTTGGTCTTGTAGCGGCAGGAGGCTATCTTCTCCAGGGTAGACTCCATATTGGGAATGGACCCTGAGTGGTTCAGCGTCTTCTTGTTCAGCTCTCTGTACTCCACTACCAGCCGTTTCGCTGTAGACCCAGGTTTAGGCACCAGGAAACAGGGGCTGCAGTGTAGGGGGTAGTCCCCATCCTTGTACTCCATGACTAGGCCAGCGTCGATACATTCTTGTATCTGTCGCTCGATCTCGTCGGTCTGCTCTTTAGGAGCTGGATAGGGTCTCCTCCGGATCTTGTGACCCACGAACTCGGGTTTCAGCTTGAGCTCCATCCGTACCAGCTTGTCGCATCAGGCTGGAGGGGGTAGTTCTCCGAACACCTCTAGATAGGTCCTTATAAGCTTCTGTACCCGCGGGTCCAATACCTTGATCTTGTCCTCCATGTCCTCGTCAGAGTGTAAGTTGCTTGCCCCCTGAGTAATAGACGTCGGGAGGTGGTCCTCCACCGACTCTCCGCCCGTGGTAGTGTCCTTCAGCCCTTGGTAGGCATATAGAAGGTCTTGTTCAACCATCTCCGGTGGACGATGGCAACATAGGCACGCTCGAGGGGGTTCACAAACACATTCCTCCGAGAGGTCGTCCTCCTCTGGGGTCCTCACATGGGCGCCCCACACGCTCTTCATGAGCTTAAGATCTACCTCCCTTTGCCAGGTGGTGATCTTCTGTTCGAGGTCCTCCTTCAATTGGGATAGGTCTCCCATACGTCCTTGCCTCAGTGGCCCTGAGCTGCAGGTAGGCTTCGCTTTTTCGCCACCAACTTCCTCTTGGAATCCACATACTCCCTTAGCCCGGATCGAGGGTCCAGCTCCTCGTCCACGGGGTCTTCCACCCTCATGAAGAGTAGGGGTTTCAGTGAGGCGACGTTCTCGGCGTTCTCCACTTCCTCCACACAGGTCTGCACGAAGAAGGCGTCGTGCTCAGTTTCCTCGTCTGAGTGCATAGAGATAGGTAGCTCAGATAGTCCACACTCAGAGACTCCATCAGGAACAGGTACATGGCAGGGAGAGTTGGGGGCGTCGGTGTCAGTCACGACGCACTCATCCCCTCCGGGTGTAGTGTCAATAGAATCTTGAGGTCGTAGGGGATCTTTCAAGTCACCCAAGGCGAGTCCATCGCTTTCTCGTTGTATAGCCTGGACCAGAGTCGGGTCCAGATCCTCCCAGGGAAAAGAGGTAAGACCTCTGTCCACCACGCTGAGCATACTCCCCCATCCGGGCTTCCCAAAGGGCGTCTTGCGCCCCAGAGGCACGTAGATGGCGTCATCAGGCAAACGAACAGAGCTGATAGTCAGCCTGTCCAGGAGGTTTCGCCAGTACTCGTTGCCCCCATGGGCTCCCCAATCGGGGCAACACAGGTCCATACGGGTACGTTCCAAGGCCACCTTGGTCACCACCTTCCGCAGTTCACTGAACCTGGGGTTCCCGTAGGCCATCCCGAAAGAGGGCCCGTAAAATTTGTAGCTGCAGTTCTTCCCCTTGCTGCAGTAAAGGTCCAGTACATGCTGCTTGTCGCTGGCGAACAACTCCACATTCAGGTCTTCTCTAGAGTAACCCAACTCCTTCAGACATTGGTCTAGGACTTCCCCCAATAGTTGATAGTCCTCAGTTTTGGAGGCCGCCATCATGTTCGAGGGCTCCTCCTTCGATAGCCTCAGGTAACTCGAGGTATGTTCCGACTGCTCCAGTGGCACCGACTCCCTGCCACTGCCGTGGTCCACGTAGAGGAGGTAGGGCGCTTGCAGCGTCAGGGATTGTATCTGGGAGTGCTGCACGAAGAAGTCAGTCCCCAGTACAAAGTCGAAGGCCTCATTGTCCATCACATAGAACCGATTGGCGATAGTCCGGGAGCCCATAGGTACCTCCACTTCACAGTCCCCGCAGCTGTGCACCACATGTCCATCCCCCATGCGTATAGCCGCGGTGGTCATGGTGTTCTTCAGGCTCCCACAAGGTAAATTTTTCTTGGCCACTATAGATATTGTGGCGCCAGTATCAAATACCCCCAGGGATTCGCGTCCCCCTAGTCGAATGCGTACCCAAAACACCAGGTCTTGGGTGCCACCGGAGCGTCCCCGTCAGAACTCCGCGAGACAGGTCTCCTCGAACCCCTTGTTCCACAATTTGCGGGCCATCCTCATGAAACGGCTCCTCTTCTTAGCGTTGCCGTCATCACCACCTTCATGCTCACGCTTGGCTCCTTGTTCTTGCTAGGCCTGCGTTTGTGAGCGTGTGGTAGGACCAGACTGCCCTCCAGAGGGCTTGGAGTTCCCCCCTGGATTAGGGTTGGGGTTGCCTCCGTTCTTGTCCTTGTTCTTGTTGTCCTTGTCTGGCTGGCGGTTAGCGCCTCCTCCTCGTCCACCTTGACCCTTGTCTTGCCCTTGTCCACGTCCTTTCGACTTGCCCTTGCTGGAGTCGTTGCCTTTGCCTTTGCCTCCACCTTTGCCTGAGCCTTTGCCAGGATCTTCACCCTTAAGCTTCGCCGATAGGCGTTGCTTATGGTAGCACTCATGCTCGTAGTGCTTCCGCTTCCCGCAGAATGCACACGTGATGGTGCACCTGTAAAGATCCGGCAGCTTCGCTTTGGCGGCGGTGTTCTTCTCCTGCTGCTTCCCCTGGACTACGAAGCAGTCTCGCTGCTTGCAGTCAGGGGCGTGCTGCAGGTGGCCCTGCTCGTCTCTGGCATCACACCAGAATAGCTCCTTAACGTTCTCCATGATACGGGCGTGGGCGTGTTTGGGGGTAGTCCCCTGCCCAGGTCGGGACCCTTGGTACCCTTTGCCATGGCCTCCAGAACCTCCGTCACCAGGACGGTAGTCGTTCAAGTGCTGGTCGCTCTCCTTTTCCAGCGCCAGCTCCAGGAGTAGCACGCATAGATCCTCGTAGCGGAGGGATCTAGCCTTGCGCTCAACCGTCGAACGGCACTCGTCCCACAGCTCCGGAGGGAGCTTGGCCACCAACCAGAACAGCAGGTCGTCGCTGCTGTAGGAACCGGGCGTCAGTCGTCCAGCCCAGTGATCCAGGTCAGCCAACAGCTCAGAGACCCTGCCAGGTTTGGGGTTGTTGGGCAGCACGGGCAGGTTCTGGATCTCGGCCCTGATGGAGAGGTCGGTTTCGTAGGTCGGGTACTGCCTCTCCAAGGCAACCAACACATCGGCAAAGGTGGCGGAGTTAGTCACGATCTGCCTGACCTCCTTCCCAGGTACTTGGTCTTGCAGCACTGCAGGAGCAGATCGCACTTGACTCGTCCACTAGCGTGGGTTTGGCCGGTCAATCGGAGAAACCGGCCAAAGTTCTCAGCGAACTCGCTGAGGTCCTTGCCTGTGAACTCGGGCAGGTTCACCACGATCTTGGAGATGGCCATAGCCTTCACCTCCTGAGACCTGTATCCCTCAGGGCGTCGGGTCTTCTTCTTCTTCTTCTTCTTCTTCCCCCTTGGGTTCTCGGGGTCCTCCGGGTCATCGTCCTCCGAGGGCGAAGCAGAAGTCATCGACGGCGGCTCATCATTGGAGGGGTCTCCGCCTAGATCACTAGAGCCATAAGGCTCCACGTCCACCATTGCCCTCAAGGCTGTCAGCCCCAGCCGGTCCAGCTCGGCCCTCGTATGGTTCGTCACGTGGCTGTACGGCGGCTGGGACGTTCTCGGTACGAAAGGACTTCTCGGTATCGCTGCAGCGGTCGGCATCGGTCGGCTCCTCAGGCTCCCCAGGGTGTTTGTCATCCCTGCCGCCAGGTGGTTGGCCTGTACTCGGTGGGGTGACATTCCCACCGTGGTAGGTGACGCTTGGGGCGGTATCATCAGGGGCTCCAGTTTCTCTCAGATCTCTTGAGTGAGGTCGCCCACGATTTTTGAAGTGGCTCCTCGGAGCACCTCGTTGATCTCCGACCGCGTCAGGGACCTGTTGGAGGATCTCCCCGATCCTCTACTCCTGCCTCCAAGAGACCCAGGTCCTCTCCTCAACCCACTCAAGGTTGCATACCCGGGTGCATACCCAGGAACATCCACATAGGTTCCCGTAGCGGGTAGAGGATGTTGATAGTCAGCCGCATACCATCGCGGCGCAGAACTGGAAGCCACCGGCTCACTGGCAGTAGTTGCCTGAGGAAACACAGTGGTAGGTGGGCCCCAACCATAGGCAGGGTAGGCAGGCATGCCAGTAAAGCCTGTGCCTTCTGCCATAGGCGGGTTGGTTATGGGAGTGGATGTTGCAGCGGCTGGGTCTGGAATTGGGAGTGTGGTGGTTATAGGAGAGGGTGATGCGTGGAGGCCAGAAGCGCTTGGTGCGCCTTCGAAGGTAGGGTCATTCGTCAGGTCTTGCCCTTGGTCCTCTCCTTCGCTTGCTTCGACTCCAGCATCCTTCTCGCTCTCTCACTTCCTCTTCACAGGCTGAGTAACCTCCTCCTCGACTGAGAGGGCCCTGAAGGCCGACTGGAGTCCATCCAAAGAGTCCTCAGCCACGTCCACTGGCCCATGTAAGGGCTCCGAAGGTACAGCGCTTGGTCGAGGTCCAGGTTCACCAGGTGCTGGCCTTGCTGGTGCCTCAGGCGCTGTCTTCACGTCGGCGTCCTCCTTCCTTGTGTCCATCTTCGTACGCCCTTCTGCTTGTATGTGACTGTACTCGGCGCACTAAATGTACGGCGCGGGGTTGCTGCCGGTGCGCAGAGACAGTCTGCCTCTTGCTACCAGAAAAGTTTATAGTGATTTCAAAACTGTGTTTGTGCCTCTGCTGCTGCTTGCTGCTGGTGTAGGGTTTCCTGCTGCTTGTTTTTGAAGATGAAAAGCTTTTGTTTGCTGAAATACAATCAATCCAGGATAGCCCAAGCCAGAAGTATGCAAGTAGAAGAGAATCAGGATCAAAGCATGAAGGGCTGCAGTGTAAACAGTGAAAGATGAAAGGATATTCACAGAAACTGCAACTCAGGTCAAATCGGATTGCATATTCACAAGGATAGCTGAAATGTTTTGGAGAAAGAGTTTGAAAACTGCCCCATGGTCACTGTATCTCCATAGTGCCATCTCAGGAGATGTGCACTCTTTGTTTTGGGTCCCATATGTGCTGAGGCCGCACGGCATGTGGCGATGAGGTCACTGCCATGTCACATGGGATCTTCCTACTTAGCTAGGCTGACCGGGAATTGAACGCAGGACCTCTCAAAAAGAGGTGCCCAACCCCTCTAGGGTGCATACCACTAGGACAGCTAAGAATTCATGGAAAAACATGGATAAATTCATAGGCTCTGCCTTGGATATGTCAGTTCTCAGTTGACTCAGGAAAAGATGATTTGCCTCACATTGAAAGGGGATTAAGGGGTCCACTCCATATCCAGATTGGGTGTTTGGTTCCATAGGTCAAAATGTGTTATCACCACTTTTGGTGGGGCCAATACTAAGATAGAAATGCATGGATGCTCAGTGCATCTCTAATACAACTAGAGTATGCCTCAAAGCATTGGAAAAGCACTTTTTCTTTCTGGGGGTATGTTGGGATCCCCGCAGAGATACCACAATGCGTGTTGCGATCGCCTACGGCGTATTATGGGGAGGTGATACCCACGGCGGGGGGGGCGTATAGGGCGCATACGGCAAGGGCACTAAACAGGATGTGTCACAACCAGGAGGAGGTGGTGTGCCGGGTGTGCTACCATGGGGTTGCAGAAGTACAGAGGGAGGAGAACATGTGCCCACGGTTTGTGTGGTACAGAAAGTGGCGGTTGAAGGCGGGGAGTAGAGAGCACATGTGGCGCGTCCTGCAGGCAGTGTTGCCGGGGCAGGAGCCCTTTTTTGCGACCAACAGGAAATGCGGCAGACGTGGACCAATCCTGGTGCTGGACACAGACTTCGGAGGAGCGGCACATGGAACAGTGCGCCGTCTGATCAAGGAGGGAATGAGTTTGGAAGTGATGCACGTGTGCAAGAAAGAGATGAATGCGTACTAGAGAGCAGGGCTGCACCAAGCAGAGCTTTATAGTGGTTTGAGGTTTGAGGTTTGATTTTGCGGGTACTACACGCCCTTTGGCCCCGGGGGGCCACCTGGTCGGGCCAGGTGATATCCTCCCCACCGGGTCCTAGTGGGGGGCCCTCCAAGACGCACCTCCCGCCTGGTGGCGGAGTCCCCCGGGTTCACAGGGCTCGGAGCCCCGTCCCTCCCAGGCTTCCCCATTTCGCCACTCCCAAGTCAGTGCATCAATTCGCAGCCGTGGCTGCGGGCGCTTACCCACCACGTCGCCCCCCTAATGCGTGGTCGCCGGGGGCGCCGGCGCCGTTGGGCCCGTGCTACTGGCTTGTCGCCAGTGGGACCCCATTGGGCTGGCGCGGAGGCTGCCTTGCCTAGGAGTTGGGGCGTGGCACAGTGCGCCACTACTGCCTCAGCGGGTGCAGTGCCCCGTCTGTGTGTGCGCGGCGCTCGCGGCCGGTTCGGGGGGCTTGGGCCGGTACCTGGTGTTGTGTCTCTCCCGTTTCCCCGTTCCCGCCCCGCGTGTCCCGCGCTGAGTGTGGCAGGCCGTACCGTCCGGGTGTCCCTTACCCTCGCTCGCTGGTACGCCATTCCACGCGGTCTGTGCGTTCCGCGAGCTCGGTCCGGTTGCCCTTCTGGTAGTCCCCGCGTGCCCTTTGCGTGTGTGTGCGCTCGCGCTCCCGCAGCGTCCGCTCCCCCCGCCCCCTGGGTGGTGTGGCGTGGGCACCTTGCGCGGTCCCGGCACTGAACGCTGGTAGGGCCGTTCCACGTGGTCCGTGCCCCTCGGCGTGTCCTAGCCCGGTCCCTTGCTCCGTCTGCCGTGCTCGGGGTGGGGCGGTCCGGTCCCGGTTCCTCCCTACCTCGCTTGGCCTGCACGCCCTGTGGGGGCTGCGTGCCGCGGAAGTGGTGGGGGGCCGTCCCCGGGGAGGGGTGGCCTGCCACTGTTGTGAGGGGCGTCTGGTGTCAGGCGCTGTCCCTCCCCGGACCGCCCGTCCTCTGGGGCGGGCAGCCGTGGTACCGTGACCCGTGTGTTCCGGGTGCGGTCCGTGCGGGTGTGGGGACCCAGCACCTGTTCCACAGCGTGCGCCCTTGCGGGCCGGCGT
Source organism: Eutreptiella sp. 'Long Island Sound 2002' (assembly GCA_964036045.1). Classification (NCBI taxonomy): domain Eukaryota; phylum Euglenozoa; class Euglenophyceae; order Eutreptiales; family Eutreptiaceae; genus Eutreptiella; species Eutreptiella sp. 'Long Island Sound 2002'. Next base: position 89,373,237 of record OZ038383.1, on the reverse strand, counting down.
TGCTCGCTGTGGGGGTGGCGGAAGGGCGTTCCCGGGGGGGGTGCCTCCCACCGTTGTGAGGGGCGTCTGAGGTCAGGCGCCCCCCCTCCCCCGACTGCCCGCCTACTGGGCGGGCTGTTGGGGTCCGCCTCCCACATGCTGTGGGCGCGGGCGTGTGGGTGTGGGGGCCCAACACTGTCCCCTTGGCCTGCATGCCCTGTGGGGGCTGCGTGCCGCGGGGAGGGTCGGAGGCCGTCCCCGGTGGGGGATGGCCTGCCATCGTTGTGAGGGGTGTCTGGTGTCAGGCGCTGTCCCTCCCCCGGCCGCCCGTCCTCTGGAGCGGGCAGCCAGGGTTCCGCGACCCGTATGTCCCGGGTGCAGTCGGTGCGGGCGTGGGGACCCAGCACCGGCCCCAGAGCAGGCGCCCTTGCGCACCGGCGTTGCTCGCTGTGGGGTTGGCGGAAGGGCGTCCCTGGGGGGGATGCCTCCCACCATTTTGAGGGGCGTCTGAGGTCAGGCGCTGTCCCATCCCCGACTGCCCGCCCACTCGGCGGGCTGTTGGGGTCCGCCACCCACGTGCTGTGGGCCCGGGTTTCTGGGTGTTGGGGCCCAACACTGTCCCCTTGACTAGCATGCCCTGTGCGGGCTGCGTGCCGCGGGGGCGGTGGGGGGGCCGTCCCCGGGAAGGGTGGCCTGCCACCGTCGTGAGGGGCATCTGGTGTCAGGCGCTGTCCCTCCCCCGGCCGCCCGTCATCTGGAGCGGTCAGCCAGGGTTCCGCGACCCGTGTGTTCCGGGTGCGGTCGGTGCGGGCGTTGGGACCCAGTACGGGCCCCACAGCGTGCGCCCTTGCGGGCCGGCGTTGCTCGCTGTGGGGGTGGCGGAAGGGCGTCCCCGGGGGGGGGTGCCTTCCACCATTGTGAGGGGCGTCTGATGTCAGGCACTGTCCCTCGCCCGACTGCCCGCCCACTGGGCGGGCTGTTGGGGTCCGCCACCCACGTGCTGTCCCCTTGGCCTGCATGCCCTGTGGGGGCTGCGTGCCGCGGGGCTGGTGGGGGGCTGTCCCCGGGGGGGGTGGCCTGCCACCGTCTTGAGGGTTGTCTCGTGTCAGGCGCTCTCCCTCGCCCGACCGCCTGTCATCTGGAGCGGGCAGCCAGGGTTCCGCGACCCGTGTGTCCCGGGTGCGGTCGGTGCGGGCGCGGGGACCCAGCACCTGCCCCACAGCGTGCGCCCTTGCGGGCCGGCGTTGCTCGCTGTGGGGGTGGCGGAAGGGCGTCCCCGGGGGGGGCGCCCTCCCCCATTGTGAGGGGCGTCTGAGGTCAGGCGCTGTCCCTCCCCCGACTGCCCGCCCACTGGGCGGGCTGTTGGGGTCCGCCACCCACGTGCTGTGGGCGCGGGTGTGTGGATGTTGGGGCCCAACACTGTCCCCTTTGGCCTGCATGCCCTGCCGGGGCTGCGTGCTGCGGGGGTGGTGGGGGGCCGTCCGCGAGGGGATGGCCTGCCACCTTTGTGAGGGGCGTCTGGTGTCAGGCGCTGTCCCTCCCCCGGCCGCCTGTCCTCTGGAGCGGGCAGCCAGGGTTCCGCGACCCGTGTGCCCCGGGTGCCGTAGGTGCGGGCGTGGGGACCCAGCCCCGGCCCCACAGCGTGCGCCCTTGCGGGCCGGCGTTGCTCGCTGTGGGGGTGGCGGAAGGACGTCCCCGGGGAGGGTGCCTTCCGCCGTTGTGAGGGGCGTCTGTGGTCAGGCGCTCCCCCTCTCCCGACTGCCCGCCCTCTGGGCCTGCTGTTGGGGTCCGTCACCCACATGCCGTGGGCGCGGGTGTGTGGGTCTGGGGGCCCCTGTGGCCCTGCGCCCACGCACTACCGGTCCTAAACACCCTACAGTGGCACCATCCTGGTGGGTGAGCGCTGCTGCTACTGGCTCAAGCCCCCACGCAGGACTACCACTCCTACACGCACGCTCTACTGGGTGGTGTTGAAGATAAGGTCGTGGGTCCTAATGACCCTCCTGTGAAGAAGACAAGAGAACGCAGCGCTGCTAAGCAACTGTGGCCTAACAGGGAAGTCACAACACGTTTCCCTGCTAGGGCTTGGAGAGGAAGGGCACATAGGTGGCGTGCACAGCGCGGATGTCGATGAAGTTGAATTGCCCTCGCCACTCCTGGCTGAGGCGCAGTCAAATGATTGTGTGATCAGCGCTGTATATTTTAGCACGGCTCAAGAGACTGCACCAGTTCACCCTGACCCTCCCACCTGGGACGACAGGCAGTTCCTGGAGTGCCCGGTGCAGCTCCGCACGCCCGCCAACCAGGTACCGCCTGGCACCGTCCGGACAGGTGACGTGCCGCAGGCATGACTCGAGGAGTCGGATGTACCGGAGGAGCAACGGGTGGCAACAGCGATCAACCTCAAACTGCGCTTGGGACAATGACTACTACCACGCCGCGCCAGGGGCCCCCCAGGGGCCACCAAGGCGCAAAACCACGAAGTCACCAGTGCGCTCCTCACTCTCATGTCCCTCAACGAACGAGGCGCCCTGTACAACGCAGCCAAAGCTCCAGACCTACAGCACGTGCCTGTCATGGCGCTATGCGACCCAGACGCCATGGTTTGACAGGAACAGGCCCTGAAAACCCAGACAGCCCATCGCAGCCTAACACTCGCCCTCACCAGGACGGGACACCAATACCGCACCACGTGGGTCAAGGGAGTGCCCATATCCCACAAAAGTGAGGTCAACGTACACGTCCACCACCACCTTGGCGTAGAAGGCCGCCTGGCGGCATATGAACTGGTGGGCCCAGCGTAGCAGCTGAATGTCATCAACGTACATGTCTGCTTTGGAGACGCCACGGAGACATTCCTCGAACACCTCATGAAGGCCTACCGGCAACTTGCGATGAGCTGACGATCGCGGGGGGCGACAGACGCCCGAGGACACAGCGGTGCAAATGGCCATGCAACATATGGGCCTGCAGGACCTCACAGCTTCTCTGCGAGGCCAGCCCCCGCACCGACCACCGGTGCGGGGCTCTGCAGATTCCTGCATGGACCTCTGCAACGCGGACTCGGCACACGTCGAGGTGGCACGGGCGCAATACCACGACCTGCCGTCCAAGATCACCGGACATCGACCCCTGGAGGTACAAATTAAGGTACTTCAAGTACCTCCGGCCTCCAAGGAAGACATGGACCACGAAGAACAACCACCCATTAGACCACCAGACGGAGACGACACACACAAATGGATGGCGTATTACCGCACGGTGCAGCGCATCCTGGGCCAACAAGAAGAGACGGACCTCAACCTTGCCTTGCGACAAGCGACCACGGCGTGCGGCCTCCACGGAAAACACTGGTGCGCACAGGACAACGCCACCCTGCATCAAGACCTACGATCCCTGGTTACAGCCATATGGCGCGACAAGCGGGCACTACACACGGCAGTGCACTCACATGACCCGAAGGCCCAACGTGACGCCAAGGACATTGCCGCGCGGCTGAACACCACGCGCCGGCAATCCAGGGAATGGCACGTCCGCCGGGCAAAGGAGCTAGCACAAGAACAACAACGCTACTTTCAAAACCCCCAACCCTACAAGTCCTGAAAACAGGTGGACAAAGTCCTTGGAGAAACAGGCCACCGAGGCATCAAGGCAGTACGCCTACAAGACGGCACAGTGACCAACGATCCCAAAGTGGTCCTGGAGAAAGTCCTCAGCAGCTTCAAGCGCCAACACAACACCAAGGATGGTGAGCTATCAGCGCACCCGGAGGAATTGATATCGCACTTGCCGGAACTCTACATCCGAACACAGCGACGAGACATGCACTGAACCCCGTTCACCAATCGGGAACTCGATGAGGTGCTGTACAAACTACAACCAGGAAAATCCCCGGGAATGGACGGACTCCCGGCGGAACTCTACCGCAGGCTCCCGCTGAACCTAAAGAGACACTTGGCCGCGCGCCTGTGGGATATGGCCATCGGGAAACCGGACTTACCACCCGACTGGGCGAACCTGGTACACCCGCTGTATAAGAAAGGCGATCGGGCGAACCCAGACAACTGGAGACCCATAGTGTGCGCCACCACGGAAGCCAAACTCATATGGATGCTCATCCTTAAACGGGTGGCCCCGGCAGTGTACCGAGCTATACCGCCCACAATGTGGGGAGCCATACCGGGTAGGTCGCCGTTGGAGGCCATATTTATGCAAGACGCCGTGGTAGACATGGACCCGATCAGCCTCATCATCACGTCCCTGGATGTCAAGGGGGCCTTCCCAAGCACCCCGCACCGCCTCCCACAGGCTGTCTGGAAACACGTGGGACCCCCCTTCCAGGGTTTCCTACAAGAGTACCTCGCCACCCGCATGTATGCAGTAAAAGCCGATGTGGGCACCAGCCCATGGGTCGATCCCGCCATGGAGTCCCGAAAGGGGGCTCGGAAGGCCGATTCCTCTTCCTACTCGTCACCCTCCCGCTGGTGTTTTAAATCCGACGCACATACCCGGACGTGGCACCATACCCCCTACGGACCTCCTGGTATTTGCGGACGACATGGCGGTGGTGACCGCCACCGACCGTCAACCCCTGTCAACTGCTCCGGACTCCACCAGGGCAACCAAAGTACTCCACGCTGTCACCAACTATCTGTTGGGCAACCAGCTACTGGTACGCAACGTCAAGTCTGCTACCATGGTGCACAATGCACCGCCGCCACCCCTCCGCCCCGGGAACCCGCCCATGAACCCAGTAAGCACGGCCACCTACCTGTGGGGCCAACAAGCGGCCACCGCCAACGGGGTCATCCTACCACCGAACCTGATACGGCAGCTGACACGGACACTAGTCATAGCGCACATCGTCGCACTCTCCACCCAAACCCTGGCGTACTTCCTACAAGCCGTGCTCAACGCAGCTATAGGGTTCCAGGCCTTACACCTAACGCAGCCCCAACACATGCTACAAGCGGCAACTACCACGGTACGGCGAGCATGGACCATCCACGGCGACCGGCCCACATCACTACCCGCTGCGGTACGCGCGGTGTCACCACCATACTACAGAGACAACACCGATCACCTCGTCAACAACGCGTACACAGCTCACACGGCGGCCCGGCTGCACCGTGTCATGCACAATCATGAACCGGAGGTGAGGGAAGTCTTCACGCTGACACTGCGAGAGGCCCAGTACCATCGCAACACCTCCCCCAATACATACTTCACCAGCGGGGCCCCCCCACCAAGGGGGGGACCCACGTATGGAACTACCTACAACTCCTGCTACCCCAACACCAACATGTCATCGAAACGAACCATCAGTGCAGGGAGACCGGCCCTGTGGCTGTCCTACACACCGATGTGGGTGCAGGGCCAACGGGAAGCACCACCACTCTGGACCTGGTGGGCACCACCCTACACCTCGTAAGAGTCACCCCAAACCAGATGCGGGCCCTCCAGCGGGTGGGCACACACCACGTCCTCTTCCTACAACACCCGGAGTGGTCCAACAAGTCAGTCCTGGAACGTCACATGCGCAACACAGCCACACAAACCGGACACCCACAGCCGACCGATGGAAACGTTCATGAGGCGTACAACCTGTTTTGGAGCACGCACAAGCGGCCACTGCCACCGGGCCCACCACGCGGGAACCAGGCCCACCAGCGGCCACCGGAACAAGCAGAGTATGTACCAGGCGCCACGGTGCCAGTGGTACTCCTCCTGGCACCCAACAGACTCAAAACCACTTTGCCACCTGGCAGAGCACGCGGCAGCTTGTGGATGCTGCCACCACCCAGGGCACGCCCCTTCTGTCCGCCACAACTGTCGCAGGACAAGCTGATGGGCACCCCCAGCACTTGCTAGGGATGTGGGCCCCAGACACTAGCCACCTGTGGCTCCTCCAGCAGTTATTGGCGCGCTAACACCACATACCAACAGCCCACGCTACCCCGGAACAACACCGGTGGCTACACACGCACTTTGAACGGGCTGCGGAGAAGGACACGGCCACAGTGGCGTGGGGCCCCAGCGCCACGGCGGAATGGAGAATCCACCGGGGAACGTGGGACACCAAGCACCCAGCCATCACCTTCCCGGTGCTGGCCAAACACAGCAGCACCACACCTGAGGCCCCCGCCTACCCGGTTCAGCACTGCTGCTCCCAAGTCTAGGACTGGCAGACGGTCAAGTGGACCACATTCCACCCACAGAAAGCGTACCTGCTCCAATATGTGTACGGCTACCTCGAACATGGACACGAGGGGAACAACGACTATGTCCGCATGAACCCAGTGGCAACCGAGATCATCCGCCAGGGGGTGGGCGTGTATGCTACCTGAAGACTCCAACCGGCCACCACCACGCCGGAACAGGGAGCACGTGTCCACGCCTACCAGCCAACGACGCCGCGCCGCCTGCCGTGCCTGGACGACCACAACACCGTCATTTTTGCGGATTCCTCCGGCACCACAATCCTCACCCAAGCAGCTTGGGGGGCAGGTTTGGAGTAAAGGACGGACGCGACAGGCCAACAGCACCAACACCACCTCACAGAGACTACCATCTTCGGGGCCTCCTCTCGGGGGGAACTGAAAACACTGGCGGTCATCTTGGACTCCGTCAATGACACCCACCAGCAACCGCGTGACCACGCGCACCATGTGTGGGTTGTAGTAGACGCAGCAGTGGACTTCCAGATTGTCTGCAAACTGGCACGGCAGCCCCTGCACAGGGCGACCAACTCTAGCCTGGGCACCCAGGCCCTACACCTCTGGGCGGCCTTGCGGCGCCTCTGCAAACACGTCGTCTTACACCTCGTCCAACAAGAGTCCCATCCGTATAGCCTAGGCAACGGACACAAAGATTTAGACGCCCACAACCAGCTTGCCGAACATATGCCGGAGGGCGAGGACTCGCCGCTACAGGACCGCATGCACACGCACCTCCAACACCTACCGCCGATCCCACACCCAGGGGAACCAGCAGCCTGGGTACCGGACGACCGAATCTACAACGACACATGACGGGCATACAACTACCCGCAACGCATCGGCACCATGGCTCACATCCGAGACAACTAAGCTGACAACACCCTCATGAACCACCTCCAATACAAGCTGCAAACCGCATTGTACTTCTCAGCTCCTGACCAATCCCTACTGCCGGTACACCAACAAACACGACGTGCCCAACTCTTGCTCGAACAACTGCCCCTCCTAGACAGGGTGGCACGCCCGTATGGCCGACGGGGTATAGACATACCCCCGGAATACACCACATGCCCCTGCCATCTCCAACAGCCAGAGGCATGGGAACACTTCAAACAATGCCCATTTGCCCAAGGAGGCAACCATTTGGCCACGCCGTATGTATTACAACCTCCCCATCCATTACCAACACGCACACCCCAGCGACGTACCACACACATGGGCACGCGGCACCCACGGAGGAACTGCCACCGCGCTCCCCACCACACCGCACTGCACCGAAGCGCGCGCACTCCCATATAGAGACCCGATTGTTCCGCGAAAAAAAACCTCTCCCCAGGATGTCCGAAGGTGAAGCTCCACATCCGCGGCCGGGAAACGCGTGCGGTGTCTGCTGGGAGGTGAACGACGAGAACGGCGCTCCGCTCCTTGAACATGACCTCGGCTGCAGCGGGACCAAGCAGCTGCACTGGTTCTGCAGCCCGTGCATCACGAACCTGTGGTCATGCCCACTTTGCCCATGACCGCATCCACTCTGCACAGCTCTGCCGCCGCGCGAAACACAAGCGGAAGACCTCACGCTCCACACACTGCGCACGCTGATTCAGCAGAATGTCTGGAACAATGGCGCGCGGGACAGCCCCGACGTTGAGTGGTTGGGCGTCCTCACCGACGAGGACACGGCAGCACCGCCCCCCCTGCCCCCCCTGGCACGCACCAACATGGGCGCTGCCAGTTGAGGGGGCGGACCCCACGATTTAGGTCCCAGACTATGAACATTATGACGACGCGCCGTGGGGCAGTCTACCCCCCGTTGGCAAGCTGCCAGACAGTTGGGGCCCCGTCACCACCATGAACCTCAACAACTACCGCACCACCATAGTCACCCTCACCATTCGCCACCTGTTTGCCTTCAGCTGCTGGTGGGGGACGCAGAATGGGCGATGGGAGTCGTCCGCGGCGCCCATGGCGGCAAATGGAAGGATTTCTTCCACTGCAGCGGGGCCCTGACTGAGGGGGCGACTGAGAGGCTGATGGCGGCCTATCTCTATCACCCTTCCGCCCCGATCACACGCCACAGCAGCGACCAGGGCCGAAAATGTACGCGCTCTGGAACCATCGGGCGTCAGCGCGCCACAAGGCCGAGCGGCCTCCACGTCCTCCGGCCCATCCACACCGATAGCACGCCGCCGATGCGACCCAGACCACAGACATTCGGGCACCATCGAGGGCTGGCACGCAACAGAGCCCCCCACAACAGCGTGCTTCCAAAGGGGCGGCACAACGACACCAGCCACAACACCACGCGGCCACAAGTATCCAGGGGCACCAGGCATCACCTGCCGGAAGCGGAGCCGTGCCCAGCCCCACGAATACGGCGGCAGTAGGCACCCGACTGAAGCAACCCCCTGGCACCGCACACCAGCACATGGGCCCAGCCCCAGGCCCCACAGGAAGCCCGGCTCCACAACCCCAAACACCACCCGGCGCGTCGGGACGCTGTTGCCAGCCGGCGACCAGCCGGGCAGCGGCGACACAGGCCCACCTGGAGCCCCGCTCACGCCATGGAACACCTGAACGGGGAACGGAGGGCCCAGCATACGCGCCACCCGAAGGCCCCTCAACGCAGACACGTACCGCTACCCTGACCAACACCACCAACACCCGGCTCTCCGCCACTGTGCACCCCCACGCCCACAACCCCACCGAGAGCCCCAATCACCAGGCCCCGGCGACGCCCAGCGCAACGGCCCCAGGAGACCATCTGCAGGCCCCGGCACAAGCCGAACCGGCATCCCAGAGGCACCACGCCCCACCAACCGGGCCGACAGTACGGCCCACAGAACCATCATCTCCCAGTCGCCCGGCCTCCACCCCTGGCCCGGGCCCAGACCCGGACCCGGCACACACCACCGTCCCGGCTGGAACCCCACGGTCCGCAGGCCCGGGAAGCCTGCCCGGGCCGCCGCCCGTGTCAGAAGGCCACGCCCGAGAGGCGGCGAGACCGACGGGCGACGCAGCCACGCCGCCCGCACCGCCAGCCCAGCCACAACGCGAGGAGCCCACGGTGGACGCCACAGAGGAAATGGAGGGACCCCCACAGCGGACAGAAACGCCACCACCAGCGGCGGGCCCACCCGGAGACGGAAAAAAGAAGCGGGGGGGTGACCAGCCAGCAATACAGCATGCCGACCCACCGGGCATGGCGGCAAACGGAAGCGGCGAGGCATCGACCGCTGGCCAACCTGGTGCGGAACCTAACGAACCAATGCCGGACGCCGGGCGTGAGGCCGGCCTCCACCCACCATCTGCCCATGGGGCACAACCTGCAGGTCGCGCGGACGCCGCCCCCTTGCCGACCCCTGCGCATTACGCCGACGCAAGGGCGCCGGCGGAGGCGCCGCCAAGGGGCCCACCTGAAACCCGCGCAAAGTCATAAGCCCGGGAAACCACACTCCACACGCCCCAGCGCGCGGCCGACAGGGAAACGTCGCCCAGAGGACACAACCGCAACGAACACTCTTCCGATACCTTCATGGAGTCCTGCATGAGTGACCCCCATGCGGTCCAAATGCCGGCGGCCCCGCGCGTCAGCCCGGAGCCACAACGCAACTATGCAGAGGGCACACCCCTCACGGTGTCACGCCAGGCACACATCCAGCGCAATTACACTGCTCTGGGGCAAACTGAGCATGCTTACGCCACGGATGACGGGCCTGGGACCGCGAGCGGGGCAGCAGACCAGCCCCGAGACGAGCGCGGCGCCCCATGAAGCGGGACGCGCATGAAGGCGGGCACCGCACCAACACCGCTAGCGAGCCTACTGGCCAACCACTGGGGACCGCCCCGCCCTGGAGGTGGGGGCATCTGGACTACGCGGGCTCAGGAGGCGACGCCCGCCACCCAAGCGACCACGCGGAACAGGCGGCGGCCCGAGACCTGGGCATGTGGATCGACAGGCTCACCACAGGGGAGCAGCTCGCCCTGGCCCTTCAGCATCCGATGGCTGCTTATTTTGCGGTCCCGCCACCTCGAGGAGGAAACCCGCAGCATGGCAGACATCACCTTCGGCCATCGGACGGGGCACACCCCCCCCGCCACCATGGACCACACCGGCGAATGGCACTATGTGGCGACCTGCCTCATGGCGCATATGGGGGCCTACAGCCCGGACGAAATGAACGGACTACACTGGCAATGGCACCAGCGCGCAGCCCTGCACATCCCTGCGGCCATGCAAAGGCACAACATCTGGGACATCCCTGGATCCCCGGGCTACCAAGGACACGCCTCAGGCCACCGGCGGCCGCGGTCCCAAGATGTCCCGCAGCCCCCCAGGCAGGCGGCGTGCCGTAACTCCCCAGAACGCCTGCGGGGGCCACCACCCGGAATGGGTTCCCCCTCTGGCACGTACAGAACCCCCCTCCGACCGTTCGCCCCGCGGAGGGGTCAAGGCAGTCCTCACACCTCAGGGATGCAAAGCGGCACGCCGGAGCAGCGCCAGAAGACAAGGAACCCTAGCCGCTCCCGGCGCCGCAGCCGCACGCCGCCTCCCGCGGCACGGAGAGTCGTCTTCCACGAGGATACGGACAGAGGCCATGGAGGTCCCAACAACCTCCACGCCCAACGGACATCATCTACCGCCGATCCCCGACGCCGGTCCGAGAGGCCCCGCACCAAACGGGCGCACATCCCCACCCTTTTCCACGCCAGCCGAGCGAGAGCGACAGGCAGCGCTTCACACTGGCGCCCACCGGGCAGCAGACGGAGCGTCCAGCTCATCTGCCACCTCCCTCCCAGGGTCGGCGGCCAGCCCGCTGCCGGGGGGACAGCACGCCACGTACACACGGCCAAGGGAACCCGCGGCCGACCAAAGGCCTGCACATGTAAGGGGTCGAGGGACAACCCCCCAAAAACCCCCCCCCGCTAGCGGGGCGCGATGACACCGTCCCCGGACACGGGCACCGGCCACCCGACCAACCAGGCCCGTGCAGCACGGGGTTCCCCACCCCAGCTGCAACACGGCCAAACCGCCAGGGCGCGGAGGACACACCGCAACAACGGGAGCACAACGCGTGCGGCCGAGGAGCGGACGCAGAAATGACCGAGAACTCCGGCCCTCAGGAGTCCAGTAACCCACTGCACGCCGCCGCGGTCTGCTCGATGCCCCAGCAACAGGAGCCCTCCGCGGGGTACGTGCCTGGGGGACACTGTTGCACCACCCCAGGGCCCCCCTCCCCGACTGGAGCGGCACCGGAACAGGAACGGGAGACCATGCCCCCCCCACCCCCCGACCAACGCAAAGGAGGAACACGGGTCCCTTCGACGACGCGGAACTGAGGGCGCTCTAAAGCATCCACACCACCGGACCTTCGAGCGAGCTAGTGGCAGCCCTTCGGGAACACCTCCAGCACGTCAAAACGAGCAGGCTCCTTGCCCTGGTCCCCCTGTCGCACGCCGCAACAACCAAAATCTTTGTGCGGCAGCTCCAGGCGCTCGTCACCCCCGGGACACAGATCACGGACGACCTTGTTCACGCATGGATCTGGTGGTTCAACACCCACCAGCCGGACCAGGGAGGCATATGGGTCCCACACCTGGGCTGGGCACACGCGTTCATAGCACCACCGACAGACGCCAAGCCCGCGCCCAGCACCGGGGGCCAGGAGCAGGCCGCCCCGCCACCGAGAGCCGAAACCCTCCGCATCCCACTTTACGAGGGCCTGGCGGAATGGGAAAGCAGGACAGCCCGCGACAGGGGGCGTAACCTCACGAGCATGGTGGAGCGGTACCCGGAGACGGCACGCGCAGCGCCCCCGCCACGCGAACGTTACCCCAGCACCATCGCCATGATCATGTTTGAAAGTGGCCACTACTACCAAGTGCGGATCACCCCGCACCCGCAGGACAGCCACTGGAGCCTGGAGGCCGGCAACTCCATGCTCCCGGCGACCACAGCCCTGCCGGACAGCCCCACCCCCCTGCCCAAAGACCAGCCCCCGGACCCCCCAACGGCCATCGTGTCGGGGACAGCCGGCACCTGGCACCCAGGCCATGCCCTCTACTGCCTCTGGTGGTTGGCACGGCGCCGCTGGCCGCACACCAGGGACTGGACGGCGACATGGCGGTTCCACCTGGACGGCCGGCAGCAGCTGGAGGCCATCTTCCAGCGCGAGCGGACGGCAGAGACCCCCACAGCGACCAACCTCTGCCCCGTCTTCGCGATCCACCACATCCGGGCGGGGGCGATGGGCGAGCAACTGAAGCCCGCCATCTGCACTGAGACTGAGGCCCAGGCGGCACACTCGGCCCTTGTGCACAAAATCCTCCGTGCCCCCCGCAGCGCCCTCGTGCGGCGCGTGGGAAACCCCCCAGGGCCCCGAACCACCGCGAGCCGAAACCGGGGTCCCACCCTCATGAACATGCAGGGCAACAACGTGGGGACCGCCCTGCCCCACCCGACGCGGCACACGCGTGCCCTGCCCACCGCAGCCGGTCACCGGCAGTACAGCGACGACGCACGGAGGTGCACGCGCGGCGCGAATCCTGCACCGGCCATCCGCAAGTGAGGAGACCATACGGAACCCCAAGGATCACCTCGTCTCACCGGAGGACCCGACGAGGGGCGTCAAACCAACGGCTGCGGAACTGGCCGTCAACCGCGACCACCCCAGGCAAGGCGACCTTGCCCAAGAGGACCCCCTCGTACAACTCGACAACGCGTGACCGCGCAACATACTCCAACAACGCCTGTCGGTCGGGCACGCCGACGGGAAAAACGTTGACCTGCCCGGCACATGCAGCGGACAACCAACAAATATGGGCTAGCCTTAGCCGCCCATGATGTCGAACACGAACAATGACCCAACGAATTCCTCCCACATCCCCCGCGCAGGGGCCACGCTCCATGGATGCCCCCAATCCGTCCACGTCAGAGAAGGGGACGAGGCCCAACACGGACCTGTCCTTCCACCTAACCCTCCTCTCCCACAAACCTGACCCAGGATGGAACGGACCAAGGGGGCAGGCAAACACCCGGGACCCACGGCCTGACCGATGACCACGGGAACGTTATCGAGAAGTCGTCAAGAACGTTACCTTCCAAGGCGAGGAACAAGGGATACGTGCGCCACTGGAACTGGCGCGCACCTCCTCCGAGAAAGTTAAACGCCTGGGACGCTGGGGCGGTTTCGGCACAACTAACCTGCGAGAATGGTGCGAGGGACACATTTCCTGCAGCCCAGAAAGTTAACAGCGTCAAGGGATGAGACGGGGGCCTCGACACTGACGAGTATTACTTTCCTCCGGACCCCTACCAGGAGCACGCAAGGGGCCAAGAGCTCGCCACAAGGGACCCACGAGCCCGCCGGCTCATGCCGGTGAAACAGGAGTGTTACGCCGAGACCAGCCCGCCGCGCCGGACGGGATGCCCCGACACCAGAGCACAAACCAGGCCACCCTAACCTCCGGACACCGCACTACGGCACCGACATGCCAGCCACAGAACCCGCAAGACTTAGGCGGCTCAAGTTGCATAGTCAAAAACGAAGGAAAAGGTAGGAAAACGACAGGTTTCCAAAGGCATCGAAAAATAGTTGTTTTGCTGGATATTATAAAAGCGTCGGAAACAAGTATGGTGGATTAAATATTTCTATAAGAATGATGTGTCCCATGGGCGAGACAGGGAAAAGTATTGTTTTGTGACTATTCTTTGCGCGAGGCCTCGCGCAACGACGTTCATTTGCGTCAGATTAATGTGCTACAGCACGACGCATTAGGCAGGTTGTCGAAAAATGGAACGCTGTCGTATTTATACACGTAACTTAGTAACATTATCAGGATTGTGTGATAGAGATAGATCTATTAACGAATAAACTGCAACAATGCCGTACCCAAGAATCTTGAAAAGTATAAATGTTCCGGAACAAACTGCAGTTTCAAGCGCGAGGCCTCGCGCATGGAACGGCGCATGAAAAACATTAAAGTTTTGGTGATCATTGCGCGAGGCCTCGCGCAATGGAGGTCACAAGCGTTCATAAAAACCAAAATTGGACAGATCCACCAGCTACACAGTATGTACGTTCCCTTGATGCGGCGCTGCTGCATGGGCGCCCATACAGGTCCCGCCGGCATCTCCGGTTTCAATACTGTGGTCACCACTGACTTCACTGCCCAACAGCGATGGTAGCGCGCCGCAACTGGGTACCACGATCAGGATTAACTAGTGAAATGTGGGATCACCAGACAGTTACAGGTAACCGAAAATGGTGCATGCGACAAGCGAATCACAGAATAATCGGTCGCGCGAAAACTGAGTGACAGGTTGATGTTGGAAATCAAGAAAGTTTTCCAAACAGCGATTTTTACGCAGATACATTTACGCAAACTTTTTTTTGCAGCAACAATGCCCCTGCGAAAAGAGGTGGACCTCGAGAAGACAGTGGCCGCAGCATCTGGAGTTTTCCGCGATGTCTGCTCAGAGGAACCGCCGTACCACACGGCAGAAGAAACGGTGGGAAGGGCTAAAACAGGGGGACGGGGGGGCGCGATTGTTGTTTGTGTTTTTTCTGCGTCTGCGCAAAAATGAACGGACGCGTTGCAGCGTTGAAAAGGCGATTGCGGCAGAAGGGAAGAGATGGGTTGGTGTTTTGATAGAGGAGGCCTGGCGCCTCTATTTGCTGATGCGCCACCGCGCAGTTCCATACCAGGGAAAACCAAAGTCGGTTGTTGCGGTAGAGGGAAGTAGGGCGCAGCGTCGCATTTTAGCAAGGTCAGGTCTGGCGCGATACAGCGCACCTTCGCTGAAGGAGAAGGCCGCAGTCAGGTTACAGACTACATGGGACACAATCTACCAGCAGTGGGTTGTGTTGTGGATGGACAACTGGTACAACAAACAGTTTACCACAAATCCCGACAAGAACGACAAAAGCCTGAACGCAACAGCGTTGGCTGTGTTGCTACTCAAGGATGCACCCCGCTACTGGCATGGTCATCCTAGCCTGGAAGACCTTGAACGGCGTGTTCCTATTGTTGCACGCATGCTGGGAAACACCGAGGGAACGTTTGCACGTATCCTGCAGGACCTAGGATTTGCAAGCACGCGACCTGTTGTGCGAAACATTAGGGCACCGCTTGACATTATTCGCCCTGTACCTGCCAAGAGACCACATTGGCGACCCCTTAGTCTAAGCAAAGAAAAGATAAGCGGCAACCTATCGCTTCTTAACCTATTGCAATTTACTAGGGACTTGGCGCAGCACAGCCGACCAGTTGTCCCTGTCCTATGTGATGAGAACATCCATTACCGCATTTGTAAGATGATGTACGGTGAAAAAACAACGGGTTGGAACGTCCGGCTTTTTTTGCGTTCACACCCTATATTATATGGTTTCTGGCACGCGTACAAATTTTGCGTTACACAAACGTTTCGCTCATTTTGGCCGATTGTGACTTTTTTCCGTAAGGGTTTGTTGCGCAGCGGTGACACAGTCCCCTGTTTTCCCAAGCTGATCACCATGGAGATAACTGTTGGTGCACTGCTGTTGGGTATGGGCCCCCACATACGGCGCCTTGACCGAAAAGGTCGTTCCCTTGAGCTGGCACGTCCTGCAAATCGGCGAAGTCGCCTCCGTTACGCTGTGTGTAAGGCCATGCAGGTTCTGTTAACACAATCCTGTCCCATGTTACTGTACCTGGGACACCTCGTTAGGCAGTGCAATTGCGCTGGGGAGACGGCCAACACGGGTGTTTTTGCTTCTGAGGGATTGCAGATTGTTATGTGTCTGTTAGACCGTTTCAACATGGGGGACACACTTTTAAAATACCAACGCACTGTTGCAACTGCGCTATTGTGCCACACTGCGTGGCACACAGCCATGCCTGGACAGGCTTTTGCCGAGGAATTTTGCGAAAGTCTGCTTTCCAGCCTTGTAACAAAGAAGGGCCAGAACAGAGGTGCAGTAACCATTGAAGATGTTGACGATCTGTATCAGCTCATCACTATCCGCAAAGAAGGTCACAGGGTGAACGTCTGTAAAATCCCCAATTCTTTTGTCAATTCCGTGCGTCAGCGGTTAACTGCTTACTTGAACGCAGAGCGTGTATATGTGCCTTGGGTTAGGTGGTGTGCTGAGCCTACTTGTGCAATTCAGGCGCATTGGCCGCGCAGGGGTGTACCTAACTTTCCACCGTCTCTTCTAATTCCAAAGGGTTCTAACCACTACAAACAAGTCCTTGTGTCTGTGTTGTTGGTGCTAACGCAGCAGGGGCCACTGAAGGCTGCTTCCAAGCGAAAACTGTCGGAGCTGATCCCCCAACGCAGTGTGTTGGAGGAACAGATAGAGGCCAACACGCTGCGAAACGTTCGAAGAAGATTGGAGAACATGCAGTGATGCGCGAGGCCTCGCGCAAACAGCATGAAACAACAGGTTAGTACACCCCCTCTCTTGCGCGAGGCCTCGCGCAAGGTTGTCAGTCAAAAACAGTGGCGTGCCCCTTCAGTTTTGCATTCTCAACCATACTGTACTCGTATTCGCTAAAAGCACCCCAAATATGCATTATCGACGACGATTTTACCCATTTTTAATGTTATGTTTCCTTCAATACAGGCTTTCTTCTTATCGCAGAATGGCAAGCCCCGCCCAAAAAACAGCCGGGGAACGAGAAGATACCGACTATGACCCTGGGACCTCATGATCGGAGGCTGGAACACCAAAGAAGGGGCGTAAGAAGAAGGAAACACCAGATCCTGGCTTAACCTTGGGTACTGACATCGAGGACCACCTGAAGCCGGACGGGAGACAGGTAGAGGTTGAGCTGGACAACGTGAGAATCGACCAGGAGAAGACAAAGGGGCAGATCAGACGGAGAGATGCGAAGTTACTGCAGAAACGTATTGAGTCACTCGAAGCAGCACCGCCAAGAGGCCCATTACACGTCGTTCTCTGGGAAGATAATAGTATGTTACCAACCGATTTTTCGCTCTTCTCGTCGCGCGAGCCCTCGCGCAAAGACGTGTCTCATATTTGCAGATGGCGATTATTGGTGTGTATCTGGACAGCACAGCGTGGAAGCGGTTGCGAAGATTCGGGAGAAGCGACGCACCGCGTGTCTGGATCTGCAGCAGTGGCATACTACATGCATCGCCGATATTCTAAAGCCTACGACACCGTGGGCCTTCCGTGCAAAGCTGGCGGGACAAGCACAATGAAGCGCACAAGACGTTGAGCCAATTCCGCTGTATGAGGCAGCAGATAACCTGATTCGATGTGTTGAAGATCAGCGGCGGCGAGGCCTACCTGACACGTACAACAATCTCAAGATCGCCATTGTAGATGCTGTGCAGATGAGTGCCCTGGTTCCAACCGCTGAACTGAAGCAGCCTGGTCAATTCGCATGTTCATTAATCGTTGTTTCGGCGCTCTTCGTTGCACGAGGCCTCGCGCATAACGTTGTCACTTTCAGGACAAAACGTATAAATTGTGGAAAGATTTTATGACGTTTGCCTACTATGCTGGTCCGGAAGCTGTGAAAGGTCTGCAGAAGTTCCACGACAAAGGGGAGAAAGTCACGAAGAACGCGCTGAAGAAACTGGACGGGATCCTGTTGCCGGAGTTCTACAACAAAGTGGCAGAAGTGATGCAGGAAGAAAAAACAACCCTTAAATCCTTGCAGAATTCGTTTGACGACATCATCCTTGAGCAGTGGGTCTCAATGCATCTGGACCACCCGCACAACGGCCAGTACGTTCGACCTGAGAAAGGTGTGTACCATCGACGCGACTTGGGTTCCATTTCTGCATCAGTGCGCCGCACTTTCTCCACTTCTGTTCTTTAGCCAAAGACATGCGGACCCGCAAAGAGGTTGCTGCACTTGGAAGGCCTGCCCTGAAGGTGACTCTTGGTACATGGGGCTATTGGCGTGAGTCTGAAGGCAAACGTCGCGGTCCATGGCCGGCATGGAAATCCATGATTCGCGCACCACTGTGGCAGGTGGCAGAGAAAGGCAAACCCGCCCCTCTGAAAATCCTCAACGTCCAAAAACTCCTGGGTCAAGAGCCTACCAAGAGCGGTGTGGTCCCCCCACCTGCTGGCGTTACTGGTGACTTCAAGACAGTGGAACAGCAGGATCCATCATAGAGTCAAACTATCACAGTTAAGGCGACCCGAATTGCAGCGTTGAACCACGAACCTCCGAAGCGGTTCATGGAGATTGACAAGAACCTGATTATCATCAACGGCGACATATTTGAACATCTTGCTCCTGAGACGATGTGCCCAGCCTGGCTGTATGAAGAGATGGCGCGTGCCGATACCCTTGTCTGCGGCTCCAAAACTGTTGCTGAGAACATGTTCCACGTGCTGGAAACGGAAGCAGAGAGGCGTCTCAACGATGATTTCAAAAGCCGCGCATTGGCCACATGTTGCTTATTCCCATCTTCAGTTGGCCAGTCAAACAGAAGCCTGCAGGGGATCTTACAACGTTTGACGTTCGCTGGTTGCTGATGGCGTCACCGGATAGCTGGTCGAGAAAGGTATAATTCCCTCATTAGGTCCGCTCTTTGCGCGAGGCCTCGCGCAATAAGTTCTCCCTCATTGCAGATTCCGAATTATCTGACGTTTGGACCTCCTCAAGTAGAGGAGATGGAGCCTGCTGAATTTGGCGGTCACCTTCCGATAACGACGGTTCTGTGGTATTTCGACACTCACCTCTTTCACCTGAAGCAGGATAAGACCTTCAAGCCTGCGTTTGTGTTCATTGATCATCAGCCGGATCTGGTGTGCAAGATCGCGTCCGTCGAGCTGGATTCTCGCATGTACCTTCTTGGTGTTACCTCCGACAATCTCTCCGATTGGGTCAACAGGGTGCAGACTCAGTTGAACCACGTATTGACACAAGAGTCGAAACTGCACGCGTCTGGTGATTGGGACCAGCAAGCCAACTGGGCAAACCGTGGTATTCCCCTATGGGTCTGCGATGACAAGGTGGGTTATGAGGCGTTGTCGCTGAAGGAGGAAGAGACTGTTGAGAAAGGTCAAGCTGCAGAAGCACTGGCCCCTGCAAAGCGGAAGTCTACTGGTGGGGAACCAGCCCCGAAGAAGAAGAAGACTGCCTCCAAGCCTCACGCAGCGAAGTCGGTTACCGGTGCAGAATCCGACGAGAGCGATGGGGATGAAGAGGAGGAGAGCGAGGAAGAAGAGGAGGAGGAAGCGCAGGTCTCCCAGGGCAAGGCAGCGAAGAAAGTGGCAGCAAAGCCGAGGTCCGAGGAAACCGGGGCCCGAGCTCCATTCAAGCAGCCAGCCCGTCAGTCCCAACCAAGAAGCGCGCCCGCAAAGCCACCTCCTAAGGGTAACACGACCGTTGCTAAGGCTATGGGTTCTAAGATGCAAACTGTCCCGAAGAAAAAGTAATTTCTTCGCTTGTTCTGATATATTATGCGCGAGGGCTCGCGCTATGCATTCCTCTTCGACGACCTTTATGCTGTCACCTTTTGCGGCACATTTTTCTCTGTGATGCATTTTATTGCGCTGTTGTGTTGGTGTTTGCGCGAGGCCTCGCGCAAAGAAGTGGTACCAAAAAATGCTTCTTGTGGTGCTGCGTGCAACATGGTTTTCGAAAAATGGTTTTCCAAAAGATTGACAGCTCACGGGTGTTTTTATTGCAAAGCATAAATGGTAGAAGAAACAAAAAGTCGTGGTTTCCCAAAAAAGAAGTTCATTCTGGTGGAAATAAATCATTTTCCCGGGCAGTCGGTTTTGTTGAAAATAAAGGAAAATGGACCGGTTAATTGCTTTTCACGGGACTTTTGGTTCTTGCGTTTTACGTCCCCCCCAAAAGGACTATTTTTTCGCAGTGCCGTAGAGAGGCAGTCTTGGGCGCATTTTGACCATGCAACTTGAGCCGCCTAAGCAAGACACAGCACGATACGGCAGACAACAGGCAGGCGAACACGAGCACGAGCACCGCACCACGGAACCAGAGCAGCACCCTGAAGCCCCCCTGGGGAGCACAGGGATGCACAGAGGGGGACCGAAGGGGCCTTGCCACCGACGGGGGTGTGCATATGATCCACCCAAGCGCAGCTGAAAGGACGGCCGAAGGGCACTGCGAAATACCAGGTGATGAATTGTGCGTGTGAAGATGCCTCCAGGGCGGGACAGGGCGCGTCGTACCCAATTTCAAAACTTTCCTCACTCGGTCGTACCAATTGTCGGTACCCCTTCTTCCCCTGAGGACACGCCCAACCGTACTGTACCGGCCCAACGCAACTGGAACAACCGGAGCCGACCCTACACGACCGCCACGGCCGAACGCATCCAACGGCAGGACAAGCCGGCCATTGGGCAGCGCAGACGATGACGGACCAAGCAAAGTAATGCCAACAACACAACAACCACACGCGCGGCCGTCCCGAAACCGGGCACATCGCGAAACAACATCCTTGACGGGAAACAAGCAACGTAGGGACAACCACAGCGACCAAACAAGGCCGGCAGGGCCCATACGGGCCACCACGCAACCCAGACGGGCCAACCGCTGGCAAACAAATGCCGGCAAACCAACACCACGCACGGGGCACGCCCCGGTTGCGACACATCCACCGCACCGGACAGGCAGACCGCCGCAACCCTCGGAACAACCGGGAAGACAACGAAAACCACGTCCGACTACATAGGCGGGGGCTACACAACTGGCTGCCGATCAAACTACTGCAGGACAACGACCCGACAATGAACAGACCACACCCAAGCCGGCCAACACCCAACCGTCCAGGCACGCAAGGGTCGAAACGGGAACAGCGTCCCATGGGCTGGCGACAACATGCTGCGCCACGCCCGCTGACCACCATACCCACAAGCACTACAGAACACCGCGACTCTACCATCACGAACCTGACCAACCAACATTAACCAATCGCACCACACTACACTTGGACAAACCAAGACGCAACTAACCGGCACGGAAACGGACATGCCGGCCACACAAACAACATTCGGCTATACGACCACCAGCAGCAGCGCGACGGAACCCACGCAAACCCAGCCGGCCATGAGGCGGCCAAGACAACCGTGCACAAACCACACCGCAGCTGCAGCCGCGACCTGATCGTAAACAGACCACACGCAAGCCGGCCAACATCCAATCAGCCAGGCGTGCACGGGCCGAAACGGGAACAGCGTCCAACAGGTCGGCCACACCATGATGCGCCACGCCCACCGACGACCATACCCACAAAGAAAACAGGACGTTGTGACTCTACCATCACGCAGCCGACCAACCAACATTATGAAACTACACGGAACCATTAAACGACCGACCAACCAACCACAATGACCTGCTTCCAACCCCCGGCCCCCCAGGACAGCGCAAGCTCGAACGAGTCAGGAGGCGTGAGTGTGCGCCACGGCATGCGAGTCCCATAGCACGTGCTTCTTCAAGTCACCTCACGCCTACTGAAAACCAACCCAGGTGGGGGTGCCTGCAGGACAGGGCCTTTGGCCTGGCTCCGAGCCCCTGGGCCCCAGAATCCGGAGCTTGATGAGGATTTGAGATGGGACCCTCCCCCACGTATCATCTGCCCGAAGGAGGGGAATGTGCGACTTTGGTCGAACATGGGTTACCTCTCTGGGCAGAACCCGCTGTAGGGTACTGCTCGCGGCAACCGCGCCCTTCCCCCATGTGGGGGAGCCGCTTTGTTGGGGCACGTGCAGTAGGGCCGTGGGTGGGTGAGCAAAAGCCCCTTTGTAAGACCCCCCTCGGGGGCAACCCCAGTCCCGAGATGACCCACCTACCTACCTGTCTCAATTCACTCCCTGGCCTGGCTCCCTCTCGGGCTTCGCTGATGTCGGACCGAAGGTCCTAGTCAGGTACTATTACCACTCCTATGGAGCCCAATGTCTGTGCTGGGGTGTATCCTTTGGGGAAGACGGCAAAAGCCCTACCTACTAGAGGGGAGGGGTCCCCAAGTGTGCTGAAGGCATACAAAACCCCCTTTATTCCAAAGGCCAAAAACTAACACCCCCCCCCTGCCCGCGAGGAAAAGCACTCAGAGCAGGAGACACCACCACACTACACTCACTAATGCCAGCACCAGCCTTCAAAGGCAGGGTGAGCACAGCCGCACTCAGTTCAAGCCAGGCTTGCTGAACCTCACCCCTACACACGCTACTGGGTGGCCATGGCAAGGAAATCATGAGCCCTATTGGCTTTCCTGTGAAATTGCAAGCATACACAGCGCCGCTTGGCAACTGTGGCCTGTCTGGGACGCCTTCCCTGACAGGGCTTGGAGGGAAGAAGTGCTCTATCAGCGTGCACAGCGTGGATAATGACAAAGTCGGACTGTCCCCGCCACTACTTGCTGAGGCACAGTTTGTTGTTTGTGTGATACGCGCCCTTTTCAGCATGGGCGAAGAAAAGGAAAGTGGCCGAAGGCAACTCCTGCTGCACCACTTCACCCTTTTCCCTTTCCCACCTGAGAACAAAGGCAGATGAAGGACGGTTAGCGGAGGATTAACCTAACCAACCTCGCTGTATTGTACAGGTCTTAGGTTGGAAACTAATACGCTGTCCTCTAACCCTCCTGCAAGCAAGCAAGCTTAACTACTCCGCCCGTTCTCTTATAGAAAGTAGGTAGGGTAGGTAGGTATCTTCGGGAGCTCGGGATGCCTCCTTTGACAATGCAGGCAGAAGGTCTTACCCAGGGGACGTCCTGTCCCTCCGACTGCCCTAGTTCAGGTGCGTCTTAAGCCGCTCCCGCAGCTGCTTGGGAAGGCAGTGTCGCGGCTACCCGGTCAAGGTGTCACGGGTGGGACGGTGTCCCCACATGTCTCCATGGGTAGGGCCACATGCCCCCTCCTTTGGGCGGCGGCTCTGGGGCTGCCCAGCCGTCTGGAGTATCTCTCACCACAAGGGGTATTGCTCCCGGGAGTCTACGGTACGACCGCCTCACCCCTGTGGCTTGAATTGCGGGGCCCCGCTGCTTCAGGCGACCCCCTCCTGGACTGTGTACCGGCTCGCCTGTCAACGGTTGCTTCCATGGCTCCGGGTGACGTTGGTCATGGTCTCCGATGCAGCCTCGCCGGGCTCGGACCAGCGACCTTGGGGTACCGCCCCTGCTGCTGGCCCAGTGGGTCGGCTGGGTCGCCCCAGTGAGCCCGACCCATGGGGTTTGGCTTGTTGTTGCTCGTCCCTCGGTTGCCCTTGGTGTGGACGTGTGTGCGGTGTCCTGGGCCACTTGGCTCCTGTTCACCGGTGTGCTCCCTCGGTGCTTTGTGCTGTGTGTGCGGTGTCTTGGGCCACTTGGCTCCTGTTCACCTGTCTGCCCGCTTGGTGTGTTGTGTTGCGTGTGCGGTGTCCCCGGCCACTTGGCTCCTGTTCACCGGCGTGCCCGCTCATCGTGTTGCGTCGCATGTGCGGTGTCCTGGGCCACTTGGCTCCTGTACACCGGTCTGTCGGCTCGGTGTTTTCTGTTGTGTGTGCGGTGTCCTCGGCGGCTTGCCTACTGTTCACCTGTGAGCCCGCTCGGTGAGTTATGTCGCGTCTGGGGTGTCCTGGGCCACTGGGCTCTTGTTCACCGTTGTCCTCACTCGTCGCTTTGTGTTGTGTGTGCGGCTTCCTTGGCCACTTGACTCCTGTTCACCTGTGCGCCAGCTTGGAGAGTCGTGTCCCTTGTGCGGTATCCTGGGCCTCGTATGTACCGCTGTGTTGGTGTGCGGTGTCCTGGGCCACTTGGCTCCTGTTCACCGGTGTGTTGGCTCGGTGCTTTGTGTTGCGGGTGCAGTGTCCTGGGCCACTCGGCTCCTGTTCACCGGTGCGCTCACTCGGTGAACTGTGTTGCGCGCGCAGTGTCCTGGGCCACTTGGCTCTTGTCCCCCAGTGTGTTGGTTCGGTGCTTTGTGTGGTGTGTGCGGTGTTCTGGGCCCCTGGGCTCCTGTTCACCTGTGTGCCTGCTCGGTGTGTTGTGTCGCGTGGTTGTGTCGCTTGTGCGGTGTCCTGGGCCACTTTGCTCCTATTCACCGGTGTGCCCGCCCGGTGTGTTGTGTCGCGTGTGCGGTGTCCTGGGCCAATTGGCTCCTGTTCACCGCTGTGCTCGCCCGCTGCGTTGCGCTGCGTGTGTGGTGTCCTGGGCCTCCTGGCTCCTGTTCACCGGTGTGCTCGTTCGGTGCGTTGCGTTGCGTGTTTGCGGTGTCCTTGGCCAGTTGGTTCCTGTTCTCCGCTGTGCCCGCTCCGTGTGGGGTGTTGCGTGCGTCGTGTCCTGGGCCACTTGGCTCCTGTCCGGGTGTGCTCGCTCGGTGCTTTGTGCTGCGTGCGCCGTGTCCCGGGCCACTTGGCTCCTGTTCACCGGTGTGCCCGCTCGGTGCTTTGTGCTGCGTGTGCGGTGTCCTGGGCCACTTGGCTCCTGTTCATCGGTGTTCTCGCTCGGGGCTTTGTGCTGCGTGTGCGGTGTCCTGGGCCACTTTGGTCCTGGTAACCGGTGTGCTTGCTCGGTGCGCTGTTCTGGGTGTGCGGTGTCCTGGGCGACTTGGCTCATGTTCACCGGTGTGCCCGCTCGATGCTTTGTGCTGCGTGTGCAATGTCCTGGGCCACTTGGCTTCTGTTCACCGGTGTGCTCGCTCGGTGCTTTGTGCTGCTTGTGCGTTTTCCCGGGGCACTTTGCTCCTGTTCACCGGTGTGCTCGCTCGGTGCTTTGTGCTGCGTGTACGGTGTCCTGGGCCACTTTGGTCCTGTTCACCAGTGTGCTCCCTCGGTGCGTTGTCTTGGGTGTGCGGTGTCCTGGGCGACTTGGCTCCTGTTCACCGGTGTGCCCGCTCGGTGCTTTGTGCTGCGTGTGCGTTGTCCTTGGCCACTTGGCTCCTGTTCACCGGTGTGCTCGCTCGGTGCTTTGTGCTGTGTGTGCGGTATCCTGGGCTACTTGGCTCCTGTTCACCGGTGTGCTCGCTCGGTGCTTTGTGCTGCGTGTACGGTGTCCTGGGCCACTTGGGTCCTGTTCACCGGTGTGCTCCCTCGGTGCGTTGTCTTGGGTGTGCGGTGTGATGGGCGACTTGGCTCCTGTTTACCGGTGTTCTCGCTCGGTGCTTTGTGCTGCGTGTGCGTTTTCCTGGGCCTCTTGGCTCCTGTTCACCGGTGTGCCCGCTCGGTGCGTTGTGTTGTGTGTGCGGTGTCCTGGGCCACTTGACTCCTGTTCACCACTGTGCACACTCCATGTGTTGTGTTGCGTGTGCTGTTTCACGGGCCTCTTGGCTCCTGCGCACCGGTGTGCTCGCTCGGTGCTTTGTGCTGTGTCTGCGGTCTCCTGGGCCACTTGGCTCTTGTTCACTGGTGTGCCTGCTCGGTGATTTGTGCTGCCTGCGCGGTGTCCCCGGCCACTTGGCTCCTGTTCACCGGTGTGCACACTGCGTGTGTTGTGTTGTGTGTGCGGTGTCACGGGCCTCTCGGCTCCTGCGCACCCGTGTGCTCGCTCGGCGTTCTGTGTTGCGCGCACGGCGTCCTCAGCCACTTGGCTCCTGTTCACCGGTGTTCTAGCTGGCTGTGTTGTGCTGTGTGTTGCGTGTGTGGTGTTGCATGTGCGGGGGTTCGGTGCGGGGCGCGCACTCCTCCTTCCTGACGGCGGGTCCTAGTAGCCGGCAGGATCTGGGTACCCTCCGGGCGCGCACACGTCCATCCTGACGGCGGCTGTTTCGTAGCCGGCTGGGGCTGGGTACCGTTTGGGCGCACATTCTTCCATCTGGACGGCGGCTGTTCCGTAGCCGGCAGGGGATGGGTTCACTGCCGGGTGCTCACTCGTCTGTCCGGACGGCGGCTGGTGTTGCTTGGGACCTGTTCTTTTGACGTGGTTCGTTGCCTGTTGTGCGCGCTTCCCGGGTTTGCAGCACTTGGCGGCCGCTGTTGCTTGGCACCTGTCCGTGTGCCTTGGTTTTGGCCGGCGGCGTGCCTCTCTGGCGTGCCTCGTGTCCCCGCGTGGTGCGCCGCGCTTTGTCCGGTCCGGTCGCTCTCGGTGCCACTGTCGGCTTTCTCGTCGCCGTGGTGCCTTTCCCCACTCCGGCTTTACTTGGTGGCTGCGCAGGGCACGCGGAGGCCGGCCGAGAACCGGGCTCATTGTGCCTGCCGCTGGCTCCCGCCAAGGCAGGGGCGCTGGGCTCGCTCCGCGTCGTACCCGTTCGGGGCCCCGCGATGGGGTTGTCCCTGGTGGCTCCCTCCAGGGTCGGTCTTGGGCTGATGTGCTGCGGTGGTTGGCGTGTCCGGACCCGATCACTGACGCATTCGGTTTCCGAACTGATGAGGTTGCAGGCTTCAGGAGGCGGTGGTATACCCCAGACATCCCCTCCTCCCGATGGGAGTCTCCTTCGGTTCACTCCTGCAGGAGTATCCCCGGACGTACACTTCCCCCGCACCAAGGGAGAAGCAACACTGAGGATTGTCAGGACACCACCAGGCCGCTTATCTGGGTTGCAGCCCAATGCTCGGTGCGTCCGATTGCCCAAGCCTCCCACCACACATTCTCCGCGCAGTATAGTACCAAGAACGTGCCCACGCGCTGGACTAGGTACCCGTGGGGTTGGTTCAATCCGGGGTGCCCAGCTCCATACGAGCACCTCAACTGCGGGTCACCTGAACACGCCATCCTACGTGAACAGATTGGCCCCAGATTGGGACTCACAGGTGAGGCCCTTTACTCGCAACCCCCTCTGTTTTCTAACCTCCCAAGGGCGGTCAGCACTGTTGTGCTAACAACTAGACCTAATCAGTGTGTACCAGAACAGGTTCAGAACTCCGGTAGAGCTCCAGCTTTGGTGATTGTACCAACACCCTCCCCCAATGGGGATCGGTTTTCTGAACGGCTGCACATCCGCTGCTTTTGGAGTCGAGCCCCTGCCCAGGTTGTGCCCTGCAGTCCCATGCCTGTGGTCAGCAGCGTGAAGCAGAAGGCTGCTTATCAGGTTTGCAGCCACCCAGCGAGTGTGTGCCCTGTTGACCACGTGTTGCATGGGATATGCGCTAATGTTATGACCTTTGGGAGCCAACGAAGAGCGGTGGCTTTCTAGTCCAGGGGGGGAATGACAAGCAAGGTGCTGTCAAGCAAGGTGTGTCCACCCTCCTTCAGGACAAGCGTGCCCACAGTTAGGACCCCTAACTGGTCCAGACCCACGGGGTTCTACCCCTTTTTTGGGTGTTACCATACCCCCTAAGTGTGCGACGTATGTCTGTGTGCGTCTCAATTCACTCCCTGGTGTGGCTCCCTCTCGGGCTTCGCTGACGTCGGACTGAAGGTCCTAGTCAGGTACTATTACCACTCCTATGGCTCCCAATTTCTGTGCTGGGGCGTATCCTTTGGGGAAGACGGCAAAAGCCCTACCCACTAGAAGGGAGGGGTGGCCAAGTGTGCTGAAGGCATACAAAACCCCCTTTATTCTAAAGGCCAAAAACTAACACCCCCCCCTGCCCGTGAGGAAAAGCACGCGGAGCAGGGGACACCACCACACTACACTCACTAATGCCAGCACCAGCCTTCAAAGGCAGGGTGAGCACAGCCGCACTCAGTCCAAGTCGGGCTTGCTGACCCTCAGCCCCACACACGCTACTGGGTGGCCATGGCAATGAAGTCACGACCCCTACTGGCTCGCCTGTGAAATTGCAAGCGAACACAGCGCTGCTGAGCAACTGTGGCCTGCCAGGGAAGCGCGCTTCCCTGACAGGGCTTGGAGGGAAGAAGTGCTCCATCAGCGTGCACAGCGTGGATGATGATGAAGTCGGACTGTCGCCGCCACTACTTGCGGAGGCACAGGTTGTTGTTTGTGTGATCTGCGCCCTTTTTAGCATCGGCGAAGAAAGAGAAGTTGCTGAAGGCAACTGCTCCTGCACCACTTCACCCTTTTCCCTTTCCCACCTGAGAATAAAGGCAGATGAAGGACCGTTAGTGGCGGCGGAACCTAACCAACCTCGCTGTATTGTACAGGTCTTAGGTTGGAAAAAAATACGCTGTCCTCTAACTGTCCTGCAAGTAAGCAAGCTTAAGGACTCATGGGACTTCTAGAACGTAGGGCGGAGCCCTGGGTAGCCTAAACAAGGGTTATACCGTGTGCACGGCGCGTGGCCTACAGCCCTTCAATGCATCATGTGTATGCAGGGAAGGGAGGCAAAAAACAACAATTTTTTTTATTTCCTAACATTAACCCACTTTATCAAATCGGCACGAAACTCAACCAGGAGGTGAGCTCCTCTTGGGCGTACTTACCTTACTCACCACGCATCATGCTTATGCGGAAAGACATCGAACGCAAGGGCAACACTAAATGTTTAAACAACCCCACCGCAAATTATAAACCACCCTAAGCAATGAATGCATCGTGTGTATCATGCATGCACTTCTCACCTTGCTTCCGACAGGAGAAAGAGAGGGAATGGCGAGCAACTGCTTAGCCAAGGACAAAACCTAAGCGTTTTCAACAACCCTATATTAACGCTACGGCGCGGCAAGCACAAGCAAGCACTTTCCTCATTGACCTGTGAAGGAAAGGGAAGGCTGGATGGATCCACAGGGCAAGTGCCACTATGTGTGGAATGTCTAGATTAGGCACATGCATCGCGCGGAGAGCGCATACTCTAACCCTACGTGCGCGCTGCGTGCTCCATTCGTCCAACATACCCTTCATTCCTGTTCTGACCTGTGCAGAGCAAGACAGGTGAACACTCAAACCCCCAACGAACGCAGCGGTGAACACCCTAGCGTTCTAACGAAAGTAATGACACGAACGCAATGCATGCATGTGCCATGACACTAACATACCTGAGAGGCGGGTTGTCCACCTGCTCTGTTTCTGTGGTTGGCTGTTAAATACTTTTTCTTTAACTTAATAACATTTTTGGTGCAACTGTGCAAAAATTTCTTTTAAAAGCCTTAAAAAGCACAGCCCATAGCTTCTTATCTGGGAGCCGCTTACGCTTCCGCCCCTATTTTGGGTAGTGCGCCTCTGTTGCGCTTGTCTGCGGGGACCACCAGGGGGATGAGGAACCGGCCCTTCGATGCCGTGCTCCTCGGTAGGGATTGGGGGGAACCAGAAGGTGCCCCCGGGGGGGTGGGTGGCCGAAAAGGACCACGAGAGGGTCCTCCGGGCCGTGACTCGGGCGGGGTGGCCTGACAGGGAGCAGACGTGGCCGTCTTTCCTGGAGGGGGGGGCGGTGCTCCGTGTCACGGACGCGGAGGCCAACAACTGGCTCCCCCGGGCCCTGCGTACCGCCCTCACCCACTGGTGCCACCGCCGGCGGAACCCGCCGCCACCGCAGCCCCAGCCCCCACACAGGCGGCGGCGCAGGTGAGGGCCGCGCCCGGCGGCGATGGTCCGGGGCGGTGGGCACAGGGGGGTGGGGAAGGACCAGCAACGCGGGACAGCACCCCCGGCAGGCCTGGGGCCCCCCCGACCCAGAGCGCCCCCCCCACCCCCCCGCTGTTAGCGCAACGGAGGGACGCACGCCGCACCCAGTAGGGGAGAGGGCGGGAGCCGCGAGCGCGTGGAGGCGCGCGGCACGGAGAACCCACTGCCCCGCAGAACGCTAATCACTAACCGCTGACCCAGACCGCCACCCCCGGCACCCGCAGGCCCTCCCCCCCCCCCCCACCACCGGTACCACGCAGCGAAGAGACGGCAGCGAGGGGAGGGGGGGGCCCGAGGGTGAGGACCCGCACCATGGCCAAGCGCCCGGAGGGTGGAGGGGAGCAGGAGGGGAGTGTGCCCCCCCCCCCCCGTCAACGGCGGGCCCCCCGGAGCCGAGACCACCAGGCCGCCCCTTCCGCCCCCACCGGGTTGCAGCACCAGGGGACCAGAGAGGGACAGCGGGGAGCCCCCCCCTCTCCTCCCCCAACCCACGGACAGCCGGAGGCCGGCCAGGGGGACGGCGGCCCCGCACCCCCCCCACCGGGCCCGGGAAGAGACAGCCCCCCCCCGAGAGGGCCGCAACACCCAGTGAGGGGCGCCACTGCCGCGGTACGCGCTGCAGTACGCCGCGTGCTTCCAGTCAGCCGCCCGCCCACTTCCACAGTACCCGCAGCAGGCCGGCAGCCCTGCGCCGGCGCGCAAGGGCAACCTCCCGGCGGCACCAGGACGGCGGCAGGTGGACGTGAGCCGGTGCAGTGTGGAGGGCGGGGCAATGACGAAGCGACCCGCCTTGGTGCGCGCCCGGGGGGGGTGGAGAGACAGACCGCAGCAGAGCGACCTTCCCGCCTCTTGCCGCGCCGGGCCCCCGGGCTGAGCCCCCGAGGAGGGGCGGCGCACCGACCACCCCCCCCCCCCGCCAGAGTGACGCCTGGGGCTGCATAACAGCCCCGGCCGTGCATGCAGCAGGGAGAGATGCGCGGCGCCACGCGGTTGGCCATGAAGGGGGGCCTGGGCCGGGGGCCACAGACCACCCCCCTGGAGGGGGGTAGCGAGGAACCACGGCGTGACCCCCCCCCCCCCTCCTCTCCACCACTCCCTCCCCGGCAGCCCGCGAGATTCCCGGAGACGGACTGGGGGGCCAGGGGGAAGTCCCCCCTCCCCCTCAAGGGGCCGCGGCGCCCGGGGGGGAACGCTGCTAAGCCAGTACTCCACGCGCCCCAACGCCCCTGCCGGCCTGCTCCCACAGAGACCGCGACAGGCAGGCGGACCCGCGCCAGCACACAAGGGCGCCACACGGACCACACCCGGGATCAACAGTTGAACACCAATTGGAGCAGTATGGAGGCCACGCCGTCCATGAACTGAGCGACGCAAATAACACCCGCTTCGGTGCCCGCCCAGGGAAGGCAGATGGACAGACCGAGGTAGAGCGACCCCCCGCTCTTCAGACCCCCCCGGCCACGCCTCCGGGGTGGACGGCACACAGGCCGCCCCGCCCCCCCTGGTGCCAGAAGGCCCCTGAAACACGGGCCTGCCCATAAGGGGGCACACAACCTCATGCGAGGCAAGGGGGGAACAGGACTGGGCCAGCCCCCCCCCCAAGCAAGCCAGACGGCGCACGGGACCGATGGAGGACACGCGGCGGGGCACAGACCGCCTGGAACGGCCCTACCGGCGCCCTGCACCGGAACCACGCGAGGTGCGCGCGCCACACCGACCCGGGGAGGGGGGAAGGGTGCGGACGCCCCGAGAGCCCGAGCGCACGCACTCGCAAAGGACACACGGGGAATACCAGAAGGGCAGCCGGACCGAGCCTGCGGAACGCACAGACCGCATGGAATGGTGTACCAGCGGGTGAGGGTACGGTACCCCCGGACAGGACGACCCGCCACACGCAGCGCGGGGAACGCGGGGCGGGAGAAGGGGGACGGAGAAGACACAAAACCCGGCGCCGGCCCCGGCCCCCCAGACCTGCCGCGAGCGCTGCGCACACACAAACAGGGCACGGCACCCGCCAAGGCAGAAGTGGCGCGCCGAGCCACGCACAAGCCTCGCGGCTAAGCAGCCTCCGCGCCAGCCTCAGGGGGTCCCACTGGCGACAAGCCAGTAGCACGGGCCCGGCGGCGCCGGCACCCCGGGCGACCACGCATTAGGGGGGCGACGCGGTGGGTAAGTGCCTGCAGCTACTGTTGCTAAGTGATGCACTGACCGGAGAGTGGCAAGAAGGAGACGCCAAGGAGGGACAGGGCTCCGAGCCCCGTGAACCCGGGGGACTCCGCCACCAGGCAGGAGGTGTGTCATGGAGGGCCCCCCACTAGGTCCCGGTGGGGAGGATATCACCTGGCCCGACCAGGTGGCCCCGCGGGGCCGGAAGGCGTCTAGTACCCGAAACCTCAAACCTCCAACCTCAAACCTCCGTTGCGCTTGTCTGCGACGTAAGTTTTTGGACTAAAAATGACGATTTCCAACGTCTTCTCGTCAATCTTTAGCGATTTGACTTCTGAAATCGCTACCCCTTTCGCTAAACCACAGGATTCAGTCCCTGTTGATTTCATTTTCTATTTTTTTCAGCTCCTGGAGCTTTGTACCGTCCATTGGGGGTATCGCACCGCCCTGGCCCTTGGTCAGGACGTTTACTAAAACCCTGTTCATACAGGGTTCGCCGTCCGCATTAGAGCGTTCGACTGTACCCTATCAGGCAAGCATGTGTGCTCTGGGGAGGGAGTTCTGGGTTCAAACCCCATTACCCCCCAAATTTTCACCAAACATTTTCGTCGCACGCTGGCCACTTTTGAGGAATGCCCCATCGAAGGGACATCATTCACGGTACATTACACTGTTTCTCAAGGGTACCTACAGTGTGGTAAGCTTCTATGAGCTGATGGCAATGTCAATGGCTGGTTTGATGCATTTTTGTGATGTGATGTTGGGGAGATTTGACCCTTCTTTCTTGGTCCTACTAGCTTGATCAACTAGTACTCCAGGGGGGTAAGTAAAAGTCATTGCCGTGTCTTTCTTGGGGTACTTGATCCAGGCCAAGCCCCCCCCAAACCTTGAGATGATGTTGAGACTAGCAATTAATAATTTTTATCACTCTTTTGAAGCCTGAAGTACACTTTCTCAACGTAACTACGGTTATGACCCTAGCCCCCCATGAAGTTCACCCCTACCACTCAACTGAGCGAAGGTATCTTTCTTCATGGGAGTAATACCGCAATAGAGTAGGCACTTCTTGCCTAGTGCCTTGTAGGTTAAGCCTAGTGGTCCCCCACCTGAAGACCCCTATACTCAATTGTTTCTATCACTTATTGTGGTTCTACTGTTTCACTGATTCTGAATGCAGTTGATTGGCCATGCTGGCCACGCCATATCCTGTGTCTGCCCCAACTCCTTTGCCCCAGATTCCTAAGCAACTCCACTGTCTCCAAAGGGGTGCACATGAAGTGCTTGGTACTATCTTCGGGACCCAAGACATGTCAGTTTTCACATAAAATCATCTATTTTTTTTATAACCCATTGGAGCATTGTATTTAGATCTACATTCGTCTATCTGCAGCCCCTCCTTGTTACACATGTTTGGATTGTTGAAGGACTTATCGTGATTTGCTTGATCCGCCGCCTGGACTTGCTTCACTTAATCTTTGTGTTGACTTCATTTTTACATAAGGAAAATCAGCAAGGTTTTACAAATACAAGGAGCAAGCACAAGTGTGAGCAAACCAGAAACCTTTTCTGGGTATAAACACGGGATGAGCGACGGGGCGAAGGAAAGAACAGGCACAAGGGACACGGGGCACGGGTGGGCCAGAAGCCCACGGCGGCGATCCCAGGGTAGGACGGGGAGAAGAAGGGAGCGACCCGTGCCAGTGGCATAAAACGGTCCCTAGATGGATCAGGATCCAGTGGGCCCGCGCCGAGGGGTTGCTGGTGGCCCGGTGGGGTATAAACACGGGATGGGTGACGGGAACAAGAGATGGTGGGAAACCAGGCGCGGAGCAGGGCTGGGGACAGGATGGGGCGAGCGGGAACGAGGGGTTGAGAAGTGATCCGAGCAGAGCAGGCTAGAACGGTCGGCAAAAGGCGCCATGCAACAGCCTCGTGGGATTGGGAAACTGGCCGCCATGGAGTGGGTAACCATTAGCCAACCATGGGGAGCCCTGCCACGAGAAGTCAAGAAAATTCCCTGAACTCTGAGACGGCCGTGAGGTGTTCGCAGGGGTGAGGGCTCAGCCTGAGGCCCCCGGGTCAAAGGCCTGAGTACACGTAGGTGCAAGTGTGAGCTAGACCTTGGGGAACGTGGAAAAGGTCGCCCCCTGGCCTCCAGCCACGGATGGATGACAACCAAGGGCATCCGGGGGCCGAGTTGGTACTCCAGTCCGTGAGGGATGGGGAGTGGTGGACTGTGGTTGAGAGCAATGCTGCGCTGTTGGCGACGGCTATCTACAGGAAACCCGCCTGCAGCCGCCCTAAAGTCTGAATTGGGAGGGGATGGCCAAAGGATTCTTTGACTGGTGACCGAAGGGAGCGACCGGGAGGGCAGCGACTGAAAGGAAAGTACCAGTGGTCAAGCCCCAAGGGGAACGGGCACAAGTTCTCGGCCGTGAAGTGAGACCCCAGGGGACTGATGGTGGAGAGCTCCTCTTCCCTCCAGGGGCGGCCACCATATAAAACAACCAGGAGGAAGTCAGATGAGGCTGCGGACGCGGCCACCCTTACTTACTTACTTAGTTACTGAGTACATCCGGGGGCTCCACCGTCTTTTCAAAGATCTACCCTGTCGGTAGATTCCACCAGATTCGAATCCATGACGTAGATATCTAAAAAACTGCCTTCTACACACAGTTTGGGGCCTTGGAATGTGTTGTTATGCCCTCCAGACTCTGCAATGCACCATCAACATTCCAGCGTGTTGTCAATGAGGCACTTCGGGACCACTTGGGGACTTTCGTATGAATGCATATCGATGACATCCTTATCTTGTCGAAGGACGCCGAGGAACACCAACAACACCTCGATCTTGTGCATGAAGTGCTACAGCGAAACCAGCTATTTTTCTGTATCGACGGATCAACGTTCTTCCAGCCTCGAGTTCCTTTTTGCGGATACATCATCGATAAAGATGGAGTACACATGGCCCACAAAAAGATCAAGGTCATTGGAGGTTTGGCCTGCGCCGACCACCGTCCATGAAGTTCGTCATTTTATCGGGTTGTGTGGATTTTACCAACAGTTTGTCGAAGGATTCCGGGCTGTAGCAGCTCCTCTTACCGCGATGTTTAAAGCAGATTTCGAATCGGAGTCGACAGTCGTACATCAAGCTGCTTTTGACAAGCTGAAGCAACCAATGATCAAGGCGACACATCTGAGTGCCATCGACCCCTGACAGCCGTCCCATCTGTACACGGATGCCTCGAGGAATTGCGTAGGGGCCACGCTAGCACAACGATGTGCGCATGGGAAATACAAGGGCAGTCTCCGACCTATTGCCTTTATGGCGCGGAGAATACAGCCTGCTGAAACGCGATACCCAATCCAACAGTAGGGGGCCTGGCCACGGGACGCTGCGGTGGACACGCACAAGCAAGCAGGCAGGCAAAGCACTGCGCTCACA
Organism: Eutreptiella sp. 'Long Island Sound 2002'; assembly: GCA_964036045.1. NCBI lineage: Eukaryota > Euglenozoa > Euglenophyceae > Eutreptiales > Eutreptiaceae > Eutreptiella > Eutreptiella sp. 'Long Island Sound 2002'. The sequence goes on along the minus strand of OZ038383.1, from coordinate 89,338,063 downwards.
GGGGCATCATCACGCTCGTGTCATGTGACAAAGTGTTTCAGGATCCTTGCCACTCTGAAACAAGGGAACAAAAGTATGTACAGAAACAGATCAGGATATGTACACATGGGGTTAAGACTGGACTAGGGTAAGGGCATCACAGGACAATAGACACTCAGTCCCAACTCATATCCCAATCCCAGGTCCGACCCTCTCAGCGGCTGGCAGGGGCGGGGGCTCAAACACAACCCATGCCCTGCTCAGTCCGGACCCTGAAACCCTGCCAATAGGGGAAGGTGTTCCGCCCAACCACAGGCGGCTTCCCGGAAACCAAGAGGGGCTCCAAGGCCATCCGACAGTGGCTCCTTCTGCTCCCATAACGGCAGGTCCCAACTTTTCTCTGAGCCGGAGATAGGGCCCCGCCATTATCCCCTAGGGGTTGGTAGCTGAGAATGGGCTGTTTTAGCCGAAACTGATATTAGCTCCGAAAACTCCGAAATCGACCCCTCGTCCGGACCCGCCAGAGGTAGGGGCGAGACAACTGACCCCATTCTTCTCAAGTACCAACTCCCTGGAGCCCTCACCCAACCTAGTTCCCTCTGAGATCCCGGCATCAGGGCACCACGGGCTCGTCAAGTGGGGTCATGATGCCAAAATCACCAAAGTTGGCGTCATTCCCACGCGTGGCTCGCCACGCCAGGGCGAGGCCAATGACTCACAGGATGGATAGCTGGACCTGGGACCCATCCCTGAGTGCACAACTTAGAATTGGGTCCCGGCTCCTTGTGGGCAAAGAGATATGGGGCCGCCAATTGACCACACGGGGGGATGAAATTGGGGTCCCAAAAGGGGATCATTTTGGCTGCTCAAAATGAGCCAAAATCCGGGGTACCCTCAATGGTATATCTCCACGCCGGCTTGGAGATTGAATCCACTTTTCCTTATGCGGTCCACCAGGAGTCCAACATTGACTCCCATGCTCTTGCCTCTCAAAGATCTCCATGCCACTCGGCGTGGTGACAATCCAAATTCGGTCCACCATTGCCAAAATGGCAAAATCGTCCACACTCACTTTGGGCTAGCACCTTGACGAAGGTTGCTCCGCTTCGCCCACGTGGTGTGCGAACTGTGGTGATCAATATCCATAACACCCATGTCATATATGGTCCATTGGTCCATGCATCCGGCGTGCACGAGGGGGCTGAACATGGTGCACGGCGGGCAGAAAATGTGGATAATTGCTCAAAATGGCCGAAAATGCCCACACTCATGGGTGGGGCAAATGAGGCACATGCCTGACTTGGACCGGAGTGTGCCATAGGATTGGTATCAAGTCATATGTGTCCAACATATCTTTTGGGCGTCGCACAAACCCCTCCGGTTTTGGGAATGGCAGGGTCGCCAAGTGAGCCCATGATTTGGAACCGTCCCAAATTGCCAACATGGCGGCCACGGTATGCCAAGCCCAAGGAGAGTTGTTCGCCGGGTCCAAGATATGTTGGGCACCGAAGTGTGTACCCTCATAACAGAACTGGGTCATGATGTCAATTGAGCGCAACGTTGAGATACACGGTGGCCACTTGACATCATGACGGGCAAAAGACAGCAAAGTTGGCGAAAAGACACGCAAAAGTGCCCTGGAGACCGCAGAAACATTTATTATAATATCTTCGGCTTGGATTGAGTAATCGACCAATCCTTCTAAACACAATGACTCGACACAAATGACCTTCAATTCCACATATGTGCTCCACTTGGGGCGCTACGGAAGGCCGCGCGCGCTGCCTCCCAAGTGGGCACATGCAAACATGAAATATTGCAAAAAACACACCTTGCTCGCAACGCATCGCTTCGGGAGCGCTCCACAAGCGTCCTATCACGAAGGTTAGGCTTGCGAGTGTTGGTTGGGAGTACAATGAAGGGCTTCGTGCGATATGGGGTCCATTGGCGGGTTAGTCTTGGAATGGTGCACCCGCCAAATGGGCACGTGATATGACACCAAATATGGCATACAACCCTACCCTCGCCTTCTACACCCAACCTAGTGGCCTAGAATCAACGTGTGCCTATATTCTAGAGTAACGTTGGTCCCTTAACACGCATGCAAGTGCTTTGGTCGAAAATCGACCTCCCTTCGGAAAGCTCAATTTTAGCATGCACGCAAAATATATTCCCAATATATATATGGAGATCATATATGTACTATTCGGGGAAGACAAGTGATATTCCCCGGATGTAGAGGCAAGCAAGGAGGGAGAAAACGCCAACTCAACATACTTCTACACGTACTTGGACGCCAAGTACGTGAGATTGCCCATTTCTTGGAAGACACTCAAAACAAAAAACCCTTTGGGCCTATGGAGTTGGGATCCTTTGGCCTCATCCTATGACTATGGGGGGCAAAACCTCATACATAGTGCCTATGAGGCACGTTAATTCGTCCTTCGGCGCTTGAACGCTCGTAACCCTTGTTATTTCACTTGGGGGTTCAAAGCGCCTTCGGCCGCCCAGATTTTCTGGGGAAAATCTGGGACGCGATGCGCTTTATCAAGGAAAAAATTGCGGATCACTCGAAGAGTGTTTCAGTCTTAACTTCCAAATAGATTGTTTTACAGAATCATCTAATGCAGTGCACGGAACGGGCGACGTCAGGCGGCAATTTCACGACAATTAGAAATCGCGGTAGAATTCGGGTATTTCACCGATTTCTAACCGCAAATCGACCAAGACAGTAAAATTAGGGTAATTCCACATCGACTTAATGGTTAGAAATCAGATTCCAGATTTCGGGGGTTAGAGAACAGGGATATCCCGACGACAGCCGGTGTCAACGGCTTCCGCACGGGTGTGACGGCTCAAAGGCCTCCAGGCCATGGGCCATGACGGGTGTGACGGCTCACAGGCCTCCGGGCCATGGGCCATAGGATCTGGGTACCGCTTCACCCCCCTCCTTAGAGCAAATCCTGAGGCGGGCTCGATAACACCCAAGCATGGCAGCGGGTACCCAGGACCATTCCCTGAAGGAGGGGGGGGTGTCACATCCTCACCTCAGGCCAATTTGCGGGTTACGTTGCCCAGTACAATCCCACAGTAAGACAGGTACGGTGCTGTAGCTGTTAGTAACTGCAAATATAGTATCAAGTATCAAGTCCCGGGGCCTGGCGGCGATGGTGCGGCATCCAAAGGACCCGTTAACCCATGCCAGGCGCACCGGGTGCCGGCTGCGACCGTCACTACCACAGTGGCAGTGGCATACACGGCCAACATAGGCGTCACACGACAACCGAGGTGGTCCCACAGGTCGAAAGCGACCACAAAGATCCATCAGGCTACCCCAGGCTTCCCAAGGCCGCAGTCTGGGGGAGAGTCCCCACGGGTCCTTCCTTGGGCGCACCATGTCCATATCCACGACGCGACTCCAGAGTGGTAAAGCCGAACGAGCTCCTCCATAAGGGATCGGGCATCAAGGCCGTGTTTTCCCTCGCCCCATTACCACGAAGGCCATGCATGGGGGAGTCCCCATGCAGTCTGGGGGGAGGCGTCGACTCCTCAAACCACCAGTTTCCCAGGCAGACTGACCGAGGTCAGGACACCAGAGGTCGCCACCCGACTGCAAGTGCGTCTGCGAGTCGGTAGGCTCACACTGGGACTGACAGTGGCGGACCGCTGGGAGTGTAGTCAGGCAACTGGGCTTCCCGCCTGGTGCCATCAGGATCTGAGCACATCACAGCCACTAAGGCACACGGTATCACGGGCACTCAAACAGAAGAATGTGTACTTAGGTACTGGTCCAGGCTGGACCTTATGTAAGAGCATGTACACGGCGACTCAGGGCGCCTTCGTATTCCGATTCGTGTCCCTTCGGGGCGAAATACAGTCCATATCTCGGTGATGGACTGACAACACTTAACATACCAATGCACATATCCTGGGGAACAGAAGAAGAAGCAATAAGCGGGGTAATAGGCGTGTAAACACACTCTGGACAGAGCGCCAAACCACGCCCCGGTTAGGATAAGGCATATGCAGGAGAGTGGACAGGAAAACGCCTGAGGTCAGGCCATATATAGTCTGCAGACACACGTAGACTGGTCTGGATCCCGCAAGTGCCATGGAACCAGACCACACACCAAAAAATCGCAAGGCCGATGACAGCGGGATCCGTTGCGCAACGTCGTACGGGCTTCAAGGCCCTAAGAGCTCAGGAAATGTCAAGGTCAGTCGCCCTGCCTGGTTTCCCGAGGATTCAGCAGGCGGGGAGTGACGAATAGAAGTGGAACAGAGGGGCCATCCTCCCCTGGATTCAGCAGGGGGGGGTATATGGCCACTCTGATGGCAGGTCACCAGAAGATGGAAAAGAGCAAGCAAGTGAGGGACGATCCGTCGACCTAACAAGCGCTCAAAATGCATCAGGGGAGAGCTCAGGGCGGTGATCAGGCGCCCCTGGCTGCAATCGCGCGGGAGAATGCTGCCAAGTCGGAGACGTGGATCTTGGTCTTGTGCTTCCGGATGTAGTCCATGAAGGGGGTATTAATCCGCGGCACGAACGAGGAGACGGGTTCCCAGGTGTCGTGGAACGGCCCATAGCCTCGCCAACGAACCTTGAACTCCAGGCCTCCGGGTGCCGAGGCGTTCGGACGCTGGGCCAGGATCTTCTCGGCGGTATAGTTGTCCTGCTCAGCATAATTGTCGTCCGAATCAGCCTCATGTGCGGTTTAGTCCAGGGACACAAGTTGGCCACGGAGGTCGGGTTCCCGCACACGGAGTTGACTCTCGTGGCGCTCCCGGAATTGTCCGTGACCCACCTTGATGCGGTAGGTGTCCTCACCAATTCTGCGGACCACCTCTCCGGGTGTGAACCAGGTTTTGGTGCGGTGGGTGCCCATAGGGCGGGGTCTGATCACCCACACCTGGTCTCCCACCCTGAACTTTTGCGCTGTCGAGCTCGGGGCGGACTTCTGACGCCTCAGCATGCTCCTTCTCGAGCTGCTGGCGGATGTCCCGCGCCGTTTGCTCTTGCCGCGCGAAGAACTCCTTGGCGTCCATGGCCATACCATCACCAGACAAGGGAAGTCCCCAACCCAGGGGGTCCCTGCCGAACAAAATCTGGTGAGGGGACAATCCACCCGGAGTGGGGGTGTCATGATGGGCCTTCAGAGCGGGCCACATCTCCTCAAACCAGTTCCGACGTGGATTGGTGATGTGAATCTTGCGTAGCTTCTCAAACAGCTGCCTTCCAGCCACTTCAGCCAGGCCGTTGGACCTGCTGAGATAGGCGACGCTCTTGGCATGACGTATTCCCATGAGGGAACACATGGCCTTGAACCAGCCACCAGTAAACTGGGGCCCTCGGTCACTGCAAATGGTGCGGGGTATGTCAAAGACGGTCAGCCAATGACGAATCATCATGACTGCCACTTCCTTGGCAAGCAACCCCTTTTTGCGTGCCGGAACAGCTACTACGTAGCCGCTGTGGCGATCCACACAAAGGACCACACAGTCAAGTGTCTCCTTGCCAATTTGAACTTCGGGCATGGAGAAGACGTCCATGGCGACGCTCTCCATGGGCTGCTCAGGCACCGGAGTCCATTGGGAGTCACCCTTGACGTTCTGGTTATCGGGATTTCAGGCCTGACAGACCGAGCGACCCTTCCTGACCCTCTTGATGGCGGTGTAGAGACCGATCTGGTCGATCTCAAACCGACGATGCATGTCCAGGGCTTGCTTCTTGACCCCTTGGTGCATCATGTGGTGGGGCCAAGCTTCACACAGCTCGAGCACTCGGGACTCTGGGACCAGCAGCTTACTATTCCGGTAGAGCTTGCCATCCTCCTCAGTCAGCCCCTTTGGCCACTTCTGCCCGTCAACAGGGTCGGTCACAGCCCTATACTCGGCCTGGAAGGCCTCAGACTTGGCGTAGTTGTCGGTCCAGTCGTCCTGGAGGCAAGATTCAGGGAAGAGGTGCTTGTCGGACTCAGCTCCCTCAGGGGCGAGTACTCTGACCGCTCTGCCCATCCTCGTTCCGAGAGGGGCATCCGCAGCCATGACGACGAAGCATTTAACACCTTCCTCCTCCATCAGGCGCTCCATTTCTATGATGCTCTTGGCCTCAGCGGTCTCAGCCTCATCGCCATGGGTGGAGACATCCGTCATGCCCTTGCTGGCACCTACTGAGACAGTCCGCCACGGTGTTGTCCTTACCAGGAACATACACAACCGTGAGGTCGAACTTGGCCAAGGTCTCATGCCATCTTGCCCGTCGGGAGGCGGGACCAGAGGGGGTGTCCACGTGCTCTTTTTGCCACGACTGCAGACTCTGATGGTCGGTGCAGACGGTGACGGGATGGAGGGCTATGAACCCAGCCCATTTTCTGAGAGCCATGACGATGGCATACGCCTCCTTTTCTCGGGGCGTCCACGTCTGTCTCTGGCCTTCCGCCAGGACTAGGCTCCAGAAGGCCACTGGCACGTGCCTCCCATCGTCAAGCACCTGTTCCAACATAGCGCCAACGGCGTAGTCGGAAGCGTCGGTGCGCAGGACGAACCCTCGGTCAGGATCCACGAGGTGCAGACCCACTGCGGATAGCAGCGCCTGCTTCATCCCCTCAAAGGCACGGTCGGACGCAGCATTCCAGACCAGAGCCTTCTTGGACCCCTTCTTGGTCTCCTCCCGGTTGCCCTTGAGCATGGTCGTCATGGGGGCTGCATACTCGGCATACATCTTGATATACCCCGAGTAGTAGTTGCAGAACCCCAAGTACGCCCGTAGCTCAGAGACCGTTTTGGGCTTTTCCCAGTGCTCGATCGCAGCCACCTTGCCAGGTATGGGCTTCTGCTGCCCGTTCCCAACTGCGTGGCCAGCGAAGACCACCTCGCTTACCGCAATGGTGGCCTTGTCACTGCTGCCCGTGAGTTTGTGCCGAGCCAGAAGGTCAAGCACTCGGGTGACGTCCCTCTTATGTGCCTCCAGGAGCTCCTCATAGCTCATACTGGGGTCCCCGGACGCGATGATCACGTCGTCCACGAAGGGGTCTGCACAGTCACGCACCGGCTCAAGCAGGTTCTCCAGCATCCGCTGAAAAGCCGCATTGCCGTTGGTAACGCCCATGGGCATCACCTTCCACTGGAGAGGTCCAAGTGGGGTGCTCATGGCTGTGCAGGCACGGGACTCCTCGGCGAGAGGCATCTGATGATAACCATGTTTCTGGTCAATCACCGTGAAGATCCTCCGCCGTTGTTTTTTTCGCAGCATGTCCTCAATGAGGGGCAGCGTATAGCTGTCATGCTGCATCTGGGCGTTTAGGCCCCGGTAGTCGACCACGAGCCGCCACTCACCGGCCGCCTTCTTGGGGACGACAAAGCACGGAGAAGCCCACTCGGAGTGGCACGGCTCAAGCCAGCCTCTCTCGATGAAATCACGGAGGATCTTCTCCATGGCCTCCTTCCTCTTGCCCCTCATGGCGAACTCCCGGTGTCGATACACAGGGGGGTCCGGCTTCAGTCGTATCTTGGCCTCGCCATACGGTCCACGCACCGGTGGGGGAAACACAGGTTTTCCGCTGAAGAAGGTATCCACATACTTCTGCTTCAGCCTGGCCCTCAATGCCTGGATCTTGGGGCACTCATCAGACTCCGCCTTGGCTTTTCCGGGCACCTGGACCACTGAGCTTACTTGAGGGGTAGCGACCCCACTTGGTTTCGGCTCAGGTGTTCTTCCCAGGTAGCCCAAAGGGCCATCTCTGGTGTTGCCTCGGAACAGGTCGCCGTAGGTGGGTGGGTTGCCACCTTTTGGCTCGTCCTGGCTGGACATGTGGTCCAGCACCCTCTTTAGGAAGGTATTCTCGTCATAGGAACCGGAGACGATGGAATCCACTTCCCACCAGGCTTTGTTCTGGCCCTTGCCCTAACGCTGGTTTCCCCAGTCGTGAAAGGGCTGATCCATATACCCCTGAACCAGATCCAACTCCTCTTCAGTGGGGAGGTCCTCTGATTCTCCGATGTCAACAGGGGAGACTGCAAAGCATTGCTGCCATGGCTCCGCTATGATGCGGTTGACACACACGAAGTCCGTGGTGTCGGCCTGTTCAAGGCCCCAATCCACATAGTGGAATTCCGTTGGCCATCTCTGGGGTGGCATGAGCTGTCCCTTAGCGTCCTGATAGACACTCTCTCAAGCCGGTAGGACGACCTTGTTTAAGGTCATGTTGGTCAATGAGACCACCCAATCTCGCGTGCTTTCCTCCTCGGTGCATCCCATAGGAACAACCAGCACTTCCTTGGAGCGGTCCTTGCGAATCTTCGCTACCGCCCTTGGAATGTCCCATCAGGGGCAATGGATCCACATCAAAGCCTGATGCGGACCCCAGTGCTTCTTCCACGCGGAGTCCTGGGCGCTCCAGTACTTCTCACAAACCCGAAGATGGGCGGAGGTTCCTGAAGAGAACGCATCCAGGGCCAGATCCAAAGCTCCCAGGTCCGCAACCAGTCAGCTCGCCACTTCCGGCATTACGCCGTACTTCTGGTTCGCTGGCCCAGTTGGCCCAGTGCCCAGCGCGGCTACTCCAAGCTGAATGCGTTCCGGGTGGATCCATTGGCACTCCACATGGTGCTCAGGTGACGAAGGCCACGAGAGCTGGTCATCCTGGTACAGGGTGATGGAGGCCTGGGCCGGGAGAACGCCGGAGTCCGACTCCATCATGAAGTCGTACCCAACAATCATGTCCCAGTCCATCTCGGCCTCGTAGAAGCGACCTTGCAGGAGGATTTCCTTGCCGAGGTCCGGGCGGCTCAGCTCACGGTGGTTCACGAACTGCAGCCCAATGGCCGCTTCCTTCGTGCCTCCCACCATGTACTGACCGTTCGCCACCTTCAGCCTGACAGGCTTCCGACTGTCGGTCAAGCACTCTGGCGGAAGTAGGCCAGCCTTGACCAAGCTGACCTGAGCTCCCGTGTCGACCAACACGTAGAAGACCTTCTCCACTTCCCCGCATAAGGCACGGACCTTAAGGTGCAACTGCCGCTCACGCCCAACACGGCGCACGGCGTGCAAGCTCAGGATATCCGGACGTTCCAGAAGCTCAACAAGCGACTGGTGGCACAGAGCGGCACAACACGACACAACTGACCCTAACCTGAAGGACCAACCGAAGCAAGCCACCGCACACCCTGGAAGGCGCCGCACCAGCACGCCACACACCAGCACCGCAGGCCACACACGGGGCCACAGCGCGCCTGGCAACAACGGTGGCGGACCACCCAGAAGGTTAAAACCGGCACCGCAGAGGTAAAAGGACACGAACAACCCCGGCCCCTAACCGTGAGCCACAAGCAGCCGCCTGGCACAGCCGCCTAGCCGGCAGAGCCAGGACCTAACCCGGCAAGAAGGGGCGCGGAGCCCACCGTGTACATAGCCCACCCGACCCATGGGGCCGGAACATGGCCAAACAGAACGCAACTGACAACAGCAGCCCGGAAGACAACACTGAATGCGGGCCAGTGCGTGCGCCAGCCCAGGGGAGGCAGAGGGAGGAACAGGCAGGCCCCCCCCCCCCCAAAAAAAAGCAACAGAGGGGGGAGGGGGGGGGGCGCGAAAACAGCCCACAGCCACGAAACCGCCCGCCAACACCACCAGAGGCGGCCAAACCCCCCCCCCAGAAGGCACCGAAGACAGGACCCCCAAAGAGGCACAGGGGGACCACCCAGCCAAAACCGGCAACACCAAGCCAGGAACAGCAGCCCACCGGGAAAAGGGACACCGAAACATGCAGACACACACCACGAAAAAAAAAGAGCCAGCAGCCCAGCCCGAAAGAAAGGGGATGGGGGGACAGGGACCACAAGGCCCGGGAGAGGGACACCAAGCAAAAATAAAACAAACAAAAAGCGCAAAAAACACACCCCGACAACCCAGCCAAGAATGGCTGGGCACAGCCGAGACCCGGGCCCAGCACACACGCCCACACGGCACACCAGAACCGGAAACAGCGGGGGGCAAGCGAGGCGCCCACGCAACCACACACGTCCCATAAGCAGGCCGAAACCGTACCCGAACCACGAACACCACAAACAGCCGACACTAGAGGGACAACAGGAACAAACCGTGCCCAAACACACCCACCCAAGACCCCAGCCAGGACTGGCGGGGTTAACAAAACCCACACCCAACCGCAAACCGGACCGAAACACAAACGCCGCACAACAGTAGGAAACCCAGTGCCCACAGCCCGGGCACTGAGGCAGCCCGTGCCATGCAGGTGACCGAGCCAAACGAGATCCGGAGACCGGGGGTAATGCTGCATCCTAAGGCCTGCGCTGCTTTGGGACTCGAGGCGGAGCGTGCGACACCCAAGCGCCTCGGAACCCTAGTACCAAGAACATGCATTCATGCCTTGGGTACGGGATACGCCAGGAGGTCCTGTGAACCCCTAGGATTCCGCCCAAAGGAGGGGACGTGCGCAAGCACGGGGGCACACCCTCATGGCGAGACAAGCACGTCACGCTGGCGGCGATCAGCCCTCCCGGTGTTGCCCGGGGCCGCTTTGTTGGGGGCCAACAGTCAGGTCTAGCGGGATGTAAGCCGCCTCCCCTCTTCACGCGCGGAGCATCTTCCTGTTCGTCACAGGGGCGACGCCAGGGGGAACCATGGAGCGCCTCTCCACGACCGAGTGCACCTACCTACCTACCTCTCCTTGTTCTTGTCGTCCGACTTGGGAAGCCAGGACCTCCTGATTTCCTGGATCTCCTTGGCAAACTCGGTCCCCACCGACATCAGCTTGGAGAGCTCGTCCTTGGTGACCTCCACCTTGGTCTCCCGGATACCCGCGGGTGCACCCTTCTTCGACCCGTGCGCCTTCTTGTAGGCCTCCATGTCGGCCCTGTGGATGGGGCATGTCCGGTGGTCATGGTTGAACGCTTTGTTCCTCCCGTAACACACCAAACAGCCCTGAGGGTGAGCTCGCATGAACTCCGCAAAGGACAGCGGAGGGTCGCCAATGCGGTGGGGATCCTTCTTCTCCTTCTTCTTCCAACCCTTCTGCAGGGGCTTCCAGCTTCCCCGGTTGCTCCCCGTGTTCAGGTTGTTGGCAACAAAGGCACAAGCGGCCACCTCGGCGGGCTCATCGTCGTCGTCATTGTCATCGAGAGCCTCATCGCCATCGGCTCCCGCTGGGTCCATGGCAGCTTCCCCGCCAGACCCCTCGCCAACGTAGTTGACGTCACGGTCGCCCGGCCTCAACCCGCAGGTGTGGTGGAGGTTCCGGTACTCCTTGAGTACCTCCGCTCCAACCCACTCCAGGATCTCGTCGCAGCTCATCCGCGCCGGGATGGCCTGCAGACGGATGGTCCCGCCGCTCACGTCACACTCATCAAGCCGCCACATCGCGGTCTTCTCGCGATCGCCCGTGACGGTGATGAGGAGGGCGTTCCGCGGGGAGTGCCGTTTGACATCCCGGGCTGGGTTCTTCCTTGTCCAAGCCACCACGTTCGTATGATACTCATTGGGGAGCATCATCTCGACCATGTGGTTGGACTTAGCCCTCTTGGCTTCCTCCTTGGTGACTCTCTTGATCCATGCTTCCGGCAGCATGGAGAGCAGGCGGGCCTGCTCGTCACCCTCATTCCAGTCCTCCACGTTGCGGCGGAAGAGGGTGTATTGCCCCCGGAAGTCCCGCCAATCTCGTAGGCGGATCTCCCGACCATCATGCTGGAGCTTGATGGCCTTCCACCGCTTGGCAGCCACCTGCGGAGCGTCTACCCGCTCCTGCTCGTTGAGCCACTTCTTGGCTTCCTTGAGGGTCTTGATTTTCCCCTCCTTGGTCGCCATGATGTATAGCTCTTGGAGCACCTCCGGCAGGCGGTACCTGAACCGTTTGAAGACATATCTCTCCGCATCTGCGGGATCCATGTCTTCAGGGACGGTCATCCCCCAATTGTCCAGCTTCTCCAAGAAGCGGTCGAGGTTGAGGGGGTTGCCATGGTACGTGGGGGGCTTGATGTCCTTCAGGTCTTCCCACACGGCGGCATCCGCGGCCTTAGAGACCATGAACGCAGGCCGCGAGGTCGACCGAGGTTCCCATCGGCGTCCCCCACGGACTCCCACGGCCGCCACTTCCATCTCCTCCACGGTATCCGTGTGGCTACGCCGTGGTTCCTCCATGTACGCTGAACCTAGATGTTCACGCCGTACTCCTTCCATGTATGCCTCCTCATCACGGCGCCGGCGGCTACGTTCAGCGGCCTCCCGTCGTACACCACGCGGCAGGGTAATGCCGAACTCCTCCAGGTCTTCCTCGCCTCTGCCGACATCCCACTCCACGTCCCCTCCAGGGACCTCGATCATACCTGAGTCCACCATAACGCCCACCAGCCATTGGGATTGGCTCCTGGGCTGGTGCGGGGCGTCGGGGGAGTACCGGTGTCCGCGGTGGAGCAGGGCGGTTGTGGTACTCCGCACTCAGCCACTCATCACGCCACTCCTCACTGCCACTGCCGGGCGGCACGCGCTCGTTACGGCGGCCCGCGCTGTGATGAGAGGGGGCGCTGAGAGAGGGGGCACTGGCGCTGGGGCAACTCCTGGGGGCTCCGCCGGGGGCGTGGGCTCTGCCTGGACCTGGTCAAGGTCCCCAGCCGTCGTCCGACGAGCCGGACTCAAGGGGTGGCTGGTCGCTGCCGACGCTCCCACAGCCTTCCAGCTCGTCCAACCTCTGCTGCAGGCCGTTGATGACCTTGTTCAGCAGCCTGGTCTCGCCCCTGGCGATGTCCAGCTCCCTCTGGGCAGCGTCGGCGACCTTGGCGATCTTGACCATCTTCGTCTTGGCAATGTCCAGCTCCTTCTGTGCGCCCGCGGCGACCCTGGCGATGCGGATCATCTCGCCCTTGCCCGTGTCTACCTTGAGCTAGAGGGACTGGACCCTCCTGCGGAGGTGGACAATCCACCGCCAGGTGGCATCCGGGTCGCCGTTCCCTGGTGTGTCGTCGGGGTCCCCAGGGGGTCCTCCACGAGGGCCTCCGCCAGGCCGGCCCGGTCCAGGGGGTCATCCCCTGCCCGGAGGTCCGCCTCCAGGGAGTCCACTTGGTGGGCGTCCTCCAGGGGGTCCTGATGGTCCTCTGCCAGGGGGTCCCGTCGGGTCTCCGCCGGGTCGCCTCGGTGGGTCCGAGGATGGGGGCCTCTCCGTGTAGCCGAAGTCCATGTCTTCATCCTCGTTCATGTTGCCCCACCTAGGCGTCTCGGTCTCGCACGCGGAGGACTCTGAGCTCCAATAGGGAGGGGGGAGATCCTCACCCTCACCCTCCGGCTCCATGGGCACGTCTCCGCCTCCTCCACCAGCCACTCCTCCGCGATGTCGGCGGCCTCGTCCATCCCCGTTGCTGGCGGTGAAGAAGGGGTCGGAGTCGTGGGGGTGTCCGCGCGCTGGCCTTCGTGACCTCTCGGGGGTCTTTCCCTTACCCTTCCTCCGTCGGTAGGCGGTGGGGCCACTGTCCCCACTGCTGCCCGTGTCGACCTCCTCCAGATCCAAGGTCATCTTGGAGGAGGTGTCCCCTTCGAAGAGCTTTCGAAGGGTCTCCACTCGGGATTCTCCCGGGGGAGTCTCGCGCTGGAGCTTGCTTTCCGCCTCCTCCATTGCGGCAGCCGTGGCTGCGGCAGCTCGCGTTTCGGCCTCCTCCCGGGCACGGGCAGCCTCGGCCTCTCGAGCCCGCTGCAGCCGAGCCTTCTCCGCTTCCAAGGCTGCCAGCTCCGCCTCAGTCTTGGCCCTCTCCTCAGCGACCTTCCGTCGCGCCGCCTCGATGGCTTCCTTCCTGGCCGCGTCCGCTTGGGCCTTGGCCGTTGCCTCGGCGTGGGCCCTTTCCTCCGCCTCTTTCTTTGCCCTCTCTTGGGCAAGCGCCGCTTCCAGCGCTTTCACCTCGGCCTCCTTGTGGGCAATGGCCTCCTGGGCCAGGCGGGCTTCCTGGGCGGCTGCCGCCACCTCACACCTGACCCGGGCAGTTGCTGCCTCCTGGGCGGCCGCGGCCGTGAGTCCGGCTGCAATGGCCGCCACGGTCGAGGTGTGGAAGGCCATGCCTCTGTCCCAATGTGTAGCCTCCTCCTGGGCGATGCCGATGGCGCCCTCCACGGCAGCGTTCTGCTGCGTGGCCCGTTGCCGGGGAACCCGAAGGTTGCAGGGCACCGCACAGGCGCGCTCGCAGGCGCGCGCCACGTCCCTTTGGTCGGGAGCGACGCTGCTGTTGGAGCTGGCCTGGTTGGCCGGCATCCTCCCCCGGTGGGCCGACTCCACGTCGCTGCTGGGGCCTGATTGCCTCAGGTGCAGCTGACGGGGTTCGGCCTTGACCTTCTTGGCCACTTCGAGGAAGTCGCCAAGGGTGGTGTGGCCGGGGTGGTAACCGCCACTGGCCCGTTGGGGGCTGGGCGCTGGGGTTCCGCCCTTGGCAGCTTGGGCGGCTTCGGCGGCCAGGGATTCCTGGTACTCCCGCCATTTCCTGTCCCACTCCTTGTCCCCGGCGGAACGCTTCTCCTTCCCAGGAGACGCGCTGCTGATCTTTTCGATCGTGTCCCACATTGAGACTTTGATCGTGGCGCCCGACGGGTACTCGTTGGGGTTCTCGTCCTCCTCAATCCCGTCGGGGCGCAGCCCTGCGCCGGGTCTGTCCGGCCGGGTCCAGACCCTCCAGCGCTTTGTGCGGAAGCGGTAGGCATACCCTTCCACCCGCAGCCAGTCTTCCACTGCCTGCAGGCGGTCGGCGCCCATATCCTCGCGGAGCTCGAAGCTCCCGGGCATGCCGCCTTCGCACTGGGGATTGCTGTGGCGGTAGTGCTGCCCCCACACCAACCCACGCAGTAGGCGCACCGCATGGGGGTGGGGCAGCGGCCACGTCTTGCCCGCCTCCTGCCAATTCACCATCGTTCCCCTCGACGGACTAGTCATGGGGGTGGCTGTTGAGGCGGTTGATGTAGCTGGGAGTGCGGCCGCTGCTGGTCGGCCGAAGGAATTCGCTGATGTCGGAGTTCCGGTCGCTACACCTCCTTCACGGACTCGGCGCTGTTGCCGGGTGGCGCTGCGAAGCCCGTGGTACTCGGGGTTCAGGTGGCCCCGAGTGGCACGCGAGGGATGGCCCCGAGTGGCACGCGAGGGATGGGTAACCCCGCGGCGGTGAAACGCTTTTGACGTGTTCCCGTGGGGGGCCTGGCCACAGGACGCTGCGGTGAACACGCACAAGCAAGCAGGCAGGCAAAGCACTGCGCTCACAGGGGCATCATCACGCTCGTGTCATGTGACAAAGCGTTTCAGGATCCTTGCCACTCTGAAACAAGGGAACAAAAGTATGTACAGCAACACATCAGGATATGTACACATGGGGTTAAGACTGGACTGGGGTAAGGGCATCACAGGACAATAGACACTCAGTCCCAACTCATATCCCAATCCCAGGTCCGACCCTCTCAGTGGCTGGCAGGGGCGGGGGGTCAAACACAACCCATGCCCTGCTCAGTCCGGACCCTGAAACCCTGGCGAAAGGGGAGGGTGTCCCGCCGAGCCACAGGCGAGTTCCTGGGATACAAGAGGGTTCCAAGACCCACCGACAGTAGCTCCTTATGCTCCCTCTACAGCAGGTCCCAACTCCCCTTCTGAGCCGGAGAAAAGGCCCCGCCATTATCCCCTAGGAGTTGGTAGCTGAAAATGGGCTGTTTCAGTCCAAACTGATATTAGCTCCGAAAACTCGACAATTGACCCCTCGTCGGGACTTGCCAGAGGTAGGAACGAGGCAACTGACCCTTTGCCCTTCAAGTATTAACTTTCTGGAGCCCTCACCCAATCTGGTTCCCTCTGAGGTTCCGACATCACGGCACCACGGGTTAGTCAATTGGGGTCATGATGCCAGAATCACCAAAATTGGCGTCATTCCCACGCGTGGCTCGCCCGGCCAGGGCAAGGCCAATGGCGCACAGGATAGGAGGCAGGACCTAGGACCTATATCTGAGTGCACACCCTGGGATTGAGTCCGGGCTCCCTGTGGGCAGAGAGATATGGGGCCGCCATTGGACCACACGGGGGGGGTGAAATTGGGGTCCCAAAAGGGGATCATTTTGGCTGCTCAAAATGAGCAAAAATCCGGGGTACCCCCAATGGTATATCTCCACGCCGGCTTGGAGATCGGATCCGCCATTCCATATGCGATCCACTGGGAGTCCAACATTGACTCCCATGCACTTGGCTCTCAGAGATCTCCATGCCACCCGGCGTGGTGACAATCCTAATTGGGTCCACAATTGCCAAAATGGGAAAAATCGTCCACACTCACTTTGGGCTAGCACCTTGACGAAGGTTGCTCCGCTTCGCCCACGTGGTGTACGAACCATGGTGACCAATATCCATAACACCCATGTCATATATGGTCCATTGGTCCATGCGTCTGGCGTGCACGAGGGGGCTGAACATGGTGCACGGCGGGCAGAAAATGTGGAAAATTGCTCAAAATGGCCGAAAATGCGCACACTCATGTGTGGGGCAAATGAGGCACATGCCCGACTTGGACCGGAGTGTGCCATAGGATTGGTATCCAGTCATATGCGTCCAACATATCTTTTGGGCGTCACCCAAACCCCTCCGGTTTTGGGAATGGCAGGGTCGCCAAGTGAGCCCATGATTTGGAACCGTCCCAAATCGCCAACATGGCGGCCATGGTATGCCAAGCCCAAAGAGAGTTGTTCGCCGGGTCCAAGATATGTTGGGCACCGAAGTGTGTACCTCCAAGACATACTTGGGTCATGATGTCAAGTGAGCGCAACGTTGAAATACACGGTCGCCACTTGACATCATGACGGGCAAAGAACAGCAAAATTGGCGAAAAGACACGCAAAAGTGCCCTGAAAACCGCACAAATATATTATAATATCTTCGGCTTGGATTGAATAATCGACCAATCCTTCTAAACACAATGACTGGACACCAATGACCTTCGATTCCACATATGTGCTCCACTTGGAGCGCTTTGGAAGGCCGCGCGAGCTGCCTCCCAAGTGGGCACATGCAAACATGGAATATTGCAAAAAACACACCTTGCTCGCAACGCATCGCTTCGGGAGCGCTCCACAAGCGTCCCTTCACGAAGGTTAGGCTCGCGAGTGTTGGTTGGGAGTACAATGAAGGGCTTCGTGCGATATGGGGTCCATTGGCGGGTTAGTCTTGGAATGGTGCACCCGCCAAATGGGCACGTGATATGACACCAAATATGGCATACAACCCTACCCTCGCCTTCTACACCCAACCTAGTGGCCTAGAATCAACGTGTGCCTATATTCTAGAGTAACGTTGGTCCCTTAACACGCATGCAAGTGCTCTGGTTGAAAATCGACCTCCCTTCAGAAAGCCAATTTTTAGCATGGACGCAAAATATATTGCCAATATATATATGGAGATCATATATGTACTATCCGGGGAAGACAAGTGATATGCCCCGGATGTAGAGGCAAGCAAGGAGGGAGAAAACGCCAACTCAACATACTTCTACACGTAATTGGACGTCAAGTACGTGAGATTGCCCATTTCTTGGAAAACACTCAAAATAAATAACCCTTTGGGCCTATGGAGATTGGATCCTTTGGCCTCATCCTATGACTATGGGGGGCAAAACCTCATACATAGTGCCTATGAGGCACGTTAATTCGTCCTTGGGCGCTTGAACGCTCGTAACCCTTGTTATTTCACTTGGCGGTTCAAAGCGCCTTCGGCCGCCCAGATTTTCTGGGGAAAATCTGGGACGCAATGCGCTTTATCAAGGAAAAAATTGCGGATCACTCGAAGAGTGTTTCAGTCTTAACTTCCAAAAAGCTCGTTTTACAGAATCATCTAATGCAGTGCTCGGAACGGGCGACGTCAGGCGGCGATTTCACAACAATTAGAAATCGCGGTAGAATTCGGGTATTTCACCGATTTCTAACCGCAAATCGACCAAGACAGTAAAATTATGGTAATTCCACATCGATTTAATGGTTAGAAATCGGATTCCAGATTTCGCAGGTTAGAGAACAGGGATATCCCGCTGACAGCCGGTGTCAACGGCTTCTGCACGGATGTGACGGCTCACAGGCCTCCGGGACATGGGCCATAATGGGTGTGACGGCTCACAAGCCTCCGGGCCATGGGCCATAGGTTCTGGGTACCGCTTCACTGTTGGCCATTGTGCTAGCCCTGAAACAGTGGTTTCATCTTCTTCGAGGACCACAGCAGGTCGACGTGCACACCGACGACGAAAGCCTTCGCTATCTTAAAACATGTCCTCGACCGCTAAGACCACGACAAGCACGCTGGTCCCGAGTTCTCGAGGAATACACCCTCACATTGTTGTATGTACCGGGTCTTGAGAATCCAGCAGCAGATGCCCATTGCTGCCTGACATAGCGACAATTGATGGACATGCAGAATGCTACACGTACGCGGGCCTTCGTGGTACCTTTAGTCACCTGAAAAAGAATCTGGCGATGAGTTCTTACACGTGCTTGAAGATTCGTTCTCACACGACAAAGTGTGGCTCCGGCCATACGAGCATCTGTACATGTTGCTCCGAGGTGGACGCTCCGTAAGGAAACATCGGATGTTGATATTCACGGTGAACCAGCACTCAAATTTCGCCACGAACCAGCCGTCGAGCCGGAGGAACTAAACCCATTGCCAACTGACCAGGCGCTGGCTGAAGATTCACAGCAGCCTGCCGAGCACCTCGAGGACGCTGGCAATGAGGTACCAGACAGGTGGACTGACGCCGATGATCTTTCCGAGGTGGACATGGACCGTCCCCTTCGAGTTACCTTTGGCAAAGAACTTCGAAATGCCCCGACCGTGACTGAATTTCTTCGCTGTCAACGCCACCAAGACGGTACACTGCAGCCAATAGCCTTACTCAAGGTCGGCCCGAATACGACGTACCCGTCGAGTCTTAAAGAGACACGCCGCCGAGTACACCGACATTACCAATGCAAAGATTTGCCCTCGATGGCAGTGTGGGCAGCGGCATATCAAGAAGACCCACGCACCAGGCATATCTACAAGATTGCCATCAGAAGCCCTACGGCATGACACCAACTCAGAGACGCCCAGCTGTCCTTCGAGGACGGTAAGTTCTTCCACTTGTCGACAGTGGGTAAACGCGTTCTTGTACCTCGAACGCTCGTAACTTCCATTGTGGCCATGTACCACGACTTCGGGTTTTACGGCCATTCGGGAGTACTTCGCACCATGGCATTGATAAAGCGTGACTACGTCTGTTCCCATCTTCGACATTACGTTGAGCGTTACATCTTGAGTTGCGATGTGTGTCAAGAGGCTAAGTCACGGCACCCCAGCACTGCCAGGCAGCCCGACACCAAATGGCATAGTGTGTCCGTCGATTAAGTTTCTGAAATGCCTCCGACCACATGCGGTCTTAATGCCATCATGACTGTGGTCGACAGGTTTCCGAAACGTGGAATGTTCATCCCTTGCCGCAAGGACATGACAGCCGATGACCTCGTCTACGTGTTTTTACGCAAAGTCATTTGACTCAAATGATGCGCTCAACAAATTGTTTTTGATCGAGACAAACTCTTCGACTCCCACGCGTGGAGAAAATTGGCGCACCGCTCCAGGATTGAGATGCCCCAGACGTTGGCCAAGCGCCCTCGAGGGAACTTCCTGGCGGAGCGGAGTAACCACTCGATCCCTCAAGGTTTGCGGACACACGGCATTTTCGGTAACAATGAGTGGGATATCGACCTTCTGTTTGCTGAGATCCATTTCAACAACCTGACATCCAACACTCTTCGACTGCTAGCGTTCGAGAGTGATGAGGGACACACGCCCCATTTTCCGCCGGACTTTCCCCGAATGACATCTCCTGCACATGAACCTTCGACCTTGAAGAATTACATGCATCGGGCTGAACGTAACTTCAATTCTGTGCGCACCATGCTCGCTGAGGAAAATCAACACCAAATGCATGTGGTCCTGCAAATGGACCAACACGTTCGATTGCCTGAGGTGGGGGAGCAATGGTGGCTGTTAGTACACGAATATCGACACAAAAAAAAACTAGACATTGTTTGGTGTGGCCCATATGAAGTCCTTGAGTTGCTCAACAAGGGCCAGAACTGTACATCCCTGCCCCCCTCGACGGGTTGGGCGTTTTCAATTGCGACAGCATAAAGCCCTACATCCATCGGGAGGGACAACCAGTGTGGGAATTTCTGATGCCAGCTGTCAAGACTGGAGCTTCCCCTCAACTTGTTAAGACTCTGGCTAGATGTCGAATGGGATTCAAAAAGCGCCGCACATTCCTGTACCGCTGTGAATGGGAAGATGACACGTGGTCTTGGGAATCCAGTAAGGCTCTTGAAGAGGAGCCAGTGTACCTTGAGTTCCTTCGACTCCACCCTGAGTAACTTCACCTCTTTACGGCATGAATTTTCAAAAACTCATGTGTGGGTCGGGGTCGATCGCTGGAGTCTCAGAGACACGTTCAACTTACGGTTCTGCCGCCCTGGCATCTCGAACTTCCTCTCGACCCCCACCCTTTCAGGCATCACCATCGAACATGATCAATGTCAACGAGGTGAACCATGATGGCGACGACGATGGCAACGCCGCACCAGCTGCAGTTGCATCGACCTCAGCTCAACGCTGTCGATAAGTTGCGTTGGCGCCAGCCTGGCCGAGCCGATCACTGGCACAGTTCCCAGCACAGCCGAGCTACAGTCGATCAGCCCACGTGGGCAGCTCGAAGTGCAAAGGAGACCACTCTCCGTTGACAGGAGGCAAAGGAGCTTCGAGCTACCTCGAAGGTGTGTCCCCCCAAGGGACATTTGCTGGGATAGCACCAAGTGGTGGAGTCATCATGTCAGGAGGCACAACACGTTTAGGGATACTTGAGCGAGCCCTAGCCAACATGCCTGTCCAAGTGTGGACCTGAAAGGGGGGACCCCCGACCGACATTGACCCCAAACTTTGGAAGCCGCACGGCGGCCCTCCCCCAGTTCACGGCGAATATCGTTGACAGCATCCCCAAAACATTTGGGAGCCTAATGGTCAGTCCGATTCTTCGGAGGAATGGTTTGACTCACGTACGGAGTGCTTCCATCCACAGGACGATGAGGATCTCGCTTGCTATACGGGATACGACTGCATCCCTTTGTTCTGTTCAGTGCCCGAGGGGAGTGAATCGTTGGTCGACGAATCATGGACGGGAGAGCCAAACGCCCTCAAGAACCAATCGTGGGTCGACCAATCATGGGAGTCGAACGCCCCCAAGACGCAAGCCTCCACTCGAACCAATCAATCCACCATGTACACCGAAGAAGACCCCTACGACCATGGCAAAAACGAGGACGAGTTGTACAATATCCACGACTGGTTTTATTCGAATCAACCAGCCGGGTACAATCAAGTCCATCTCTGTGGCAACCGTACTCCATGGGAGGCTACAGGAACAAGTTGGAAACCGTCGATGAACTCCAGCATTTGAACGAATTCGGAATGAAGCCACCCTATCAATTTGGGACGCACGAGGAGGATCCTCTCGCCTGAGATTATACCAAACTCAACCCGAATGTGCTTGTTATCGCATCAAAGCCCACGGCGTCTTGAGCCAGCGACACCTGAATGTGGTGCCATTGGAACCTGTTTCGCCCACGTAGATGGCAACACTAGTGTGCAACCCGTGTGATAAAGTGAGAAATAGGCCACTTGCACCCCCCTTGCACACCGTACCCAAACTTTCATTTCACCCTCTTTTTTTGGTGATTTTTGGGTGCAACCGAATCCCCAATGGCATATTCCATTAGTGTATTATGACACGAACCTCTCACATGCCTCATAAGTGTGTCCCATACCTACGCAACACCTCCCCCGAAAATTCTCAAATGTGGGGGTTGTGCAACCGCCCCCTTGCACAACCATCCCCTTGGACATGGCATCCTAACCAAAGGGACCTTGCGTTCATGGTTTGCTTGTAATGCATAGGTTGTAGAGAAAGGAGAACCATGTGTTTCGCCATCAAACACCATAATATTTCACATTAAAACTGATTTTGTGTACCCCCATCGGTGTGTGCAACCACCGAATTTCACCGGTTGCACTTGTGCAACCATGTGCAACCGTGTGCAACCACCATGCTACCGCGGTGCGCGCCGTACTACAGAAAATGAATAATTCTTTCAATGCGAGCAATTTGGACAATGCACTACAAATGACACATAGCAAGAGCAGGGACGCATCCTCCATCATTGGAATCACATGTCATCAGTACAATTGAGCTCAATTTCAAGGAGTTCTTGTCGGACGGCGGGCGTCAAGCGTGCCCACGATGCACTTCTGTAGCATACAATAGCATAGCGTTCCCCACACGAACGCATAGGTTCATGCAAATGATATGCATTGAAGCGGGCGCCGGCTATTGCATCGACCAAGCATCCCCGTATGAGTCGCTGCCCCCAATGTGCCCATGCACGGGCCTTGACTTCCCCCCCTCCCAAATAAACCGTCGTGAAACGGTGTCCCCCATCGAAATCGCCAATGGTGATTTCGCTGGTGAGAGCACAATCGTCGTGGCCATGAGTATGAAGGGTCATGGCAGCTCTCCCCGTGCCATGCAAGAGAGCAATGATTGTGTAGGACCAATGTGGGAGGTGTCTTCGCACAAATTCATTCATACATCGCACGAATGGCTTCATTTTGGAGGTCCATGCGGAAATTGCAATCTCCTTGTGAAAGCTTGGAAATGCCTTAACGGCCCCAAGAAGGAGCCTCCGATAGTGAGTGCCATGGCTCTCAATGTTCTCCCAACCCCTTGCATGACGTACTTTCTCAACGAGCGCGTCGGCTAGTCATTGCGGAGGTGGCGAGCTCCATCCCTTTTGTGTTGCAGCCATACTCTCCTTGTTCGGCGTGTTCGTCTTGGAGGCCTCATCGCTCTTCCCCTCTTGCGCCACAGCCACACTCGTGTCACTTGGGGTGGCGGGGTTGTCATTGACATCCTCTGTAGGCTTTGCCTCTGCTCCTTGCTCTCCATCTTCCTTTGGTTGATCCACTTCCTTGGTACCTCACTTTTTGTCGGTACACACAATTCTCTCATCGGGCTTGGGTGGGGACTCCCCTCGGTCGATTTTTCCCGCGTCACCGTCACCGTCACCGTTGGGCTCCATCACGCCTTGGCCATGTGAAGGGTCGCCAGCCCCACTTGACTCGGCAATGCCATCACCATTGGGCTCGTCACCACCTCACTTGGCCTCGGCATCTGTCACCTTCTCCCTTTCTTTGTCCTCGGTGGCTTCCGTCACTTCGTCATTCGCATTATCCTTCTTGCCAATGCGCTTGTCCTTGTGCCCCTCGTTCATCTTTTTGAGCGCTTGCACAGCGTCGTCTTCGTTTGTAAATGAGGTCTTTCCCAGGACGCCGCGTACGGACCACACAACGTTTGCCACCTCCTCCTCATCATATTTTCATTGCGGTGGGATTCGGACCAACTCTTGGCCTTTTTTCGGTTACTTGTCGCATTTCTGAGGTTCTGTTTTGCGACCGACGGCGCGTCGGTAGCCTCTCTTCGGTCCTTCCAATAAGCACCATTGTACACAACAACCGGGCAGAAGGCCAAACTTCTTGCACGCCTCCGCACGCTTGTCCGCGGCCTCCTTCTGCCGTTGCCGCGCCACCTCCTACGAGGGTAAGATGTGCAACCGGCGTGCAGGTGTGTGCAACCGCGCGAAAGTGAGTGCTTGCACAAATTGCACAAGGGTTGCACACTAGTTGCACAAGCTACGTAACATGGAATGCGAGTAAACACGACGGTGCCAGACCTCGGCAGCGGATGTGGCTTTTTCGGGTGCGGCCGCCTCATTTGCATGTGGAGTGCCATGGTCACTTGCTTCGTTTGGGCTCTCCACATCCTTTGGATCTTGGTTCGAGCTCTCATTATTTTGCCGTGCTTGTGCCTGTGGCGGTACATTCGCTCGTGCGTTTTTCTTGTTCTTTGGCGCTTTCGGTTGTAGGCTCTTGCCTCTGTCTCTTTTCTTTTTCTTCGGTGTGGGCTTCTCCTCGTGTGCCTGACTTTCGGACATGGTATCGCTATCCGACTCCACCGCAAGTCTCTTTTCTGTTTGGTAGAGTTTGCCCCACGCCCATCTTTTTTCTTCTTGGTCTTCTTGGTGGCCTTGGTGGCCACACGCTCCTTCAATGCGTGTTTGGCTTTGAGCAACATCATCTTCGGCGACAGGTGGGATGCTTTTTGGCTTCCTCCTTGCGGAACGGGCGGTGGCCATGGGGGTGCGCTCTTCTCTTGCTTCTGTCTCTTCATTGGTTTTTGTTCCATAGTGGGTGCCCA
The DNA here is from genome assembly GCA_964036045.1 of Eutreptiella sp. 'Long Island Sound 2002'. NCBI lineage: Eukaryota > Euglenozoa > Euglenophyceae > Eutreptiales > Eutreptiaceae > Eutreptiella > Eutreptiella sp. 'Long Island Sound 2002'. The sequence continues at coordinate 89,313,745 of OZ038383.1, read as the reverse complement.
ATCACTCTCATCCACAATGGGGTTGCCCAATCCACTATCGTTCTCAAACTTTTCCTCGAGCTTCATTGCCAAATCCAATGTAAACTGAGGTGGGGAAGGGAGGTGAGGCACGGCGTTCTTCAACCGGACCCGTTGTTGTGTCGTTGCCAAATCCAATGGAACCTCAGGTGGGGAAGGGAGGTGAGGCACGGCGTTGTCCAACCAGACTCGTGGTTGCGTTTTGGTCGCTTGATCCGGGCTTCCCACGCTCTCGTCAAACTCCAGTACAGCGGCGTTCATATCTTTCTTCCACTTCTTCCTAAATTCCTCCACCTTTCTTGGATCCATGATGAGCTGCGATTCTTCAATCGGCATCGGTGGCCACACTCCACTCACAATCACACTGGGGCCACGCTTGTGGCAAACGAACATAGCGGTCGGCATGTCCATCGCCGTGAGTTGTGAAGGGCGATCGCACAAGTGCAAGGTGTGGAAGTGTGTGGTTGCAAAACAACGTTGCGTTCACATACACTCGGCAAATCCATAGCGAAAATAAACGAATTCATGCATGAGACCCTAAATGGGGCATTCGATTGACGTGCAACAAACAAATCAATGCTAAACATCACCCTCGTTGCACCATGGGCCCCCTACCCACACCTCCTACGATCATTGACACATGGAGTGTGTGCAACTTGGCACTTGCACACAGTTCCACACCAGTTGCATACCTTTTCAACGGGGGTGTACGTGGGCGCCATCCCAATCAGAGGACTCGGTGTTGTTGGCGGTCCACCTGAGTGTGCCACTGCTTCAACGGCTTTCGCTGTGCACCTATTGCCTCCCGAAATTGTTGCGCCGGCCACCAATAATGATGCGGGTGACGTGCCGTATACTCCAGCGTTGTGAACATCATACACTTCTTCCGAAATTCCAGCGACATCGTTGAAAAACAACCGTGGGCCGTGCCCATGTCCGTAGCCGCCGGCACGGCCTTTTTTGGTTGCTGCCGCTGACCCACTTGGCTGCAATGGCCTCTCCCAACCCTGCCTTTTGCCACACCATGAATAGGGCATACAAGGCGGCCTCGCTAAGCACCATGCATGCTTCAGCCTGGGAGGCCAATCCTCACGATTTTCGAATCACTCGGCCGTGTGGCGGTGAGGGCGGAGGTTTGCCACGGATACGTAATAATTCCCCCGGGGTCAATTTGCCTGCACTTCTTGAGCCAACGATACAACGCGCGCCGATACAAATATTTTGGCGTCACATGACGGAGCAAGCGCAATTCCAAACTTTCATCGGTGAGCGGGGCGTCCATGTGACAACTATGGAGCAACAACAACTCGCTTTTACAGGGGAAGTGGGGTTGCAATCGAAGCGGGCTGGGTTGCTCGGTTGGCCTATTGCCCGGTTGCTCATCAACTTGCGGCTCCTTTGGCGTTGTAAGCCCAGTACTCGTTGACGCACTCCCACTCCTACTTGCTTGTACAAGTCTACTTGACGCTCTAGCGCTTCCACTCACGCTTGCTTGCGGGAGTTGTGGCAGTTGTTGGAGTTGTTGGAGTTGTTGGTCCATTGTCGCCCATGCGCAACGGCTACAGAAAGACAGATGGGAACAGAGTGTGCAACTTGTGGTTGCACAATGCAACAACCAAGTTGCACAAGTTGCACACCACTTGCACAAGACTTGCCCACGGTCGGCGTACGGCGTACGGGACACATGCACATGTCATAACACATTTCAGTCCAATCGGCGACTAGATGACATGCAAAAGGAACACACACACCTAATCAGCATTTGCACGTTGCCATCAAGGCATCTCCTTGGCGAGGAAGGGACGTTCTAGCGCTTGCATCACGAGGCGCGTGTCGTGTACCCTTCGAGTCGCTTTCCCTCCTTCCCCTGCCGAAGAGCACAAAAAATGGTCCTTGAAGACGTAGTTTAGCGACTCGACAATGTCGCCGCTAAACATACCGCAACTCCGAGGATGCAAATTTTTGGGAACCTCGAGAGCATCATATTGTAGCCATAACAAATATGGCGATGGAATGGTAGGACAAATTGTCCGTTTGAACTTCTTTGCCATGTATTTACAATTGAGGGCGTTCAAATTGAACTCCCAACTTTGTAGAGCGGTAAGTAAATAAGCCATTTGTACAACCACATCAAGGACATGGTTTGGGAGCTTCATGGCCTTGCCAATATGACGCCAGTTTGCCAACAAGAGCTATGTCTCTTCCCCATCCGGAGGGGCATGGCCCTTGAGACTAATTTTTGGTCTTGGCACGATTGAGGCGATCTTGAACACGATACCTAGTGGCTGGCGGAAGGTCCTTACACTTCTTCCTAATAAATTTGGTGAGGTAGTAACCGACCCGAATAACAAGGTGTAATATGCACATAACCACAAAATTGAACCGTTCCTCTATATGCAACAAGGGTTGGCTCACACATCCTTTGTCGTTGGTACAATCCAACCCCTTCTTACAACGTTTATATAATGTTTTGTCACTCTTGGGTGAACGCCGCGACTTTCGGTCCTCCCACTTTGCCTTGAGGTCACACCACACCGCATAAGTACAAATACTCCCGATACGAAAGTGGGCTAAAATTCCTATAACTTTCCGGAGCCATGGGGAGTCACCACCAAACATGACTCGGGCAGGACACCATTTTTGACGAATGAGGATCCTTCCGGTGTTTATAATAATTTCGATTGCCTCCAAAGTCTTTGAAAAAATTTCACGTAGAGCATCGATGCCGTGCTCACTTGTGAGGGCGACATCGATGGTCCAATTAGAAGCTGGGGTGTGCGCCTTTTGACCATGGTTGGCAAACCCAATGGCCAATTGCACCCAAGGGGAAGATCCACAAGGGACACCATCACCCCTAACGATCAAAACATATGGACGTTCCCCGTCCAAAAGAGGGAACGTCATGGTATCAAGTATATCATCTTGAGTTGAGATCTACTTAAAGAACTCGTCAAGATCCCAACGGACACCTACCTTCCCATTATGATCGCTTTGGACTAGGATTTGCTTGCTTTCAAGCTGCCGCCAAGCAATCTTGAAAGCCTCCAACGATGGAAAGGGGTGCTGCAAATTTGCGCGGAGGGGCTCCTTCCCATCGTTGCCAAGCTTGGATACCCAACAGAAAAAGGTTCTTGCACCTAGAAAGGAAGAGGTTTATATTGGTAGTCGCACAAGTGCAGCCGTGTGCTAACGGTGCAATAAACTACTTGCACACATGTTTGCACAAAGCGTAACATTGCCATTATCGCACTATTTTTATCATTGTGGTGTTATACGGTGTCCTATTGTGCAAGTTAGAGTATGTATGTATGCTGAATGGAGTGAATGACCACATTAGACGATGTATGAGGATGATATGGCTTCGAAAGTGTGCAAGTGGTCACTTGCACACCACGAGAGGCGGTTGCACAATGCATCAATAACGCAAAAAAGCGACATAGCAATAAACATAACCTTTCTTTTGGCATTTGAAGCTCCAAACCGAGGCTGACAGCCTCAGCAGGTGTATAAACCTGCCGAATGGCGTCCTCTGCACGTTCCTTGTAACTTTTTTGCTTATTGATGCCTGCATTGAGGCGATCCAATAAGGCCGTACCCTCGCCGTTGAGTCAAATAGTGCAACAAGGTCATCCATCAAGTCTTTGCTGCTAAAACTACCGTGAGTAGTTCTAATGAACTTGGGAAAAAAATTTCCTTGCAAAACCATTGCAAATCTGGCGAATCGCCACTAGATTTCTAGTGAAATTTCAAATGCGGCAGCAGCGGCGGCAGACGCGGCGACAGCGCCAGCGGTGTTGCACAGGGTTTGCGGTGTGCAACTGTAGTGCAATTCTGTACAACTGGCAAACATTTAGTGCAACTGCGTGCAAACGTCAATTTTTCTGTGCAACTCTCCCCGGAGAAAATGGGTTCCTAGGGGTGTCGAGGACAAATGCCTGCATCTACGACCTGCGTGAGTTTGTCGACATAGACAGCTGGCGCAAGACAGCACCGTTTCCCTACGAGTCGATGCAAACCACGCCTGACACATTCTTTGACAAAAACAAAACTCCTGGCAGCGCACCAAGCTACCAGTGGTACCCCAAGATCGAAGTGGCATGTCAGAATTTTCGATTAGCTCTCGTCGACTGGCGAAAATGCGAGGAGGAATTCGTTTGGAGGTTCAGAAAGAACCTCGTGGAGGACGAGGTGCCCAGCCAGATCACACGTCTGAATCGCATGCACTGCCGAGATTTGCGGGATCGACGATCTGATCCATGTCGCCGACGGAATCGACCTGTTCTTCAAATACCGACGTTTCTGGGATGTACGGAAGATGCGTCGATCGGCTCCATCAGCTATGTCGATTCCTGGGCTCATTTTGGACCTCATGAAATTTTGTCAAACTAACGATAGGCTATTTGAAGACCGCGCCCCCTTTCTCAGTATACAATTGACTTGCTCCTTCAACGACACCAACTTCGAGGCCTCCGAGGTACCGTTCGACTTGGGTACAAGAGGTAACAATGTGCCCCGGTTCGAGCCCAGGACCTCATCATCAGGCTGCAAGAATATCATCGATTGAGACAGTCGACTGGTCTGTACCCCTACAATGCGGTCGTACCTGGGGCATGAATGGATTTGGTCCAGCTGGCGACAATCTACCGGACCAGCCATGGGCAAGTCAGATACCACGACTTCGAAAAGGAAATCCAGAGGGTCGCACGTCTTCCACCGACCAACGAAAGGTATATGAACCTTTTCCCTTTCGAAGATTGCACAGATCTGAACCGACGCCTGAGAACTTTAAAGTATGTCATGTCCCTCTCGGAAGGTGCATATGACGCCGGACAGTACTGGCGTCCAGAGGTTTTTTATCGATGAGATGTTGATGTCCACGACCGAGGGGAGCTGAAGTCCGGCAGTTGGGCTGCGAGCAACGCGTTTCATCAGGATTCTGTCGATCTGCAGTTCTTGCCGGCAGATTCGAACGCTTATCAACATCATATCGATGTGCCGATGTTCAAGTTCCTCTCGCTGATAGAGACCGACTTCCAAGCTGCCCATCGATGGAATGTACTCCGTAGACACCAAGTCTCCGACGCTGTCATTGTCGACACGTCCTCGAGCTCGGTGACTGCAGAGGCGGTTTAATTCGCCCTACAGAATACTCCCGCCGACGGACACGGGGTGCATCAACATCTCGGTTGACTTCAAGCCGATTGTCAAACAGACACTGTGGAGATCATTGATGGATACACCCTCGGTCCTGGTGACGACCACGTCAGCGCGATCATTGTTGCGCGGAGGCTCTCGATTGCCGACACCCCGTTGTGGCGAGTCGACACGGGAACTGGTCAGGTTTATCACAGCGATAGAACCGGTTCTGGTTCCAGGCAGAAGTGCCGTTGGACCACTGGCTGCAACGACGCACAGATCTTCCAGACCACTCGTCGAACGGATCTATGGAAGCCAACCATCTGGCAGCAGCCGAGCTTTTTGGATTTCTATACCGCGAAGTGGCAAACACCGGGACAACTTCGAGCTCTTGTCCGTGAGCATGTCTCCCCATTCCAGTACAAGTGCCCTGTCGACGGCCGGCCTGGTGATCCCAATCTTCGTTTGATCAATCATCGATCTGGCGTCCTGATTCAGAAACACGCCTTCGAGAGCGATACCTGTCGACATTACACCGGCCATCATGCCTTCAAGTTCATGGCTAGCGTCGATACGCTGAAGAAAGTGCACAAAGTTTGTCGACTTCGCGTGAAGGTATCGTCCACGTTGCTGTGGAATACGGACTGCTGATTCGAGAAACAGGATGCCGTGTAATGGCGTCGACTGACTTAATATGACCTGTCGATCCGACAGATGTACAGTCCTGTTGGTTGTATGTTTGCAGGACGGTAGCCTCCATGTCTGTGTCCCTGTATTATGGTATCTCGACCAGCTCACTACATTGCTGAGGGTTGCGCCGTACCCTGGCGAGGCTCCTGCAGCTTCGACCAAGACACGGTCGCAAAGTCGAACACGGCGTGTGAATAGGCGCTGATGACAGGTGTTCCCTGGACTCGACCCGGGTCTGATGGTCTCAACAAGTATTATGTTTCAGGAAACCAGCACATGTCGAGGTCCAGAAAAAGCTTTTTTTCCTTTTCTGCCAATTCTTTGTCCAGTCTTCGACATTGCGGCGCCCACGCAGATGAGTGATACCTCTTCGAGGTCTCAGGGGGGGGAGTAAGAAAAAGTCAGTGCCATGTCTTTCTTGGGGGGCGTGATCCAGGCCAAGCCCCCCCCCCAAGATCCTTTTGTTGATGTTGAGACTAACTTAATCATTTTTATCATTCTTTTCAAGTTTTGAAGTACACTTTCTCAAAGTAACTAGGGTTATAAATCTAGCGCCCCATGAAGTTCACCCCTAGTACTCAACTGAGTGGAGGTATCTTCCTTAATGGAGGTAATACCGAAAAAGAGTAGGCACTTCATGCCTAAGGCCTTGTAGGTTAAGCCTAGTGGTCCCCCACCTGAAGACCCCTATAGTCAACTAATTCTACCACTTAGTTTGGTTCTACCTTTTAACTGTTTCTGAATTCAGTTGCTTGGCCTTGCTGGCCAAGCCATATCCTGTGTCTGGCCTAACTCCTATGCTCCAGATTCCTAACCAACTCCATTTCATCCAAAAGAGTGCACATGAAGTGCATGGTGCTATCTTGGAGGCCTGAGTCTTGCCAGGTTTTACACAAAATCATCTAATCTGTTCATAAACCATTGGAGCATGGTATTTGGATCTATGTTTGGCTATCTGCAGCCCCTCTTTGTTACACATGTTTTGATTGTGGAAGGACTTATCCTGATTTGATGGATCCGGTGCCTGGACTTGCTCTACATTACCTTGGTGTGGACTTCATTTGGAGTTGTGGAAAATCAGCAAGGGCTTTCTAAAACAAATACAAGGAACAAGCACAAGTGTGAGCAAACCAGAAGCCTTTCCTGGTAGCAGAGGAAGGACCTAGAAGACTAAAGCAGAACACGAAGAACACCAATAAAAAATTGTATCCTGAACTGTGAATATGTCTGTCACGCTGAGTGCCACAACAGTGCCGATCACAAGCACCACGTCCAAAGGTGATGATGTGAGAGCACAACCAACAGCTACAAGTGGTGTACCCGCTGATACTGGTCCTCTAGGAGAACAAGAGGGGCGGAAGAAATGAAAAAGATATATACAGAAGTAGCCCGCCCGAGTGCAAACGCTGAGGCGCCCAGCTTAACGCGGGCGAACCTCAGGCGTCTCGAAGGCAAGGACCCTGTGGCTGCAGCCTTAGCTTCCGTCTTGTCCTCGATGCCCCCGTCCGAAACTGTGCCTACCCCGGAAATCGAAGTGCCCAATGCCAAGGTCAACGCCTGGAGAAGAGCGGCAAGGAAAGGAAAGGAAAGGATGCGCCTTTGGGAGCGTTGTGCAGAGCTACTTGGGACGGCAAAAAGGACTGGTCGTCGTCCGCCCAATCATCAGAGTTGGAACCGGACTGGGTGTCTGGAAAACCTACGCCGCCGGGGGAACCGAAGGATCGTGACTGCCTGAAGCCTGGCTGCAGTCCCAGGGCAGTGGCACCTGAACCCAAGAGTGTGGATCCAGATTTGCCCCCACGAATAGCAGCCCCTAAGCTGGGTCACGATGAGACCATGGAGTTGCTTTCCCGGGCCCTGGGTGCAGGCGATGAAGATCCAGATCTGAGTGCATTGTCAGCAGCACTCAAGACGAAGTTGGGGCTCTCTGATTCGAAGAAGCCCGCAACTACTATGACCCCAGGTGTTGCACTGCTAACCAGGGATGTGAAGAGCTGCAGAGGCATCAGCAGCTCTCCAATGGAAACCTGTTCTAGCCCTTTCCACCCTCGGGTGAGAACTGTGCCTGTCTGCAGTGTAGGTGACACCACAGAGGCTGAGATGAAAATCTATGGACTGGCAGCACTGGCCCCATTGGCCTCAGTGTACCCGTCACCCCTTTCAGGTGGTACAGGTGACACAGGCGTCCCAGGGAGGGGAACGAAGGCCATCGCTACAGCGAACCCTCAGATCGAACACCCCGAGTTCGATCCCAAAAGCCTGCCTGAATGGGCTGAGGAGTTTTCTGAGTTTTTGCCCCTCACGGGTCAGCAACACACTGATGCCCGGACTAAATGCACGCTCATCAAAAAATCGTGCAAAAAGTAATTCCTTCAGCGGCAGGTTAAGACCGCCATCAGGAAGAGCTCCAACTGGGGCGACTTCCTGAAAAGACTGGAGCAAATGTTTCCAGTGTACGAAACGGACCTGAGTGTCCGAACGGAGATTGACGAGCTGCCTCCTCACCCCGAATTCCCCACAGCTGCACGCGTCTCCGACTTCCTTGCGCAGTTGGAAGAGCTCATGGGGCGCATGAACCCCTCGTCCTATGGGCTGACTGAGCCACATCTGTGGCTAGTGGGGAAGATTCCCACCAGGACATGGGACAACTGCAAGGAGACGTCCAAGAGGAAATCTCTGACGCACTCTTACGATGACCTGGTCGATCTGTTGATCAAATGGGCCATGGAGAGGGAGAATGACTCCACGTTGACAAGTATCTGCGCAAACATCTGCGAAGGAGACCCCTGCTCAGAATTCCCCTGGAGGGAGGTCGCCTCGAACCCACTCTAACCCTGGGAAGGGCCGTGGTGGGCAGCTAAAGCATTTGACTGAAACCCCTCCCTCCAAAGATAAAGGGGCCCCCAATCTTTTTTACTGTCGTCCTACGGACGATAAGGATGGACTCTGCCATGCGCCCGACTGTGATGGGCGAAGTGCGTGTATGCTCCAGCTGAAGCGCACGCAGAAAACTAAAGATGGTCAGGATTTAAAGTACCAAGACCATTTCCGCTGCGCGATAACGTGCGGATACTGCGATAAGAGGAGGCATTATGAAGATGAATGCCACATCAAACGCCGCGAATCCGAAAAACTAAAGAAAGCGGTAGAGGAACAGCGTAAGACCACCGGTAAGCGTGGAGGACCTGAAGGGGGGGGCCCTAGCCCTGGAGGCTTTAAGGGTAAGGGTAACCCTGGTGGAGGAAGAAGGTCCTCAGCCGCCCCCACTTGTGGAAGAGGGGCACCCAACCCCACACCTAAGGGTGAGCCATCAGGTAAAAAACGGCCAACCCCCTCCACCCCCAGCGCTGGCGGCGCCGACAAGAGCAGCGAGAACGCCAAGAAGCGCCGCCCAAACTGGCACTCTAAGTGCCTGCAGGCTGCTGGGGTTGAAGTCAAGTTCCCTGAAGAGTGATAGGGGGGTGGCTCCGAAGATGAGGATTTGGTTTTATGGATCACCGTGGAAATCGGTGACCAGGTCTACAAGGCTGTCTTGGACACGGGCGCTACGCTTTCAATCGTGGCCCGCAGACTGCTGAAACAGGGCAACATCGAGAAAAACAAAAACCGTGGCCATAAGGGTTGGGGATGGTCGGTCCATCCATTTTTTTTTAACTGTACAGCCACTTTATTGTCCGGACAGGGATACAGCCCTCAATCAGAGTGATGTGTATAAACAAATGTGCTTGGCTCTTCCTAGCACTATGTGAGGGTTGTAGCCATGGACGAACCGTGGAACTCGCCCTGTCATGGATGGGTAGGGTTGTAGAGAACTAGGTTGCCTTGGCAAGCGCCCGTGTGGGTGCCTGGTTAGTTGCACACAGAACTGGAGGATTGACAGAATGAGACCAGGATCGAGGGGAGTGATGGAGGTGTTGTGGTGTGAGACGTGGTGAGACGTGAGACGTGGACAAAATCAGCCGAGGCTTACTCAAGTGTTGGAGCAAATCTGAAGTACTGAGAAGTGTGGACGGGGTTCAATCTGTGTTTGGCCGAGAATAAACCGAATGCTGGGGGGGGGTAGGGCAAGCGATGGGGGGGGGTGAAAAAGACTCTGGTATTGAACTCACTGATGGGGGCGGCTCGGCAGGAGGCGGGTGGGGTGCTGGAACTCGGAAGAAATCTGTAATCCGTCCGTTGGTACTGTCAGCGCCGGGGGGTTGGGGGGGTGCCACCGGTTTAGGGACGTAGGTGTCACTACGTGTTTTGCGTGGTGGAGGGTCTTCAGTGTCCCGGCTGCGTTTCATTGGTGGTTGTTTGGGACGCATGGGCATTTTGTTTTTGTGGGTGCGTGATTCTTTTGAGGGGGGGGGTTGGACTGAGTCTGGCAAGTGGTCTGGAGGCAGGGGATAGCGGTAATCGCTGTGCGCCGGTTGGGTGTGTGACGTGCTGTAGGTGCTGTATGGTTTGCCCCAGGTGGTGGGACCTTGGGGGGGGGGGCGTGGAAGGGGGGGGGGATCTTCGGCTAGCCAGGTGGGTGCTTTGGACAGAGCGTCTTCCAACTGTCGCTGGCGCTGGGGGCGTGCGTTTTTAAAAGCTAAAACGCGCTGGAGTTTTTTACGCCTGTCGTGGGTGTAGTCATGGCTTCGTACAGGGTGGAGGGCACCAGAAATTTGACGAAAGTTTGTTTGTCTCCTGGGTGGGAGCACTGGGCCCACCAGATGCCTGCTACCACGTTGAAGGGCGGAGGGCACGCATGTATGAAGCTTTGCACAACGTGGTCAGCGTTGGGGCAATGGGACAAGAAGGAGGCTACATCGAGGGGGTGTGACTGTGAGCATTTGTGGCAAATTCGGGGGGTCAAGTCGTTGTGGAATGCATATGTAAGAAAATTCATGTTGCCTGATGACCATTTGAAGGGGAGTCCGGAGAACCACGATAAGTGATTGTAGAAGAAAAAACTGGACGGCACGTGGATGTTGTAGTGGTGATTACGGGGGATGAGGGCCCTCGTTAAAGAGGTGGTCGGGCGATGACAGACGGGCAAGCTACCGAAGGATACAGTTTCCAGGGGGGATGGGGGCAACAACTTAGGAGAGGATGATGAGCTGTATGCAATCCACTTGGAGAACAGATCCGAACATTCATTCCCCTGAAATCCTGCATGTCCTTTGATCCATGCAAATTGTTTTGACACAAATGTAGGCATTTGAGCTTGGAGAAAGGAGTAAGCCTTGACCCATGTGCTATGCGATGAGCGTGATGCCATCACGTATGATTGGACGTTCGCAGTGCGAATCACTTGTTCGTCATCTCCAAGAATAATGCATTGCATGGGTTGGTTCAGGGAGGATACCCATCGAAGAAACATAATGCCGGCCCAGTACTCAGATCCCTGAGAGGAATGGTAGGGAGATGGGAGGCACAGACCAAGGATTGTACCGTTGGGTTTGTAGATGGTGGTAGCAGAGCCGAAGCCCCCTTGCCCTGCTGAACCATCCAGGTACACCCAGGTTGTTTCGGAGGAGGCCTCTTGCAGAAGTTGGGATGCTCTGTTGCAGTTCCACGCTTTGAGGTCTTCATTTCGTAGGAAGTGGGGGGGTAAACCGTGGACCTGGTACAGGTATCCCAATGGTGAGGCTTGGAGCAGGACCCCATTCAAGGGGGGGGGGGGTGTCACGTAAGGGAGGGCATGCGTTGTAGGATGGGATTAAGAGAAAGTGGTTCCCGAGGATGTTATTGTGTGCTGCTATGACTGGGGGGTGGATGGTGTAGACTTTTTCGGAACCCCGGAGGTGGAAGGTTGTGTCGTCCCCTGGGAAGTAAATGGATGCTTGGTCGCAGGAGGTATCAGTCACGATGCCTCTGTGGATGCCAAGGTCTGTGTTTGGGTGGCGTTGTTTGTTTCCCCACTTAGTAACTCTGTTGTTGGAGTAAGTGGTGAAACGTACATAGGCCTGTTCATGTTTTTGGAGCAGGTGGGGTGGGTGTTGATTTCAGAACTTGTGGTGTTGAATCTCAGGTGGAGACTGTGACAGGCGTCGCTGACCAGCTTAAGGACCATCAAATTTTCCTCGTTGAGTGCTGCTTTCCGAAAAGGTTGTTTGGTTTCGTCCGGGCCCTCGTTGTTCAAGTAACGGATGGCCGCATTGACATTAGAGATGTTTAGGCAGTGTTGGAAGTGGCGCAAGTCAAGTCCTCCATGGGGTTTGGAAGTGTATTTGTCTTTGTTAGACACCAACCTGGAGATGCGGTTGCGTTTCTCTGGATCACGGTCAATGGCAATGTGTTTCCAAATGATGTTTTGCAGGGAGCGAAGCGGTGATTGTTCGAGTGGGTGTGCCATGAGGCGATATTGGAGAGTGGGGATGAGTTGGAGGTTCACCAGTCGGATATATTCAGAAAAGGGTGACTTTGAGTGGATGTAAAAAAGTGCAAAAGACGTGATTTCAGATTTAGCCAGTTCATATGTGAGGCTCGGTTGGGGGTCTGTAAACAGATAGACACCGAGGTATTTGTATACCTTCCGGGGGGCGAGGGTTCTTGGGTTGATGGTTGACAGCCTTTTTCCAGAGGGCGCTCTGATCGTGGTTTGAGGGGCCTTTCCGATGCTGTGGAGTTCTGTTTTGCTCAGGTTGATGTCTAGGCCCCATACCCGACCCTTGGAGTCGTAGAAAGATAGGATCTCTTCTATGCGTTGGGAGGATTCAGAGCGGTACAGCAGGTCATCCACGAATGCATGACTAGATTCATGTTGTGTGATGGAAGTGGACAGGTGGTGAGGGACAGCGAATAATAAGACATTCACGTACAACACGAACAGGATCGGTCATAAGGGACATCCTTGGCGGACGCCCCTGGTTTGCAGGTGTGATGCACCGCTGTGGCCGTTAACTACCGGGTAATCTCGTGGAGCTCGGTAGAGCCCTGGGATGAGACGGTTGAGGGGGGAGGGGAGGCGGTAGTGTTCCAGGGCCTCAAACAGGGACCCGTGAGGGACACTGTTGAAAGCTTTGTTGAAATCGATGTAGAGGCTATATGAAGCCGGGCAGTTTTGGTATTTGGCTAATAGCTGAAAAATGTGATCTGAGCACCGGCGGTTGGGAAGGCCCCCGAACTGGGTTTTGTGGATCAGGCCATAAAAAGAGGAAATTTCGTATAGGTGTTTGGCAGCGTGAGTGGCCACAATTTTATAGAGCGTGTTGGGGAGGGCAATTGGTCTGTAGTTCACCGGGTCGTGTGTTGGGGCTTTTTTGTAAAGCAAGACCACGTTGGCTTCCAACCACTCATCAGGCATATCGTTGGTAAGGTGAAGGTTTCAGACAGAGAGCAGAAATCGTTTCACTGGTTCAGGAGAGATGTGGAAGAGGTAACCATTCGTGGAGTCTCGGCCACCCGCCTTTGAAGGTTTGCAGGAGTGCAGGCAGGAGGTGAAACTGTGCCATGACACTTTTGGCGTAGGGGTGATGGCGGTGGTGGGGGGGCACTGGGGCGTGTGCTGGAGGAGTTCTTTTGTAGTGTGTGCACTGGGCGCGTAGTTTACAGGACCGCCCAGCGTGAGTAGGGCGTCGCCAAAAATTTCGGTGGGACGTTTAGTGTCACATGTTAGTTTGCCTGTGTTTGGGTCTTTTAACGAGGCTGATCGATGTTCCGTTGGGTTTGCCGCTTCGTTGAGTGTTTTCTTGATGTTTGTTTTTTGGATGAGGCACCTGTGTATTTTTGACTGTTTAGATTTGTTGTAAGTGTCATCCCATTGTTGGATCGCATCGTTCAATTGTGCGATTCGAGCCGAAAATTGCGGGTGCGGTGGGGGGGGGACATCATTTAACGCCTGGTGAATGGATTTGACGGCACGGGAGTCGGGTTTGATGCGGCGGGCTGTGGTGTTGTTGTATTGAGCGCTGAGCTCCCGAATGACCATGGAGGTGTATTTTTGGACCGTAGCAATGGGGGTGTTTTTGATGAGAGGGGTAAATGATTGGCACCAGTCAGACATTTCTTTTAGTGCATCGTTGAACGTGCTGATCTCAGACTTGTTGAGCTTTCTGAAAACACGTTTGGTAATTGTAGATGAGTGGAAGGGGGTGGGGGGGACAGAAAGGGTGCACAAGGAGGGATGGTGATCAGTAGCACGGTTCTCTGAGGGAATGCAGGCATCCAAGAGGGACAACTTCTCTAGTGAGGCCGGGGAAATGAAAATGTAGTCTAGTCTAGACGAGCTGGTACGGTGTCCTTGTGCATACCTGGTGAACTCGCGTGTTGTAGGGTTAGCCAGGCGTTAGGTGTCGCCTAGTAGGGGTGGGGTGGCCGTGGCTGAGTGTCTGATCCATGGCCAATGATTGTCACTCAGAAGCCCCTGGCTGTCCACAGCGGGATGAATCAGACAATTGAAGTCACCCCCCAACAGGAAGCTTGCAAGTTGCTTGAGGAGGGGGCGTAAGCTCGTTTCCACTTTCCTTCTCCATACCTCGCCTGCAGGCGCGTACACAGAGGCGACTAGGAGAGGTGGTGCACCGGGCAGGGTTAGGAGGGCAGCTGTGATGAGTCCATCTTTGTCTGGATTATCGCAAGGGGTGAGGAACTGGCTTAGGAGGGGTGGGAAGGCTAAACCGGACCCGTGTTCGTGGTGGGGGGATAAGTTTGAGAAAGTCACAGCTCTGTGAACGTTTCCATTGTAAATGTGGGGCAGGAGGGGTTTTTTTCTGAGTTCTTGAAGGAAAACAATGTCGAAGCCTTGCTTGAAGTGTTGCAAAAGAAGGGGGGTCGGAGGCTTCTTTTCTGTATTGTGGGTGACGGCACGGATGGTGTGGATTAGGTTTCTTGGGTGATGACTTTGCCGGAGCGTAGCGTTTTTTCATTTTGGTTGTCACTGGGGGAGGGGAGGGGGTTCTTTGGTTGGAGGGTGGCACGAGTCGAGAAGTGTTTGAATTATGTGTTGGGCGTGCGGAAACTGTCGAGAGGGTGGTAGGTTCAAGGTCGGTCGCCATGAGGTGTGTGAGATCTGGGGGTGAGGGAGGAGAAGGGAAAAAAGGCACGGTGTTCATGTGGGATTCCACAAGGTTCGAGGCAGACGGGGCTGGTATGCCAGCCCCGATGAGCACGTCCTTCAGACTCTTAACCATGGCATTTGCAATGGCGCAATATCATGGCGTATTGGAGAACTCGCTGCGTGTATTGGCCATTTCTTTCATCCATGGTAGTTTTGGGAATTGCATGCAAGTATGACCAGCGGGCTTCTCCTCGCAAACATGTAAGCGAACCGGGGTCCATTCAGTGGACGTAGTGATGTCCTCCTTTCAAATGGCGAACGTGCAGGGGGACGGGACATCTGAGGTTCAAGTCTAGCACATATTTGCCCAACGCTTCGGCATCCACATGATCCCCTATGCCTGAACCAGGCTGGTAACGGGCGACAGTCACTTGGTTTGGAGCATCGATAGAAATGCTGCGGGAGGACAATTGAAGCAGAATTTTTTCAATGTAGGGCTCGAACTCGGGTGGTAGGTTTTCCAACCGTGTGATATCGGTGCCATTAGCTTCTATTCCATAGCGAAAGTGCTTCACACGCCGATGCATGGAGGTGTCCCAATTCGGTTGGAGGTGAACAAATATAGTAATGAGGCTGTCTTCTTCCTCAGCAGTGAAGAGTTCTGGAAAGTAGTCAAGGCCGTCGGGGACGCTGTTAGAGGCGAAGTGTGCAGGGGGCATTTTGTAGGGAGCTTGGGGTTTCTTTTCAGGCGGAGGGTCGGGGTCAACTTTGATGGTGTCAATTTTCTCGGCTGTCTCTCCGGCGGAGGGTCTTGATCTACATTGATAGCTTCGGAGACGGAGTTCACCTCAGGCGCAGGATCGTGGTTGGCTGCGATGGTGTTCGTTTTCTCGGTTTTCTCCTCCGGCGAGGGGTCTTGATCTACATTGATGGCTTCGGCGACATTGTGATCTTTTTGGGAGTCTGAGATGGCTTTGTTTTCAACTTCTTTATTCGTGTTTGGGCTGTATGGGTTGTGGGTGTGAGCTTCGAGTATAGGAGTGAGGAGATGTTGGTCTTCTGTGTCCCTTTCGGTCTGAGGATGCATCTCTGGCGAGGGCGATGCGTGGTCGTTGCTTGGCGGTGACGGACGGGATGTGGTTCCGCAGGGAGTGCTTGAGATTGACTCGGAGTTGTCGGGTGCCGTGGCTCCTGAAGGAGGAAAGAGGGGTGGTGAAGGAGGGGAGGCCATGGAGGTGTCAGCGAGTGTTGGTGTCTTAGGCGTGTTGTCTTCCGTGTTCGGTTGGGATATTTTGTCACGCTGGGTCGGAGGTGGTGCGTCTAGTTTCTCTTGGAGTTCCATGAGTTGGGTGACAAGGGCTCCGGCACCGAGGGTTCCTCCACATTGGAAAATAGCGATGAGGTCGTTGGGGTGTTTTTCCGCAGTGTGCGGTTTGAGGATTTTTTGCCGAGAGACATGGTCCGGTTCGAGGCAACGTGCAGATATTCCCTGGTAGCTGAAGCCATGTGCCAGTAGAGCCAAGTCCCTCTTTTGATATTTGAGTTGGTATAGAGTGGCAACGTTAGATGACGTGATCACCTTGTCAATTGAGAGAAGGGGCCCTGGCAAGCCAATAACAATTTTGACCGACTGAAGAGATTCCGTCATCGGCGCGGCAACTTCAACTAAGCATGGGTCAGTCGGCATGCGGACTGGGTCTTTCAGAAGAGATTATTTGTCTCCGGGGAGAGCCGTAGATGCAAGGGAGGCTGCTTGAGGTTTTTCATCCGAAAAGGGAACCATGGCGCCCGCCGATCCTTTGAATAACAAGAATCCATCGTCACGGAACAATCTTGTTTCTAGAGTTTGAAGCGGGGTTTTTTGAGGTTTGCATGGTACTGCCGAGTAGTCTAGAGTAACCAGCAGACTCGTGGAGTTTTATATGAGAGCTCCTTCGTACATGCAGTAGCGTGGGTGGGCCGCATAATTCCGCCTTGTGATGGTCCAAATATCGTCCGCTTTGTCATCGGGGTTGCCAGATTTGCAATCACGAGAGGGTAGAACCTGGAATGTTTGTAGGCTTTGGAGATCTTCAATACGCACGATGAAAATGCCTCCTTTGGCAAACGCCGGGGAGTTGACCACCGCATTGCGAAGGTAGGTGTCGAAGGGTGGTGGGAGGTCCCAATCATACCTTACAAAACCTTCAAGAGGAGAGCGGAAGTTGCGGATTCCTCCTATTGGGTAGAAAGCATTGGATGAGTTGATGCTAGCCGCGTCGCTCAAACCGCCGAAGGCTCGATTGAAACCCTTTTGCATGATTCTATTGTCCGTGGGCGAGAAGTCTCGGTGGATTTTTGGGTTGGGAACTTTGGATTCCTCATAAAGAGGGCGTAGGGTCTTGATGGAAACCTCAATCCGAACCTTTGAGCTGACCGTTTTGGGTGGTTTGTTGATGCGGGCGTGTTGGAAAGCTTTGGAGAGAGATTGTTCATACAGGTGGACACCAAAGAATTGAATTTCATCCGTTTTGCTTTTACGGCTATCAAGCCATAAGGCCACGACGGGGAGAGATTGTCCGTTTGTTTCGACAAAGTTGGGTGTGTTGTTCCTTACCAAAGCAAATTGGTTTTTGGTCCCCTTGAAAACACGGATCTCGGCGATGAAATCTTTTATTTGAACGAGGGAACCATTCATTGTGGGGGGGTAGGACTTGGATGTGACCTCCCTATTGTAGCTCGTAGTAATGAACCATTCACGGGTTGGAGTGCTTGGTGAAGCAAAGCGGCTTTTCAATGATTCTACGTAGTGTTTGGAAGTTTTCACCATTGGGTGTAACCCCGTTTTGTCCATGGGAGGTGCAAGGTAGAACGCAACCTTAGGCATGTACTCATCTTTGTGCATGAACAAGTCGTGGGCGGGCGATAGGTAGGTGTGTTGAGTTTGTTTGTTGATGTCTATGTTGATGAAGGCATTGGTGAAGTCGGTGCTCCTTAGATCTCGGTCAAACTGATGTCTATTGTAGAGAAATTGGCGTATGTTGGAGTGTGCAATGAAGAGTTTTGAGTCAAACATGCGAGTACCTTCTTTGTAAGTGCCGAGTTTGACGTAGTCATTTTCCCAGGATGAGGCCTTTTGGGATTGGGAAAGGGGACGGCGGCGCAATGGTTGGCACTTTGCTTTTTGGACCAAGACCAAAGAACGACATGTTGTGCGGTGAAGGGTGAATGCTCAAAGTTCCGGAAAGGGATGCCAAAGCGTAGGAAATGACGGTAAACACGGAGTTTGTCCAATATAGGGATAGCGGAAATGACGGTAATTCCAAAGGAAAGGACGGTAAATTCGAAGGGAATCGAGAATCGGCCAAGAACTTGAACAGCCCAGGATTTTTGCAACTCACCGAATAGACTGGACTATTGGTGGATCCATCAAAAGAATTCTGAGGGTCAATCGTTAAAACAATAGACACTCAGAAGGTGAGGTCGGTCCATCCATTCCCTTGGGGGGGTCGACGTGACCGTGTGTCTGGGGGATGACCAGGTGACTCAGCACTGCAAAGTGCTCGACACCGACGCCTTTGACATTGTTATTGGCACAGATTTTCTGCGCCGTAACCCCCAGGTGAAACTGTTGTCTTTGCAACGTCCCTATGCTCTTCACTGCGACTTTGGCAGTGGCCTTTTCTCTGTCCCTCTGGAGCTGTCAGGACGAAAAGAATCAGATCTGCGCTACGTGAACCGGTCTTATCGAACTGAAAACTATCAGTTGGTGCGGCCTTTCTTGAAAAATGGACTGGCCGCCCTGCAGGTAGACCTGGGTGAAGTTCACGTTTGAATTGTTCGCGAGTAAAGAGCAGCACATGTTGCAGCTCTATTGCTCACGGTATCTTAATAACGCCTACCGCTTCTATTGGAAATCGATGGGGTTGTGCTATGCTAATCCCCCATTCTCTCAACTCGCTAAGGTGCTTACAAAAATCGCCCCTGAAGGAGCGAGAGTGGCCCTCTGTACTCCCAACTGGGGTACCACAGGACACCACGCCTTACTGGAGACGATTGTTGGACCGTGTGACAGTGGGAAGAACTGAACTTTCCAATGGTCCAATCTACGTCCCTGAGGAGTCTCAAGAGACCATGCCGGCCCCTGAATGGGGCAGTTTCCTGTCCATCGTAGATGGCTCTCTAAACCTTGTACCTGTGAGTGACCTCAACCAGGTGGTACTCAAGGAATTGATGGCCCAAAACAGAGGCCTTACCCTCCTGGATCTCAAGAAAAGATCCGAGTACTCTTTGGTTACTACTGCGAGTGGTGAGTGCTACGATGAGCAGGAGACGCCAGCAGTGTCCACGCCGTTGGCTGATGCTCACGACCGCTTCAGCGATATCGCCAGTGCTATACCCCCGGTTGACCCGGAGATGGTGACACTGAAGCAAAGCGCTTTCCTAGTTCAGCTGCTTATGGATGAGGTGGACCTTGGTGAGTCCGGTCATGGCGGGTCCCATGACCACGCTGTTTTCTCCATGCAGGCCACAAATAGCCCTACAGGTCAGGTACCTGGTGCTAAACCCTCACCTAACAATATGCCTGTCTCTTGGTACGATGTACAGGATCTCCATCAGGTTCTATGGGCTAGGGCTGAGGGTATCGAGCGACAGACCCGCCTAGACCTCCTCAAGAGGACCTGGAAAACGTCTATATGGTCTGAAGAGGATGATGAAGAGATGACTCTTCCGTATCCTGAGGTACCTCTCGTATACTCCCTTCACTATGCCCAGCAGGGTCGCCAGGACTGGGAGGATGAACTACCCCCTGAAACAATGGGGCGTATGAAGAAACAGGAAAAAGGGAAGAGCAACCTCTATGCTGAGGAGGAGTTCGTTGAGAAACTGGAGAGCATGAACCTAGACCCCCGTCTCAGTAAGCTCATCCAGAAATACCAGGAGGTTTTTGGAGCGTTGCCCCAGCCCCTGTCTTGCAAAGAACTCGTCCAGATGGACTTCAAACTCAATCCAGAGTTTGAAGGGTCTGTGGTGAGACGGCGTCCATACCCCTTCACAAGACCAAATCGACGAGATTGAACGCCAGATCCAGGAATGCATAGATGCTGGCCTCGTCGAGGAATATAAACACAGAGACTATCCCCGCCATTGTAGCCCTTGTTTTCTAGTGCCTAAACCTGGCTCCACTGCCATGCGCTTGGTCGTTAACTACGAAGAGGTCAACAAAAAGACCCAGAACCAGTCAGAGAGTATCCCCAACATGGAGACTACCCTGGAGGGAATCGCTAAATGCCGATTCAAAACTAAGATGGACAAGCGCAGTGGCTTCTGGCAGGGAGACCTAGCCCGAGCAAGAACCACCAACTGTTCGCCTTTGTAATCCCTAACGGCCGTGTCTTCTGCTGGAAGGTAATGCCCTTCAGTGTCGCGAATTCCCCTGCTCTCTTTCAGGAAGTGATGAAAAAAATCCTATATATCCTGAGACGCAGACCCCTTGTACAGGAACTGGTTTCCCGCGGGGCTGAGATGGAGGCACACATCGATGACGTGAGCCTGGGTACTAATATACAGGAGGATCATATCCTCCTCATACAAGAGGTTTTCACTGTCTGCCAGGAAAACCATCTCCGCATCAAACTCGAGAAATGTGACTTCATGCGTGAGGAGATGGAAGATCTAGGTTTTGATGTTGGGTATGGCTGGTGTAAACCAGCCGCATCTAAGGTGCAACCTTTGCAAGACATGCAGATACGTGACGACCTGAAAAGGGGTCTGCACGACGTACAGAGTTTCGTTGGGGCCTGCAATTTTTACGGGCGCAATATCATCAATTTTACATATTCATCAGCCCCCCTGACTGACCTTATAAAAAAGACCAATCGCTGGCGATGGACCGACAACGAAGAGACCTGTTTCCAGGAGTTGAAGAACCAGTGGCAGGAGCTTAACCCCGCTGAGTTGTGTCACTGCCAGTTTCAAACTGCAGATCTGAACCGCGATGGAACCCTTAAGCATGACTATTCTGCCAATGAATCGCGTCTGGTACCTACTGGTCACTGGAACTGGAAGTAAAATCAAGCACGATCCAACTACAGTACCCACGACCAGGAAGATCTGGCTGGGTTGCTCGTGCTTTTCTCCCAGTCCCGTCGACTTGCTACTAACCCTATCGTGTGGCTCTGTGACCAAGAGCCAGTGAAAACGTTTCAGAAGGGTCCGCCTCCTGAAAAGGCGAAACTAAAGCGATGGTAGACCCATCTCAGTCAGTTCAGGCTGACTGTCCACCATATTCAAGGTATAGAGAACGAGATGGCTGACCTTATATCCCGTAACAACTTCGACGTCCTCCTAGGTGACAGCTCGGAGGCGTTGGCCGAAGAGGCGTTTCAACGCATGGACGTCCAGCTGGACCTATCCATGCGTACTGCAGGTGCACTGGAGGGCTGGAGTCTGAGGGATTACCAGGCTGAGTACAAATGCGTACTCAGCTTCCACAGTGATGGCCTAGAGGCACGCCTGATAGACGGCAACCGTTGGTATAAGGATAACAAATATCTGTACTATGAGGACCGTATAGTGATACCTGAGGCACCACTTGATGGTTGCCTACAGTGGGCCCATCTCAGCTCCGGGCACACAGGGCGCAACCCGTCTGTTGACCTTTTCAGGGAGCGTTTCTACTCCCAACTAACCTGTGCTGAGCTACGTGCTCGTATGCAGTCCATAGTTTACTCGTGTGGCTGTCACGCCAGCAAACAGAGCGACTCAAGTGACCGGGGACTGGTCTCCAGTCTGCCTATCCCCTACTGTGCTAGTTCTCTGTTGTATGTGGATTGCATCCACGGTCTGCCTAAGTTTGGTGGTTATGACAGCTGTTTGAGTGTCACCTGTGGCCTAGCCTGTCTCACCCGTGCGGTCCCCTGCAACAAAAAGATCACAGGGGAACAGAGGGTGAAAACGTTGGTTGAACAATGGTTCGCACACTATGGGGCACCTGAGGAGGTGCACTCAGACGAGGACGTGCGTAGCTGGAGTGATACCGGATGGTACAAGCGAGTATTGGACGCCCTGAACGTCCATGTGACCACAGGTGTGCCCTACACTCACACTTCTAACCCTCTGTGGAAGAGACAGAACGGTGCGTTGGAGCAGAACCTAAGGATTTTGATGAAACAGGAGCGTACGGAACAGTACCTACGCCTGTTACCCTGGGCTGTCCTAACCATGAACTCTCAGGAGAAGTCTTCAACTGGCTATACCCCGCATGAAGTCTTCCAGGGGGGGCGTCCTGCGTGGTTCTTCATAACCCCTTTTCCAGAACACCACAAGAGCCCCGTAGGGGACTGGGTGGAGCATAGGCAGGACTTGGCTAACCTGGCTAGAACTAACCTGAAACACGTTCGAGAACGTGAGTTGACTAGGCGTAACCGCACGAGACGTCCTGCCACCTTCAAGGTAGGGGACCTTTTGCTGGTACACCATTCGCGATTGCCCACGTGGCCCCGCAACTGTCTGCAGGACCCCTACTTTGGGCCTTACTGTATTATAAAGATAGATGGATCCAGGATCCAGGTGAGGTGCAGTCCCCGCCTAGGTGCGGAGTTGCTGTGTGCACCTAAGCAGTTGAGACATTACCACTCGCCTGACGACCTGTCCTGGGACGAGTGGCGTCTGTCTGACAGAGAGGTCGAGCACATCGACCTAGAGAACGCTGCCCACCCTGAGGACGCTGACGAACTCGTAGAGATGACTGCCGATAAGATGGCAGTCGATGGCTACTACGTGGGAGCATGTATTGCCCGCCACACCTATAAACAGGGCTGGAAATTCCTTACCCTGTGAGACGGATATGGGCTGTCTGAGGCGACCTGGGAACCCATGTCCGCCTTTATACAGCCAGATGGGAGTATCAACCCCATCTTTCGCTCCTACCTTGTTGAGAACAACGAGGGACAGCTACTAACGAGTGCTGAGACTCTGTCCCAGCGGAAGAAGAAAAACTAAACTCCTTGTGCCTATCTATTTACCGTTTTGTAACCTCCCAGGGGCGGTGAGCATTCTTTTGCTGAATAGCTAGACGTACTCATTGTGTCCCAGAACAGGTTCAGGACTCCTGTAGAACTCCAGTTACGGTGACCGTACTAACTCCCACCCTCAATCGGGTTTGGCACTCCAAACACCTACACATCCGCTGCTTGCGCAGTACTGCTCCTGCCCTGGCTGTGCCTTGCAGTCCCATGCTTATGGTTACCAGCGTGAACCAGATGGCCGCTTATCAGGTTTGCAGCCACCCAGCAAGAGTGTGCCTTGTTGGCCATGTGGTGCATGGGAACTGCCCTAATGTTCTGACCTTGGGGAGCCAACGAAGAGCGGTGGCTCTCTACGCCAGGCGGGAATGACAAGCAAGGTGCTGTGAAGCAAGGTATGTCAACCCTCTTTTGGGACACGTGTGCCCACAGTTAGGACCCCTGACTGGTCCAGACCCATGGGGTCCTACCCTTCCTGGTGGGGTTACCATACCCCTAAGTGTGCTACGTATGTCTGTATTTGTCTCACTTCACTCACCGGCGTTGCTCCGGGAGACCGGGGTTCGCTGACCTCGGACCGAAGGTCCTAATCAGGTACTATTACCACTCCTATGGCGCCCAATTTCTGGGCTGGCGCCTATCCTTGGGGGAAGACGGCAAAAGCCCTACCCACTAGAGAGGAGGGGTGGCCAAGTGTGCCAAGGGCATACAAAACGCGCATTTTTCTAAGGGCCAAAAACTAACACACTCCCCTGCCCACGAGGAAAAGCACCCGGGACAGGAGACACCACTATACTACACTCACTAATGCCAGCACCAGCCTTCGAAGGCAGGGTGAGCACAACCGCACTAAGTCCCTACCAGGCTTGCTGACCCTAACCCCTACACACCCTACTGGGTGGCCATGGCAAAGAAGTCACGAGCCCTACTGGCTCCCCTGTGAAATATCAAGAGGACATAGCGCTACTAGGCGACTGTGGCCTAACAGGGACGTCACCGCACGTTTCATTGTCAGGGCTTGGAGAAAAGGAGGGCTCTATCAGCGTGCACAGCGCTGATGACGATGATGTTGGACTGTCTCCCGCACTCCTGGCTGGGGCACAGTTTGTTGTTTGTGTGATCTGCGCTCTTTTCTAGCTTAGGCATAAAAATGGAAAGTCGCCGAAGCCAACTGCTGCTGCACCAATCACCCTGACCTTGCCCACCTGAGAACAAAGGCTGATGAGACTGGGTTAGTGGCTGAGGAACCTGACCAGCCTCCACGTATTATACGCTTCTTAGGCTGGAAAATATTACACTGTCCTCTAACCGAGCCGCAAGCAAGCAAACTTAAGGACTCCGCCCGTTCTCTTATAGAACGTAGGGCGGAGCCCTGGGTAGCCTAAACAAGGGTTATACAGTGTGCACAGCGCGTGGCCTACATCTCTTTAATGCATCGTGTGTATGTGGGGAAGGGAGGTGATTGACCACACTCCTTTTCCTATCATTAACCCGCTACATCCAATCATCGCGTGACTGAACCAGGAGGGCTTACCTACCTTACTCACCATGCACCATGTGAATGCCGAAGCAACCCTAAGCGTTTAAACAACCCTACGGCGAGTTATAAACAACCCTAAAGGTTTAGGGCATTGTGTGTCATGCATTCCCTTCTTACCTTGTTTCCTGCAGAAGAAGGAGAGGAAACGGCGCACTGCACAGCGCAAAACAAGCCTAGGTGTTTTAAGCAACCCTATTTTGGCACTACGGCAAGACAAACAGGAGCAAGCGCTCTCCTTCCAGACCTGTGAAGAGAAGGGAAGAGTTGATTGGGACACAGGAAAAGCGCCACAACGTGTGAATGCCTAGATTGAGCACATGCATCGCGAGCACAGCGCATACACTAGCCCTGTGTGCACGTTGCGTGCTCCATTCGTTTCACATACCTTTTATTTCTGTTTTGACCTGTGCAGAGCAAGGGAAGTGAACTCCCGAACCGCCAACGAACGCAACGGTGACAACCCTAGCGTTTTAACGAAACTACCACCACGAACGCAATGCATGCGTGTGACAAGACACTAACATACCTGAGAGGTGGGTTGTCCACCTGCTCTGTTGTGTCGGTTTCTGTTCCTTACTTTTTCCTAAAGTTTTTAAAATTTGTGATGCAACTGTGGACAAATTTCTTTTAAAAGCTTTAACAACCACGGCTCATACCTTCTTTTTCTGGAGCCGTTTATGCTTGCGCAACCCCTTTTGAGAGTGCTTCTGTTGCGCTTGTCTGCGAATTTAGATTTTGGCCTAACAATGACGATTTCTAACGTCTTTTCGTCAATTTTTAGCAGTTCGACTTCTCAAATCGCTACCCCTTTCGCTAAACCACAGGATTCAATCCCTGTTGGTTCCATTTTCTATTTTTCTCAGCTCTCAGATTTTAGTGCCCTCCATTGGGAGTATTGCTCCGCCCTGGCCCTTGGTCAGGACGTTTACTAAAACGCTGTTTGTGCGGCGATCGCCGTCCGCATTAGAGCGTTCAACTGTACCCTAGTGGGCAAGCATGTGTGCTCCAGGGAGGGAGTCCTGGGGTCAAACCCCATTACCCCCAAATTTTTTACCAAAGGTCTTCGCCTCAAGCTGGCGACTTTTGAGGAATCCCCCATCGAAAGCACATCATTCACGGTACATTACACTGTTTCTCAAGGTTACCTACAGTCCGATAGGCCTCTTTGAACTGATAAGAGTGTCTTTGGCTGGTTCAATGCATTTTCTCACGTAATTTTGGGGAACCCTGAGACTTTTTCCTTGGTCCTGCTAGCTTGATCAACTAGTACTCCAGGGGGGAGTAAGATAAAGTCGCTGCCATGTCTTTCTTGGGGGACTTGATCGAGGCCAAGCCCCCCCCTAAAAGCCTTTTGTTGATGTTTAGACTAACTTAATCATTTTCATTATTGTTTTGGAGTTTAAAGTACACTTTCTCAAAGTAACTAGGGTTATAACCCTAGTGCCCCATGAAGTTGACCCGTACCAGTCAACTGAGGGGCCGTATCTTCCTTCATGGAGGTAATACGGAAGGTAGGCATTTCATGCCTAAGGTCTTGTAGGTTACGCCTAGTGGTCCCCCACCTCAAGACCCCTATACTCAACTGATTCCACCACTTATTGTGGTTCTACCTTTTAACTGTTTCTGAATTCAGTTGCCCCGCCTTGCTGGTCAAGCCATATCCTGTGTCTGCCCAAGATTCCGAATCAACTCCATTTCATCCAAAAGAGTGCACATGAAGTGCATGGTGTCATCTTGGAGGCCTGAGTCTTGCCAGGTTTCACATAAAATCATCTACTTTGTTCATAAAGCATTGGAGCATTGTATTTAGACCTACCTTTGTCTATCTGCAGCCCCACCTTGTTACACATGTTTTGATTGTGGAAGGACTTATCCTGATTTGTCTGATCCGGTGCCTGGACTTGCTCTACATTAACTTGGTGTGGACTTCATTTTGAGTTGTGTAAAATCAGCAAGGGCTTTCTAAAACAAGTTCAAGGAAGAAGCACAAGTGTGAGCAAACCAGAAACCTTTTCAGGGGGTAGCGCTATGGTTTTGAGCAGCAGCAAGGCAGCGAGCGCGCGAATGCGCGATCGCACACTGCAGTCTGGAAATACATATGAAACATCAAGATGCCACTTGCTGTGAACGAAATGCGTATGATATTACGCTATCTTTAAACACGAAACGTTCATTGGGTACAATTTGGTGCTCCGCCAAAAGATCCTGCCCGAGGGTTTGTCGTATTTTGGGATTTTCGAGAAACAGGACAGTTCCCAAGTCAAACCATAACATCATCCCAGTCAATCATCATTGAGACATTCACCATCATTGTCCAATCAATTCATCAATCCACAGGGTCAGTTCGCGGCACTGGATGCCCAAGAGGGAGCAAAGCCCGAACAAACCCGCTGAAGACACTTAAGAACCATTTCAGCATTTTTTTCGTTTTACAACGCTTGCCGAGGGAAAATGGCCCCCAAGTGAAGCCTTATACTTGGTAGCACTGCCCAGGGGCCAAAGAACAGGTGTGTATCCCAGGTGTTCAGCACGTCACAGTGCCTTACGCATATTCCGATCACCATTGATCCAATCCATCCGGGGCCCTGTCCCATTAAATTTCGGTGGTTAATGTCTTTTTTCATTTTGGGTTGACGTCCGGATTCTACTCTCGACCATGTGCTAGGACATCCCGTCCCATTTTATCCAGTCACGATATTTTCATCCTCATCCATTATCGATCCATCCATTGACAGTTAATCCGACATCAACGCGCAGATGGACAGTCACCCCTCTTGTGTGCCGAAGCCTAAGGGTGAGCCAATGCTAGGGTGACAACTACAGTTGGAGGAGGTACACAATCTGAGTCCGCACTCTTTTAGACTAGCGGTCGTTTTTCAGCCCAGGGACGGTTGTGGAGCATGAAAAGGTCTGTTTGATATGGCCGTAGTCCATTCATTCATCCAATAAGGGTGCCAGCGTCATCTTATTCAACCCTACGTGCTCATTTGGATCAGGTACCCTTGAATTACCCAAGTGAAACCGTGGTTCAACCGAGTTCAACCGCGCACTTTCATTACGGCTTCCCCACGGTTGAACCCCTATCGTGGTACAGCAACAAATTGCTAAGTAGCAACCTGAAAACCGCTTTTTTCAGCCCTGCAAGAGATGCCACACCCCCTAAAAAGAATGCTTTTGAAAACCTTCTTACCTCATTGGTGCAAAACACTGGAGACCTATTTCTCTTGGATCATATTTCACGGCGGTGGTGGTGTAGGTGCCAGTGGCGGCGGCTGTATTGGTGAAGCCGCACGGCTTCACCATCAACTTTTTGTTAGGCGTGGTGACATACACCTCTGTGCCTTGTTTGGATTCCCTTTAGGACTTCGGACCCTTTTTAGTGAACAGCAATTACATGCAAGCCTACACTTGATTGTCAGAAGCTTGTTTCCTCATGGATTGCACTAAAATGTAACCGGCTTTTGAGGTGGTTCAACTGCTGGACAGGCACGCGGTTGCACCGGCTTCACTGATTCAACCGCTGTTGCACGAAGCGCTACACAAAAAACACATCTTCACTTTGGGAAGCCAAACGTGACCAGTACATTCTGCATCGCCACAGGCAGACGTCCCCAGGCAATACCTCTGTACGGTACGAGCACAATGCGCCGTCCAGACCACGCCAGAGGCAGGTGGGGCCTAAGAGCGTTAAATATGACCCCATATGGAGCATCCACAATGTGTCCCCCAAAAAAATCACGCCCCGGAGGTATCCATGCAGGACGAGAAGGCCCATTTGCACAAAGTAGGGCACTGGTAAACAGTTCCCCCCACACAAAATCACCCAGGGCTATTTCCCCCGTAAGGGGACTGTCATCCTCTCGATGCGTATGTACAAGCATGGCATGATCGCCCACCCAATGGACCACTGCGAGCGCAGTGTAGGTTAGTTGGGGGAGTACACTTAGGATGTGTGCGTTCACGCGCCGGACCAGGTCCGGATCTCGCCTCCTTTGCACTGCAACATGCACACGGTGATGCCACTGCACCATTACGGCCCCCCACAACTGCCTACGGTACGGTGCTCCATGTCGCTCCCGCCACTGCCACCCCCTCATTCCCTTGAGGCACGTGAAAAGTCAGTCGTTTCGGAGTGGCTCTTCCTTCACGTGAGGCACTGGTGCACGAACCTCTGGGGCTGCCTCTTCGTTATCTTCCTGCTTACATGCAGTCATTTCCTCGTCCTTCGGCGCTCCACCAACCTCCTCAATCTCCTCTTGACCAACCGGGGCTGCAGGCGAGTCCTCCCCACTGTCCTGGTGCTCCTGCACCCCTGGACCAGCAGACTCCACCTTTTCCTCTTTGACCACCTGTTCTTCACTCTCCTTTGGCTCTGGCACCTCCGGCGGACTAGGCACAGGAATGTGCTTCTCAGTGTCCTTGGGCTCTGGAATCAGAGGCGGCGTTGGCACAGGAACCCAATTGTCACTGTCCCTTTCCACTTCAGCTTCCGGCGCGGGAGTAACGTCCTTCTCCTCGAGTGGACTGTACGAGGGGGAGTCATCCATTGTCTTCTTGCCCTCCTCATCAATTGCTTCCTGTTTCTGGCCGCGGCGCTCTTTCAACGCCGGCTCGGCAGCGTGGGGGTTACTGAAGCTTGTGCCGTCCTTGACTGCAATAACTGGCCACGTTGTCGCAGCTGCATCGCCCTCCTCCTCCCACCGCGGGGGAAGGAAGACCAATTCTTCCCCCTTTCCGGGCCGGGGGGTCCCCTTCGTGGCTTTCCCCGGGGTACCCACGGCCAGACGTGGTTCGCCATCAGAACCGTCCACAATGACCCATCGAATCAACGTGTTGGCCGCCCATCCGAACCGCTGTCGCAGCTGTTTGCGCGTGTCCTCAACCGCCAGTCGTCGTTGTTGGGCTTGATCCAGGCTCTGCAAAAAGGAAAAAAATGGTGAAACCGTGGTTCAGGCGGTTCAAGCGTGCGGTTGAACTACACTTCACCGGTTCAACCGTGCACACCTCCAGAGGTGACGCATGTGCCGATTCTGCCCTGATCGCTTTCTCCTCGTCGCCATCCTTCGATCCCGCAGCCAACTCAGTTGCCAGGGCCTTCACATCCTGCACCGTGTCGCTGGGGAGTTTGCCGGAGTCACTCTCCGAACTGGGGGCCGGAACTACCTTCTTCTTCTTCTTCTTTGGGATATGCTTTGTGGCTGGGACCCATTCGTGCTCTTCAAAAAGGGGGTCTGACTCGCCCGTCTCACTGTTGTCCGGGGCGATTTTCCGCTTTTTCGAGGAAGCACCGCTGCCAGTTTTGGCTTTCTCTTTCGGCTTCTTGTCGCCAGAGACTTGGGCCTTCGCGGGCGGTGCTTCAGCTTTTGCACTTGTCCCCTTTTCCTTTCCGAGCTCCTTCAGGGCGGACTGAAACAGGGACTTCGGAACCACATTGCTGCCCGGGGTGCTCGTCTCTTCTGGTGGCGGCGGTGCTGCAAGACGTGGAGGCTTTGGGGCCTTTCCACTGCTCTCGGATGCTGCACCTGCTCCAAGTGGGCGGTCCCACACACTCTTGTAGAACTCCTCAAAGCTCTCTCCCACAGGACTTGGTTCGGGTGCGGTGCCGACGGCTGGACTGGACTCGAGGGGCGTTTACCTCTTCCGTTCTGGCGCAGGACTGCCTTGCCCGGCATTGCTCAATTTCCGCAAGCCCCGCTGCACGCCACGACTCATGCGGTCGACCACTTGAGCGGCGCCAGGGATCTGCCGATACCACACGTTCCCCCACTCCACGATGGGCATGGGTGGCCATCGCCCGCGGACGACAATGCCAGGGCCACGCCGATCCACCACGAACATGTGCTCAGGCACATCACTGGCGGTCAGCTGCAGAGAAAGCAAGGAGGCAGGTGAACCGCACAAGTGGGGGAACGCAATTCAGTGTGTAGGAAGGTGCCGCTCAACTGTGCACGGTTGAAGACGGTGAAGGTGGTTCAGCCGCACGGTTGAACCCGCTGAAACGACGGTTGAACTACCGCACACCTGTTGCACCCCTTGGATCGCTTGAACCACACTTGGCTGCACGAATGGCGATGGTGCCATTGCCGTTGGCGCTGCTGCTGCCGTCGCGGCGCTTGCCTTGGCCTTCCTGTGCTATCCCCCACCTGAGATGGTGGCGCCCATAGCCAGCAGGCTGCTCGGAGTCGCCGTGTACCGCTGGACCTCCGATTCGTCGAACCAACCTGGTGGCAACTCCACCGGGGCCTTGAAGAAGAAGCGTGGACCGTGTCCTGCGCTGTGACCACCGCCCCGGCCCACAGAATCTGCGCCAAACCAGAACGCACTCCTGGCAACACCGCACCCCGCAGTGGCCCATATCCTGAACAGGGCATCCAGACCTGGTTCGTCCAGGGACATGTGGCCTTGGGGGTCGCTCGACAGGCCCACACGCAGCACCTTCCACTCCGAAAACTCCCCGGCGCTCAGGCACTTCGCCTCCCAGGGGTAGGACTGGACCCCATCCTTGTCTTCTTGGCGGTGCTTCTTCATCCAGAGCGTCAGGGCACGGCGGAACACGCACTTCGGCGTCACGTCAGCCAGCCACCGCCACTCAGGCGTCTCTGGGGCCAGGGTGGTGTTGGGGTTGCAGGTGTTGTGGACCACCACTTTTTCCTTCAGCGGGAACTTGTCGGCCCGGTGGGGAGCTGGAGGCGCTGCCGCTGCTTGTGGCGCTGGCGCGGCAGGTGGATCGGCGCCATGTCCCGTACCCAGTGCCTGCAGGCAGTCCTGCAAGGCCTTCCCCAAAGACTCGGGGTCCATGGCGCAAAGGCACCTGAGAGAAGCAGGGGTGAAACCGTGGGGAAGACGGTTCAACCGCACGGGTGAACCTCCTGAACCACGGTTGAACCACACACACACCTCCTAGTTGCCAACTTCCAATTGAGCGTGCACTACGTGCTCATCTCCCCGTCGCCGCCGCCCGTCCCATCGAGGCATCTCCTTGTAGAGGAGGGTGCGCTCGTGCGCATGTCGGAGCATTGCCTCATCCTTTTCCTCCTTGGTAGCCTTACGACCACCACCTCGGGAACTTGTGGTTACAAAGTTGTCTTTAAAGACATAGTTAAGTGACTCAACAATGTCGCCACAAAACATGGCCCCCCCCCAAGGTTGCAAATTACCCAATACGATGGCCCCCTCGTTGCGGAGCCAAAGCAAGTAGGGTGATCGTTTATGGGGACATATAGTTTTTTGAAACCTCTTCGCAATTTGTGCCACCCTTGGACGAATGGATCATATGTCCACCAAAAGATAGCGGTCAGCAATTTCCCCATGTCCTCAACGGTACTGGTGGCATGTGGTGTTAGACGCAAACTCTTTGCAATGGGCAACCAATTGGCAAACAAGTGCCATGTCTCTTCCCCATCGGGGAAGGACCGGCCTTTCAAAGAAACATTGGTCTTAACGTCCTCTAGGAGGCTTTGAAACTTGGATCGTTGTGGTACCGTCAACATTGTGGCTCATGTGCGCACAAACGTTGTTAATTATTCACCACATCGTATCACAAGATGAAGAACACACATGATGACGCACCCTATACGGTCATCCACTTTCAATAGTGGACTTTCGATGCACCCTTTTGCACCAACACAACTAACTCCTTGTTTCCTATACTTTAGGAATTTTGCTTCAAGTCTTGTACTTCGTTGCCATTCACACCCTACCCATCTTTCTTTCTCCCTAGACCATGTCGCAAAAGAAGAAATTGAATTCATAAAATGTTGATAGACGAAGTATATGATGAAGCCAACGGCTATCGCCTCCAATAATGACAACCGTTCGCACCCAAAACCCTCTGAGCAACATGTAGCCCCGGTCAATAATTTGTTGTATTTTTTTAGTGTCTCTCCAAAGAGGACACGCACAAGAACCGTTTCATGCTCACTTAAGAGAGCAAGGTCAAGGGTCCAATTGTAGAGCAACCTTCGTGCTTTTTGCATGTGGTTTGCAAAACCACATTAAATTTGGCACCATGACCTTGCTCCACATGGAACCCCATCACCACGCACTATAAGTACATAGGGGTGATCATCCCTAAATCCTGGGAAGTGCATTTCTTCTAGCACATCCCTTTGATCACCTATATATTGTATCCAATCATCCACATCCCAACAAACCCCAACTCTTCCATCCTTTATAGTCGTTTTTAGTGCTTGTCTCTCACTTAACGTGGACCAAGCTTTATCCATCGATGCATACGACAGAAAGCAATGTGTCCATGGGACGGTGCTTGCACGGGTTTTCTTCTCTTTGGCATCGGCCCACAAAATAAGCTTCTTGTACCTAGGGACCGTTGAACCGAGAAATTGGGATAAAGTGCGCGGTTGAACCTGCGGTTGAATGGGTTGCCATCATGGCACCTAAAAGCGTCCAATGGTACAAACCACAAAGTATTCACATTTGTGACGCGGGCAACAGGTTGCAACTCATATGTTCATGCTTTGGGCAGCATTAAGCGATTATGTTGCGGTGCAAACGTTGTCATGAAGCACAATCACAATTGTTCATTTGTGATAAGGGTTCAACCGCACCGTTGAACCACGTTGAACCACTTGTAGGCATGTGTGCATTATGCCACATACCTTCGCTTCGGCAACCCAAGGTCCAAAATGAGGCGCACAGCGTCGGATCCTGTGAAAGCTTTTTTTGTAGCCCTTTTTGTCTGTTTGGAAGCCCTCTGTGTGTTACCAATTCGGTCAGCAAGTTGTTTCCATAGGCGTTTTGTCGTGCCGTTTTTGCAAAAAAAGGTGAACAAGTCGTCCACCAGCTGTTGGTCCCCTCACCCGCTGTAGTGGTCGTTCACCACTTGCAGCCAGTGGTGGGACATTTTTTAAAAAAGGTTTGTCAAGCGTCAGTTTCAGGTGGTTATGCAAATATTTTGTTCAGAAAAGCGCGCGTCGCTGGCGCAGCCGCCGCCGCCAGCGCTGGCGGTGGTTCAACCGCGGTTCAACCGCTGTTCAGCGGTTCTACCGCGCCCCTTCCGAGTTCAACCGGGTTCAACCGGGTAAAACCACTGTGTGAAGTACCTGATCCAAATGAGCATGTAGGGAACCCATCCAATCCATATTACCCCATTAATGAGTCCCGTCAGTTTGTTACGTCATGTTAGGGATAGCCCACACCGATGGCAGCACTATTTCTGTGATCCCCCCCTTCCCCCGGTGCAGGGTGGGCACACGCTTTTGATTTGCCCCTCTCCCCCCCCGCACCAAGGTTCACCGACATTTGGGTTTTGTTTGTTTCCTAACCGGATGCCTGTGACGTTGACGTTACCTGGGGGGATGTTTCCTAATCCTCCAATGCCTTGGGAAGGGCTTACCAACCTTGGGTTGAGGTAGGTGGAGAGGTAAGGTGTAGTAGAAACGCCCGCACGCCATTCGTCCAAAAAAGTTCAGTCCTATTACTTTTTCATCGACCCAACCATCCTCGTGGAGCCCCCCCCCCCCTCGAGTGTTCAGTCTAGCAGGGAAGTGTAATCGAACTGAACTGGGCTTTAAATTACTTTAACCTGATAGCCCATAACATTCATTTTGACCTAAAGTGGGAATTCAGGTTTAGTAACAGGCGCCGACGAGAGTGCGTGCAGAGTACGACGGACGCGCGCGCAGAGTAGTAGTTAAATGTTAATTCGAGATTTAAAGCAAAACTCGGGATTTTGGTACTGGGAATCTTCATTTTAGAATAGTACAAAGCTGACGGCATAGTTAGTTGCCGTTACGGTGATAGAACAGATTTTATGGTACACTCTTTGTGTTTATAGAGCTATGTAGACTTCTACAATAATCTCTGACGTTGCAGAGATACTCAAGTAAAGATTCTCAGGTTCATTGTTGTTTTGCTGCATGTCTGCTGCTCTTCAATGGCTCCCTAGAACGCTGCTAGAACAAAAACATTTAATGCTTACCAACCCCCCCCCCTCCCTTGGAATGGCCGCAACTACAGGTGTACTCACAGATGTGACATCACAGAGCATACAACAGAATGCCCCATCACACACCACAGGGTGCGACACTGTACAGCATGCCGCAACCGGCTAAACACCCAAAAAATAACCGAAGTTGCGAAACAATCCAACCTGCCAAGCAACAAACACACCATTCAACCAACCCCACCAAACACCACATGAAAATGCAGCACACCACAGGGCACGTCATGGGACCAAAACACAGTACCCCCCCCACACAGTACAACACACCACAGCCAGTCACACACTACAGCAGACCGCAGGCCAGCACACCGCACCACACCACATCACACCACATGACACGAGGCCACACCACATGACACCAGACCACACCACATGACACTGCAACACACCACAGCGCACGCCATCATACCACAACACATTGCACAGTACAGCACACGACAGCAGAGACTGCAACACAGCACACCACAACACTGCACAGCATTGCATGGCATACCTGCAGCTTCAAAATTGCATTTTGTCACCAACATCAATCAAAACAATGAAAAAACCACCTGTGAGCCGAAGAACAGAACACCCTCCCAGATCCCTGAGTCCAACTCTCTCCCCCAAGGTATTTCTCAAACCACCCCCAGAAATATGTGTGACAAAAGTAAAGCCCCCCCCCCCCCTCCACTAAGGGCTTGAAGGCAGAACACCTTCAAAGTGCATCTGCCTGCGTCAAAGTGTGTGCCTGCATGTGTGTGCGTGCATGTGTGTGTGTGAGTGATAATTTGTTTTTTGTGTTCTACCCACGGTATCACATCGTTCTAGTTTTGATCTGATCTAGGCTAGAACATCTAGGCTAGAGTGTTCTAGTCTAGAACGACATTGGGTGTTCTAGCATGTTCCAAGGGGAGAGGCACGGAAAGAGGCACAAGGAAAAGAGCAACAATCAGAAAACGCATTGCCGTAAGGCGAGAACTGGCATGGATTAGTATGCGCTTACCCTACCCATGACCCTTTAGTAGTGATTGACGTACTTACTCTAACCACTTGTCACCTTAGTAGGACATGAGAGTGATTTGCGCGCCCCATTGCAACCATCCCGTACCCTAACTATCACCCTTTAATAGTGATTCACTAAGCTACATTTTTTTTGCACTGTGTGTTTTTTTTTGATGTTCTTAGCCGCATCAAGTTGTTCTGGGGCTGACGTCCCCCAACGAAAGTATTCACAACAACATATTATGATATGTACACGGTTGCTCTGATGGTAAGGTTAGATGAATGCTGAGTTACCCTGGGGGGGAGGCGGGGGGTTCAGGAAGGGGCGGAGGGCTGAAGGAGTCGGGAGGAGGGGACAGAAAGTCCCTGGATGGGGGGAAAAAACTTCGGATGTCCCGGGAGGCACTGGACTGGGGGGGGGGGCAGGGGCAGACGGACCTGGGCACCTAGTAGCGGTGGGCCTAGAGGGGAGAGGTAGGCGTGTTTGACGGTAGCGTGCCTTGGAGTGTGGGGGTGGGTGAGGGGGAGTGGTCTTGGCGCGCTTTGGGGGCGCCCAATTGATTGTGGTCTGATGGGTTTGTGATGATCGATGGCGTTTTTGTGGTTGCCGTGGGCGTGAGTGCTGAGGAGGGCGGGGAATGGCCGAGTGGGGGGAGGCCGTGGTGCGGATGCGCGGCTGCATGG
Organism: Eutreptiella sp. 'Long Island Sound 2002'; assembly: GCA_964036045.1. Classification (NCBI taxonomy): domain Eukaryota; phylum Euglenozoa; class Euglenophyceae; order Eutreptiales; family Eutreptiaceae; genus Eutreptiella; species Eutreptiella sp. 'Long Island Sound 2002'. The sequence goes on along the minus strand of OZ038383.1, from coordinate 89,277,755 downwards.
GCGTTTGGAGTTTTTAGGCGCGCGACGAGTGGCTGGTTGTGCTTTGCCTGACGCTGGCTTGGACGGTTTTTTTAAGGCGTTTTTGGGGAGAGGTGGGGGATGCTGGTATGCTGGGCGGGTCTGAGGGGGCATGTGTGAAACCGAGAAGGGGTTGAGAGGGTCGGGGGGTTGCGCCCAAAGTATTGAGTCCGAAGGGAGAGGATTCGAACACAGCCAGTCATGTGCTTGGTGGACAGCCTTGTCCAGGTGCTTTACGCGTTCCTCTAGGGCTAGGCGAAGCATGACCTTGTGCTCGGCGCGAGTGGAGCCCGGGATTGGCTGGGAGAAACAGGACCATAGGGACTAGGGCACCAGAGTTCTCATGAAGTTCCTGCGGTCAGACTTTGAGGGTCCAGGGAGCCACCAGTGCAGGACAATCGGGCTGAAAAGGGGCCCCCAGGAAGAGACGTATGCCTGGAGGTGCTGGTCTAACGCTTTGCAGGAGGCCAGGCAGGACAGAGGGTCGAAGGGATGATGCTGTCCGCACCTGGAACAGTGGTAGTCGTGAAGCATATTGCTCCACTGGTACCCGTGCACATTGTAGCACCCGGACGCCAGTTTGAAAAACAAGGACGAAAACCAGGAAGCTTTATTGTACAGGCTGAAGCTGGGGCCGACCGCTATCTTGCTATGGGAATGCTGCGGCAGTAGGTGGCAGAACTGCTGCGCCTTAAACTTGTGGAGGACAGGCAGGTGGTGTACCGCCACTGAACCCAGGGGGGGGGGGGGGAGGTCTGGGGTAAAAATCAGGCTGTGAGCTGCCCATTTAGAGAAATGGTCGCAGATTTCGTTGCCAATAAAATTGGCGTGACCTTTAATCCACATGATGTGGAGGGGGCTGGTGATGAGAAGTAGGGCGCTGTGTACGGCGACGGTCCATGGTTCGTCTTGGAACGGGCTGGGCCTATAGACGTGGCATTTTTGAAGGGTGGACACCACCTGTTCGTTGTCAATCAACAAACATACTTCCTATCGGGAAAGCTCCCTGTGGATTCAGCGAATGGCTGCTACCGCCCCCCAGAACTCCGAACCCAGAGAAGAGGGACGCGGTGAGGATAGGTGCAGGACTCTGGTTGTGCCGTCAGGCACAAAGGCCGTGACGGCGGCCGCATGGCCGGACTCACCGGAGGAACCATCAGAATAGAGCCACACCCGCTGTAGGCCGGGGGCCGGTGGCCTGGCTAGTGCCTCCGCGGCATCGTGGCATCCCCATTCGTCGAGAGACTTCTTCCCTAGGTAGTGTTGTGCCTGCAGAGCAAAGAGATGGCCGTGTTGGCTGATCCTCAGTGCGTGCGCTTTGTGCGGTGGCGCTGGGGGTTCGGGGATGGTCTCTTGAGGGCGCTAAAATTCAGGGACTAGCTGGAGGTGAGAGGGGCGGGAGTAATTCATGACGGCGTGGCATGGCATGTGCATGGTGTAGGACGTGTGGGTATCCACCGAGTAGACCCCGTCGTGGAACGAGACGTTGCCCCATTTGGAGGTGGCCTCGGTCACTCTTCCTGTGGCCTGTCCTGATTTGAACCTAACGGTTAGCTGGGTACCAGGCGTTAGATCTCGAATAGCAGTGGGTCTCCACGGGCCTATGCCGCCGAAAGATATGCCTAGGGCATGGATGGAGTCCATTTAAAAGAGTTCTGCACCGGATGGGAAGCCCTCTGGTTCGGGCTGAGTAAAGACTGGACGTACAGGGGGCCAAATGACTTTGGGGCGAGGCCGCAAAGGGCCCGTGATCCATAGTTCACAGTGGCAACGTGGACGCTGTGCGGTAGAAATTTCATACCCAACCCTCCCTTTGGGCAAGCCGCGAAGCGGTCTTTGGGGGAGACTAGCCGTGTGATGCTCCGAGACGCAACTCCCGCCCAGATGAGTGACTGAAGCTTTTTGAGCTGGTTGGGGGAAAGAGAGTGGGTGATTAAGCGGTAGGCGAGCGCTGGGACCAGCTGAGAGTTCGTCAGGCGGACCTTCTCACTAAGTGTAAGATGCAAGGGAGAGAGTCAGGCAAAATAACTCTGGATCTCTGCCTTGAGCATGTGAAACAGGCCCCTTGATTGGTGGCAAGTAAAAAGATAAACCCCCAGGTATTTATAGCATGTGTGCGGGCAACCCGCTTTTTTGTTGTACGTGAGGAATTCCGAGCCCCTGGGTGTCAGAAACTCTTTTTGGGGGGCTGCGCCATTGGCGTGGACTTCGGTTTTAGACGCATTCATGTCCAGATGCCAGTCCCTGGCTGGCCCATCGAAGTAGTTGAGACTGTTTTGGATGTAGACGACGTCCTCACTTTTGATCAGGATGTCGTTGATGTAAGTGTGGTGGCTAGTGCGGGCATTTGCCCAGGGGGGGGGGCACAGTGTCAAAAAAATGGTGGAAGAGGGAGTTGAGATAGAGAATGAAGAGTAGGGGGGAGAGGGGACATCCTTGTCGGAGGCCTCTGGTTTGGAGGTAAGCGTGGGGAGTGCGGCCATTGATGATGGGGCTGTCTTGAGGGAAGGAGTATGGTTGCTTTATGAGAGAAATTGTGGAAGTAGAAAAATTTGCCCTTTCGAGGACGGTCCAGAGTGTGCCATAGGGCACCGAATTAAAGGCTTTTTTGAAATCGATGAACAGCGAGTAGCTCTTCTTCTATTTCCCATAAAGGGCTTTGAGATGATACAGATGATCAGCGCATTGGTGGCCGGGAAGGCCACTGTGCTGGATTTCTGAAAGGATGTCGTGTGCAAAAGCCTGAGCGCGCAGGTGTTTGCAGGCAAAAGTGGCCAGGAGTTTGTAAATACAGTTTAAGAGGGCAATAGGACGGTAGTTTGGGGGGGAGAAAGGGTCGCCTTTTTTATAAAGTAAACATATTTTTGCGCATAGCCAGTGCAGCGGGGGCGGTGAATGGAGGAAGCGGTTCAAAATGCAGTGGAAAAAACGCTGGATGGGTTCTGGACCGAGGGCCAGGATGTAGGTTTTCTTTTGTCCGGTCCCCCTGCTTTTGACGGCTTACTGTGTTTTAAGTGGTTCAGGAACTCCTGCCAGGTCACAGGTGGTATGTGGTCGTTCTTGGCAGAAACGGGGCATGTGGGCGAGTGGGACAGGACCTCTTCGACGAAGTCCTGGGGGGAGGGCGTAATCTGGATTCCCTCCAAGATGAAGCAGGGTGTCCCCGTAAATTTTAGCTACATCTGCCGGGTCACTCAGGAGCTCTCTGATAGCTGGATCTCTGACAACGAGAGGCTCTAGGTCTTTAGGGCAGAGGGTGCGAGCAACAGTGCTTTTCCAGGAGGGGAAAGTGCGACACCGGGCGAGGGGACGCAAAGATGTAGTCTAGTCTTGCTTCGCTGTCCCAGCGGTCGCTTGCGTAGCGGGTATACTTCCTGAGGGAGGGGTGCTCTGACCTGAAAGTGTCCACCAACGTAGATGGGAGGTATTCCACTTTCCCCGTGAGCCAGTGCCACTGATGCAGATGGACCAAGCTGTGCTGGTCAAGTTCGGGATCCAGAACGCAGTTAAAATCACCCCCCAGGATGTGATTGGGATGATCGTTGAAATAAGAAGCAAGAACTCGCTCTATGGTGTCACGGTACGGAGCTGGGGCCCCCGTACGCACCAGGGGGGGGTTAACTGAGAAGACGTGCAGGGGGGTTGCTTCCGGAAGGGATATTTTGGCACCACAGATGAGGCCGTCGCTGTCTCTGGGCGGGACACAGCTGGTATATCTCGCGATGCGCGGACCTGCAATGACCGACACCCCGTGTTTGTGGCGCAGACATTCGAGAAGACTTTAGCGTGGTCATTACCGAAGGCGTACCGCTGTGGGAGGAGAGGGGGAGAGTTTAGCTCTTGAAGGAGTATAATGTCATATCCCCCGTTTAGGAAATGCAAAATTGACGCGAGCGTGTTTTGGCTCTTTGCCCTGTTGAAGGATGCGACACGGATGGCCGGGACGGAGGGAAGAGAAGGGGGGGGGCGGCGCAAGCGTCTAGGCTTGAAGGGCTTGTGCACTTGGGCGGGGGGGTGGGAAGGAGGGTGTCCGAATGGAGGAATAGCGGGCATCCAAGGGGGAGTCCGGTGTCAGGAGCGCTGGTATGTGGGCAGGGTCCTCATTCCGTATTGAGGGGTTGGGGTTGCACTGTTCTAGTGTAGAAGTCCGTGAGTGAAGTGCTTGTGCGTATGCTCTGGGCGAGTGGTGTAGGGCTGTGTCACAGGCAGTGCGAAGAGAGGGGTGTATAGTCAGGTCTGTAGAGACACTTGTGTCTGGGACCAATACTCTCGGGTAGATGTGTGCTTGCTCCACAGGGAGAATCTCCGCGATGCGAGAGACCGTGGCGGTGAGGGAGGCACCGTGCACGCCCAAGCGGGCCAGGACCTCTTCACACCGTCTCATGTTACATCTCCTGCGTTGGCACTGACGGGTGGGAGGGGGGCAGAAAAAATAGGGGGATGGGTAGCATTCGGTAGACTCATCAGAGCTCCCCACAAGGGGAACCACAGGACCTTGTGGTCGGGCACACAGTGAGCGCAGATCAGCCCGGTCAGGGCATATCTGGCGGTCACAGGGGTTAAGGAAATCATGTTACGCACAGGCAGAGTGGTAGAGCGATGGCCTTGCCATGCCTGAGAACATGCAAGAATGGTGATGGGGGGTATTGGTGGTCTTGAAGCGCAGACCACGTCTCGTGTGCACAGAAGGGTGACGCCGAGCGCAGGTTCATTAAGTGGTCTCATGTTGCCCTGGGTCAGGGGGCTCTGAGTATGTCGTATGGAGGTCCGTTCCAACACCAGTGTGACGGAAGACAAGGGATACCCTGGAGTCTCGGGGAATGTGCCGCTTCTCCACTGTGTCATAGTCGCGGAGCATGGATTTGGTGCTTCCACTTGTCGCGGGGTTCCCCAAAAATTAGGAGGAGGCTGCGGCGCTGTAGGAAGACTTGTTGCCTTTTCTTAAAGAGGATGGATCCGGGGAGGGGACGCGGTTCGATAACCATTTCCGCACCTGACCGAGAGGAGCCATCCAGGACATAAGGGCCTAGCTGAGGGACGTCTACGTGGCTCCTCAGGCCACTGCAGGGCTCGTATCGAGCTACTGACCACATATTTGGGCATAAGAAAGAGAAAGGCAGGACCTTGGCGCAGGCAGAGAATGCCCGTAGCCCAATCGCTTCAATAAACTCAGGAGAGGTCGGTTCAAAAGGTTCAACTTCTTTTGATTCTGGATTGTACCTGAATCCGAAATGAAGCATTGTGCGGTGCCCCTCGGACAGCCATTGGTGATTTTCATCGATGGGTCCTCCGTGGGAAATTCCTAATTTCAGGTTGACAGACTACAATAAAATCTTTTCCTGAATTTTTCCGATATCACTGATTTCTGCCCACATATTAGGTATCACTCGATCCGCAATTTCCTGGCGCACACGCTGATCACAATTTCATCAACAGCTGTCCGAAAAATCCATCATGGGCAAAGATCGCACCGTGCCAAAAGCCGCAGATCCGAGCAAGTCCGTCGCAAATCGCGTGGCTCAATTCGAGAAAAGCGACCAACAGCTGAGGGATCACAGACGCAACGCGTCTCTTCGGGAAAGCAGAACAGATGAAAAAGGAAAGGAGATTGATCAACAACCCCAAACTCCCAAATCAAATCAGAAAACAAACGCCGAGAAAAACACTCCAGACGCAATTCCAAGCCAGAATGCGAGTTCAAGCCCAAACGGCAAATCCAAGCGCCACAAGACAAAATGGATTCAAAAAACCACCCCGCAACCAAACCGTGAAACGAAAGAGGCTGTCAACGACGACATCGTCATCAACACCCAACTTCATTATAATGAAACGCCAACGGTGGATTATGCCAAATTTTCAGAAAAGCGCAACAAGAGTTTCACTTTCATCCCTATGGAAGACTTGGAAACCCACCAAACCACCAACGTTTGTGTGAACGACCCCAACGGCAACTCTCCATCCCAACTTCACCAAGACCTTCAAGATGAAAAAGTTCCGGAAGTCTATCAATTCCAATCTGAAGACAACCGTGTATACTCCGACTACATTACCATGTTACCAACCGAGGACATCGCCGCCCAATTTCACAAACAACCTCATGAAATACATTTTGGGGGCACCGACTACCAACACTATTTCAACGAGAAGTACGAGTATTCCGCCCCGTACCCAACGGAAGACCATGCACGAGCCATCAAAAATGCAAAATTGGTCACTCCCCCAAATATCACGACCCTTAACATCATGGCCAACCTCTACGAGTCCCAAACAACAACTTTCATCTTCACTCCCACCACAAATTACCACTTCAACAAGGACGCCTCGCACAACACATCCGCACACGTGTCCATGTTGCTCAATGCTTTAGCGTCGCTTGCGCGTGCTAAAATACATGTAAGGGGTACGCTAATTCTTTTGGTGTCAGACCCGAGAGTTTGTGAAGCCACGACCGGGATTTGGGATTACTCTCAAGCCTACGCCAAAGCAAGGAGGTTCATGTCCGACCAAAGAATCTCCCAAAATTTTGTTCCGTTGAATATGGTCCTCAAGAATGATCAAAAACTTTTTGACACTTGCTCCGCCCCACACCCGGAGGGATACATTATGATTACTTTGGACAACCTTTCCGAGTTCCAATACACACCGCCCAAATTCTCTCCTATTTCGCCGGGCCATGACCTAGCACAAGCCGGGGCTTTTATCTCTCCGCAACAAGAAGCCCGTCACACACCACCAATCACCGATTATGTCAGAATTGACATTTCGCGAGACCTCGAAGTCCTCACCGAGGAAGATGCTTTCCAATTTTTCAACAAATTAATCAAACCCGACCTCCAAGATGCCTCATCCATCACCTCCGCCAATTGCGCACACTACCGCGGTGAGATAAAAAAAAGGGGCTCGCCCAGTGGAAGCACTCATGCTCGTTTCGACATCGAAACCAACTCAGCCCTCTCCTCCCAAATTGCCAAAACCGTTCCATCCCATTACCCACTAGACAGGAATCCACTCATTATGGCTTTCCCCTACAACCTCTCCGCCCATGAAAATACTTTCATGATCTCCGCCTCAAAAAGCTCCGCGAAAAACGGAGTCAAGCTCGAACCCACGGAGCTTCTAAATCGAGTGGCCTCTCTTGAAAAAATGCACTCGATCCTGCAATTCGCAATTCTACGCACCAAATACTCGGTATTGGTGCATCTGGATGTCCACTCCATTCCAAGCAACACCGAACCACGAGTTTCAAAACTCAAATGGATGAACGAACAATGCAAGAAAGCCGGCCTCACTTTTTTCAATCACGATAACACATATGCAGTTTTGTCCGACGCCCCACTAAGCTACCGGGCTAAACCCTCCTACACACCAACCGACGCCAAATCGGTGGTCATTTGTGCTCCACGCTCCATAAGTTTTAGAGACATCAACAAAGCAACTTCACTTTTTGGTACCTTCACCTCCATCCAACCGCTGGAATCCAACCCAAGTGCCAAATCACACCAATATTTTGAAGCGCTCTTCCAAAACCTGGGATCCAGTATCCTAGCACACCAAGAAAAAGTTCAAGGCATCACTTTTACATCCGGCTCGCCCAACCTCTTGAAAAAACAGAACATCATTGATTCAATTGTGACAGACCATCCCACTTCTAAATGGGAAGCCACACTCTTGGCCGCCAAAGAATTTGCCTCCGAGAAACAACTGCGCTCCATCAATGAGCGATTGATCGTGGCCAAGCCCCAGTGACTCCCCACCCACCCACACTCTTTCTCTCATCCAGTTCTCAATGTCTTCACTATGTCACTACTCAGAGATGCGGATTCCCTCCGTCCTCACTCCTCTCAATACCAACGGTATGAACTGTTTATCATGCTGCTATTTCTCGAAGCGATTACATCTAACCACTCGCGATGCATCACCTCGCAAGGTATTGTGCCACGCATCGAAAACAAAGCGAACACACTGGAACCTACACTCTCCTCACAATGCTTCCCGCATGCCGTGTGGATTCCGTTCACTCATCTTCGGTGTGTCAAGACTTTAATTCATCCAAGCCACGATCGGGTACTCGTTTGCACGCCTAGTGTCACTCTGCCCTATAAGTCGCCAGCAAGTGGCCTGACTGATCAGGTGAACAGTTTATCTTTTTGCAAGTGCTTCCTTCTTGATTCATTCGGGCCACGACTGCCGAAACGGCCTCATGTTAGCCTCGAGGACTCGTCAAGATCAAGGAATGACTCGGAAGTGGTCAGTTTTAGACACGTGGTCCCATCTCTCTCATCATCATGACGCCGTCAATTGATATCCCCCTCCCACCGGGAGTCCCCCAACCACGAAGCTACGATACCAATATTCACAAAGCACCTAAACCTACCACACCAACAGACAACTTAATCCACTCTAAAACACGTTTAACACTCACTACTCATAACACTGCCAAAAACATTGACAACCTAGACGCCATTATACTAAGACACCAACAACAAGGAACCGACATACTTTGTTTACAGGAAATACCTACCGCCCCCTCCTTACATTCACTTCTAAACCTACACACTTTCACAAACACATCTTCTGACAAATCCAACGGCACAGCGATTATCATACACTCTTCCCTATCTCCTTTCGTCACGCAAATCAAACACGACAAGGTCAATGGATGCCTTGTTGCCATCGACCTTACTATACCAGGCTACCACACACTCCGTATCATTAACGTGTACAAATCACATCACGCTCATCTCCGACACAGGCTAGAGAAGACCATCTCCGCCCTCCAACAAGACCAGCCGTGCCACATCATGCTCGGCGACTTCAACACATATCTCCAACCTTCTCTAGACACGGCTAATATCAAACACAATAAATACTGGCCTTGGCTCCACGACCAGGTGCACCCCACCAATCCCACCACCACACCAACCCTCATTGACCTGTATCGTAAGGACCACCCAGAGACAAAACAGTGGACGCGCCCTGCAAACAAAAGGCTCCCGTCTCACACACGCATCGACTTGATTCTCTCCTCTCCTTCTTCCAACACCATTTTCAAACCTTTCAACACCTTCATTGATATTCACAACGACATCTCCGACCACCGACCCGTATCCACTTCCATAGCCATCCCCACCAACCCGATTAACATATACAACATCCCACACAATTCCATTCACTACCGCCCCCTAGGCAAAGAAGAAAAGTCACACTTTACGTCCCTCAGTAAACCTCTTAACGACTGGCTCTCCAAACACCACGACACTCTCTTCCAACAGCCCATTGAACAACTTATTCCTCTGACTGACTTCCTTTACACCCAACTAGTCACCACCTACAAAAAAGTCAGTCATCAAGCACACGAACACAAACCAACCAGCGTGGAGAAACAGTTCCTCGACGCTGTAAATAACTTACCTTCCACTGCTTCCAGTGCACACAAAACGAAAAAACTTCAAACACTACTCAATGACTGGACCTCAAAGAAACAAGCACAAGCGCACAAGAAACTCCACCACTCCCTCATTTCTCACAAACGCATAAAAAACACAATCAACAACATTCTCAACCCCAAAAACACCACCCCCATCTCTCTCTATGACCAAACTGGTCAGCTCACCACCGACCCTTACGAAATGTGCAAATCTATGGGACACGCCCTCTCTTCCCTTGGAGGCCCCCCAGATTTCGACACAGACCCAGCCTTCATCGACTCGCTCATGACTAACTCCCCAAAAATACCCAACGACGCTCCACAACCGCACTTTACCAGAGACTTCTTCAACCTTCTTTTGTCGAACGCTAAACAGCACACCGCACCAGGTTTCGATGACACCTCTCTCTACCTTTTCTCCATCTGCCCCCCCGATATCCAAACCTACATTTACAGCCTGTGTTCCCTCCTCATCGCCGACCACATTCCTTTTCACTGGCTTAAAGCGAAAATGTTTCTACTTTACAAAAAAGGCGACCCCCATAATCCTACAAATTACAGACCAATAGCACTCCTTAACACACTTTACAAAATCATAGCTTCATACGGAGCTCACACCCTCACTTACTACGCCACAACGTACCACCTCACCAACAACACACAATACGGCGGACTTCCCAACCACAGAACCACAGACCACATATACACTATGATTGCCAACGCATCACTGCACCCAGACATGTACCACTTGTATCTTGACTTAAACAAAGCATTTAACTCCGTTCCTCACCGTGCCTTATGGCAAATACTCTCCAACTACAACATACCTCACTCCATCATCAACCTCATCCAAAACCTGTACGCCTGCCCCCACGACTTCCCCGTCGTCAACGGCTTCGCCCTCTTTGCAGCCCACTGCATAAGGGGACTTAGACAAACATGCCCCATGTCCCCCATACTTTTTAACCTCTTTGTCGACCCCATCATTAACCACATACAATCTCTCCTACCTAAACACCAATTCAACGACCTTTTCTCCTTCATCGACGACATCGCCCTCCAAACAACCTCCCATGCCACTCTACACAAAGTGCTTCACTTCCTCTTTGTCCAAGGGCCTCGATACGGCCTTTCCTTTAACACTACAAAGTCCGAACTCCACGCCCTCAACAACGCCACCCACATCACCATTCGTATTAGTCCAACCCAACATTTAGTAAGAAAAAGTGCTTTTCCATTGCTTTGGGACATACTCTAGTTGTATTAGAGATGCACTGAGCATCCATGCATTTTTATCTTAGTATTGGTCCAGCCAAAAGTGGTGAGAACACATTTTGACCTATGGAACCAAACACCCAATCAGGATATGGAGTGGACCCCTTAATCCCCTTTCAATCAGAAGTAAAACATCTTTTCCTGAGTTGACTGAGCACTGACATACCTAAGGTAGAGCCTATGAATTTATCTATGTTTTTCCATGAATACTTATCTGCCCTAGTGGTATGCACCATAGGGGGTTAGGCACCTCTTTTTGAGAGGTCCTGGGTTCAATTCCTGGACAGCCTAACTAAGTAGGAAGATCCCATCTAAGTAGGAAGATCCCATGTGACATGGCAGTGACCTCATCGCCACATACCATGCCACCTCAGCACATATGGGACCCAAAACAAAGAGTGCACATCTCCTAAGATGGCACTATGGAGAGAGAGTGATCCTGAGGCAGTTTTCTAACTCTTTTCCCAAAACATTTCAGCTATCTCTGTGAATATGCATTCATTTGTATCCTGAGTTGCAGTTTCTGTGAATACCTAATCATCTTTCACTGTTTACACTGCAGCCCTTCATGGTTTGATCCTGAATTACCTTCTCTTTGCATACTGTTGGCTTGGGCTATCCTGGATTGACTTGGCTTTACTGTATTTCAACAAACAAAAGCTTTTCATCATCCAAAACCAGCAGCAGGACACCCTACAGCAACAACAAGCAGCAGGAGAAGCAAAAACACAGTGCTGAAAACACTATAAACTTTTCTGGTAGCAAGAGGCAGCCTGTCTCTGTGCACCGGCAGCGACCCCGCGCCGTACAACCAGTGCTCCGAGCAGGCAAACATAAGCAGAAGGGTGGATTAAGATGGATCCAGGAAGAGTGGACGCCGAGGTGAACACAGCGCCAGCGCCAGAGACACCGGCAAGGCCGGCGCCTGACGCTGTACCTTCGGTGGAGCCCTTACATGGGCCAATGGATACGGCGGAGGACTCCTTGGATGGCCTCCAGACGGCCTTTGGGGCCCTGTCGGTGAAGGAAATGGTCTCTCAGCCTCAGCCCGTGAAGAGGAAGAGAGGAAACGAGAGCGAGAAGGATGCTGGAGAAGGAGCAGACGAAGGAGAGGAGCAAGGGCAAGACCCGACGGATGTCCCTACCTTCGAAGGCGCACCAAGCGCTTCTGGCCTCCATGCATCACCCTCTCCCATAACCACCACACTCCCAGCCGCCGCTACATCCACTTCCACAACCAACCAGCCTATGGCAGAGGGCACAGGCTTTACTGGCATGCCTCACTACCCCGCCTATGGCATGGGCCCACCTACCACTGCGCTCCTCGAGGCAACTACTGCCAGTGAGCCGGTGGCTTCCAGCTCTGCGCCGCGTTGGTATGCGGCTGACCATCCCCATCCACTTCACGCCACGGGAACCTACATGGAAGTTCCTGGGTATGCTCCTGGGTGTACACCTGGGTATGCACCCCTGAGTGGGTTGAGGAGAGGACCAGAGTCTCTGGGAGGCAGGAGTAGAGGATCGGGAAGATCCTCCAACAGGTCCCTGACGCGGTCGGAGATCAACGAGGTGCTCCAAGGAGCCACTTCGAAAATCGTGAGCGACCTCACGCAAGAGATCAGGGAGAAACTGCAGCCCCTGATGATCCCGTCCCATGCGTCACCTACGACAGTGGGGATGTCACCCCACCGAGTACAGGCTAACCACCTGGCGGCAGGGTTGACGAATACCCTGGGGAGCCTGAGGAGCCGACCGATGCCGACTCCTGCAGCAGTACCAAGAAGCCCATTCGTCCCGAGGACAGCCCAGCCGCCCTACAGTCACGTGACGAATTCGACGGGGGCCGAGCTGGACCAGCTGGGGCTGACAGCCCTAAGGGCTATGGTGGACGTGGAGCCTTATGGCTCCAGTGATCTAGGCGGAGACCCCTCCGATGATGGGCCGCCTTCGATGACTTCTTCTTCGCCATCGGATGACGAAGACCCTGAGGACCCCGAGGACTCCAAGGGTAAGAAGAAGAAGAAGAAGAAGAAGAAGACCCGACGCCCTGAAGGACGCCGAGCTCAGGAGGCGAAGGCTATTGCCACCTCCAAGATAGTGATGAACCTGCCTGAATTCACAGGCAAGGACCTCAGCGAGTTCGCTGAGAACTTTGGCCGGTTCCTACGACTGACCGGCCAAACCCACGCGAGTGGGCGAGTGAAGTGCGACCTGCTCCTGCAGTGCTGCAAGACGAAGTACCTGGAGAAGCAGGTCAGGCAGATCGTCACCAACTCCGCCACCTTTGCCGACGTGTTGGTTGCCCTGGAGAGGCAGTACCCAACCTACGAGACCGACCTCTCCATCAGGGCCGAGATCCAGAACCTGCCCGTCCTGCCCAACAACCCCAAACCCGGCAGGGTCTCCGAGCTGTTGGTGGACCTGGACCACTGGGCTGGACGACTGACGTCCGGTTCCTACAGCAGCGACGACCTGCTGTTTTGGTTGTGCTCCAAGCTCCCCCGTGAGCTATGGGACGAGTGCCGTCTGACGGCTGAGCGCAAGGCTAGATCCCTCCGCTACGAGGATCTGTGCGTGCTGCTCCTGGAGATGGCGCTGGAGAAGGAGAGCGACCAACACCTGAACCACTACCGTCCTGGTGGTGGAGGTCCTGGAGGCAAAGGGTACCAAGGGTCCCGACCTGGGCAGGGGACTACCCCCAAACACGCCCACGCCCGCCTAATGGAGAACGTGAAGGAGCTATTCTGGTGTGATGCCAGAGATGAACAGGGCCACCTGCAGCATGCCTCCGACTGCGAGCAGCGAGACTGCTTTGTTGTCCAGGGGAAGCAGCAGGAAAAGATCACCGGCGCCAAGGTGAAGATGCCGGATCATTACCGCTGCACCATCACGTGTGCATTCTGCGGTAAGCGGAAGCACTATGAGGACGAGTGCTACCATAAGCAACGCCTATCGGCGAAGCTTAAGGGGGAAGATCCTGGCAAAAGCTCAGGCAAAGGTGGAGGCAAGGCCAAAGGCAACGACTCCGGCAAGGGCAAGTCGAAAGGACGTGGTCAAGGTGGTCAAGACAAGGGTCAAGGCGGACGAGGAGGAGGCGCTAATCGCCAGAACGACAACAAGAACAAGGACAAGAACGGAGGTAACCCCAATCCTAATCCAGGGGGGAACTCCGAGCCCTCTGGAGGGCAGTCTGGACCTACCACACGCTCACAGACGCAGGCCCAGCAAGAACAAGGAGCCAAGCGTGAGCATGAAGGTGGTGACGACGGCAACGCCAAGAAGAGAAGCCGTTTCATGAGGATGGCCCGCAAATTGCGGAACAAGGGGTTCGAGGTGACCTGTCCCGCGGAGTTCTGACGGGGACGCTCTGGTGGCACCCAAGACCTGGTGTTTTGGGTACGTATCCGACTAGGGGGACGTGAATACCTGGGGGTACTGGATACTGGAGCCACAATATCGATAGTGGCCAAGAAAATTTTACCTTGTGGGAGCCTGAAGAACACCATGACCACCGCCGCTATACGGATGGGGGATGGACATGTGGTGCACAGCTGCGGGGACTGCGAAGTGGAAGTACCTATGGGCTCCAGGACTATCGCCCATCGGTTCTATGTGATGGACACTGATGCCTTCGACTTTGTACTGGGTACTGACTTCTTCGTGCAGCACTCCCAGATACAATCCCTGACGCTGCAAGCGCCCTACCTCCTGTATGTGGACCACGGCAGTGGCAGAGACTCTGTGCCACTGGAGCAGTCGGAACATACCTCGAGTTACCTGAGACTATCGAAGGAGGAGCCCTCGAACATGATGGCGGCCTCCAAAACTGAGGACTATCAACTATTGGGGGAAGTCCTAGACCAAGGTCTGAAGGAGTTGGGTTACTCTCGAGAAGACCTAAGTGTGGAGCTGTTCGCCAGCGACAAGCAGCATGTACTGGACCTATACTGCAGCAAGGGGAAGAACTGCAGCTACAAATTTTACTGGCCCTCTTTCGGGATGGCCTACGGGAACCCCAGATTCAGTGAACTGGGGAAGGTGCTGACCAAGGTGGCCTTGGAACGTTCCCGTATGGTCCTGTGCTCCCCCGATTGGGGAGCCCATGGGGGCAATGAGTACTGGCGAACCCTCCTTGACAAGCTGACTATCAGCTCTGTGCGGTTACCTGATGAGGCCATCTACGTGCCTCTGGGACGCAAGACGCCCATTGGGAAGCCCGGATGGGGGAGTATGCTCAGCGTGGTGGACGGAGGTCTTACCACCATCCCCTGGGAAGACCTGGACCCTACTCTGGTCCAGGCTATACAACGAGAAAGCGATGGACTCGCCTTGGGTGACTTGAAGGATCGCCTACGACCTCAAGATGCTGTTGAAACTATACCCGGAGGAGATGAGTACGTCGTGACTGACACCAACGCCCCCAACTCTCCCTGTCATGTACCTGTTCCTGATGGAGTCTCTGAGTGTGGACTATCTGAGCTACCTAGCTCTATCCACTCAGACGACGAAACTGAGCACGACGCCTTCTTCGTGCAGACTGCGGTGGAAGAAGTGGAGAACGCCGAGTACGTCGCCCCACTCAAACCCCTACTCTCCATGAGGGTGGAAGACCCCGTGGATGAAGAGCTGGACCCTCGATCCAGGCTTAGGGAGTATGTGGATTCCAAGAGAAAGTTGGTGGCGAAAAAGCTATGCTACGCGAAGCCTACCCGCAGCTCGTGGCCACTGAAGCAAGGACGTATGGGAGACCTATCCCAACTGAAGGAGGACCTCGAACAGAAGATCACCACCTGGCAACGGGAGGTAGATCTCAAGCTCATGAAGAGCGTATGGGGTGCCCATGTGAGGACCCCAGATGAGGACGACCTCTCGGAGGAATGTGTATGTGAACCCCCTAAAGCGTGCCTATGTTGCCATCGTCCACCGGAGATGGTTGAGCAAGACCTTCTGTATGCCTACCAAGGGCTGAAGGATGCTACCGCGGGCGAAGAGTCAGTGGAGGACCACCTCCCGACTTCTATTCAAGGGGCAAGCAACTTACACTCCGACGAGGACATGGAGGACAAGATCAAGGTACTGGACCCGCGGGTACAAAAGCTGATAAGGACCTATCTGGAGGTGTTCGGAGAACTACCCCCTCCAGCCTCATGCGACAAGCTGGTACAGATGGACCTCAAGCTGAAACCCGAATTCGTGGGTCACAAGATCCGGAGGAGACCTTATCCAGCTCCTAAAGAACAGGCCGACGAGATTGAGCGACAGATACAAGAATGTATCGACGCTGGCCTAGTCCTGGAGTACAAGGATGGGGACTACCCCCTACACTGCAGCCCCTGTTTCCTGGTGGCTAAACCTGGCTCTACAGCCAAACGGCTGGTAGTGGACTATGGAGAGCTGAACAAGAAGACGCTGAACCACTCAGGGTCCATTCCCAATATGGAGTCTACCCTGGAGAAGATAGCCTCCTGTCGCTACAAGACCAAGATGGACAAGCGAAGTGGACTCTGGCAAGTGGACCTGACGCCCAACGCGCAGGAACTACTGGCCTTCATCACCCCTCAGGGGAGGGTATTCAAGTGGAAGGTCATGCCATTCGGCGTGGCTAACGCCCCCGCTCTGTTCCAAGAGCTGATGAACAAGATCTTGTCCATCCTACGAAGGAGACCTAAGGTGCAGGAGCTCATATCCCGTGGGGCCCAGATGGAGGCTCACATCGACGATGTATGCCTCGGGACCAGTACCCAGGAGGATCACCTAATCCTTTTGGGTGAGTTCTTTGCGGTCTGCCAGCAGAACCACACACGACTCAAGCTGGAGAAGTGTGAGTTCATGCAGGAGACCATGCAGTACCTGGGGTTTGACGTTGGCTATGGGTGGTGGACCCCAGCGGCCTCTAAGGCCAAACCCCTGATGGATGCCAAGGTACGACACGAAGACCCCAAGAAAGGACTTCATGATGTACGCAGTTTCATTGGGGCGTGCAACTTCTATCGCCGCCACATCAAAAACTTCACCTACACCAGCGCGGTACTGACTGACTTGATCAAGAAGAGTACTACTTGGCACTGGGGCCCACAAGAGCAACAAGCGTTTGACGAGCTCAAAGACAAGGTAGCCAACGCTAAGTGCTTGGGCGTGCCTAGGGCACAAGGGGAGATTATCCTGGTGACCGACGCCAGCAATGTGGGCGGTGGTGGAACGTTGTTCCAATGGCAAGCACTAGAGAAGGAGGAGTTCGACTCGGCCATTTCCCAATGGGGGACGGAAGGTCTCAACCGAGATGGAACCCTCAAGCACAGCTACCCTGACGACAAGTGGGTCCTAGTACCTCTGGGCCACTGGAACTGGAAGTGGAACCAGGCCAGAGGGAACTACTCCACCTATGAGCAGGAACTGCTCGCGGGTATGCTGGTGCTATCCTCACAAGCACGACTGTTGGGGAGTAACCCTGTGGTCTGGTTATGCGACCAAGAACCGGTCCGCAGTTTCCAGAAGGGCCCCCCACCTGAGAAGGCCAAGCTACGTCGCTGGTGGACCTACCTCAGTCAACTACGGCTGACGGTACACCATATCCAGGGAGTGAAGAACGAGTGTGCCGACTACATCAGCCGCAACAACTTCGACGCCCTGATTGGTGCCCGGTCTGAAGCGCTGGCTAAGGAAGCGTTCAGCCGTATGGACGTACACCTGGACCTGAACATGACCATGATACGCCCCCTGGATGGACTCCAACAATCGGAGTACCTACAGGAGTTTGGGGATATCTACCGGCGCCTGGAGAAACGCCTTGAACCCCTCCTGGTCAACCAAGACCAGTGGAAGCGGGACAAGAGCTACCTCTGGCACGAGGACCGCATCGTGGTGCCTAGTGACCGAGTCCCAGCGCTGCTGAAGTGGACCCATGAGTCCAGTGGTCATGTGGGTGCTGACCGTACCCTGAGGCTGTTCAAGCAGTGGTTCCACACTACGTGGACTGACGACCAGCTGCGGAAGACGCTCCTGCCTATCGTGGACAAGTGCCCGTGCAGGTCCTGTAAACCAGGGAATATCAGGGACAGAGGTCTCTACTCGACCCTGCCCATCCCTCACTGTGCTAACAGTGTTCTATACGTGGACTATACGGAGATGCCGAAGTTCGGGGGCTATGACTTCGCCCTCGTGGTAACCTGTGGGTTGACCAGGTTTACCAGGGTGTTCCCATGTACCAAGCATATTACCGGAGAGGGGACTATCAAGATACTCCTGGAGGAGTGGTTTTGTGTCTATGGGGCGCCCAAGGAGATCAACTCCGATGGGGACGTACGAGTACGCTCAGATACTGGCTGGTACAAGAGGGTCCTGAGGTCCCTCAATGTCCAGGTGTCTACGGGGATTCCCTACTCTCACACGAGCAACCCCCTATGTGAGCGACAGATTCGTGTCCTGAAGGAGAACGTCAGGATATGGTGCAAAACTGAACGCACCAGAGACTGGGTGAGACTACTCCCCGTCATATCCTTGATGATGAACTCCCAAGAGAGTTCAGCTACTGGCTACTCGCCACATGAGCTATTCATGGGGCGCCCGGCATGGTTCCTACATGCCCCCTATCCAGAGGACACCCATTCTTCTGTGGGTGAATGGGTCCAAGAGCAACAAGCGAAGGTGGACAAGGCCAAGGCTATGCTCCAGAGAGTGAGGGAGCGTCAGTGGAACAAGAAGAACAAGCACCGTGTACCGGCCACCTACCAAGAAGGGGACTGGGTGCTGGTGCACCACAGTCGACTACCCGCCTGGCCACGCTCTACCAGCGATGACCCATACTTCGGGCCGTACAAGATCCTATCTGTGGATGGGCACCGTATAACCGTGCGGTGTTCTCCCCGTCTAGGGGGGACCCTGGTGTGCGCCGCTCAACACCTGAAGCGCTACCATGATCCTGAAGACCTCTGTGGGGAGGAGTGGGAGCTGAACGACGAGGAAATCGCCGCTCTGGACCTACAAGGGGCTGCCAGCCCTATGGAAGTTGAAGGTGAACTCCCCGACATGGAAGCCGAGGAAATGGCTAAGGAGGGCTTCTACCTGGTGAAGTCTGTCCTACGCCACCGCTATCGCCAGGGTTGGCGCTTCCTCACCCTCTGGGAAGGGTTTGGAGTCGAAGAGGCCACCTGGGAGCCCTTCTCTGCATTTGTTCTACCTGAGGGACGCCTAAACTCAGTTCTGGTTGACTACTTGTCCCAGAACAACCTTGGTGAGTTACTGAGGCTCGCTGAGGCGCTTGCCTCCAAGACTAAAGCTAGGGACTGAACCTTACCCTTACCTGCCAAAGCGTATGTGTGAGTGTGCTAGTCCTAAGGTCCTGAGAGCAAGCTGCAGAAGTGGTGTCCTAATTATACCCAAGTCTGCGCCCTTGCTAAACCTGGAGGGTTGGCTTATTGATGCCACGGGGTACGCCCCGGGTCTCCCCTCCCCTATGCGCCCAATTTCTGTGCTGGCGCAAAACCTTGGGGGAATACCCAGAGTGTTAATCCAGGTATTGTTTTCCCTACCTACCTGTCTACTAAAGGGAGGGATGGCCAAAAGCTATGAAGGCATGCAAAACGCCTGTTTGCTATGTGGCCAAAAACACTAACCTAACCCACTGTCACAGCCCACCAACCCAGCTAAAATTGCAGGAAAAGGGTGGGACAGTGACACGCCCCCTACAGGTCCTACACACCCTACAGTGGCACCATCCTGGTGGGCGAGCGCTGGGCAACTGGCTCTAGCCCCCACGCAGGACTACCACTCCTACACGCACACTCTACTTGGCGTTGCGAAGATGAAGTTGTCGAGGGTCCTAGCGACCCACCTGTGAAATGACAAGAGAACACAGCGCTACTAAGCAACTGTGGCCTCACAGGGGACGCCACAACGCGTTTCCCCTGCAAGGGCTTGGAGGGATGGAGAGCTCTCGTGTGCAAGGCGCAGATGTCGATGAAGTCGGACTCCCTGCTCTGCCACAGGCGGAGCGGAGTTACTTGTTTGTGTGATCTGCGCCCCTGTTTAGCAGGGCATGAAAAATGCTGCTGCACCACTCACCCTACCTGCCCACCTGTAAACAAAGGCAAATGAAAGGGCGTTTGCGGCGGAGGAACCAAGGCGCACTCCAGGTATTATACCCTTCTCAGTGTGCCCTATAATACGCTGTCCGCAAACACGCTGCATGGAGCAGCTACCCTTATCAAGCAAGCAAGCGTTAAGGGACTCCTCAGGTTCTCTTAAGGAACGTACCGAGGAGCCCCTGGGTAGCCTAAACAAGGTTTACCGTGCGCACTTCGCGTGGCCTACCCTTTAATGCGTGTGTGCATGCACGACTATGCACAATCACGTTGGGCAAACCTGCCCATCTCCACAACAATCTTGACTCCACCAGGGGGTGGCCCCGCCTGGGCGTACCTACCTTACCTACCGCTGGGAAGTGAAGCAAGGAGAGAAAACAAAAGGGGCGCACGCGAAGAACGTTGCTATGCACTTGTGTGTATGGCTAATCACCCTGATCTGACCGCTAATCATCTGCAATCTTTCTAATCAATCCCTCTACCGCGTCCTATCGTGGTTATCGTTGTTAACGCTGCTACACGACTCGTTCACGGTGACACGAGACGAGCAATGTGTATGCGGCATGCAAGACGAGCATACCTGTAGTTTATACCTGATTCATTGAAGTCTTTTCAATTGATTTTCGAATTCTTGAATTTTTGAAGCTTCTATTAGTGTGGGTGGAATCTGTATGTTTGTTTATCAATGTGTGTCTCGTCATTTTCAAGACTACGTGATACATACGTTTATGATTCCAATATTTTTCCATTTTCCGGCGCTTCGCTAGGAGCCGCTCCTGCGCGCCGCCATTTTGTACGTATGAATTTCTGGATTTAAAAAATCCAGAGATGACTATAATTTCTATAAAAATGTGCTGAAGATGCACAATTGGATTCTGCTCAGGTGTGTCGTTTCAGAAAAATTCTGCGCCGTCATTTGACGGATTTTGGTGTCGTCGCTTCGTTTTTGCGTGGATTCGTCCATAATTCTCCCATTCCTGCCTCTGCAGATACCCACGCGCAGCCTCGCTGAGTAGGCCGTGTTCGGGCCGAAACGCAGGTGCCTGGAGAGACTGAGCAGAACCAAGACCCCACCAAGGGGCAAATTAATTTCTTTTCGACTCCCTACGCCCTAAGACAGGTCACAGGTCGCCAGCAGGTTTACGAGAACCCATGCGAGTGTGTATAATGTGTCTTGCGTTTGGGTTGTGTCGACGCTGCGTCTTGGAGGAAGGGATGCATATGCACATGTTTGGCATGCTCCCAATCTAACCCAACCAAGCCACAGGAGCCCCGGCAGCGCCAAGAGCGCTGAGTCTTCTGTAGGAAACTGTACAATCAGAGCAGCAAAAGGACGCCAGCCATGGTGAGCGCCCATTTTTCAGTGTGAGGGAGACTGTAGGTATTTTAAAGTAGATGTGGAAACCAAGGAAAGGCCAAGAAAAATTCCCTTTTTCCTGAAATGCGACAGTGGTGGCCACCACAGCACAAGGGGGGAGTAAGAAAAAGTGCTTTTCCATTGCTTTGGGACATACTCTAGTTGTATTAGAGATGCACTGAGCATCCATGCATTTTTATCTTAGTATTGGTCCAGCCAAAAGTGGTGAGAACACATTTTGACCTATGGAACCAAACACCCAATCAGGATATGGAGTGGACCCCTTAATCCCCTTTCAATCAGAAGTAAAACATCTTTTCCTGAGTTGACTGAGCACTGACATACCTAAGGTAGAGCCTATGAATTTATCTATGTTTTTCCATGAATACTTATCTGCCCTAGTGGTATGCACCATAGGGGGTTAGGCACCTCTTTTTGAGAGGTCCTGGGTTCAATTCCTGGACAGCCTAACTAAGTAGGAAGATCCCATCTAAGTAGGAAGATCCCATGTGACATGGCAGTGACCTCATCGCCACATACCATGCCACCTCAGCACATATGGGACCCAAAACAAAGAGTGCACATCTCCTAAGATGGCACTATGGAGAGAGAGTGATCCTGAGGCAGTTTTCTAACTCTTTTCCCAAAACATTTCAGCTATCTCTGTGAATATGCATTCATTTGTATCCTGAGTTGCAGTTTCTGTGAATACCTAATCATCTTTCACTGTTTACACTGCAGCCCTTCATGCTTTGATCCTGAATTACCTTCTCTTTGCATACTGTTGGCTTGGGCTATCCTGGATTGACTTGGCTTTACTGTATTTCAACAAACAAAAGCTTTTCATCATCCAAAACCAGCAGCAGGACACCCTACAGCAACAACAAGCAGCAGGAGAAGCAAAAACACAGTGCTGAAAACACTATAAACTTTTCTCATTTCAGTACTTTTACCGATGACGGCGACGCCAGAGTTTTTTATAAATACCTGGGCACCTACTTTTTCAACAAACAACAAAACCCCAGCATGCTCCAACTTCTACTCAACACCATTCACGCCTCTTTCGCCAACATATCCACCCTCCCTCTCACACACAACGAAATCATAAAACTATCCAACGTACAACTGATACCTACCCTCACCTACCGCTTAATCTACAACTCACTCCCGCAACAGGACCGCCACAAACTGGACACCACAATTTGGAGTCAAATCTCCAAGTTAGGCAAACTATCCTTTCGCACCCCCAATAAGACCAAATACTCCCCCCCACACACACTAGGTCTAAACATCACAAACATTTCTGTCGTAACCCACATCCAAGCCATCAACCATATACTGCGCTACACACACGACGACGGACCTTCCCACACCAACGAAAGAGTCAAGTACACCTTGCGCTACAAGTCCACCAACCCCAACACCATGCAACGCATGACTGCCCACTCTGCTAGCCTTTTAGGTTTCCACACTCACAACATACCCACAGTCAACCCATGTCTCCCTTCTCAAATCCCTACACACACAACAATCGAAGTCGCCTTTATTTACTACCAATCCAACAGCGACCCATTAACATATTCCATTACGAAAAATACCACCCACACCACAAAAACGACCCTATGGTTCCGAGGCACAGTGGACCACCCCATGCCTCAGAAAACCACAGTTACTTTCCCTGACATGTCTACAATCCTCACCCCCAACCACCAGTTTCGCTTCCTTACCCTCCCCACATCCCAAGATATTTCCAAGCCTACCAAGTCTCTCTCACTACCCGACACGGTCAACTTCCCTTTTTCGTTCCCTGGCACCACCGCCACTCAAAATTTCATTCAATTTACCCTGAAAAACAACCTCTCTCCCCCAAACCCTCAGCACCTGCACTACTGGGGATGCCACGATCTTTTAGACGCACTCGACACCTACCCTAACGCTACGATTGCCTACACCGACGGGTCGGATGACCCCACAGTGAACACGCCATCGGGCGCCGCCATCACCTTCAACACTACACCGCCAACAACCATCTGCAACACATCACCGATAAAGGGATCTTACCGAGCAGAAATTTATGCCATTATACTGTTTACCTACCTAGTGACCCCTTTTGCACACCTTTGAGCGTAGCGGTTGAACAGCGGTTGAACCCAGTTGAACAGCATGTTGCTGTTCAACCCCCCAGTTGAACTCGGTTGAACGCGGTTGAACAGTTCAACTGGCCTATCGCGCCAATCGGTGGCGCGTGCTCGCGCGATCACGCGTTCAACAGTGGTTAATTGGTAAATGTAGCCTGTCCCACAATTTTGGTTTTGAGCTGTTCCCTAAAACCCAGTTAAAACCTGGAACATACTACCAATGGGCAGGTGGCGGTGTGGTGACCACATACATGAAAACTGGAGCCGGCACGTGGTGGCCAACACGTGGCGGTAAAGGGAATGCACATGGTGTGTAGTAGTTGCCACCTGCTCGCTTTTTACTATATACATGACGCATTGAATTGAAGAATATTTACCTTCACCTTTGTGCAATATGGTAGTGTCATCAAAAATAACGTAACAATAAGAACAAATTAGAGCACCAAGAGATTCCCCATTGTGGTTTCTTACTTGTATGCAAGGATCCCTCTCATTTTACAATCAAAAATGCCAACGTCAAACTTGAAGCAATGTATTGCAGATCACTACACTGGATTACAATCGGATGAATTGATGAGTGATTTGGTCAACTTGTTCACCGCATCCAAGGGTGGTCGTACACTATGGGAACGCCTCAAGACTAGAATGGGTAGTGGGCGGCGTAGTCGACGCAACGACCGGAAGGTCATGGAAAGGGTGTTTACACCCAAGGATGCCGTCCGGTTGATCCTTGACTTGAAAATGCCGAAAAATAGGTGCTCTACATGTCCTACATGCATACCATGGTGCGTTGCATGTATGCAAGGAGTGTTCAACCGTATGCGAGATGCGTTCAAGTGTGCGGTTGAACACATATGAAACAAATGCGACTCATGTTTGTGCCTACCTAGGTTTCATCGAACTATCATGTATATGTCTTCTTCCACATGCAATTGTGGCCCCATTTACATGCTACCATCAAGTGTTTTTTCATGAAAACAACAAATTGAACATTTGTTAAAGTCATGTTCAACTGCCCGGTTGAACAAGTTGAACGAATTGAACCAACGCTCACGTTGTGCACCAACGTTCACGTTGTGCGCGTCACTTTGTTCGAATTAACATGCCTCAAATTTAGGTACAAGAATCTAATATCTTGGGCCAACCGGCGAACAAAAACTGCCCAAGAAAAGTTGGATGTTCATTGGGTGCACCCATTTCCATCTTTCAAGCGTATGCACCGTGAATGGCAACGATTGGGTAAGGCGCAAAAATTGGAAACCACTATTCACAATGGCAAAGTTGGTGTACGATGGGACTTACCGCATTTCTTTAATTATGTCGCAACACAAAAGGAGCTCATGGAGTCCATGGACTTTCCAATCATCGATGGCGAGCAATTATTCGTCATCATAATTAGAGGCGACGGGTTCCCATGTGGCTCACGCCCATGGGTGCAAATTGCGATTGGCTTTGCCAATCACATGGAAAAGGCCCGCACTCTTCAATATAATTGGACATTGGATGTCGCATTGACATCTGAACATGACGACGAAGCAATGCGTGTCTTATTTTGTGCCAGGTTGCAACACATCCAAACTATCATTGATAGTGGATACATCCAAATGAATAATGTTTATTATCGTGCACGAATCATGTTGGGTGGAGACTCTCCATGGTTGCGTCTACTTTTAGGATTGTCGCCTTACTATGCCATTGGAAGCATCTACTCTTTTTCCACATGGTGTAGTAGGCGTGAACGATGGATGAACACTAAGGTGCGGCGCACAACGCACCTTGATGGAAAATTCCGCGCTTTGTACGATAAAGGTTTGGATTGCACTACGGCCAAAGGGTGCACTTCAAAACCAATGCTCCGCGTGGATGACCGCACACGGTTCATTGTGATGTGCATTTTGCACTTGGTGATCCGACTTGGCGACTACCTTACACACTTCATTCGCGCGTTTTGCAAACGTTTGCCGCCTCTTGTCCGTGCACGCGTGCAAACCGTGTTGAATGAATCTAAGACTAATATTAGTCTCAAAGGTAAGGCAAGCCCGGACGGTGAGGAGACATGGCGTCTCCTCGCTAACTGGACAATAATACGTAAGACCATGAAGTTGCCTCCAAAGTAATTATCTGTTGTACAAGAAATGGCAAACCTTTTGACGGCCATGCAATCATGGCGCTACGAGGCTCCGGCCCTTTCAAAGTGTAAACGTGTGGCACGTCGATTTCAGAAATTAATTTGTCCGCATAAGCGGTCACCTTACCTTTTGTGGCTTAGAAGAGAGGCTACGGAGGTTCTGAAAAATATTTACCCATGGGGGGCGGGAATGTTTAGTGGGGATATAGTAGAATCACTAAACTATATATTAGAAGACCACTTCTTATGCTCAAGTGGGCGTGGCGGTGGCCCCGGTGGGCGTGTAGCTCGTGATAAGCGCATGCTAAAACGAGGGCACGAAAGGATCTTTCTGGCAAAAGAGCTACCACGGTGGGAACGTACGAGTGCGGGTGGAGAATGATCAAACTCTAGGTGTGGGCTATGTGGTTTGTCGTTGGTGCTTCATACTTTATGCTCCGTGTTCCGTGTGCAACCATGTTCAGCGGCACTTCAAGTTGTTCAACCGGTCGGTTGAGGTGTGCAAGCATGTTCAACCGCGCGAGTGTCTATTTTTCTTTGTTTTTAGGGGGGCGTCATGGAAGGACAACAAGCGTCGGCGCAACAAGCGATTGGGCTCGCACTCATGCAGTTCTTACAAGCCGCACAAGGGGTACAAGGACCGCAAGCACCACAAGGTGCCCAAGTGCCGCAATCGGGACCACCGCAATTGGCCGCGCCGCAATTGCCACACCCAAATGTAATTGCGCCGACCCAAAGTGGGCCTACGGGATCAACAGGGCCGATAGGGGGGGGTACAACAGGAGGAGCATCCTTGCCTTTGCCACAAGTGGTCCCAGCGTTGGATGCTTTGTTCCCAGCGAAGGAGGAGTTGACCCAATTTGGGGTGTGCCACGACTCATCGTCGTTGGCGGATGACTCCCCTCAATGGAGATGGCTCCGGGACATCACACCCCGGTTCATGTACCGGATTAGTGTCGGGGTGTGGATGAAAAAAAACGCCCAGTATGACCTCCATGGCCACCGGAGCCACCCGTGGACCACGAAAGCACTCACAGCCCAGAATTGGGCCGAGTGGAAACTTTTGAGGATTGGTTTGAGCACGCGCCCCGGAATTGCCATGACGTTGTCGGAGACCGCCCTCCATGCCCTCTTTAGGGTATGGGAATCCTACGGGCTGGGGACTGCAGTGGCACCCCAATGGACCGGCCCTGGGTGTGCTGGCCGAAGTGGCGGTCATGGCAAGGGCCATGGGCCGCAATTCTTTTTTAAAAACTTGGAGTCCGTGCCGCACAATTGGTATGACGCCTCTGACGCCACCAACTACAACGCGTCACCGCCATCCATGGTCGAGGTCGGGGGAACCATATCAAGTGGCGGGCGCAGCAAGAAGTCCAGCATGGGGGAGGCACCTGCAGCGGTTGCACCACCAACCACACTACCCAATGCGGCCACAAGCACTTCGTCAATGATGCGAGGCGTGGAGCAGGTGTGTGCAACAAGTGTTCAACCGGTGTTCAACCGTGTTCAACCGGGCAGTTGAAGCAAAGCGAACGGAGAGAGTATGGATACAGTCCGTGTGTGACACGTTCGGGGTGGATGTTTTGGGCAATTGGTGGCTAGGACATTGAGACCTGCATGTCTGGGATGCATACATGGTTCAATAATTGAATACCCTGTGTTAGTGCGCTGAGGGTGCCGTGCATATGAGGTGGTGGCCACATGTGTTCAACCGGTGTTCAACCGGTCGGTTTCGCACCTCAACCAAATTCAACCGCTCATCTCTCTTAGTTGTCGGCCCAAGACGTCCCACCCCACATGTTCGTCATTGACAAACGCGGACCGGCGGTCATGCTCCATGGAGCATGGCCGCCATTACCCATCGATGAATGGTGGCATGGGCCAGGTGCACGGGTTTCCGATCGCGACGCCCTCGTGAAGAAATGGACCCGAGGACTGAACCCGAGGAATGATGAGGGGTGGACACCTCCCAAGAAAAAGGAGGCTCCCAAGGCAAACAAGAAGAAGAAGATCGAAGCAAAACCAAAGAAGGACAAAAAGGACAAGGACAAGAAGGAGAAGGCATCTCTGCGGCCCAAAGACGCCAACAACGCAAATGTGGGAGCAAAGGAAGGACAACGGTCAACACCGAACGTGACGGAGGCAAGTGGCACAGCGAAGGCAAGTGGCGCAATGGAAACAAGTGCAAGCACAAGTACCACGGTGCAAGCAAGCGCACCAGCGGAAGAGGTGATGTCCCCATGTTCCTGCGTATGCATATGCCTCTACATTTGGTTGCAATGCGCCTTCACAACGTCGAAGCATGCCGCTGCTATAGTGTGTGGCGGTACGTCGTGAAACACGGTTGAACACGGTTGAAAACTTCAACCGGTCGGTTGAACACGGTTGAACGCGGTTGAACTCGGTTGAACTCTCTGCAACGCTTTTGCATAGGAGAGGGTGAAAGTGCAACGATTGGAGGAAAAACGCCGCCTCGACGAGAAGCGCCAAGAGGCACGTGAGAAGTTCGGGTTGCCAGCGGGATCCGCAGTACGGTGGGTGCTGACCGAGGGTCCAGACAAGCGCCACCGCATCGCAGTGGGCGCCGTGGCAAAGCCAACGAAGGACGACCCCAAGCCACGGAAGGGGGAGGAGATGGTGAAACTCCCCCCCCAATGGCCCGGAGAGCAGAGTGAGGCCAACGTCACGTGGCCAGTCATTGTGCGCCTCCGCCACACAGCGTTCACGAGCGAGGATGAGGCAAAGGCCATGTTGGCGAAGTGGGAGGAGAACATGGAGAAAGCGACCAAGGAAACCGAGAGCGGAGATGCAAGACATGGAGGCCACGACAAGGAAACCGAGAGCGGAGATGCAAAACATGGAGGCCAAGACGCGGCAACCGAGAGCGGAGATACAAAAGATGGAGGTCAAGATGGGGCAAGCACGGAAGCAATCGCAAGCACGGAAGCAATCGCGGGAAGTACCACCAATGCGTCGGACAATGGCACCAAGGAGGACTCCGAGGATCCCATGAAGGAGAGCACTTCAAATGACGTGGACGATTCCAACAAGGAGGGCATGTCCGTGGAGGATTCGAACAAGGAGGGCACGTCCGTGGACGATGCCAACAAGGAGGGCATGTCCGATGCCCTCAACAACCCCAAGGTGGAGCACGATGCCAAGGAGAATGAACGACCTCATGTTGCAGATGATGCAAAGGAGGAAGGTGGACCTCAAGACGGCATGCACGAAGGTGGGAGCGAAAGGGCAATGGCGAGCACAAGGGAGAAGGAGTGTGCCGATGATGGGAAGGAGGAGGTCGGACCGGAGACGCAAGCGCTATGGGCCGTGGACTCAAAGTGACTAGCCGACAAGGTCCATGAAGCCTTACAAGGCTTGAAGGGATGGCTCCACAAGAAGAAACATGGAAGAGAGTACCGCCGGATCCTATGGGGAGCAACAAGGAAGTTTCCGACGTTTACACACGTGGGCATGTCTAAGAGGACACATGATGATGCACATGTTGTGCGCCTTGTAAATAATTTCCTCACGGTTTGTTTACCGTCCCTCAGTTACACCGCAATTTCCATCGTGTGGGGCAACGGATGTGCACCCATGGATGTACACAAACATCCAAGGGATGACTCCGCGTTGAGTGGGGTGGTGGCGGTGGGTGATTTCCGTGGTGGTGGTTTCTTTACTACGGCGTGGATGGGTGGTGGGGGGGAGGGGGGGGCGCAGCGTCAAGCATGGATGCAATGTGGGCGTCAAATTGTGCAAGGGGTTGTTGTGGATGCACGAAAGGGGGTGATTTTCAATGCGTGGCGTACGCATGGGCAGGAGCGATGGGAGGGTGAAAGGTATGCCATCGTGGCGTATACATCCATCGCGTGGCACCGCCTTCCCGCTCCGATGCGCACTGAACTCCTGGACCTGGGGTTCCCATGGTGACAGGCACTGGGATTGTTCATCCAATTTGACGTGAATTGTTGGTGCCATTGTTGTGTGATTGCGATTACGTGCGGCATTTCTCCTAACGCGCTCCAGTGTGTGTTCAACCGTGTTCAACCGTGTTCAACCGTGTTCAACCGCGCGGTTGAACACGCAGTTGAACATGGCCGAACGCGTATGGGCGGCAATATGAAAGTAGCAGAAAATCCATGGTTTTGTGGTTATAATTGATTTGGATAAGGCAGGTGCACACTGCAAAAACCTCTGAACACCATCCACGATAGAATGGAAGCCAAAGGACCACAATGAAGGTCAAAGCTTAGGGGAATGTGTCAAGTGGGGTGTTCAACCGCATGGTTGAACACCAAGGCGGCGTTGACGCTACTCTTGGACATGATAGAAAGGGAGTGGCAATGTGAGGGGTATGGCATGGAATAGTTCATTGGGCATTAGTATGTTGTTAAAAGCATGGTACATCGTCATGGATGGTTTGGAATGGCATGGTGATACGTCAAAAGTTTAATTTTTGGTAAAATTGCACTACGCGCGGTGGGGGTGTTCAACCGCTGTTCAGGGGTGGTTCAAGGGCCCAGGTGAAGTCAGTTGAACACCGGTTGAACATAGGACATGGCACCATGGTGTGCAAAAGGGGTCACTAGGGTCACTAGCTCCAACACGTCGACACTCTCTCTCAACCAATCATTCTTGCCATTGACAACCTGTCGGTTTGCTCCACACTCCACCAAATACAACAATTAAAAACTAAACCCTTCGCTTCTAACGCTAATTGCTTCGCTTTCTGGTACAACTATATTTGGGAATTTCTTCACAACACCCACCTTCACCTTATTTTCACCTGGATCAAAGGACACGCTGACTTCGATGGCAATGAGCACTCTGACAAAATTTCTAAATGGGTATCACTCAACCTCCACCAACACCCTGAACACCACAACCCGGACACTTTTCACTTCATATACCACAAGCATACACCACTGCCAGGACGCATTACACGCAAAACTGTCAAACACCTACTTCCAAACCATAGACACAACAACAGACACCTACCTTCTAGCACCGACTTCTACGCCCACACATCGTGGTTTTCCACACTACCTTTTAAATGGACAAACGGACTGTACTGTTGCACTGGTTTTCTTCCCCATTACAAGCTTAACACATATCAATGCCCCAAATGCCACACTCATCACCCCCTCGACCCCATAACAACGGTGACTGAATGCGGCACAGCGAAACCAGTTCGTGACCTCTTTTTTGAGGTCTGGCAACAAGCCTTCAAACAAACAGTCATCGGCTGGTGGCTACATGCAACAAAAGGAGAAAGAAGAAACTACATCCGCACGCTCATTCCCAACTCACTCAGCAATGCACTAAGGGAAATCCCACCCGACACTCCCTACTTCCAACACCTACAAAACCTAAAAACAGCCTTCAAATACAGAAGAAAACAACTCAAAACAGCACTGCAACAGACACAAACCTGGCTCAGACAAAACCCAATTAACGATCTGCACTTACTCCAACCAGATTCCGCAGACAACCCATGGAACAACCAATACTCCATCTACAGCACTTTGTCTCACAACCGCACCTTGTTGACGCACCCAAAAAGGACAAACACAACAGTCGCCAATAAACACCCCCACAAACACAGACACGTTCACAGCAAAAACAAAAAAACCAAATCCCAACTACTTAATTTACCGTAACTACCCACTTAGAAACAAGTTACCCTAAAAAAGCCAACGCGAAAAGAAACTAAGCTCCGCAAGCGACTGGGGGGTTTCTGCCCCGCCTTGGTCTCCGGGTGACGAGTTTCTCCCCCCCTCCTTTTCTTTTTTCTTTTTGTCTTTCTTCCCCATCCTCCTCATCTTCACCACCTGCGATCTGCACCCCCCCCCCCCTAACTTCTTGACACCATTTGACAGATCGATGAGATGGGACCACGTTTGTTTGATGCTCTCTTCCAGCTCCTTTTCGTACACCTTCCAGTCAATCATCCAATTTACAGCCTTTTTCCCCATCCATTGCTGTCATGTGGTACCTCGGCATTCACTGGTGGTATGAACCTGAAGGTTTTGGATACTACCATTGCTGGTTCTGGATACCGGAACCTCGCAAGCCGTCCCCGGAGGTCCTGTGGTACCTGGACTAAAAGAACACAGCACTCCAGTGCTCCGAGCCCACTCACAAACGGCGTTTGCCCTTACGCTGCATGCCAACAGATTGAAAAAGTTTCCCTGAGATCCTCGTTCCCGTCCCCTTGAACGCTGAAGTTGGCCTGTGAGTCAATTTGAAACCCGCAGCCGCTAAATTACTACGGTAAGGCCACCACAGGCATCACTCGATTCTCAGAGCTTTCCGAACTTTCCCCTGACGTTTGGAGAAGTCAGTGGTATCCACTTAACTGGAGGTCTTTCAGGATACCCCAGATGATCTATGGCCGGGGTTACTTGTTTGTTTCTGATTTCTATATATATATATAAATATATATAGAGTCCTTTTTTCTTTTTTTCTCGATTCGTCTTGCGTCATAACACCAACCACAGGGCTAATGGCGAAGCCACAGCCCACAGTAACCAGGCCTTTGGTGCATTTTGGAGCAGGGTCACACCCCCTGAGTTACTGTACATATGGCTGCTGTCCTTCGATGAACTTCGGCTCGGCATGAACGCTCACTTGCCCGTGGTTAGGCCGCTTTTGTGTTATGCTCGCCGGGGGGCAACCCCCATGCACCAAAAAAAATTGGTGATTTTCATCTGCACTGAAGGACATCACCAGGGCTTCTTCTTCTTCTGAGAAAAATTCATTGGATATGAACGCTCCTGCTATTTCCGGGATGGGGTCAAAAATTTTCCCCGTTTGGAGGTGGAGCTGTGCGATCTTTTCTGTGGGGGAGAGGGGTTTGCTTGTGGACAAGTAATGGTCCCTTGCGAGACTTAGTTGTGCCGCGCTGCCGTAGGCAGTCGCCGCCTCGATGACACGTGATAGGAAATCCTGGGCTTCTGAAACCAGGGGGTTGGCGGGACCCAAAAGGTTGTCGCGCGCCGCCGTGTCGGGGCACTCGGGCTGAAATACGAGTTGTGATACAGTGAAGCCTTCCGCAAGGAGCGCGGATTTGTGATGAACATATTTTACTCGGTAGACTCGCACCTTAGCCATGGGGGCGCTGAACAAGGAAATGTGCCGAATCTTCCCAAGCAGGGAGACCCCGAACACTACATCAACGTCCGGCGTGGATGACGGGGCGTGAACTTCTACAAGTTCTGGATCAGGAGGCTCGGGGAGGGGGTTGAAGCAAGCCTTCACTGGGGAGGGTGGGGGAGGGACCTCTTTGTGCACATTTCGGGGGGAAGCGGATAGGTCCATTTTGTGTCCCGGGTGTTTGGAGCACCACGAGGAGTATCCTCCCCAAGAGATCATGGCTCCCATAGTGCCCCGATACGTGACCAGGTTATTCTCTTGGAAGAGCATGTAACTCATGGAAGTGAGAGAATCTCGTTTGGGGAGCAAGGCAATGTTGTGATAGTTCATGCTCACGTAAAACTCCTGGTGTGTTCTGGGAATGGCCCCTAGGATACCACACCGTCGCGCGGCTTCGCTAGTAAGGAGGGATTTCCACACGTCAATTTGTCTGAAGTCCGTCGTGGCCTGTTTGTACGCTTTAGAAGGGACAACTTTGAAAGTTTTGTCCTTCCCTAGATCGGAACCACGGATGCAAAAGACTTTGCCAAGCGTCCACAAGGGGTGTTGTAAGATGGTGGAGAGAAGCTTCTCGGCGAGGGGGGTTGGAATGGTGTAGTCGAAGCGGAACATATGTTCGGAGGATGATTTTAGAGGCTGTATGCGTTCCTCCGGAAAGAAAGCATTTTGGGAGTTGACCGAAATGTGGTCGTTTTCGAAATCGAAAAGGCGGTTGACGAGGACAAAAAGGTCCCCGGCGTTACCACGGCGCTGCCTATACTCTCCTCGTTCCCGCTTGGATTTTTGGGAGAGCTGTTTTGGAGAAGGGACGGTGAAGCTCGGGAGCAAATGGCGTGCAACTTCAAATCGTAGCGTTGTGCGCACTGCGGCCACTTGGACGGTGCCGTCCACCTCATTTATAGCCCATTGCAGGGAAGTGTGAGGACGCATGATGTCGCCGTAGCGGATGTGTGCGTGGTGCTTGTGACGGGTGGAGAGCTGAGGGTGAAAATATGGGTATTGAAGAGAGTGAAGTAAGTTGAAAGGCACGGAGCCATCGGGATTAGGTGAGGGGTTGGGGGTGTTGGCATCCGAAAGCCGGTCTACTCCACATACCCAAGGGGCAAAGGAGATCATGCCGGGGTTCAAGGGGTTCATGTAGAGGGTCCCCGCCGAAAGGTTGTCTTCCATTCCTGGGAGAATGAAGGAACCTTCGTACACAACACCGGAATCAAAGGCTTCTTGCAAGGCTTCGTTGATGGCATGGGCCCACTCAGTCAAAGTGTTGCCATATTTGTATTTGGAGTTGTAGTAATCTTGTGGGTGTGGAAAAATGTAGAATTTTGGCTGGTGATGAAGGATGTCTTTGAGGTACCTAAAATTGTCATGTCCGATTCTGGAGTAGGCATTGTTGCCGGAGCAATCAATGTCATGGAAAAAGGTGCACCCGTCGCTCGCGCAAAGGTCTATTGGTGGGTGTACTTGGTCATAGATGACTTGCTTGTGGTATTTCTCTAACAGGAGTTGATTTGTATCAATTCCTGAGGTATCATGGGCATGCGTTTCTCCCCATAGTGCTTGTTGATCGTGTGTGTTGATCTCACCTTTATGTTTAACCAAGAATCTTGCAAAGACACCATCCGGGGCGCGGGAAGGGTTGAAGAAGGGCTTTCCGGCATTACCATCCTCTTCATCGGGAGTAGGGTCTTCCCCTTCTTCGGCCTTTTCGTGTGTTCCTTCGGGAGACGGAATAGCACTTGGCGTAGACTGCTCCTCACATGGCGTTAAGAGGGAGTTGTCGGGCTCAACCTCATTGGTTCTCCTTGCGTTGTCGTTGAGAGCGGCGTTGTTGTCCATTGCTTTATCTCCACACAGGTCTTCGTGACATTCTTCTTGTTGTTTCACCTCTTCGGCATCACCTGGATGGCTTCCTTTGGTGTTCTCGTCTGTGCCTTTGGGCACGGAGTCTTGCACCTTCTCGGAGCTGGTTGGCAGTGCGGGCGCTTGGACTTGATGTTGTGGTTCTTGGGCTCCTTTTCCTTTGGCAGTGTGAGCCGTTGTCTCAGCGAGTGGGAAGAGTTCTTTTGCAGCATTTTCGGGTTGTTCATCGTCTGAAATGACATTAGATGACGTGCCTTCTTCACGTGACGGGGAAGGGTCGAGTGAAGGGTGAAATGGGTCGTTCTCGTGCTTTGAGGGTGAAAGCGTAGGGAGAAGCCGACTTTGAGTCAGCATGCCGTCCACTTTAGCCTGAGTTCGAGCAATGAAGTTTTTCACGGACTTTAGCTGTTTGCTTTCGGTCTTGAGCATTGCGGAATGCTCCTTGGGCCCAAGTTGCGACATTGCCAAGAAAACGGCGTTGTGAAGCTAGGCAACTAGGACGGCGCTCACGATTGCGGCTTTGCGCTAGGCAAATCAAATTGACAGCAAGGTTGTTTCGCTTGCCTCGGCTCCAAATTGCGGCTTTGGGACTTTTGATGGTAATCCACGGCTCCACGGGATCAGCCCAGAACTTGAACTGCCCAGGATTTTCGATAATCACCGAGCAGCCTGGACTGCTGGTGGATCCATCAATGAATTTCTGAGGGTCAATCAAAAAAAAATAGACACTCGGAAAGTGATTTTTATTTTTTCGGAGTGTCTGCTTTCTTTCGATTGACCCTCAGAAAATATTTATGTCTTGCACTGTGTGTCCCCGTGTTACCAGCGGGGCACCGGGGCCCTACATTAGCAGCTTGTGATTTTGGGATGTCATGACAGTGATGTGTGCACCCCGTTGCATCCATCCCATACCCTAACTATACCCCTTGAGAAGTGGCTTACCCAATTACCTTAGCTGCTTGTGATTTGAGGATGTCATGAGAGTGATGCGCGCGCCCCATTGCAACCATCCCATACCCTAACCATAACCCTTTAGTAGTGATTTACCAACTTACCTCAGCAGCCTGTGATTTTAGGGTGTCATGAGAATGATGCGTGCGCCGTGTTGCAGCGATTCCATACCTTAACTATAATGCTTTAGTAGTAATTTCTTGACTTGCCACCACGGCTTGTGCTTGTAGGCTGTCATCAGAGTCATGCGCGCACTCCATTACAATTGTCCCACCAACCTCTGCAAGGTCCTTTTTGTAGCCCGTGTCGACAACATCAACGAATTTCCAGATATCGATGCTCAATGGTGGGATCTAGTGCGATGGAGCGTGGATGACACGCTCTCGCACAACAAGGCGATATCGCGGGACTACATTGAACCCTTGTTCAATACCACAGATGGGTGTACCATCCGTGCGTATGACGCGTACACAACCCTTGCCCTCATGGACCACGGTCACCCCATATTTTGAAAGGTCCCTGTTCGCTATTTTGGCGATCGTGAAGGGTGGATATTGATGGGACCCTTTTATGCGCCCGAATTTGTCGTGCGGGAAGTTTCGACCCCCAAAAAAATTCCGAGAAAAAGGCCAAAGAGGCCCAACCTATTTTGCGGGGGTACAAAATGGACCCTACCCATCCCTTTCACCATTTTGGCGACTTCGTGCTGGTGCAAATTCTTGAAGAAGAAGATCGGTGGTTGGGTCTGTGGGCCAACTACGACGTAACATGGGAGGTCCCCATTCGGGACCTTATTCCCATGAACCACCCCCTGGGCGGCGCTATGCGCAAAGCCTTTTCTTAGAGGGGCGCTTTATGAGAAGAGGACGCTTGGGGGGTGGTGGAAGAGGTGTACCAAGCGGGGCGCAATGTGTGCATTAGCGAGTGTGATGCGAAGTTGATGGGGGTGTGGCGGGAGCGTTTCCAGGAGTAGGAGGCGGACTTAGAACAGTTTAAGTGTGACACCAAGGAGTGCAAGGACGGAGACGAGGTGGCAAGGGTGAGGGATGCAGAGGAGGAGGATTAGGAGAAGGCATTGTGTGTGTCCATGTCATTGAGGATGAACGTAGGGCCCGTGAGTGAGAGTGAGAGTCAGAGTGAAAATGGTACTCCTACCCTTACTCCTGACCCAATCGGCATTCTTCCGCCTTTCCACACAATGTTGATACGGCGAGTGTTTGCCCGTGCAATTGTGCGGCCTCCCGCATACTACGCCGACCCCCCCGCGCAGGACGCAGGTTTGGCTGGATCGGTCTCTGGTCCGCCACATATCCGGTTGCTTGGCAGGACTTTGGCATGCTGTTGCCTTCTGCTGGGTTTCACCTGGGTTTTCCTCACTGCGGCGAAAAAGGATAACCGTGTCCTGAAGATCCTGCACACCCTCCCACAGTCACACGAGCAGTCTGTAACAAGTCGATGAGGATCACTTGGGTGTGTGGAGGGTAATCAGTGGCGGATGTACACGGCATCAATGAGGATGGTGATGGAGGAAACACGACAAAAGCAACAAAGGTAGGCGGCCCTGTGTGACAAATGAATCACAGTGGATCCCCAGGCACACATGGCATGACAGGTCAGGATTGGGATGCATGGATGGGGGAAGGTTGCTTGAGTCCCTGTACCCATCCCCACTCTGACTCCCAAGCCGTTTCAAGGGTTGATGACACCCAAATTTGGGTGCGAAAATGGTGAAAATAGGCAAAATTGGGGGTGATTTCCATGGGTGGCTCGGGCAGCCAAAGCTGAACCCATGGCTCCTGGTATAGGAGGCAGGGCCCACGACTCATATCTAACTGCAAGTGTTAAAATTGAGTCCCGGTTCCTAATGGGCAGAAAGATATGGGGCCGCCAATGGACCACATGGGGGGCTGAAATTTGGGTCCCAAAAGGGGTGATTTGACGTACCAAAAAATGAGCCAAAAACGAAAGCACCCCGAAGTCGTATATCTCCATGATTGCTTGGAGACGGGACTCAGTGTTCGGTCTGGGAATTGCCAGGAGTCCATCCTGGGCCCACAGGTACTTGGTTTTCAAATATCTTCATGGACCATGGCATGGTGATGGCCTGACTCGGGCCCACAAGTGCCAAAATTGCAAAACTGCCAAAAAAACTCACCTTGGGCTAGCTCCCCGTGAGTATGCGCATTGGTCAGCCCATGTGGCACCTGAGTCATGGGGACCAATATGCACAAGCAACATACCGAATACGGTCTATTGGTCCATGTATCTGGCATGCACGGGGGGGCTGAACATGGTGCACGTCAGGCCAAAAATATGAAAATGGCAGAAAATAACCAATAATGCGCACACTCATGGGGGGGCAAAATAGGGTACATGTCCGACTTGGACCGGGGTGTGCCCTGGAATTGGAACAGAGTTCGATGTGTCCAACCTATCTTTTGGACGTAGACCAAACACCCCTGGATTTGGGAATGGCGGGTCGCTGAGTGAGACGATCACTAGGGACTGGCCCAAATTGCCCCGAGGATTGCCTTGCTGTGCAAAGCTCATGAGGTGTTATTGGCTGCGTTCAAGATATGTGCGGCACTGAAGTAAGTGCCTCCAAAACATACTTGAGTCATGATGCAGATTGAGCGCAGCATTGCGATACAAGATCGCAACTTGACATCATGACGGCCCAAAAATGGCAAAATTGATGAAAGAACACCAAAGGTGGACTTGAAATCCCCACAAATATATTACAATATCTCCGGCCTCAATTGAGTAGCCGGTAATTCCCTTCACACACTATGTCTCAGCACCATAGACCTTGGATTCGATGCTCCGGCTACACTTGGGGTGCAATGGAAGGCTACATGCGCTGCTCCCCAAGTGGGCACGTGGACAAATAGGAAAATACAGGTGGCACAGCTTGCTTGCCTCGCATCGCTTCGGGCTTGCTCTCCGTGGATTGTTGGGCGAGGGTTAGGCTTCTGAGTGGTGATTTCGGTTGAGAAGAAGGGCTGCGCTCACTATCGGGTCCATTGACGGATTTGTCTTGGACTGGTGCACCCGCCAAAAGGGCATATGAAATAGCTCATATTTAGCCAACAACCCTCCCCAAGCCTTGTATACCCAGAATAAGTGGCCTGGGACCAAAGTATGCCTATATTCGTATGTGACCTTGGTCCTCGAACACACATACAGGTGCTTAGGTCAGAATTCGACCTCAGTTCGGAAAGCCAATTTTTTGGTATACATGCAGGAAATGTGCTAAAGTGAATTAGAATGGACTTACATGCACGCCCCGGGGAAGTCAGGTAATATAACCCGGGGGTAGAGGGGTGCAAAGAGGGACATTATACCAACTCAACGTATCTCCACATGTACTTGGTTGCCAAGTACAAGAGATTGCCGAATTTTTGGGGAACAACAAAACTGTATAACCCTTTGGTCATATTCTGTTGGGATCCGATGGCCCCAATATGAGGTTGAGGGGGGTAAACCCGCATCAACAGTGCCTATGAGGCACATTAGGCCGCCCTTGGGACCTTGTTTTTGGGCTTTGGAGATGGAAGCGCGTTTCGAGATTTTTCTTCACGTGAAAACATAACGACTTGTGTCAAAAAAAAAAAGAGAAAAAAAGTTGCGGAACACTTGATGTGTGTTACGCCGTTAAGTTCTCAAAAAATGCCTTTATAAATTTGGCTTATTTAGCCGTGGCACAGGCGACGCCGTCATTTGCGAGGGCGACAACAGGCGCCTGTGGTAAAAAAATAGAAAAGAATCGCCGCAAGTGCGGGCCATTTCGCAATCAATGCTTTGATCAATTGCCATCGCGAATTTCGACGAAATACATGGTTCGGCGGCCGAGGCGTGCCTGGATCTGCGTCATCCCCCTTCCACAAGCGTTCAGAGACACCGCTTGGTGAGCGGAACCAGGCTAAGCCCATGGCCACTCTGGGGTTGTGGGTGTGGGGTCCCCAAAGGGGATACCTACTTACCTACTACCTACACCTGCACCAGGCCGGGCGCATACCCCAAGGGGGTGTGGCGCTGTTTGGGGGTGCGGAGCGGGCCTGAGGTCAGCTCCTGCACCATATATGCTCTCATCGGCGAGGTGGGGCAGGTCACCCCAAGCGCCCTACCGGTATGAACATAGTCCCTTGCCGATTGAGCCCACCTGCCGGTGACTGAGCGAACCGACCCGGCACAGAAAACATAGTCCCCATCGCTGAGCCACCCACGAGGAGGAAGGGAAGTGCAACATGCCTTGTTAGGGACGCACACATCCGTCACCCTCAAGTTGATCTTACTGCGCTTGAGTAAGTCGACGAATGACTGGTGTTCGAACGCCGACGTTGGTTCCCAAGAGTTGTGTGTTCGTCCGAACCCTTCCCATTGCGTCTACAACTCGTAACCCCAAGGCACATCCTGGGCTGGGTGGTACCCCACGATCTTTGAGACGTTGTACTCGTCTTCCTGGGTGAACCGGTCATCCTTGTCCACCTCCAGGTCGGCATAGTTGAACTGGATGTGCTTGCCTCTGGGCTCAGGAACGCGCGGCTGCATCTTGGAGTGATGGCGGTCACGGTACAGACGCTCCCCGATCTTGAGGGTATATGTGTCCTTGCCAAAGCCTCTGCACCTCGGCCTGGACGTAGTAGCTGGTCCGGCGGAGTTCACTGAGCCTAAAGGGGCGCTCCAACCACACAGGGTCGCCAACCTTGTACTTGGCAACTGGCGCCTTCCGCTGATAGTGGCGGCGCTTCTTGTGCTCCTTAGTGAGCGCCTCGGTGAGGTTCGCCGCCATCTCCTCCGCATTGGCCATGAACTGCTCACAGTCCAGTGCCTTCGCTGTGGTCGCCCACGGCAGACCCTGTTCGATCCGGTCTCTCCCAAATGGGATCTGGTGGGGAGAGTACCTGAAGGGGGTCAGCAGGTCATGGTATGCCTGGATGGCACGCCACATGCTTGTCAGCCAGTTGCGACCTGGATGCTGCAAGTGCAACTTCTTCAACTGCTCGACTAGTTGGCGTCCAGCAACATCGGCTCGCCCATTGGACCGGCTTTGGTAGGCCACGGTCCGAGCATGGCGGACATCCATCAACCGACACATGTTGCAGAACCACGCGCCGGTAAAGTGACTCCCATTGTCACCTTACATGGCTTTGGGTGTGCCAAATACGCCGGGCCAGTGGCTGATCATCTGGCGGGCAACTGCCTCTGGCGTCAGGCCGTGCAGGTGCCACCACGAGGTACCAGCTGTGGCGGTGGACACTGAGGATGACACAGTCCTAGAGTTTCTTGCCGTGTCGGAGAGGGGGCATGGCAAACTTGTTGATGGCCATACGCTCCATGGGGACGTCCGGCACGGGGGTCCAATCGGCGTTGCCGGCCTATGATTGGTTGGGCAGTTTGACCTCCTGAGACACTTCACATAACCCACAACCCGCCATAGGTGTCTTGCAGAACCCGGGAGGGAACTCGAAGGTCATCTTCAGGTCCAATCGCATTCTGACCAGACCCGCGTGAAGGAGCCGTGGGCCTTGCCCTTCTTGGACCACCTGGGCCATGCGTGCCTCTGGAATCAGCATCTTGTGGAGGACAAAGAGCTTCCCGCTGTCGA
This sequence comes from Eutreptiella sp. 'Long Island Sound 2002', assembly GCA_964036045.1. NCBI lineage: Eukaryota > Euglenozoa > Euglenophyceae > Eutreptiales > Eutreptiaceae > Eutreptiella > Eutreptiella sp. 'Long Island Sound 2002'. The sequence goes on along the minus strand of OZ038383.1, from coordinate 89,236,758 downwards.
TACGGAGCACAGCTGGCCATGCCAGCTCCAACTCCAGCTTGGAGCTGACTTCCCAATGGATAGCCCAATACTCCAACTTGGCGTAGTCCTCGTCCCAGTCCTCGGCCAGAAACGATGTCAGGGGGGTCCTCTTGGGGTTGCGGAGCCAGGCTTCTGTGGTGGCCTGCCTCCTGTGTGCCTTCAGGCCCCCCCTGTCTGGCGAGGGCCACTGCCCACTCGCTCTGGGTGCCTTCTACTGGTTGGGCCATGACGACGAAGCAATGAGCGTCTCCACGCTCCGAGCGCTCTTCCAGCTCGATGATGTGCTTGGCCTCGGCCGTCTTGGCTTCGTCTCCATGCATGGAGATTTCGGCCAGGCAGTCGGAGGCGGGGTATGCCCAGCAGCTCAGGCAGTCTGCCACGGTAATGAGCCGAGCCGGCACATACCCTACCGTCAGGTCGAACTCCGCCAGCATTTCGTGCCATCGGGCCCGGCAAGCGGCAGGTCCTGACGGTGTGTTTACATGCTCCTTTTGCCAGGACTGTAGCAACTGTGCGTCAGTGCATACCGTCACCGGCTGGAGTCCGATGTGGCATATGCCTCCTTCTCCCGTGGCGTCCACGTCATTCGCGGACCTGCGGGCAGCATACGACTCCAGACTGCCACGGGGACGTGGCTCCCGTCCTCCTGAACCTGCTCCAGGTAATCACCGACCGCGTAGTCTGAGGCGTTGGTCCTGAGCACGAAACCCTTTTCAGGATTCAGGAGGTGCAGGCTGAGGGGCCTGAGCAGGGCGTCCTTCATCTCATCAGAGGCCTTCTCTGCCTCGAGGGGTCCAGGCTACCGCCTTTTTGCTCCCCATCTTGCCATCCTCATGGCCGGCTTGCAAAAGTTTCGTCAGGGGGGCGGCATGCTCGGCGTACATGTGAACGTATGCGGAGTAATGGTTGCAGAACCCCAGGAACGCCTTCATCTCAGTCATGTTCTTGGGTCCTTCCCAGTAAGAAAGGGACGCCAGCTTCCCATGGAATGGGGCGGCGGATCCCATGGCTCACGAGCTGTCCGGCGAACTCCACCTCCGTGGCGAAGAGGACCGCCTTCGCGCCGTTGCATGTCAGCTAGTGCTTGCAGAGGACTTTCAGGACTTTGCGGAGATCGACAAAGTGGGCTTCGATCAGCTCCCCATCTGTCATATCCGGCGTGCCCCTGGAGATAATAATGTCGTCCATGAACGGATCTCTGCAGTCTAGGTCTCGGAAAACATCCTCCGACATGCGCTGGAACTGGGCGTTGCCGTTCTTAACCGGCCTTGGCATCACTCTCCAGCGCATGAGCTCAAGGGGGGTGGACATGGCGGTGGCGTCCTCGAGTTCCAACGAGGGGATGGTCAGGACAGCCCGGGCGCCGTCGCGGGCAATTTTCGCCACGACGAGCTCCAATGAGCCACATGGGGCATGGATGTACAGCAGATCCCGGAGATTGCTGCTCCAACCACGCTTTCATCCATTTTACTCCTTGGTCCAGACCCTGGGACACTTTCGCAGCGCTGCGCTGCCAAAAATGTCCACCTGAGAGATGCTCAGTCCGAGCTCGCTAAGTGCCATATGAGAGGCACCCTCGGACAGCCTGTACTCATCCTCAATGTCGGCTGTGGGGGGTCTTGTCGACATGCTCCTCACCGCCTGAGCCAAGACATCTCGCTCCGAGGGCTCCCAAGGAGACACTTGAGGCTCCATGGAAGTGCTCAGCCAGCCGAGCTTCCGGGCCTCTTCGACGAGAAAGGTGCGCCTGTGGAGGAGGGGCCAGGCGTTGCAGATGACCAAGAACTGCAAACACATGATCATGTCCCACTCCAGCAGGTCTGCCTCATAGAACAACGCCTTGATCTGGTGTTTGTGACCCAGATCTGGGCGCAACAGCTGCTCGTGGCGGACTAACTCCTTGTCCAGTCCGCCTTCCATGCGGTGCAGGGATCAGGAACTCACCAGGCTCACCTGACCTCCGGTATCCACAAGGATCGCGTGGATCCGCTCCTCGCCAGCACTGTTTACCGCACTGACCCTGGGATGCAACTAGTGATGTTTGCCGACCTGGCGTATCGCATGCAGCCCGAGGATCGCCGAGTTCATCAGGATTCCTGTGATCTGACTGGGCAGGCAGTACTGCGTGGGTCGTGCCTTGAGCACTGCAGTGGCTTCATCCACATCCAGTGTGCCTTCGCACACAGTCACTGGTGTGACGGGGTTGCTGTGCTGATCTGGAGTGCAGAGGACCCCAGGTTGTGGAGACCGGATGCCACTGGGGCATCTCTAGGCCTTGGGCCCAAGAGATCCTTCTGGCTGGCTGCTGGCAAGCTGCTTGCGCAGTTCTTGGGTCTCCACCATCAATTGAGCGTCGGCGTGGAACTGACGATGTTGGTGGGGCTCACGGCAGCCTCGCTGGTCACGCTGTGGGACCTTTTTGGGGTGGCCCTGGAAATACTGCGCCTTCTTCCTCTTGTTTACCTCACAGCGCCTGTAATCATGGCGGTGATCACAATTCTATAAAGGTCTACAAAAAAAGCAGGCATAGCAGCCGCCCTTGCAGTCATGTTTTTGATGCATAGCGGTCCTTCGCCCAAGACTACACAAATCTGCTCAACTACGAGGCGCCCTTGCCGTCTTGTCCGCCGTGCTTCCTGTGGTACTCGCGGAATGACAGCGGCGTACCCGAGCGGCGCGCTCCTCCAGCTTGCGAGTTCGTTCGGCTGGCTGGTGGACTGCACCCCGTACACCTCCGCCAGTATGGCGTCCACTGCCTGCACTCCAAACTCAGGGCAGGGACTCCGAGGATTGCCTCCGCTGGCATCGGACGCGCTGCCACTGCCCTTCGGCTTGTCCTGCTTGACAGGGTTGTCAGATTCAGCAACGTCCGCATCCGTCTGCCAAACATCCCGCTGGCCTCCTTGATCCTGATGCTGCGCCTCCTTGCGGTGTTGCAGCGTCATCTTCTTGCTGATGAAGTGAATGATGTCATCGCCTGAACCTTCAGCATCCCCCTGGTCCACTTGACTCTGTTAATGGACTTCAGGCTATCACCCATCATGCGTTCCTCCGTGGTCAGCATCAGGGTGTTCTTCATCGCGTCGAAACCGTAATGCGTGGCGGCCTAGGAGTTGATCCACGGCAGCAGAGAATGGTGCTGTTGCGGGGGCGGGAGGATCTTGACTACGGTCCTGCACCGGCCCCGTTTCTGCTCCTCCGCTTCTACCTTCTCCTGCCAGTTGTACGGCAGCATGTCGTACACCCGGGCGGCTTTCGACTCCTCCGTCCAGTCCTCAACATACCGCCTCAAGTGGCGGTATTCCCGGCGGAAGTCCCGCAAATCTGCCACCCGGATGTGGCCTCCCGACGTCCTCAACGACACGGCTTTGCACCGGCGCGGGGTATGGTGGGGGACATCTGCGACTTCTTTCTTGCGGAAGACGCGCCACATCTCATCCCAGGTGGAGATCTTGCCGTCCTCAACACCATCAGCCAACTTCTTGATCACGTTGGCTGGGACACAGTGGGGATGAAATGACAGGCAGAACCGCTGCCGCTGGACCTCATTGGTCTCCAAGGTCGAGTCGTTGACGTACCCGTCCCAGGTCCGCTCGAACTCGTCCAAGTCCTTCGGACTGCCAATGTACTTGGGCATGGGGATGTTTTGCCATGACTCGGGTCATCCGCGCTTCAGCCAGTCCATTGGCCGACACTGTGGGTGTTGCCGTGTTTCCTGTCGCGCGGGTCGCATGCCATCCGCAACCCCCGTACTTCTGCCCGTGCAGGACGTTCACGGTAGATTCAGTGGGCGGTGCTGGTCCCATTGCATGTGTTTCGGCATTGGCGCTGGCGGCATACAGGGGTGGAGGTCGCTCCATGGCGAGGTACTCTCCTTGCGTTGGGGCAACTGACCAGAGTAAACTCTGGCCGAATCCCTGTGGCGGCACCTCGGCACTTCCAAGCATACTCTGACCGAACGTCCGTGGGTAGCTGCATCCACAGTGGCTCCACTTCTGGGACCCGTGCCCACCATGCCCGTATCCCCCGGGGGCGCCATGCGATGATGATGATGCCGGTGGTGGTGTTGGTGATGATGTTGGTGATGTTGGTGATGATGCTGGTGATGACGCTAATGGTGATGCTGATGGTGTTGGTGGCTGTGACCATGTTGGGGATCAAGCTGCGCCAGGAGCTGGGGCGCAGGTGGCCAAATCGGGAATTGCTCGCCGGCCTTTAGGGTTGCCGGTGAAGGCAGCAGTCCCGTCGGGGGACTTGCATGCTCCTGCCACTGCTTCGCTGATTGGGGCTGAGCGGATCGTTGCGCAAGGAGTTGTGGCACTGGCGGTGGCATGGGGAAGGATTCCCCACGCATCATCACCTCCAGCGGCGGGAGTAGTCCCACTTGTTGGGTTCGACCCGTGGGTTCCTGTACCTTTGGGCGTGCCTTGAATATCAACTCGCAGATTGCCCGCATGGTCCGCTCCAACGTGCGGATGTGTTCCGCATGCTTTGTCCTCGTCTGCTTGGTCACGACGGCTGATCCAGGAAAGGGCTGTCCTCCACTCCAACTGGGCCAGCCGCCCTTCCACACCCGAGTCCTCACTCGCGATGTCCTCCTTGTTTGGGAACGGGGGTCTGACACGCTTTTGACGTTCGGGAACTAGTTGCCGGCTCCTTGACTGGGGGCTGTTGCCCGAGCACCTCAACTCGTCCCCACGGCCGCCTCCTCGTCCATCTCCATGTGTTCCTCAACCACCTGCGGGGTGCGGCGGACTGATGGTGCGGATGCTGCAGGGGGCTGGATGTGGTTGACTGAAGGAGTGGATGTTGCAAATGCCACACCCTGGCGGACTTGTGGACCGGATGGGGCCAATGTCTGGACGTGGTGGACTGATTCAGACAGTGCTGCAAGGGCCACCCCATTGTGGGCTTGGTGGACTGGAGCTCGGCGTGCTCGCGGCTCAACCTCCCTGTCGCACATCATTGTTTGGACGTGCTCTGGGGCAGGGAACCGGCGAAGGACGCCGTCGTCCACAGCCATGGAGTCCTCGCCCGCTGCTTGTTCTGATTGCGACGGCAGATGGGCGCCACTGCCTGATGTGGTCGGCCCTGCGGGCTCTGGGGCGAGCTGGTCCCACTGCTGCCTCAAGTGGCAGGCGGGGCTTCGGCCTTGTGCATCCCTGCACACTGACTCGCAGGCGGCAATCCTGCAGACGACCTCCTCAATGGAGTCCAGGGACGTGGCCTCCTTCACCATCTGATTGTGGTGGCACTGCGTCTTGATGAACTCCAGTGTCTCCTTCAGCTGGTCCTCCAGGGGGTTCCTCAAGGCCTTCTCCTTCTCGCGCTGAACGCGCTCGTCAACCATCAGCCTCTGCAGTTCCTGCACCCTGTCCTCCCCGTCGTCTCTGGGGTCCTCTACTAGGACGAGGGCGCCCTGGGGCTTGGGTCCCCCATGAGCTGTGGCCACCGAGCGTGACACCACTGACTCAGGGTCATCGGATCCAAACAGGGATCAGCGCAATATGTCCACGTTCACCTCGGGACGGAGCGTAGGCAGCACAATGATGGCCCGGCCCTCCATGGGGCCCTTCTGTTGCAGGAAGGCCAGCTGGTTGTGGCGCCTCAGCGCCTCGGGGGTAAGGCCAGTGGTTCCAGAGCCTCCTCTGCTACCATGACGCAGGTTTGGCTGAATCGATCTCTGGTCGGCCACATCCACGGTTGCTTGGCTGGACATTGACATGCTGTTGGCTTTTACTGGTTTTTCCCTGGGCTTTCCTGACTGCGTCAGAAAAGGATGACCATATCCTGAAGATCCTGCAATCCCTTGGACAGTCGCACAAGCAGGCTGCAACAAGTCGATGATGATCACTTGGGTGTGTGGAGGGTACTCAGTGGCAGATGTACAAGGCAACAACGGGGATGGTGATGGAGGCAATCAACATGACAAAAGCAACAAAGGTAGGGGACCCCATCTGACAAATGAATCACAGTGGGTCACCAAGCACACATGGCATGACAGGTCAGGACTGGGATGCAGGGATTGAAAGTCTGAGTGAAGAATGTACATGATGATCCATGATCCATGATTCATGATGAAATCAGGATCTGACATCCCACTGCCAGAAAACAGAAAACGAGCGTCGCCATGTCGTCGAGCGTCAAAAAAATAGGGTATCCCTTCATGGAGTCCAAGATGTGTGAAACTGGCTGGTGTCATTTGCAGTCATGAGACCAGATGCCAGATTATGGTACAAAATGTGCCTGAATTGAGACCAAAATCAGTGAATCGCGCATGGATTCAGGGTGGCGAAACTCACCGCAAGCCAAAATAGGTCCAATTCAATGTCGATAGACACTGTGTGTAGTGTTGAACGGAAATCCAGTTCTCATTCATAGCCAATCCAGGTTAAATCCTCAGAATGATGATGATCCCCATGATGAAAATCCAATCATTTAAAGTAATGATAGCCAAGAAAACCCAGTGGGGATTCCCCACACTGTCAGTATTGTTCCCAGGGCTTCATGTTTAATCCAGTATGAGCCAGAAGGGGTAATTGACTCGTTAGAGTCCCAGAATGTATAAGCATCCAATGCTTGGTACTGGGAATTTGCCAAAATTGAGCTGATTCTGAGGGGGATTCCAACACAATCCACAGATGAACAGCGAGTCGACACAAGTAAGAACACCATCGTCGTCACTTGGTCTATATAAGCCCTTTGACAGTGGTCTAGTGGAAAACGAACCAACCGTCTCAATGTAAGAGCTGATGGAAATGACATTCTGAGCAGATCCGTCAAACACATGAAATGGATCAGACTCAGTCATGTGCCAGAATCTCTGTAATGAGCACGAACTCGAACGAGTCCTTCCCAAGGCGAGTATAGGAGTCCAGTCGACAGCAAAAGGCGATAGTGTCGTCGTGGTTGAGGATAAAAGCCTCTCGGAACTTCCGATCGGAATCATCTGAGATGAAGCACATGATTCACATGATGGCCATGATGGGAATGATGGATGGAATGACCATGATGACCCCAGAATGTCCCATCATCTGTTTGTCGAACCACATAGACGATGCGTCTGGACTGTTATGTCCCCATGCCAAGGGTATATGTCGACCGTAAACCTCTTCGAAAGTTTCGGCGACTCAAATTCTGATCAGATCTTGTCTGGGATGGATGATGCCACAATTGGAGCTTCTTCTTGTGCTTGTAAGTCCTCCTTGGTGACACAATCCTTGATCAGCGAGAGCTCTTTGTCAATCTCAGGGTGTTTCTTCAGGAACTTGATGAAAGTGTCCGTATACCCATGGATGAAACTTGAAGCTGGCTCCCATTTGTCTTCTTCTGGACCGAATCCTTTCCATCTGCACAGAAAGTACCACTTGCCTCGAGCATTCTTCCTGTACTCAAGAATCTTCTCCAACTCGAAACTGCTTGTGACCATCTTCCTGTCGCTCAGGTACTTCGAAGTCCAGTAGAGAGGCTTGAACCTTCCTTTGGGGCAGGGTACTTCGGCCTTCAAACGATCCCGATGTACTTCTTGATGCCTGCCTGGATCAATCTCAATGTTGAATGTAGTCTCACTTAGTTGACTCTTGACTTGGAATGGGCCATCCCACAAAGGTAACAATTTGTTGTCGTCCTTCAGGGTGTCGTCTGACTTACGAAGCCAAACTTGCTGGCCTTTCTCGAAGGGTTTTCCTTGCGTTCTTGACTTATTTTTGGAATTCAACCAATCTGCTGGACTTTCCACTTTGGCTTGGATCCACTTGGACTCTAGATCCTTGATCCTTTCAAACCATTGCGAGGCGTCGTAGCACTGCCTTGGATGATACATCACTGGTCCTGGACCCATCTTCTCGCGACCAAAAACCAGCTCATTCGGACTTAATCCAGTGTAATTCTTGGTGCGATGGTATCTTCTCAAGACACAGTAAATTGTCTCCAACCAATTGTAGTCTTTTTCAGTCGCCAGGAATTTTCTCAGAATGGAGATAAGAATCCTTCCAGCCCGTTCAGCAGGGAGAGCTCGATGGTCGTAGACTCGGGCACGAAGGTGATGAACTCCCAATAGGGCACACATGTTCTCCAACCAAGTCCCAATGAACTCTTTCCCACTGTCCGTCAGAATTTCACTGGGAACATCCCAGTTACTCATCCACTGACTTGCAGTCCACTTGGCAGCCATTTCAGAGGTGAGATGATTCGTGTTGCAAGGGAGGACTTGGATGTAGCCACTGTGGCGGTCTTGAATTAACAAAACCCCATCGATAGGCTTCCTCGTGTAGAGACATTCCTCTTGGATTTGTCCCAACTCGAAGACATCCGCCGTCACCTTGTCGAACAGCCTCTCAGGAATTGGTAATCCCTCCAGTAGTCCTTCTGCCTTTTGATTCTTGGGGATGGTCGCCTGACATTGCTTGCATCCTTTGGCAACTCGTTCACAGGCACCCTTGAGGTCCCTTGTGTAAACTCTGTGGCGTAGCTCCTGCTCCAGCACACGAGAATGTGTGTGGGCTGTCTCATTCCGATGCCAATGTTTGACATATTGGTCAATCAGACAATCAGGAACACAAATCCGTCCTTGCCAAAATAACTTGTCGCCTTGGATTTTGAAATCAGACGTCTCTTCAGAGTCGTAAGGCTTGTTCCCTTTCAACTTGTGGTATACAGACCCAAAGAACCTGTCCTCCTTGTACATCTTCGTCCAATCCACATAGAGGAAGGAAGTTTCCTTGTCCTTTTGTTGTGGAGGGAGCGTGGATTTCGCTTTGGATCTTGTCGTCGGAAACACATTAAGGAGTGGCAGCGACGACTCAGAGTCAGAGTTAACTCCTGCAGTCTGATCTGCCTTGGTAATATCCTTGCATCTGACCAAATCCACCTTCATCCGATTTTTAATCGAACATTGGAGACAATGTTTCTTGATCAGTGCTTGTTCCTCCTTGTCGAACTCAATCACTTCAGCTTTATCCGTCGCTGTCCCATGAAAACTCACTTCAGAGTAAGCCTCTGAGGCTGGGTAGGCCCAGCGACTCAGGGCGTCCGCCACTGTGTTGTAGCGACCCGGAATGTAAGTCACATGGAGGTCAAATCTGCTGAGAGTTTCATGCCAACGGCCTCTTCTCCCAGCTGGTCCACCAGGGGTATCCACATGTTCTGTCCTCCAGCTCTCCAGTGACTTGTGGTCAGTCAGTACCTCGACGCGATGGCCTAAGATCCAACCTTCATAGCGCCGTAAGGCACAAAGGATTGCGTAGGCTTCTTGTTCCCTTGGACTCCAATTTCGCTGCCTTGTTGTAAGCTTGCAAGACCAGAAAGCCAGAGGGTGATGGTGACCTTCGTCATCGACTTGTTCGATGGTAGCACCAATGGCGTAACGACTGGCGTCTGTACGAATATAAAAAGGTCTTCCATCCAACCACGGAGTCTTTAATGTAACCACATTTGCCAGTGCTTCCTTGAGACCAGTAAATGCCTCTTCACATTCTGGCGTCCACTTGAGCTTGACTTGAGATCCCTTCTTTCCTTCTATTTTGCCAACCTTGAGTAACTCTGTCAATGGACCAGAGAACTTGGCGTAGAGAGGAAGGAACTCGTGGTAGTAATTGCAGCAGCCTAAAAAGGCACGAAGCTGCGTGATGGTTTTAGGCCTTTCCCAGAGCTGCAGGACAGCCATTTTTCCTGGGGCTGGTCTTCTTGTCCCATCTTCCAAGACAGAGCCACAAAATTCCACACTCTGGAGGAACATTTTGCCCTTCTTGGGTCCACACACGAGCTTCCCTTGTCGAAGGACTTCGAGAACTTTTCGAACTTGTTCTTCGTGCAACTTCAGGCACTCATCAAAGTTTTTTCCCAACGGCGTGGCAATCAGAAGGTCGTCAATGTAGATGGAGCAGAATTCTTGTAAATCCAGAGACTTGTGCTTCTGAAATAAAATAGTCTCCATCATCTTCTGGAACATCGACGGCGCATTCTTCAGACCCATCGGCAGTACAGTCCACTGCACAGTGCCACAGGGCGTGCACATTGCCGTCAAATGCCTATCCTCCTTTCGAAGGGGCATCTGATGAAAGCCATGGCGCAAATCCAACACAGTAAAGAGCTTGCCTTTGGCTCTCGCGGCGATCTCCTTCTCAATTAAAGGAAGGGATGCGCGTCTGGTACTGTGGCGGCATTCAGGGCTCTGTAATCCACCACTAGACGCCAAGCATCTATGCTGGATTGGTCAGCAGGTGGGGGTTTTGGCACAGTAAATGGTGCTGAACACCACTCAGAACTCATGCAGCCCTCCAACCAACCGAACTCATAGAGATTGCGCTCAATAATCTTTCGCAGGGCATCTGCTTTGGTGCCGTGGAGATAGAATGGTCGTTGTTTGTGAACCTTGGAGCCTTCGATTATCTCAATCCTGGCTTCCCCATTTTCACATCGAATTGGGGGGTTTTTCCACAACTTCCCACTCAGCACGTCATCTTGATAATCTTCGAACACTGCGTCCCTTCTTGCAGATATCTTGTCTCCGTCGACCTGATTCCCACATTTAATCACCGACATTATGTCCACCAATTTGCGAATTGTTGGTCGTGGTCTCATATTCCTGGCCACTTCATTCCAAACTTCTTCATCGCATTGTTGGCGGATGAAGCTCACCTGAGCTCGCTCCTCCGTGGGATCCCACCAATCAAAGGGGTCCACGAATGTCTTGAAGGGATGGTCGGACGAATTCAGCTTCATTCCTGTCAATTCAGGCGAGATTCTTGGGGATTTGTCTTCATTCTTGCTTGAAATCTTGACTTTTTTGGCTTGATTCTTGTCCGATGGGGACGAATTGTAATGGATGGAGGCGTTCTCTTGAGGGACGCCGATTGTCCTTCCCTCCTTCCGCGACGATACGTCGGGATTCCGCTCTCAATCGTCTTCATCCACCTCAATTTGTCGATTCTTGAGGAATTTGAGATAACCTCTTCTGTTCCCATTTCACTGCCATCTTGCCAATAATCTCCCAGATTCCCGTCAACTAAGCACGCCAACGTGCTCCACGAACGCTGTGGTAAAGGCTTGCCATTGTCTTCGCAATACAGCTTCATGCCCTTGTGCGGAAGCTCGACAATGTCGATTGAAATGTCCATAATGTCCTTGAACCACTCTTGTCTTGGCCAATTGGGGACAATTAAAATCGCCTTTGCGTCGGATTGCTTCAGCTTCTGCACTACACGAGGAAAAACGTCGAAGGGCGGATTGATCCAAAGAGGTTCAGACCAGTCCTCACTCCAGGCATCGTCGTAGAACTTCGGAAATCTTTTATTCTTTTTGTTTGCAAAGGCATCAACTTCAGGACGAAAATTGTGGTTCTTTTCGAAATAATCCACCAGAATGTCCCGCCATTTGTCGACTACTCGATAGCAAACTGACTTCCACTTCTTGCTGTTCAACGAATCCACCTTTCCTTCGTCGAAATCTTCTTGATTCCTTGTCCATTCCTGCCCATCTTGCTGAAAATGCAGCTTATTTCTCTCCTTGAATTGGTGGATACTCTTGGTATATGGGTGCAGATAATACAGTTCGGACGGGTCGTTGGTCGACGGATCTTGGAGGAAGCATGTCCTGTGTCCCATGGGCGACACACGGTGAGCGTGAAGGCAGGGTTGACCCAGGAATAAATCATACTTTATGCTCGCCTCGTAGAATTTTCCAGCAAACCACTCCTCAGTGACTGTCTCTTCCACACTCCAGACAGATTGTTTCACCAATCTGACCGCCAATTCTGCTTCTCTGTCGCCACCGTCAAGGCGATGTCCGCTGACTCCCTCCAGCTGGACAGGGGTGGAGGACATCTTCGTCTCATCCTCCTGCAGAAAGCCTTTCCTCACCAGATTGACTTCTGAACCATTGTCAATCAGACATCTGGCAAGTTTAACCTTACCATCCGTCGATCTGACCTGGATCCAGCAGACAAACTGGCGCTGCTTGCCTCGCCGGACAGCGCTGAGGACCCAGGCAGGGTACAGGAGGCCAGAGGAGCGCGCTAGCCTGTCCCAGCAGCATCCATCCACCGCCCCAACTACCCTGATGGGTTTCGTCTCCTGCCACTCAACCCCAGTGTTGGGATTTGGGTCAAGTTGGCTTCCCTATTGCCATTCTTCTTCCTCGTTCGGCTGTACGTCCTGTACTTGTCCTTCGTCAACCCATTCTTCTCCTGCTTCAACGGCATTCACTCCTTTTCCACGTCCACGAACTCCAAATGATTTCCCCTTACCACCTTACCTCCTTGGCCTTTGTTGTTGGAGGTGTTGGAATTGGGGTTGGATTCGTTGGATCCGCCCTTGCCTCGACCTCCAGTATCCTTGTTGTTGCCGAAGGTCTTGTTCGCTGGCGTCTCCGCGTACAGGGGGTTGCCATTCACCTTGGAATCATCTTGATTCCCGGACTTTCCCTTGCCATTTCCACCTTTTTGGCCAGATTTTCCACCATTTTTTCCACCAGCATCGGTCCATCTTGAGTCGCTTGGATCTCCGCCTTGCTGCGAGTAATGTTTTGGTGTCCAGTCTCTGTTCTTTCCTTTGGACTGCCCTTTACCCTTTCCCCTTCCATGCTGGTCAGCATCTCGTGCTCCATCCTGCTGGGGATTCTTGGGAGAATTTCCCTTTCCATCCATTTTGGACTGAATTGTCTTGAGATCTGAAGGCGTCCAGCTGTGATCTGCGGTCGTGTGAGTCGCCGCTTGACCTTCCTTTCCAAGGGCAATGCACACAGAGCATCCCTTCTCACCAACGGCGTTGACCTTGCCTCCGAAGCCATGTGCATCCTGGGACTTCTGGCGTTCTAAGTTTGCATACTTTTCAAGTTGGTCCCAGATCTGCTCGACTCCATACGAGAAGATCCACGGTCGTACCTTCAAAACTGTTCCCTTATACTTCACTTTTCCATCCACCATGCTGCAGAAAAACTCCGACTGTTCAGAATCGTGGAAATCAACTCTCCATCTGCCCTCACGAATAGTGATGTCCTTCAATCCAGTAGCACTGATAGAGTGTAGCAACTCACGAACAGCCATCTTTCCCATAGTTTCTGGTAATCCTCGGACTTCAACCCAGTTTCCCAGGACTTTTTGGTCCGCCTGAGAGTCCCTGATCTTCTGCTTGGTCTCTGGCGTGAGCTTGCTCAGGAGGATCTTCTTCATTTCGCCTTCAGAAAGTCCTTCTCCAGAGTTCTCCGCCTCTTGCACCAAAAACTCCCAATCTTGCCTTGCAATTTGAATCTCCTCCAGAAATAATTTCTGGATCGCCCTGAAGTTCTCCAGACGGTTCCTGTAATGATCTTCAGGTAGTCGAGACCCTTTCTTCTTGAGACTGCGATACAACTCCTCATAGCTCAGCGGATTCCCTTGGTTTTGCCTCTCCACATACAGATTGTATGTGCTTTCTCTGAGCTTGCCAGTCAAGCAGTCCATCAACCCAAGGATCCAGAGTTCCTTGTCAAGCTTCTCCGTCTGCAACCAGACCATGAACTGCCGTTCGAAGGACGCCCAGTAATTTGGGTGCCCTGAGAACTTAGGCTGCTTCATTACTGACCCTCGAAGCCTCATGTGCAGAGGGTTCAGCAAGTGGTTCAGGTTGAAACCTGTGGATGTGCCGACCTGATTGACGAACACTGGGTTGACTGCGGCGCCTCCCATTGCCTGTGCCTGCGCAATTGCGGCCGCCAGCAACGCCTGGTCCACAGTAGGCTGCACGAACGTCGTCTGCGGTGCTTGATGCAGCCTCATCTCCTTCAATTTCTTCTGCTTTTCTTTGATCTTGGCCTCGTTTTCTTTCGCCTGCCGGTCCTTCTTCTTCAAGGCCATTGATCGCTCCTTCACAGTGGTCCTTGCTTCTCCATCAATATCTCCGACAGTACCCACGGACAGTACAGACTTCCCTGACGAAGATTCTCCTCCTTCGGTACCCAGATTGAACCCCATAGGACTTCCCAATCCAGTAGGGGGGATACCTGAAATTCCAGTAAAAGCTGGATGTGAACCAGTTTGGTGGCCAGTAAAAGCTGGGGGTGCTGGAGAATGTGGAGCGCCGTAAGGCGTGGATGTGGGTGCAGCTGAGGAGGTAGGTGCTGGGTGGCTTGCCATTGTAGGCGCTGGTCCAGTGAGCCCAGTAGTGCTCAGATTTTGTACCAGATTTGTAAGCGTCTCCAACCTCTGTTCCATCTCCTTCCACTTGCTGTCATCATCCCTCTTTTTCTCCTTGGCGTCCTTCTTCAGCTCCTTCACCTTGTTTTCCAGCGACGAAATCTGTCGTCGACAGGAGCAGTCCTTGGCGCATTCGCCACAGGAAGGGCATCTCGTCCCTTTTCCCTTGCTTCTGACTTCATCAACCCAGCTGTCAACACTGGAGTTGGAGTCAGGAAGCTTGGACAGTTGCTCTCTGGAGAGGTGAGAATGTGTCGAATCACACCTCATCTCTTCGACCTCGTCGTCCTTCCGACCCCAGGCGCCCGGCGGACCAGCGTGCGGATGCACATTCTGGCGTCGCTCCTCGGCAATGATGGCCATCTGCACCATCACGGCGGCCTGGTGGTCGAACTGGTCCATCAGCTCCTCCCAGTCCTCTTGCTCCTGCAATGTGGCGTCAAATCTTGACCGGCCGCTGTCCCTGAGGAACTGGCACGACGCCCGGAACCAGTCCCTCAGGCGGCCACGGTAGCCCGCCTCCGCCAGCAGCCAATTCTGCCTGTGCAGGAATTCCTCATTCCAAATCTGCTGGAAGTGGTTTTCCCAGTAATCACCACTAATTCCAGTACCAGACTGCTCTCCTTCGCTGCTGCTGTCTTCCAGATCAGGCAAAGCGTGAGAGGAGGAACCAGATTCACTCGAGGAGGGAGATTCTCGACCGGGTTTAAGGTTGGGTGGGGCGTTCATGCAACACTCAGCACAAGTGTGAACACCAGGCCAATGTCTATGGCCACAGTAAGGGCACTCTGATGGTTGATCTTCGGTTCGCTGGGGAGATGCTACGAAAGTAACCTCAGGGGGAACACGCAGTTACCCAGAACGAGTAATAGCCCCGCTAAAGTCCGACGATCTCAGAGTATCAGTGGAGATTTCAGAAGCAGAGTCATGATTTCCTCTGCTACCATGTAACCGCTGCATAGTGGTTGATCTTTCTTGTGATTGCGAAGCCTGCAGCCTTGATGCCCCAGGGGTCGTAACGCCCGACACTGCCCCTGATATCTCCGAACCCAACTGACCCTCTTCAGACCCATATCCAGCCTCTTGGAGCGACATATGCGAAGCACTTGTAAGTCCTTTGAACTCCATGGTGAGATATGAAGAGTACGAAAACCCGGTCTACAAAAATGGAGCAGACATAGAATCTCAATGCGCATTCATCGCAATTAATGACACATCGTGAAATCATTCGAAATAATTTAAATAAATCCGATTGAAAAATCACGAAAGACAAATGCGACTCGACGCGCGCTCACAGGCGACATCTGGCGGCGCACGGAAAACATGAAATGAAGCGGAAAATTTACTGCACTAATGTACATCTGAGAATCATTGGAATTCTGATGACATCAGTGTATAATTGAGTGCTGTCACTGCTGCCATTACACAGGGATGGAGGAAGGCTGCTTTGAGTCCCTGTACCCATCGCCACTGTGACTCTCAAGCCGTTTCAAGGGTTGGTGACACCCAAATCTGGGTGCAGAAACGGTAAAAGTAGGCCGAATTCGGGGTATTTCCCCTGGCTGGCTCGGGCTACCAAGGCTGAACCCACTGCCCGGGGGAGAGGAGGTGGAGTCTCAGACTTATATCTAAGTGCAAGACTTGAAATTAGGTACGGGCTCCTCATGGGCATGAAGATATGGGGCCTCCAATGGAAGTGCAATGGAAGGTAACATGTGCTGCTACCCAAGTGGGCACGTGAAAAAAAAGGAAAACACAAGTGGCACAGCTGTCTTGCCTCGCATCGCTTCGGACGTGCTCTCCATGGGTTGTTGGGCGGAAGATAGGCTTCCTAGTGGTGATTTGGGTTAGGAAGAAGAGCTCCGCTTAATATGGGGTCCATTGGCGGGTTTGTCTTGGAGTGGAGCACCCCGCAAATGGTCACATCAAATACCCCATATTTGGCCAACGACCGTCCACAAGCCTTGTATAACCAGCCTAGTGGCCTAGGACCAACGTATGACTATATTGTTATGTGACTTTTGTCCTTGAACACACATACAGGTGCTTAGGTCAGAATTCGACCTCATTTCGGAAAGCCAATTTTTTGGTATACAAGCACAAAATGTGGTAAAGTGAGTTCGAATGGACTTACATGCACGCCCCGGGTAAGTCAAGTGATACGACCCAGGTGTACAGGGGTTCAAAGAGGGAGATTATACCAACTCAACGTATTTCCACATGTACTTGGTCGCCAAGTACATGAGACTGCCCAATTTTTGGAAAACACCAAAAATGTATAACCCGTTGGGCATATTGAGGTATGAACCAATGGCCCCAATATGAGGTGGAAGGGGGCGAACCCCCATCATTAGTGCCTATGAGGCACATTCGGCCGCCCTTGGGAGCTTGAACGCGCGGAGCCCTTGTTATTGGGCTTCGGGGATGAAAGCGCGTTTCGAGATTTTTCTTGACGGAAAAAATCAACGACTTGTGTTAAATAATAGAGAAAAAAAATTGCGGAACACTCGAAGTGTGTTACGCCTTTAAGTTCTCAAAAAATGGCTTTATAAATATGGGTTATCAGAGCCGCGGCACAGGCGACGCCGTCATTTGCAACCGCAACAACGGGCGCCTGTGGTAAAGTAATACAAAAGAATCGCCGCAGTGTAGGCCGATGCGCAATCAATGCATTGATCAATTGCCGTCCCAAATGTGTACAAAAAACATGGTTCGGCGGCCGAGGCGTGCCTTCTTCCGCGTCAGAGGAGTACGTATGAGGCAAGGGGCCAGTTCACTTTGGGCCGCGGATGTACCGGATCCCTGGGATTGTCGACCATAGGTTGACAACTCGGCGTGGCGTGCTATGTGGGACCGCCATGCCATTGAAGGATATGGAGTTTGGCCATCTCCAAGCCGTTTTTGTCGAGTGTGGGCCGAAGGAGGATGATATGTGTGTGTGGCAGATGAAGTTTTGCAAGGCTCCTCCGGAGGGTTACCCCTCTGTGCAGTCGGTGTGCAGCGGCCTTGCACAACTTATGGTTAACGGCATTCCGGGATGTGAGAAGCTCTCAAAGTGTAACGTTCGGGTGCAATCCCTTCGGCGCCCAACCAAGTACTCCGTTGGCAGGGTCCTTTTCGTGGCATTCAACAATGCGCCTTGTTGCTGGCCGAGGTGTTGGGTGCGTGGATCTCGGGGGGTAGCCTTTTGGAGTGGAGTAAGTTGAAGGAGTCGTGTTTTCGGGTGTTCTGGGGACGTGTCGGACGATGTTGACGTCTTGCGCTCCTACTTGGAGTGCATGGTCAGCTCTTCCCCGGCACCTCTGTCCGCCTTGGCAAGGGCTAGCCTTGCAGACGTGACAAATTTTTTGAGGGAGCCTCACGAAGAGGAAGCCCCCTTTGTGCCCATTCAGTTGGTGGGGTACATGGCCAGCGCTCATGCGGGTGCCGAAGGTGTGGTTGTCCCCTTTGTCACGTGTACCCCGCGGGTGTGGAGCGCGCAGTTTGGGAACATCCAACGGTGGTTGTGCGACGGGAAGTTGAGTAGGTTCGAGGAGCAAGGGAAGAGAGAAAACAAGGCGGTGCAACACGCCTTCATTTTTCAATTGGTTACCGCGGGGGAGTTTGCGAAGACCGCGGTCCACAGGGGGCACCAAACAGGTACACGGGGGGGAAGTGGAAGTTGAGTCTGCTGGGAGAGTTACGGGTAGGGGGGTAATACATTAGTCCCAGGCACCAATTGAACAACTGAACAAGGCAATAGTTGCACTGCCAATCAAATCAAAGGTGAGAGTCTACAAAAGCACCAACCTCAAGTATAATACAAAGGTGGATAAGGACATTATACAAACATGTTATATGGATTGCAAAATAGACCAATCAAAAGTGCAACGCATGTTTTTTCTCCATATCTCTCATCAAGCAATGCCCACAATGCAATGCAGGTACAGCTGTTCTGAAATGGTGAAATTGCTCTTCTAAATGAAGTGTACAATGTCCGGGAATGGAACCCAGTGTCATAGCAACCCAGTCGAATCAGAATACCGCTGAGATATCTCTTAGCGCAGCTCATAAATGCATATAAACTGTTCATCGCTGACCTGAACATTATACAAAAAACATTCGACTTTTTTGTTTTTGCGGATTTTCATAAAATCACAAAACAGCGACGCGATCTCAGATCTGAGATCGCTGATCATAATCTGTCAGCAACAAATACGCAGAAGGAAACACAAAAGAGTAAAGGGACCATAGTAGTGCAATGCATTAAGGAAGAATAGCATTATTTAATGCAGCCACGAATTGATGACTGTAACCATATTTGGCAAGAGCATCAGCTAATTGCGTCGAAGTAGACACCCATTCCAAGTTCGGGAACTTCACCATGCGTTATACTGTCATGTATAACTGCCAGTTCAATCAATAATCGCTTCACAGAAGCGGCCTTCAATAGGTAGATATGATCAAAACAAGAACGCGCAGTCTGGCTTTAGCGTACCAAGAATTGTCCTTCTTGTGATGTTCTTTAGCAGGTTGCTCAGCAAAAACATATCATCAAGACAGGCAGGGCATGCTAGTGTTTTCCCCGCAAAGGTGGACTTGACAACACGTCCTAACGTGCGCTTCTTGCAGTCTGTAGGACAGAAGGGCAGGCCCTTGCAACCCTACATATCGCCTCTTCAGTGGCCTGGACTTCATATGTCTCAGTGCTTTCTTTGCCTGTTGTCCTTGTGCCACGTTCGGTATATTTGATTGCTGTGACACTCTGCAAACAGCGTAGGCAAAATCTGGTCTCGTTTGACCAGTACACCAGGAGAGCGCGCCAATCCCTCCTCTGTACAATTTTTTTTGTGCTCATTCGGCAATCTGCAACGGTCCTTCTCTTCGGTTAATGCAATCTCAGCAATCTCATTAATGTACCTCTCGTGATGCAACGTAATTCCTGTCAGTTCTCGACCAGGTCCGCTGACACAACAGAGATTAACTCCACTATACACATACTCCCCTTTCTTTTCAGAGCCCACAGACAGTGTCTAGCGCCAACAGAAGCAAATCAAGACAGGAAGAAGAAACAGAGATATTAGCCACGTGAACCGCAGCCCAGCCACAGAGCTCAACTACTTCAAAGACCACGTATACGGCTGGATTAAGAGCCACACCCTTCGCTCCTAGTCACAACATTGCAGCCCACAAGGAGTGATACTAATGTGACGGCTCATCCACCAGTGCATAAAGTAACTTACGTAAACGCATGACTGTCCCTGTTGCGTTCAATTCAGCTGCTGGTCGTACATACACAGCGCCTTCTCTCTCCGCTCCTTGCAACAAACGCCCTAGAAATGTCAACAGCTGCTGGCGCCCATCCGAGATACACAGCAACGACCAACAACTCTCGCCAGGGAGTCTTAGGGAATGTTCGCGAAAAGGTATCAACATTGTGAACCCCATGCCCTTGGAAACCTCGAACCACAAGCCGCGCTTTCGGTTTTATCGCGTACTGATCAACTACTTTGTCCACTGGCACCCAACGGCACGAAATTGCCCGATACCCAGTATCTGGTACCGGACCGTACAGCCGGCATGCCTCCCACGACCCAAGTTCCTTCTGCTTTGCAAGCTGAACATCAAGAAACACTGATTTTTCAGGTGCCCCTACCAACCCCCGATGTCAGCCAACATCCAGCAGATGCCCCGCTACTGCCGCCACCACGGATCCCAACAAAACCCCGAAGCAGAGACCGTGCGCCCGTACCCACGGGTCCACGTATGTCCACGCCCCCGCTCCCCACGCACCCCCACGGCACAGGACTACGAGGACTCCCCCGGGCCCACCACCGCCACCAGTCCCCATGACCCCACCACACACAACCACCCCCGCACCTCAGCCCAAGGCCACAGTCCCGCCCATGGACAGTGGTGGCAGCGCTGGACCCACACGCAGCTCTTCGAGCTGCGAAAGTGGGCCCGGACAGAGCCCTCCCTCGAGGGCCCTGGTCCACCGGCCCCGCAAGGGGTCGGCGGAGAACTGTCACCTCCGGCCGGCGGGGGGGTGGATGCCACAGGCTGCATGGGGAGCCATGCTGGCTGATGCGCTCCATTCCCAGGAAATCAACCCCCGCAACCTCCCAGCACCTCAGGACCACCCGTATGTTCTCAGACGCCTGCGGGAGACCATCCAGGAGACGCGAAGAGAAGGAAGGCGCCTGTGGGACATCACCCCAAGCCCAACCCCATGCACACACACCCCCTCGCCACCCCGCAAGCGTGGACGCACAGACACTGGCAGCACCCACAGCACCCCGGGAGCCCCGCGCGCCACACAGCATGACGTGCCTGAGCTCCTGGCCAGCGGCACCACCAGCTAACCCCAAGGGGGGACACACCCTGGGTAGCGCCCAGGCCGCACGCCGACAACGCTCCCCGCCACCCCAACAGCCGGCGCACCCGCCCCAGCCGAACCGACGACAGCGCACCCGCCCGCCGACCGAGCCGCCCAGGGGCTGACCCAGGCCGACGATCCGCCCAACATCAGCCCCTTAAGTGGCCCATTGCTACCCGCTACCCAGCCAGCCACCGCCGCGGAACGTTGCGCCCAACCCCGTCCGGAAGAAGCCAAGCCAACCGGAAGCCGATGGACGCCAACGCGCGCGCCAAAGGGCACCGCTAGGCCTAACCGCGCCGAACCCAAACCCGCAGCCGTCGAAGGCGCCTCACCCGCCACAGCCCCCGAGCCGCAGCCGAAGCCTAATCGAGAGTAGAGGAACCCGAGCCACAGCCCGTGACCTCTGACCCTTGACCCCTAACGCAGCCTGCCCGGGGTGCACAGTAGCCACAGCCCACACCGACAGCCCACACGGCCGCCAGCGGGCACCAGAACGCAAAGAGACAACTAACCAAACCCTCCCCGATCCGCACCGATGTACATCAAGACCCGCGAGCCGCAACTCTGGGGCGCGGCCGCCGACAAAGCACCGACAACGCACACCGGAGAGGACAACACTACTGCACCGCTGCACCAGTTGCCCATGCCTGTGCCTGCAGTGTGCACGCGCCCCCTTTTCCATTTAACAAAAAAAACAAAAAACAAAAAAAACCAAAAAAAACAAACACAGAGCAAAAAAAACAAAAGAAAATTAGGGGGGGGGAGGAGGGGGGACAAAATCACCAACAGCACACGCAAACTGCACACAGCGCGCGCACCGGTGAACAGGCGCCAAGTGTGCCAGGACACCGCACACGCGCATGCACCGAGGGCATCACAGGGACAGGACGCAACGGTCTACACCCCCAAGGTCGGACGCACTGGGGCGACCCAACCGACCCACCAGGCCAATGGCAGGAGCGGTACTCCAAAGCCACTGGTCCGAGCCCGGCCAAGCTGCATCGGGGACCATGGCAAACGTCACCCAGAGCCAGGGAAGCAACTGATGACAGGCGTGCCGGCACACACCTGAGGAGGGGGTCGCCTGCCAATCAGCGGGGCCCCGCAACTCGAGCCACAGGTGTGAGGCGGTCGTACCGTAGACCCGCGGGAGCAATACCCCCTGTGGTGAGAGATACTCCATACGGCTGGGCAGCCCCCAGAGCTGCCGCCCAAAGGAGGGGGCATGTGACCCTACCCACTGACACATGTGGGGACACCCTCCCACCCGGGACACCTGGACCGGGTGGCCGCGACACTGCCTTCCCAAGCACCTGCGGGAGCGGCTTAGGAGGCACCTGATCTAGGGCAGTGGGAGGGACAGGATGTCCCCTTGGTAAGACCGTCTTCCTGCATTGTCAAAGGAGGCATCCCAAGCCCCCGAAGATACCTACCTACCTACCCGTCCATCCCATCAGTGGCTATGTCATCAAGAACGAACCCTATCAGCAATGTACAGCTGGGCAGTGGGCTCAACCTCACTGAGCCCAGACTCAGGGTCGCATCTGGGTCGCAAGAAGATCCAGTACATCACAGAAGGGCGGACAAAGAAGCGCCCAGGGAACCTGAAGTTGTGCCACCCAGAACTGAACCCGGAGTGCCAGAAATACCATTAACCACAGAGACCTTAGCTGCTCTTGGTGACAGCCTGGAGCACCTTCGCAGGCGTGTTGCAGCATCCCTCTCCTGCTCGGCTTGTCCTGCCTCATCGGCCACTGTCGTTGGGGTCGCTGGAGAGCAGGTTGACCTGAAGAGGCGCATGGACGAGTACATGAGGCACAAGGAGTATCACAAGTCGATACGAGGATAAGACGGTGAGGAGCCCATCGAGGCCCTAGGGTCTTCACCTCAAACCAACATGGACTCCTACTACTTCTCGGGTCCACCGACCGACCTGGCCGACACAGCTTCCCTGCCCAGATGCCCGAAAGGTATCCCCTGGCCTGCGTTCCCTACACCACCGTGCAAAGGGCCTAAGTGGCTTCCAGAACTACGCACGACAACGAGAACCCCAGAAGCATACCCAGCCTACGTGGAGAGTTCTCATATCCCAGGGCCAGCCTATGGTGCTCTTGACCGTACAGCAGAGGTATTGGCCAAACTGTTATCTGGATCCGAAGATCCGGATGTGACAGCCCTGTCCGAGGCTGTAAGGGTCACACTGGGTATCACTGAACCAGTAACCAAGTCAGCGATGCTCTCACCTTCACCCGGATTGACCTCGCTCGCCGATGATCTCAAAGGCTCAAGGGTTTCCAGGTTACTACCCAAGGTCATTTGCCCCTGTCTCTTTCACCCTCGAGCCAGAACAGTCCCCATCGCTAAGCTACAGGATGCCCCCGTGACTGAGGCTGAGATCTTTCTTAAGAAAGAACTAACGGCTTTGGCCCCACTCGCTGGCAGAATAACATCCCCTTCAGATCCAACCTCAGGGGGTGGGAAGAGTGGCAAGCCTATCGCCCAGGCGAACATCCAGCTAGAACTGCCGGAGTTACACCCGAAAAATCTGCCCGAATGGGCAGAAGAATTTGCAGAAATTCTTCTGCTTACAGGCCAGACTCATGTTGATGTGGCCATTAAGGGGTCGCTTCTGACGCGTTCATGCAAAAAGAAATTTTTGCAGAAACAGGTTAAACAGATTGTGAAAACCTGTTCAACTTGGGCAGAGGTTCTCCAAAGACTGGAAAAAACGTTCCCCGTCTACGAGACGGATCTCAGTGTGCGCACACAGATTGAGGAGCTTCCTATGCTTCCTGAATTTCCTTCCGCTGCGCGAATCTCTGAATATGTGTGCGACCTGGAGTATCTGTTCTCCAGGATGAACGTGGGTTCCTATAGATCCACTGAACCCCACCTGTCGCTTGTTGGTGGGAATCCCATACATACGTGGGAAGATTGCAGGTCTACCTCCGAGAGGAAGCGACGTACTCACACGTACGATCACCTGGTGGACCTACTCATCAAACTGGCACTTGAGAAGGAGAACGACTCCCATATGGTAAATTTCCTCAAGACGCACCTGAATAAAGGTGCCTGCCCCACCCCTGATTGTGGTGAGTCGAGAGGGTCCAAAACCCCCACTAACGCCAACAAGGGTGGAGGTAAAAGGGGGGGGTAACCCACGTGCCATGAATGAGGTGAAACCCGAAGCAGGTGTACCCCCACTCTTCTACTATAAACCCTCCAATGACAAGGGGGGGCCTTGTCATGCCCCTGACTGCGATCATCGCAGTGGTTGCGTGCTGCAACTGAAAAGACAGCAGCACACCAAAGATGTCAAAACAGTGAACCACCAGGATCACCTCAGGTGTACCATCACCTGTGGGCTTTGTGGCAAACCTCGTCACTACGAGGACGAATGCCACATAAAAAAGCGCAAGAGTGACAAACTCGAACGCCAGCAGGCTGAATGCCAGAAAAGCCAAACCCCCCTTCAAGATCCCCAGGAATGGTGACAAGGGTGGTAAAGAAGGAGCAAGAGGGGATGGCAAGGATGGAACACCGGACCATAATCCCCCGAGGCGCTCAACAGCGCCCGCTACCACTCCTTCTCCCGCCACTGCTGACCCTAAGAAGCGTCCGTGGGGAAATAACGCCTCCCCAGAAGAGTCTAACTCCAAGAAGAGGCGCTTGGCCTGGATGGCCAGATCGCTCATGGTGGCGGGGGTGGACGGAAAATTCCCTGATGGGGAGTAGGGGGGGCACTCTGAACAGGAGGACTTGGTTTTCTGGATCCTCGTGAAAATCAGGGGTTCAGGTTTTTCGGGCAGTGCTCGTCGCCGGTGCAACTCTCTCCATAGTGGCCCGGCGCCTGCGAAAAACGTTCAAGTAAACTAAGACTGTGGCCATAAGAGTAGGGGATGGGCAAACCATCCATTCCCTGGGGGGTGTCGATGTTTCTTTTTGTCTTGGCGAGGCATCCGTGATGCAACACTGCAGAGTGTTGGACACTGACACCTGTGACATTGTCATTGGCACCGACATTCTGCCGAAAAACCACCAGGCGAAAATGTTGTCTCTCCAACGTCCCTATGCCCTACACTGCGACTTTGGCAGTGGCCTCTTCTCCGTACCTTTAAAGCTGTCAGGACGACAAGAGTCCGGGCTGCGCTACGCAGCACGGTCAAACTATCGTACGGAGAACTACCAGTTGGC
This sequence comes from Eutreptiella sp. 'Long Island Sound 2002', assembly GCA_964036045.1. Lineage (NCBI taxonomy): Eukaryota > Euglenozoa > Euglenophyceae > Eutreptiales > Eutreptiaceae > Eutreptiella > Eutreptiella sp. 'Long Island Sound 2002'. The sequence continues at coordinate 89,212,012 of OZ038383.1, read as the reverse complement.
CCAACAGGTCCTTGAAAATGGACTGGCGGCCTTGCAGGTATCCCTGCATGACATCCAGGTGGAATTGTTCGCGAGCCAACAACTGCACTTCATGCAATTGTTTTGCGCGAAACATTTGAATAACGCCATCCGCTTCTTTTGGAATGCGATGGGCCTACAGTATGCCCACTCTCCCTTCTCTGTGCTCGTGCAGGTTCTGAGCAAAATCGCTTATGAGGGAGGAAGGGTGGTGCTGTGTACCCCTGAATCAGGTACTTCAGGCAGACACACCTATTGGCGTCAACTGCTGGACCGAATGACTGCGTGAAGAGTGCAACTCCTCGACGGTCCCATCTACGTGCCTGGGGATTCAGACACTGGTATGCAGGCCCCAGAATGGGCCAGTTTCTTATCCATCGTTGATGGATCCCACAACCCTGTACCCCTGTGTGATCTTGACCAGGTGCTACTGAAAGGGGTAATGGCCGAAAATCGTGGTCTGACCCTTTTGGATCTCAAAAAAATGCTCCCCTGCGCACATTTCAGCCACAGTTACAGGGTGTGAATCCTATGATGACGAACTGGAACCTGCTATTGTGAGATAAGATGCTGACGATCAACTGCCTGTAATCGCCTGCTCTATTTCCCCTGTTGACCCTATCTGTGTTGATCTCAAACACAGTGCCTTCTTGGCCCAGTTGTTGCTGGAAGAGGTAGATCTGGAGTCAACCTCAGAACAACGTTCCCCTGTTGGGAAATCTGTGCTTCGCATGCAGCATACATGCCCAGGAGAGCCCGCAGCTCAGCGCCCAGGCGCTCTAGCGCGGCCTGCGTCTAATCACATGCCCCTGTCAGAGCATGTCGGTCAGGAAATCCGAAAAACGTTGTACCTGAGAGCAGAAGGTATCGAGCGCGAAATGCGACTCCAATACCTCACACAGACCTGGAAGTCCCCCATCTGGTCTGAAGAGGACGATGAGCTCTACACGCTGACTGACCCAGAGGTACCCCTGGTGTACTCTCTATACTACGGGCAACAATGTTCCCCTGAATGGGATGACAGCTCCTTACCTGCCGAAACTGCTGACCGGCAGAAAAAAGATGAAAGTGGAAAGAGCAAGCTCCATGCTGAGGAGGATTTCCAACAGAAAATCGAGAGTCTGAACCTTGACCCTCAACTGAAGAAACTGCTTCTAACCTCTGAGGAGGTGTTCAACGCCTTGCCGCCTCCCCAATCCTGCAAGAGACTGGTCCAGATGGACCCGAAACTGAAACCTGAGTTTGAGAAAACGCCAGTGAGACGTCGTCTCTACCCCGCTCCTCAGGAACAGGTTGAAGAAATCGAAAGCCAGATCCAGGAATGTAGTGATGCTGGGGTCGTAGAGGAATATAAGAAGGGGGACTACCCCCATCACTACAGTCCGTGCTTCCTGGTTGCTAAACCTGGATCGACTGCCCCGCGACTGGTTGTTGACTATCATGAGGTCAATGAAAACACCCAGAACCACTCAGGGAGTATTCCTAACAAGGAAAACACCCTTGAGTGTATTGCAAAATGCAGGTACAAAACCAAAATGGATGGACGTTGTGGTTTCTGGCAGGTTGACCTAACTGCCGCAGCTCAGGAACTGCTGGCATTTATAACCCCTAAGGGTCGTGTATTTAAATGGAAGGTCATGCTTTTTGGGGTAGGTAAGACCCCGGCACTCTTCCAGGAACTGATGAACAAAACTTTGTATATACTGAGGCGCAGACCTCTAGTACAAGAGTTGATTTCTTGAGGGGCTGAGATGGAGGCCCACATCGATGATCTGGGTTTCGGTACCAATACCCGGGAGGACAATGTCCTCCGCCTCCGTGAGTTTTTCACTGTTTGTCGGGAAAATCATCTCCGAATCAAGCTCGAAAAATGGGAGTGTATGAGAGAGGAGATGGAGTACTTGGGTTTCGATGTGGGGTACGGCTGGTGGAAACCAGCCGCGTCTAAGATGCGGCCCTACAGGATATGCAGATTCCCGATGACCCTAAGAAGGGTCTACACGACGTGAGGAGTTTTGTGGGCGCCTGTAACTTCTACCGGCGACGCATCCACAATTTCACTTACTCTTCTGCCGCTCTCACTGACCTAAACAAGAAAGCTACCCCCTGGAGGTAAACCGCCACAGAGGAGGAGTGTTTCCAGTAGTTGAAGAAGAAAATTGCTTCCTCCAACTGCCTCGGGGTACCTCGCGCTAAGGGTGAGGTTCTGCTTATCACTGATGCCAGTGATTTAGGGGGGGGGTTTGAACAATTTACCAATGGCAAGAGCTAAACCCAGCTGAGCCAACCAATTGCCATTATCGCACCTCAGGTCTGAACCGTGATGGTTCCCTGAAACAGGACTATCCCTCCAGAGAGTGGCGAGTCGTGCCACTTGGTCACTGGAACGGGAAATGGAACCAGGTGCGTTCCAACTACAGCACCTACGACCAGGAACTCCTGGTCGGTATATTGGTGCTCTCCTCACGATCCCGACTATTGGGATCTAACCCAATTGTCTGGGTCTGTGACCAGGAACCGGTGACTTCTTTTCAGAAGGGCCCACCACCAGAGAAAGCGAAACTAAAACTATGGTGGACTCACCTCAGTCAGTTCAGGCTAACCGTCCACCATATCCCTGGTATAAAAAAACGAATGGTCTGACTACATATCGCGCAAAAACTTCAATGCGCTTATTGGTAAGAGCTCTGAGGCTCTTGCCAAAGAGGCTTTCCAGCGCATGGACGTCCAGCTGGACCTGTCTATGCGTACAGCTGGAATCCTCGAGGTTTGGAGTCCAAATAACTATCAGTCAGAATATAAAGATATTCTTCAGACCCTAAGCACTGGTCTCCAACCCCGTGTTCTTGACTGGCACCAGTTGTATAAGAATAACCAATACCTCTTCTACGAGGATCGTATGGTTGTGCCTGGGGCACGACCCGATGGGTGTCTACAGTGGTCCCATCTCAGCTCAGGTCACAGTGGCGCTAATAGCTCAGGGGACTTCTTCCGAGAAGGATTCTACTCCAGTCTAACCTTGACTGAATCGAGGTCTCGTATGCAGACCATTGTTGATGCTTGTGGCTGTCATGCCAGCAAGCAGAGTGACCGTAGGGATAGGGAACTGATTTCCAGCCTACCCATACCCTATTGTACTAACTCTCTTCTCTACGTGGATTTCATCCACGGCCTACCTCGCTTTGGTGGCTATGATAGCTGCCTAGTGGTAACCTGTGGCCTGTCACGCTTCACCCGTGTGTTTCCTTGCAGTAAGAAAATTACAGGTGAGCAGACTGTAACAATGTTGGTCGAACAATGGTTCGAACCATACGGAGCATCTAAACAGGTGCACTCTGAAGAAGATGTACGCATCCGCAGTGACACAGGATGGTACAAGCGTGTATTGAACGCCCTCAATGTTGAGGTGACCACAAGTGTGCCCTATAAACACGCGTCTAACCCTCTTTGCGAGAGACAGAACCGTGTGGTGCAGCAGAACCTGAGGATCCTGATGAAGCAGGAACGTACCAAAGATTGGGTACGACTACTGCCATGGGCAGTGCTGACAATGAACTCTTAGAGGAGCGGGTCTACGGGTTTCACCCCACACGAGCTGTTTCATGGAGGACAACCTGCTTGGTTCTTCGGTCCCTGCTTTCCTGAGGACTTCAAGAGCCCCGTTGGGGACTGGCTAGAGCACAAGCAGTCTATGGCTAACCAGGCTGGAACTAACCTGAGACACATCCGTGAACGTGAACTCTGCCGACAGAATCGCCTACAGCGACCCACCAGTTTTAGGGTGGGTGACCTCCCTTATATACACCACTCACGACTACCCTCCTTGTGGCGTAACTACCTACAGGACCCCTCTTTTGGGCCCTATTGTATCATCAGGGTAGATGGATCTAGGACCCATGTCAGGTGCAGCACACGTCTAGGTGGTGAACTACTCTGTGCTCCCAAACAGTTGAGGCACTACCAATCCCCGGATGACTTGTCCTGGGATGAGTGGCGCCTAAGCGACAAAGAGGTCGGGAAAATCGACCTGCAGAATGCAGTCTCACCTGAAGAGGCTGACGAACTTGAGGAGATGACTGCCGAAGAAATTGCAGTCGATGGATACTACATAGTGGCAGGTATAGCCCGCCACGAGTATAAGCAGGGTTGGAAATTCCTCACCCTTTGGGAGGGCTATGCAGTTTCTGACGCAACCTGGGAACCCATATCTGCCTTCATCCCACCCGACGGAGGTATCAACCCCGTCTCTCGTTCCTACCTTGTTGAGAACGATGAGGGGCAGCTACTAATCCGTGCTGAGACCCTGTCCCACCGTAAGAAGAAAACCTAATCTCCTTGTGCCTGTCTATTTACTGTTCCTAACCGAACTGAGGAGGTTGCAAGCTTCAGGAGGCGGTGGTATACCGCAGACATCCCCTTCTCCCGTTGAGAGTCCCCTTCGGGCCAGTCCTACAGGGATATTTGCTCCCCCCTGAGGTACACTTCCCCGTCACCAAGAGAGAAGCAAGACTGAGGATCATCGGAACACCACCAGGCGGCTTATCTAGTTTGCAGCCCAATGGTCGGTGAGTCCTCTTGCCCCAGCCTCCCACCACGCATTCATCCGCGCAGTGTAGTACGGGGAATGCGTCCACACGCTGGATCAGATACCCGTGGGGTCGGATCAGTCCGGGGTGCCCACCTCCATATGACCAACTCAACTGCGGGTCACCTTAACACGCCGGCCTACGTGAAGAGATTCCCTCCCATTGGAACTCACAGTTGAGGCCCTTTGCTCGCAACCCCCTCTGTTTTCTAACCTTCCAGGGGCCGTGAGCACACTTGTGCTGACAACTAGACCTAATCAGTGTGTACCAGGACAGGTTCAGGACTCCGGTGGAGCTCCAGTTTCGGTGATTGTACTAATACCCTCCCTCAATCGGGATCGGTTTTCGAAACACCTGCACATCCGCTGCTCTTGGAGTCCAGCCCCTGCCCTGGCTGTGCCCTGCAGTCCCATGCCTGTGGTTAGCAGCGTAAGCAAGGTGGTCGCTTATCAGGTCTGCAGCCACCCAGCGAGTTTGAGCCTTGTTGACCACGTGTTGCATGGGACATGCCCTAATGTTATGACCTTGGGGAGCCAACGAAGAGCGGTGGCTTCCTAGACCAGTGGGAAATGACGAGCAAGGTGCTGTGAAGCAAGGTGTGTCCAGCCCCCTTGGGGGGCAAGCGCCCCACAGTTCAGACCCCTAACTGGTCCAGACCCATGGGGTTCTACCCTTCTTGGCGGTGTTACCATACCCCTAAGTGTACTACGTATGTCTGTGTGTGTCTCACTTCTCTCCCAGGCGTGGCTCCCTTTCGCGCTTCGCTGATGTCCGACCGAAGGTCCTAGTCAGGTACTATTACCACTCCTAGGGCGCCCAACTTCTGTGCTGGCGCCTAACCTTTGGGAGAAACGGCAAAAGCCCTACCTACTACAGGGGAGGGGTGGCCAAGTGTGCTGAGGGCATACAAAACGCCAATTTTTTTAATGGCCAAAAACTAACACACTCCCCTGCCCGCGAGGAAAAGCACGCGGAGCAGGGGAAACCACTACACTACACTCACTGATGCCAGCACCAGCCTTCGAAGGCAGGGTGAGTACAACCGCAGTCCGTCCCTACCAGGCCTGCTGACCCAAACCCCTACACACGCTACTGGGTGGCCATGTCAAAGATGTCACGAGGCCTATTGGCTCCTCTGTGAAATTGCAAGCGAACACAGCGCCGCTGGGCAACTGTGACCTGCCAGGGACGCCTCCACGCGTTTCCCTGACAGGGTTTGGAGGGAGAGGTGCATTGTTTGAGCGCAATGCGTGTTGTAAGGGTTGTTCTCGATGAAGTCGTCCATTAACCCATTCTGGTTGTGTGATCAGCGCCCTTTTTAGCTTGGCCGAAAAATGCGAAGTTGCCAAAGGCACCTGCTGCTGCACCACTTCACCCTCCCTTTCCCACCTGAAAGCATAGGCAAATGCAGGACTGTTCTAGACGGAGGAACCTAACCTGCCTCGCCGTATTATACGGGTCTTTGACAGGAAAATCATACCCTGTTCCAAAACAGCCCTATCACGCAAGCAAATTTAAGGACTCTGCCCGTTCTCTTATAGAACGTAGGGCGGAGCCCTGGGTAAACTAAACAAGAGATTTACCGCGTGCACAGCGCGTGGCCTACAGCCTTTTAATGCATCATGCAGCATGCAGGGAAGGGAGGCGAAGGACAGCAATTTTACCTACAATTCGACCAAACACAACGAAACCAAACCAGGAGGTGAGCTGCTCCTGGGCTTACCAACCTTACTCACCATGTATCATGTGTATGCCAAAGGACAACGAACGCAAGAGCAACCCTAAGCGTTTGAAAAACGCTACGGCAATTTATAAACAACCCTAAGCGATGCATGCATCGTGTGTGTTATGCACTTCTTCCCTTGTGTCCTACAGGAAAAAACGAGTAAAATGACGAACAACTGCACAACGCAAAACGAGGCCTAGCGTTTTAAACAACCCTATGTTAACGCCACAACGAAGGAGGCACGAGCAAGCACTTTCTTCAGACCTGTGAAGAAAAGCAAAGAGTGGGTGAATGCACAGGGGAAGCGCTACAACGTGTGGATGCCTGGATGAGGCACATGCATCGCAAGCACAGCACCTACTCTAACCCTACATGCCCGCTGCGTGCTCCATTCGACCAACGTACCTTTCATTCCTGGTTTGACCTGTGTAGAGCAAGAGTGGTCAACATCCAAACCCCCAAAGAATGCAGCGGTAACTACCCTAGCGTTTTAAGGAAACTAACGACGAGAACGCAGTGCATGCGTGTGGCATGATAGTAACATACCTGAGAGGCGGATTGTCCGCCTGCTCTGTTGTGTGGTTGTCTGTTAAACTCTTTTTCCCAAAGTTTATAAAATTTTTGATGCAACCATGCAAAACATTCTTTTAAAAGCTTTGAAAACCACAGCTCATACCCTCTTTCAGAGGTGCCGTTTGCCTTCCTAACTTCTTCTTCTGACCGCAGCTCAGTTACACCTGTCTGCGACTTTAAGTTTTGTACTATGAATGACACTTTTTAACTTCTTTTCGTCCATTTTTAGCGATTGGACTTCTTGAATAGCTAACCCTTTCGCTAAACCACAGGATTCACTCCGTGTTGGTTCCATTTTCTGTTTTTTTCAGCTCCCGGAGTTTGGTGCACTCCATCAGGAGTATTGCTCTGCCCTGGCCCTTGGTCACGTTGCTTACTAAAACGCTGTTTATACAGCGATCGCCGTCCGCATTAGAGCGTTCGACTGTACCTCAGTGGGTAAGCATGTACACTCTGGAGAGGGAGTCCTGGGTTCAAACCCCGCTCCCCCCATATTTATATCAAACGTTTGCGCCGCACGCTGGCGAGGTTTGAGGAATGCCTCTTCGGAGGGACATCATCCACGGTAGATTACACTGTTTTTCAAGGGTACCTGCAGTGTAATAAGCTTCTATGAAGTGATGACAATGTCATATGCTGGTTTGAGGGATTTTGTAAGGTAATTTCTGGGTAATGTGAGCCTTTTTCCTTGGTCCTACTAGCTTGATCAACCAGTACTCGAGGGGGGAGTGAGAAAAGAAAAACGTTAGAACAGGCTTTCACTGTTGATTGCGTTGATGATATTGTTTTGTGGATGCCCCTGCTTGCTCCTGCTGCTTTTTGATGTAGTTCAGGGTTTCCAAACAAATACGTTTTGATGAAATCCACCCAAATAAGTACCCACAGTTGCAAGGCAAAGGACCACAGGATCAAATCCACAACATGAAGGGCTGCCGTCAAATGAGATAATGTAGCAACAAAGACAACTCACAATAACTACAGATTTAGGGAAAGATAGTTAGAAAATGTCCTACAAACATGGAAACACTGCCCACATGGGCATCCTCTCTTTTATGGTGCCATCTAGAGATGTGCACTCTTTCTTTTGGGTCCCATAGGTGCTGAGGTGGCATGGCTTGTGGCGCTGAGGTCACTGCCATGTCACATGGGATCTTCCTACTTAGCTAGACTGACTGAGAATTGAACCCAGGACCTCTCAAAAAGGGGAGCCACAGCCCCCTAGGGTGCAGACCACCAGGATAGCTAAGCATTCATGAGAAATCATAGAAAAATGTATAGGCTCTGGATCAATGTCAGCGCCTCAGTCAGTCCAGTAAATGGTGTATACGATCAATCAGTTGGGGGTCAGGGGTCCACACAAAATTCATAGATCAATGCTGGGTTTTATAGGTCAAAATGTCTTATCACCCCTTCTTTGATAGGCCTATACTAAGATCAAAATGAGTTATGCCTTTAGGCCTCTTTATAACAACTAAAGCTAACCTTTTGGCAGGAACATACACTTTTTCTTACTCCCCCCTTGTGCTGTGGTGGCCACCACTGTGGCATTCTAAAGGAAAAAGGGAATTTTTCTTGGCCTCCCCATGGCTTCAACATCTATTTAAAATTTCCTATAACATCCCTAACATTGGAAAGAAGGCGCTGCATCAGGGCAGTTGCCAGCTTTTGCTGAGTCGTAACAGACACCTACAGCTCCCACTGCGCTCATTGGCGTCGCTGGGGCAGTCGTGGCTTGGTAGGGGGCTAGAATGGGCATGCCAATTCATGTGTGCATAACCCTCTCCCCCCAAGTGGCAAAAGGCAGTGCAATACGCAAGACCAAACGCGTGATATGATCAGGGCACGCTGTCTGGGGTCTCAATGAACCTGCTGTAACAGCTGATCTGTCCTTAATGCGTTGAACATTAATTTACCCTCATGGGAATTTGGGATTCAGGACAGTGGTCCAGGAGTCAGTTTTTCCGCCTGAACACGGCCTACTCCACTGTTTGCGCTCCAGGATATCTGCACAGAAAGAACGAAGGGATGGGGGACTGACAAACACGCAACGATCGACGCAAACACCAAAATCCGTCAAATGACGGCCTAGAATTTTTCTGACGGCACACACCTGTCCAGAATCTGCATGTGAATGAAATCCACCTTTTTACGCAATTTTATTTCATCACAGGAATTCTGAAATTCCTGGAGTTACACGCAACGAAAAGCGGCGCGCCGGAGCGCATCCTAATTGGACGCCCGAAGAGACAGAAATAATAAGAGTATAACACTATGTCACGTAATAAAAAGAAAATGACGAGATACACAAAAGATAATAAACGTAGAAATTCCACGTTTGCTTCTAGGAGATATCAAGAAGAAAGAATTCAAAAAAATCAATATGAATTCAAAGAACAAGGTATAAACATACAGGTCTTGTTTGCATCGTATGCAGCATGCACATTGCTTGTCTCGTGTTACCGTGAACTTGCGACTGTGGCCTAACCCCTGGGACCTTGTGATAACCAGAGCTGTGTTAAATTCAATGCAACTACAGGCCAGTTCAATTTAACAAAAATGTTAAATTTATCAAGCTATTGTGCATACATTAAAAAGGTTCAAAAAAACCCAAAATGTGCCCATTTTTCACCAAATTTCCTTTTCAAAATCAAAATTATTGACTATGCTCTTGTCCTCTTTGGTCCTAGTGAAGCAAAGCCTCAAGCCGAGGAGTCACGGTACACCAAGTCCAAACACCGAGTTGTTTATCGATGGCGGTGCCGATTGAACGTTCAATTGAACATGGTGTTCCTCACATTGAATGCACTATTTCCATGTGTCTATGAACACAAAGAAAACGCAAAACAGAAATGCACATATTAAAACAATATGAAATCTTTACATTAATCCATTTTACTCATTATCAACCCCATCTTCATCACCATCAGCGCTGTTCAAGGACTCCCCATTCTCCTTTGCTGGACTCGGAATCTTTACTTTCAACGAGTACTCCTCTTTGTACTTCTTGCAGCGCGCTGTAGCTTCTGCCTCTGTGTCCTCACAGTCTGCTCTGCGGCATGCAACAAAGGCGTTGCTGACTTCCTCGGGAAACTGAGGAGGCATTAGAAGCATCAGATAGCCACTCTTCTTTGCCCGTTTCCATTCACCAGCACTGCCCTCGTCCACATTGTAGCCCTTGAATTTCGAAATGTCATAGCCAAAAACCACTTCCCAGTTTGGTGGAGAGCTGCCTTCCATGCGCATCGGCACGTAGTATTTCACCAAATCTTTCAACTCCACTTCAGGTCGCTCCTTGGCTGGGGCCCTGGGTTCGTCCTACAGGAAACACGTAGCAATGGATGCAACACCAAATTTCCAAGTGCACTGGTGTCTTGTTGCAAGGGGAACTTGAGCCGAAGGAGCTCCTCCCTGATGTGGGTTGAGGTGTTTGCAGCTGTGAATCTGCTGTAGAAGACAAGAGCATATCTTTCACCATGCCACTGGAGTGGGCCATGGATTTTGGTACCCTGAAAAACGACTCCTTGGGAAGCATTCAATGCATGTCCAAAGACGGCAGTCCCATCTGACATGTGCTTTACACATGGGTCACCACATTTAAGGGGATCTGGAGTGCAAGGTATGCCAGATTCAACAAAGAACTCGCCCCCAGTATAGTCACCTAGGGTGATTACACCGCTGAGCCACCCCTGGTCATTTGGATGGGCATGCAAACCCATGGGTTTGTCCCCGCTACCTGTAACAACTGTTCCATTTTATTGATGTGGTGGGTAGAACCGTAAACTTTTTCATTTACTAGTGATAAGAGGTGGCGTCGATTTGGAGATCCTACAAAAAATTTGGCCAATGTGTCCACAACACTAGGAGATGTAAGTGAAGTACTTTGAGTCGCTTGAAATAGGAACTGCTCTAATCCAAGAGGATCAAAGATAGCACTACGGTCCATGCCTTGAATGCAATTCTAAGAAGGAAACACACATGGAGGCACAAGGTGCTATATAGAGATGTGGTGTACTTTCCAAACATTGCACTATGCATGAATGTAAGGAGCTATGTGGAAAGCAACATTTACTATGAGTGTAAAGGGCCTCAATAGTGGTGTTTCACCAAATTTGTTGAGTTGACGTTTTTGATGCACATGCGGCAAGCGCCGCAAATCGGTGTTAAATCTAACAATGTTAAATCGGTGTTAAATCTTCCTAAATCGAAACTATAAATTCAGTTGGATTGAATTTAACACAGCCCTACTTATGACAGGGTCCTAGGGCAGGGACGCCACTACGCGTTTCCCTGTCAGGGCTTGGAGGGAAGGAGTGCTCAGGTTGCGCGCACAGCTTGGATGTCGAAGATGTCGCACTGCCGTCGCCACTCCTGGCTGAGGCGCAGTTTGTTGATTGTGTGATCAGCGCCGTATGTCTTAGCACAGCATGGGACTGCACCAATTTACCCTGACCTGCCCACCTGTAAAGCAAAGGCAAATGACTTGGGTTTGAGACGGAGGAACCAAGACAGCCTCCACGTATTATAGGCTTCTCAGGCTGCCCTATAATACGCTGTTCCCAAGCCCAAGTGCAAGCAAGCAAGCTTAAGGAACTCCACCCGTTCTCTTAAAGAACGTAGGGTGGAGCCTCTGGGTAACCTAAACAAGGGTTTTACCGTGTGCAACACGCGTGGCCTACCCTTTAATGCGCCATATGCATGCACGGTTATGCACGAAGGTTCCGATCTCTCTTTTCAATGACTTCTTTCCTACCAATCCACACCTCAATCACGAACTCTACCAGGCAGTGGCCCCTCCTGGGCTTACCAAGGTGAGGGCTTGGGCCTCAGAGCCCGCTCATCCTTTGATGGCTGGTGCCACTGTAGTGAGTGTAGGACCTGTAGTGTGTGTGTCACTGTCCCGCCTGTTTCCTGAAATTTTATCAGGGTTTTGGTGGGCAGCCGCAGTGGTAGTCTAGGTTTTGGCCACGTAGCAAACGGGCGTTTTCATGCCTCATAGCCTTTGGCCACCCCTCTCCTGTAGTAGGCAGGCAGGTAAAAAAACCAATACCTTGGCGTTATCGATGGGTATTCCCCCAAAGGAAGTCTGGTGCCATCACAGAAATTGGGCACCTAGGGGCGGAGAGCCCCGGGGCGAACCCCTTAGCACCGGTAAGACATCCGCCGGGTTCAGCAAGGGTGCAGACTTGGGTATAATTAGGACACCATTTTTGCACCTTGCTCATAGGTCCTCAGGATCAGCACACTCACAAACACATAGGCAGGTATAGGAAGGGTTCAGTCCCTAGGTTTCTTCTGAGAGGCAAGCGTTTCAGCGAGCCTCAGCAACTCTCCTAGGTTATTCTGAGACAAGTAGTCTACCAGAACAGAATTCAGGCTTCCCTCAGGAGGAACAAAGGCAGAGAAGGGTTCCCAGGTAGCTTCTTCAACTCCAAACCCTTTTCAGAGGGTGAGGAAACGCAACCCTTGGCGATAGCGTTGTCGGATGACCGACTTCACCAGGTAGAAGCCTTCCTTAGCCATCTCCTCGGCATTCATGTCGGGGAGTTCTCCTTCTACTTCCATTGGGCTGGCGGCGCCCTGTAGGTCGAGGGCGGCGATCTCGTCGTCGATTAGTTCCCATTCCTCCCCACAGAGGTCCTCCGGGTCGTAGTAGCGCTTGAGCTGCTGAGCAGCGCACACCAGGGTCCCCCCTAGTCGGGGAGAACACCGCACGGTGATACGGTGACCAACCACAGATAGGTTGTTGTAGGGCCCAAAGTAGGGGTCATCGCTTGTTGAGCGTGGCCAGGCGGTTAGCGGAGTGTGGTGCACCAGCACCCAGTCTCCCTCTTGGTAGGAGGCGGGGACCCTGTGCTTGATCCTCTTGTTCCACTGGCGCTCCTTCACTGTCTGGAGCATAGGCTTGGCCTTGTCCACCTTGTCTTGTTGCTCCTTCACCCACTTACCCACAGTGGAGTACGAATCCTCAGGATAGGGAGCGTCTAGGAACCACGCCGGGCGTCCCATGAACATCTCATGGGGCGTATAGCCAGTTGCCGAACTCTCTTGGGAGTTCATCATCAAGGAGATGACGGGGAGTAGTCTCACAGGGTCTTTGGTGCGCTCAGTCTTGCACCATATCCTTATGTTCTCTTTGAGAACACGAATCTGTCGCTCACATACGGAGTAGAGGGAATCCCCGTCGACACCTGGACATTGACAGACCTCAGGACTCTCTTGTACCAGCCACTGTCAGAGCGTACACTGACGTCCTCGTCTGAGTTGATTTCTTTGGGTGCCCCATAGACAAAGAACCACTCTTCCAGGAGTATCTTGGTGGTATCCCCGCCGATGATGTGTTTAGTGCATGGGAACACCCTGGTAAGCCTGGTCAGCCCACAGATTACCACTAGGGTAGCGACTGAAAAACCTGTGGATGCATCAAGATAAGAGATGTACCCCTCTTGGCTGAGCGCCTGAGTTTTTCAAGCGCAATCACGTTCACCCAATCACAGCACAGGCCGACACTCAGACACTCAAAGGACACTCACAGCACGCACCCACACTGAACTGACACTGACAGCAGGCGCCGACACGCAAATGACACTCACAGCACGCGCGAACACGCAAATGACACTCACAGCACGCGCCGACACTCAAATGACACTCACAGCACGCGCAAACACGCAAATGACACTCACAGCACGCGCCGACAATCAAATGACACTCACAGCACGCGCCGACACTCAAATGACACTCATAGCACGCGCCGACACGCAAATGACACTGACAGCATGCGTCGGCACTCAAATGACACTTGCAGCAAGTGCGAACACTGAAACGACACTCACAGCACGCGCTGACACGCAAATGACACTCACAGCACGCGCGAACATGCAAATGACACTCACAGCACGCGGGAACACTCAAATAAGATTCAGAGCAAGCAGCAGCAGCAGCAGCAGCAAGCTGTAGCACCACCACCAGCAAGCAGCAGCAGCACCATCCATGGGCATGCATCAGCAGCACCAGCCGCAGCAGCAAGCTGCAGCGGCACCACCACCAGCAAGCAGCAGCAGCGCTAGCAGCAAGCAGCAGCAGATCCAACACACACGGCGGCAGCGGCAGCTTCAGCGGCAGCAGCGGCAAGCAGACCTTGGACCTCGGCCCCGTCTTCTTTTCTTTTTCTTTTCTTTCTTCTCTTCTCTGCTCCTTCCTCTTGTGGTCCTTCTTCGTCTTTTTTGTCACCTTCTTTCTGTCTTCATATTCTTCCCTCCTGTTCTTCTTCTCCTTCTTCTTCACTTGCTTCCCGTGTCGCCCTGCACACACAGAATAGACAGAAAATTCAACCACTACTCTCAATCAAACGGAACAGACACAAAACGACATTGAACAGTTGTAAATTGCATACCTGTACACCATTTTCTTCATATCAGGATTGCCGGTGAGGTTAGGGATTACCGGTCGGCTTGCTCGGTGCTAGCTATTCACTTAAACCATCATTATGTCACAAAGCAAAGATATTTTTCTGTTGAAAAACAAAGGAAGGTAGTGATTCCAAAAAAGATTAAAATTCATCAAACGCTAAAGATTTATCCCTGAAACAATGAAATGACATCTTAATAAGAATCCAAATAAATGTAAAACATTGGTTCTCATTTTCTTCACATATATCCACCTATATAAAAAGCCATGTACTATTTTGTCTCCCTTGGCGTCTTCTACAAGCCTGTCGCCTTCCTGTTGCCTTCTTGTCGCCTTCTTGTCGCCTTCCTGTCGCCTTCCTGTCGCAAAAAAACACCCTGCCGCTCTCCTGTCGCTCTCCTGTCGCTCTCCTGTCGCTTTCTCCTGTCGCTTCCCTGTCGCTTCCCTGTCGCCGCTAGCCCTGTTGCCCTCCTGTTGTCTTCCTTTCGCTTTCCTGTTGCTTATCCTGTCGCTATGTCTTGTTTCCTGTCGCTTCCCTGTCGTCTCCCTGTCGCCACCCTGTCGCCGCCCTGTCGCCCTCCTGTCGCCCTCCTGTCGCAGCTCTCCTGTCGCCTTCCTGTTGCCTGTCTGTCGCTTCCTGTCGCTTTCCTGCCGCTTTCCCGCCGCTTTCCTGTTGTCTTCCTGTCGCCACCCTGTCGTCTTCCTGTCACCACCCTGTCGCCTTCCTGTCACTCCCTGCCGCATTTTACCGTCGCCTGCCTCGCGTGGCCCAAATCTACTAGGGCAACGTCATAGCCCCCGAACTTAGGCATCTCCGTGTAGTCCACGTCAAGAAAACTGTTGGCGCAGTGGGGGATAGGGAGAGTCGAATAGAGATCTCCATCCCTGATATCCCCGAGTTTACAGGACCGACACGGGCACTTGTCCACGATAGGCTGGAGGGTTTTCCGCAGCTGGTCATCCGTCCACGTAGAGTGGAACCACTGCTTGAACAGCCTCAGGGTACGGTTTGCCCCGACATGACCACTGGACTCATGGGTCCACTTGAGGAGTGCCGGAATTCGGTCGCTAGGCACGACTATCCGGTCCTCATGCCAGAAGTAGGTCTTGACCCGCTTTCACTGTTCCTGGTTGACCAGGACGGGCTCCCGGCGCTTCTCCAAGCGTTTGTAGATATCCCCAAACTCCTTCAGGTACTCCACTTGTCGAAGTCCATCTAGAGGTCTGATCATGGTCATGTTCAGGTTCAGGTGCACATCCATACGGCTGAACGCCGACTTGGCTAGCTCCTCAGACCTGGCACCAATCATGTCGTCAAAGTTGTTGCGGCTGATGTAGTCCGCACACTTGTTCTTGCAGCCCTGCAAATGATGTACTGAGAGCCGTAGCGGGCTCAGGTAGGTCCACCAGCGTCTGAGCTTAGCCTTCTCAGGTGGGGTTCCCTTCTGGAACGTGCGGACCGGTTCTTGGTCGCACAGCCAAACCACTCGGCTACTCCCCAACAGTCGGGACTGAGAGGATAGCACGAGCATACCCGCGAGCAGTTCCTGCTCATAGGTAGGGTAGTTACCCCGGGCCTGGTTCCATTTCCAGTTCCAATGACCCAGGGAAACCAGGACCCATTTGTCGTCAGGGTAGCTGTGCTTGAGAGTACCGTCTCGGTTTAGTCCATCAGTACCCCATTGGGAAATGGCCGAGTTGAACTCCTCCTTCTCTAGTGCTTGCCACTGGAACAACGTTCCACCTCCGCCCACATTGCTGGCGTCAGTCACCAGGATAATCTCCCCCTGTGCTCTAGGCACGCCCAGGCACTTAGCGTTGGCCACTTTGTCCTTCAGCTCGTGAAACGCTTGTTGTTCTTGAGGGCCCCAGCGCCAGGTAGTACTCTTCTTGATGAGATCCTTCAGGATGGCATTTGTGTAGGTGAAATTCCTGATGTGGCGGTGGTAGAAGTTGCAAGCCCCAATGAAACTGCGTACATCATGGAGTCCTTTCCTGGAGTCTTCATGTCGTACCCTAGCATTCATCAGGGGTTTCACCTTAGAGGCCGCTGGGGTCCACCACCCATAGCCAATGTCGAACCCTAGGTACTACATAGTCTCCTGCATGAACTCGCACTTCTCCAGCTTGAGTCTGGTGTGGTTCTCCTTGCAGACCGCAAAGAACTCGCCCAAGAGGATTAGGTGGTCCTCTTGGGTATTTGTTCCCAGGCGTACATCGTTGATGTGTGCTTCCATCTGGGCGCCCCGGGATTTGAGTTCTTGCACCACACGTCTTTGACGTAGAATGAATACGATGTTGTTCATCAGCTCTTCGAAAAGAGCGGGTGCGTTGGCCACGCCAAAGGGCATGAACTTCCACTTGAACACCGTCCCCTGGGGGCTGATGAAGGCAAGGAGTTCCTGGGCATTGGGCGTCAAGTCCACTTGCCAGAACCCACTTCGCTTGTCCATCTTCGTCTTGTAGCGGCAGGAGGCTATCTCCTCGAGGGTTGACTCCATATTGGGAATGGACCCTGAGTGGTTCAACGTCTTCTTGTTCAGCTCTCCATTGTCCACTACCAGCCGTTTGGCTGTAGACCCAGGCTTAGCCACCAGGAAACAGGGGCTGCAGTGTTGGGGGTAGTCTCCATCCTTGTACTCCAGGACCAGGCCAGCGTCCATACATTCTTGTATCTGTCGCTCTATCTCATTAGCCTGCTCTTTAGGAGCCGGGTAGGGCCTCCTTCTTATCTTGTGACCCAGGAACTCGGGCTTCAGCTTGAGGTCCATCTGTACCAGCTTGTCACAGGATGCTGGAGTTGGTAGTTCTCCGAATACCTCCAGATAGGTCCTGATCAGCTTCTGTACTCTAGCGTCCAAGAGTTTGATCTTGTTCTCCATGTCCTTGTCAGAGTGTACATTGCTTGCCCCTTGGTGTATAGAAGTAGGGAGGTGATCCTCAACCGGCTCAGTGTCCTTGGTTGTATCCTTCAGTCGTTGATAGGCGTACAGAAGGTCTCGTTCCACAGTCTCAGGTGGTCGGTGACAACATAGGCACAATCGAGGGGGTTCGCATACGCATTCCTCTGAGGGTTCATCCTCCTCTGGGGTCCTCACATGGGCACCCCATGCGCTCTTCATGAGCTTCAGATACACCTCTCGTTGCCAGGTGGTAAACTTCTGTTCTAGGTCCTCCTTCATTTGGGAGATATCTCCGAGAGACCCTTGCTTCAACGGCCATGAGCGGCGGGTAGGCCTAGCGTAGCATACCTGTTTTGCCACCAATCTCCTCTTGGAGTCCACGTACTCTCTCAGCCTGGATTCGGCATCCAACTCCTCGTCCAGGGGCTCCTCTCCCCTCATGGAGAGTAGGGGTTTCAGTGAGGCAGCGTACTCGGCGTTCTCCACTTCCCCCACGCACGTCTGCACAAACAAGGCGTCATGCTCAGAGCTCGTCATCAGAGTGTATAGAGCTGGGTAGCTCAGATAGCCCAGACTCTGAGACTACATCAGGATTAGATACACGGCAGGGGGAGTTGGGGGCAACAGTGTCAGACACGACGTACTCGTCTCCCCCAGGGGTAGTCTCCATGGCATCTCCAGGTCGTAGTTGATTTTTCAGGACGTCAAGGGTGTAGCCGCTGCTCTCACGTTGAATTTCCTGGACCATAGCAGGATCCAGATCTTCCCAGGGCACTGGAGCTAGGCTCCTGTCCACCACGCTTAGCATACTCCCCCATCCTGTTTTCCCGATGGGCGTCTTGCGGCCCAGAGGCACGTAGATGGCGTCATTCGGCAGCTGGATGGAGGTGAGTGTCAGCTTGTCCAATAGAGTACGCCAGTACTCATTTCTGCCATGGGCTCCCGCATCGGGGGAGCACAGGACAATACGGAAACGTTCCAGGGCCACCTTGGTCAGGACGTTCCCCAGTTCACTAAATCTTGGGTTCCCGTAGGCCATCCCGAAAGAGGGCCAGTAAAATTTATAGCAGCAATTTTTCCCGTTGCTGCAGTAGAGGTCCAGGACATGTTGCTTGTCGCTGGCGAATAGCTCCACATTCACGTCTTCCAAGGATTATCGCACCTCCTTCAGGCCTTGGTCTAAGATATCCCCCAGGAGCTGATAGTCCTCAGTTTGGGAGGCGACCGGCATTGTTGAGGGCTCCCTGTTGCATACCCTCAGGTAGCTGGACGTGTGCTGAGACTGCTCCAGAGGTACAGATTCCCAGCCGTCACCATGGTCCACTTGGAAGACGCAGGGTGCTTGCAGGGTGAGGGATAGAATCTGGGAGTGCTCGACGAAGAAGTCGGTCCCCAGTACAAAGTCGAAGGCTTCACTGTCCATCACGTAGAACCGATGGGCAATGCTTCTCGAACCCATATGCACTTCGACCTCACAGTCCCCACAACTGTGCAGCACATGCCCATCTCCCATGCGGATGGCTGCGGTAGGCAAGATGTTCTTCAGGTCTCCACAAGGTAACGTTTTCTTGGCCACAATAGATATAGTCGCCCTAGTATCCAGTACCTCCAGGTATTCACGTCCCCCAAGACGGATACGTACCCAGAACACCAGGTCTGTAGGCCCCCCGGAGCGTCCCTGTCAGAACTCCGCGGGGCAGGTCACTTTGAACCCCTTCTTGTGGAGTTTTTGTGCCATGCGCATGAAACGGGAGCGCTTGCGGGCATTGGACTTGTCCCCATCTTCGTTACCATGCTTGGTCCCTTGTTCTTGTTGGCCTTGCATCTGGGAACAGGTCGCAGGTCCTGTGTTGAGTTGCCCACCAGCGTGCTCAGGGTTCCCCCCTGGCGTAGGATTGGGGTTACTTCCGGACAGGTTCGCATTCTTGTCCTTCTCAGGCTTGCGGTCGCTGCCTCCTCGTCCACCTTTGCCTTTGCCACCTTGGCCTTTGCCATTACCCTCGGACTTGCCTTGGCCATTGTTCTTGCTGGCGTTGCCGTTGCCACCGCCCTTGCTACTGGCGTTCTCGGTCTTAACCTTCGCCGATAGGCGTTGCTTATGGTAGCACTCGTCCTCGTACTGCTTTCTCTTCCTGCAGAACGCACAGGTGATGGTACACCGGTAGTGGTCCGGCAGCTTCGCCTTGCCGCCGGTGTTGGTCTCCTGCTTCTTCCCCTGGACCACGAAGCAGTCCCGGTGGTTGCAGTCAGGGGCGTGAAGCAGGGAAGCCTGCTCGTCTCTGGCATCACACCAGAAGAGATCTGAAACATTGCTCATGATACGAGCATTTTTGGGGGTAGTCCCCTGTCCGGGTCGGTGTCCTTGGTACCGACTGCTTGGCTCCTAGAGCCGCCTCCTCGAGGACGATAGGCGTTCAGGTGCTGGTCGCTTTCCTTTTCCAGCGCTAGCTCCAGAAGTAGCACTGACAGATCCTCGTAATTGAGCGCTCTTGCCTTGCACTCTGCCGTGGACCAGCACTCATCCCACAGCTCTCGAGGGAGCTTGGCCACCAACCAGATGGGCAGCTCGTCGCTGCCGTAAGAACCGGGCGTCAGTCACCCTACTCAGTGGTCCAGGCCGGGCAGCAGATTGGAGATCCTGGCAGGCTTGGGGTTGTTGGGCAGCACACCCAGGTCCTGGATCTCGGCCCTGATGAAGAGTTCGGTCTTGTAGGTCGGGTACTGCCGCTCCAAGGCAACCAACACGTCGGCGAAGGTGGCGGACTTCGTCACGATCTGCTTGACCTGCTTCTCCAGGTACTTGGTCTTGCAGCACCGCAGAAGCAGATCGCACTTTACTTGCCCACTAGCACGGGTTTGGCTGGTCATCCTTAGGAACCGGCCAAAGTTCTCAGCAAACTCGCTGAGATCCTTCCCCGTGAACTCTGGCAAGTTCACCACAATTTTGGAGGTGGCTGTTGCCTTAGCCTCCTGTGACCTGCGTCCATCAGGGCGCTTGGTCTTCCTCTTCTTCTTCTTCTTCTTCCCGCTCGGGTTCTCGGGGTCATCAGGGTCATCGTCCTCCGAGGGCGAAGCAGAAGTCATAGACGGCGGCTCATCATCAGAAGGATCGCCGCCCAGGTCACTAGAGACGTAGGGCTCCACTTCCACCATAGCCCTTAGGGTTGTCAGCCCCAACCGGTCCAGCTAGGCTCGCGTGGAGTTCTCCACGTGGCTTCAGGGGGGCGGGGCTGTTCTTGGTATGAAAGGGCTTCTTGGCATCACAGCAGGGGTCCGCATTGGTCGGCTCCTCAGGCTTCCCAGGGTGTTCGCCAGCCCCGCCACCAAATGATCCGCTTGTACTAGATGAGGTGAAACTCCCACGGTGGTAGGTGACGCTTGGGGAGGAATCAGGGGCTCCAGTTTAGCCCGAATTTCTTGAGTTAGATCACCAACAATTTCAGAGGTGGCTCCTCGGAGAGCCTCTCGTATCTCCGACCGCGTCAGGGACTTGTTTGAGGATCTCCCTGATCCTCTGCTTCTTTCACCCAAAGACTCAGGGCCACGTAGGCCACTCCGGGAAGTGAAACCAGGTGCTGGCATAGTATAGCAAGGTTGGGGTGCCGCATAGCCAGGTATCCCAGTCATGTACATGCCCGCCGCGGGTCTGTGATAGCCATCCTCATAGCGGCGCGGCATAGGCTCAAGAACACCGGTGTAGGTGGAGCTGGATGCCACTGGTTCGCTGACTGCAGTTGCCATAGGTGGCACAGTTGCGGCTGGAGTCACACCATAGGTGGGGTAAGGCATCCCAGTAAAGCCTAGACCCTCAGCCATAGGTGGAGTGGTTGTGGCCGAGGATGTAGCTGGATGTGTGGCTGGGAGTGTAGTGGTTGTTGGAGAGGTTACTGCAGGGAAATCAGAGGCGCTGGCGCTCTCAACAGGTCCGTCCTTGAAGGGCACCTCGTCGGATGGTCCGTAGCCATCTCCAGGGTATACCTCTTCGGCTCCCATGTCCACTGCTTGCTTCTGCTTCTCCTTCTCTTTGCCTTCACGTCCTTGAACGGATAGACCACTGAAGGCAGCTCTAAAGCCCTCCAGGAAATCATCCCCCAGCCCACTTAAGGGCACTGAGGGTACAGGCTCCTCAGGTTCAGGTTCACCAGCAGGTTTGGGCGCTGGCGCTGGCTTGGCTGGTGCCACGGAGGGCGCTGTCGTCTCGGCAGTGTCCTTGTATTTCTTCGCCCTTCAGTGGAGTCAGTCTTGACGTACTGGTTGTACTGTACGGTGTTGCAGGTACCCAAAGACTGAAAACCTCTGCTACCTAAAAGTTAGAACAGGCTTTCACTGTTGATTGCTTTGATGATATTGTTTTGTTGATGCCCCTGCTTGCTCCTGCTGCTTCTTGATGTAGTTCAGGCTTTCCAAACAAATAAGTTTTGATGAAATCAACCCAAATAAGTACCCACAGGTGCAAGGCAAAGGACCACAGGATCAAATCCACAACAGGAAGGGCTGCCTTCAAAGGAGATAATGTAGCAACAAAGACAACTCACAATAACTACAGATTTAGGAAAAGATAGTTAGAAAATGTCCTACAAACATGGAAAAACTGCCCACATGGGCATCCTCTCTTTTATAGTGCCATCTAGAGATGTGCAGTCCTTGTTTTTTTAGGTCCCATAGGTGCTGAGGTGGCATGGCTTGTGGCGCTGAGGTCACTGCCATGTCACATGGGATCTTCCTACTTAGCTGGGCTGACTGGGAATTGAACCCAGGAACTCTCAAAAAGAGGTGCCACAGCCCCCTAGGGTGCAGACCACTAGGATAGCTAAGCATTCATGCGAAAAAATAGAAACATATCTAGGCTCTGGATCAATGCCAGCGCCTCAGTCAGTCCAGAAAATGGTGTATACGATCAATCAGTTGGGGGGTCAGGGGTCCACACAAAATTGATAGATCAATGCTTGGTTTTATAGGTCAAAATTTCTTATCACCCCTTCTTGGATAGACGAATACTAAGATAAAAATGAGTTATGCCTTTAGGCCTCTTTATAACAACTGAAGCTAACCTTTTGGCAGGGAAATACACTTTTTCTTACTAAAAGTTACTACCATGTCTTTCTTGGGGTGCTTGATCCAGGCCAAGCCCCCCCTAAACCTTTGAAAATTATGAAGACTAACACTTAATCATTTTAATCACTCTTTTTGAGGTTCTTAGTACATTTTTCAAAGTAACTAGGGTTATAACCCGAGCCCCGCAGGGAGTGCACCCCTACCACTCAACTGAGCGGAGGTATCTTCCTTCATGGAGGTGATACCGAAAAAAAATAGGTATTTCATGCCTTGGGCACTGTTGGTTAAGCCTAGAGGTCTCCCACCCCAGGACCCCTATACTCAATGGTTTTGCCTACTTATTGTGGGCCTACTTTTTAACTGATCCTGAATTCAGTTGCTGGCTAAGCCATATCCGGTGTATGGCCTAACCAAGATGCCCCAGATTCTTAGCCTCCTCCATTGCATGTCACAATGTGCACATGAAGTGCTTGAGACTATTTCTGAGGCCAGACTAATGTCAGTTTTCCATATAAGAATCATTTGTTTTATCCTTTTGTGATTGAATCTTTGTACTTACGCTTGCATTGTCCATCCGCAGCCCTCCTGTGATACATTGGATTTCAAAACTATTCATTAATTCGATCCATATCCTGTTCATGCTCTACTTGCCGCTGTGGTCCTATTTTCCAACTCCCAAACCTGCAGGATTTCATCAAAACCTGTAGGGCACTAATTAAGGAAATTCTTTCTTGATGCTATTGCTCAATAAGCTTTGGGCACACCAGAGGAAGTCCTTTTCAAAAACGAGCTAATGGCCGCTTAACCTCCATTGCCATAGGCAGAGAATGGATCTTGTTAAATCAAGCACTACTTCCGATGCGAAAAAGCGTGCTTCAAGAGTGTCCAGTGTCTGCAGTTTGCTGTACTCGAAGGCGTGGCATCGCCTCCTCCGCTGCCAGCTCCGGCCACTCCCACTTTGCAGCCCGCGGGCTCTCGGCGATGCCAGCGGTCTCGTCCATCCCCATCGCTGCAGGTAACGAAGGGATTGGAGTTGTGGGGGTGCTTCTCCGTTAGTCTCCATGCCCTTTTGGGGGTCTTGCCCTTAGGCGCGGGCAGCCTCGTCCTCACGTTTCCGCTGCAGCCGGGCCTTCTCCAATTTCTAGGCCCTGATCTCCGCCTCGGTCCTGGCCTTCTCCTCGGCGACCTTCCGTCGCGCAGTCTCGGAGGCCTTCCGCTTTGCGGCATCCGCACCGGCCCTCTCCTCGGCCTTCTTCCCCGCACTCTATTGGGCTAGGCCTTCCTCCAATGCCCTCACTTCCGCCGGCTTCTTGGCAATGGCCTCCTGGTCAGCGCGAGTTTCTTGAGCAGCCGCCGCTTCCCGCGCGGTTACCTCCGCCTCACACCTGTCACGGGCAGCCGCCGCTTCCTGCGCGGCTGCAGCCGTGACCGCGGCGGAGTTGGCCGCCGCGGCCGAGGCGTTGATCGCCATGCCCTGCTCCCAGTGGGCGGCCTCCTCCTGGGCGATGATAACGGCCCCATCCACAGCAGCTTTCTGTTGTGCGGCCGCGTCTCGAGCAACCCCGAGGTTGCAGCGCACGCCGCAGATGCGCTGGCAAGCGCGGACCACCTCGCCTCGTAGAGGGCCTGCACTGCTGCTTCTGGCGAAGTGCGCTCCCCTGTGGGCCGACTCAACGTCGCTGCTTGGGTGTGAGCAGTTCAGGGGCAGCGGTCGGGGCTTGACCATGGATCTTCGGGCGCCCGCCAGGAAGTCGCCCAGGGTGGCAGCTCCAGGGTGATGGCCGCCATTGGCCGGGCTGCGGGCGCTTGGCTCTTCAGCCGGCCGGTCCTCATCGTGGAGGTCGGGGCTGAAGGCGGGGTCGAATCGGCGGTCACGCCAGATACGCTACCACTTCCGCTGCCACTGGTACTCGTAGCTCAGGGCTTGGAGCTCCGCTTCGATCTCCCGATGATGGTTCACATCCTCGCGGATCTGCACGTACTCGGGGGCAGCATCTCCCTGTGCCCGGGAGGGGCAGTATTCCCGGTCCCACTCCAGCCCTCTAATGAGGATGCGGATGATGGCCAGTCTGCACTCCCTACGCATGTTCTCGGGGCTGGCCATGGGACTTGTTTGTGGGTGTGGGTGCGGTTGTTGATGCATAAGTTGCAAGGACTGGTTGATGTCAGAGTCCTCCTATTGTTGATGCGGATGCTGCGCGGACTCGTGTATGTTAGAGTCCCCCTCGGCACTCCGCCATGGACATGAGGTTCTCGGGTCCGGGTACTCGTTGGTCTCCTCAAAGCCTCCGAGTGGCACGCTTGGACTGGTTACCTCAGTGGCGGAAGAAAGCTTCTGACGCATTCCCGTTGGGGGGGCTGTCCACGGGTCACGCTGCGTCAGACATGCAAGCAAGCAGGCAGGCAAAGCACTGCACTCACAGGGGCATCCTCACAGAACAAAGCGTTCTAGGATCCTTGCCACTCTGTAACGGAACAAAAGTATGTACACAAACACCTCAGGGTATGTACACAGGTGGGTTAAGCCATGGACTGGGGTAAGGGTGCCTCAGGTGGATAGACACACAGTCCCCAACCATATTCCGTCCCTAGGTCCCACCTCCTCAGTGACACGCAGGTACGGGGGTTCCAAGACAACCCACAGACTTGCCCAAAATGGACCCTAGAACCCTGCCAAGGGAGGGGCGTTGGAACCAGCCAGGGGCGAGGTCCTGGCAGCCAATAGGATCCCACGCCGAGCAACTGCGGTTCCCTATTCTCGTCTGCTGGCACGTCCCAATTCCCTTCTGAGCCAGAGATATGGCCCCGCTAACATCCCCCACGAGTTGGGGGCTGAAAATGGGATGTTTCAGCCCTTCCTGACTTTGGCTCAAAAACGTCCAAAGTTGACCCAGCCGGGCCGTACGGGGGTAGGGGCGAAGCAAGCAACCATGTGTCATTCGAGTACAAGCTCTCTAGAGGCCCTATGCAACTTGGTTGCCCCAGATTCCCAGACATCTTGGCCCACGGGGTCGCCACGTGGGGTCAGGATGGCAAAATTGGCAACATCGGCCGTCTTGGACGGCAGGCCAGGGTTGGCTTTCGTTGCAATCTTGTCAAGCCAAGCCTTGATTCACGGGCCTTGATAGCCCCTTTGGTCACGTGCATCGGGTTTTGGCTGGCCGTCAGGTTGGCTGCTTACTGTTCCCCGAGGGGATGGTCACATGACGGGGCAGAACACATCAAGAAAAACGAAATTGGGCAACGTGGCACGCACCGTAAGTTGCAAAACTCCGGCTAGGCCGGAGGAGCAAATACGAAAACCTAGGGCAATTGACCCTCTGTCATATGCTACAAGAATCGCCCTGCACTCCTGGCTAGGTCCCTTACCCCATGGAGATATGGTGTTCCCAAATTGGTCTAAAATGGCAAAAACAGCAAAATATGGCCGAAACGGCCCACACTCACGATCACATGTCTCCATGCCCATGGCGAGCAATAATCTAACCAAAATTGCTATAGACAGATGGAATGTTTTTTCTACTGTGTGTCCCCGCGTTACCCCCGGGGCACTGGCGAACACATGGGACTTAGGTCCCAATATATGCCCCATGTCAACCCTGGAGGTCGCCCCTAGGCATTTTTCCCCTTAGCGAAAAAATGGCGCACGAAAAATGGCAAGCAGCAGCATACCCCACATCGGGTCACTCATGGTTCTCCTGTCCCAAGGCGAGGATGCATGGGGACATAGCCTATTCGAGGCGGGTACTTGTACCCTTTCCAAATTGCCCTTCACCTTTGGTATCGGGCGCACGCAACCTCGGGGCTTATATTAAGGGGGAGATTAAGTTGGGTGCCAATGTGGCCCAAAAGGGGGTTAGTCGTCCCGAAAGTGTTTACTCCAAAAATTGTATCCCCGGTTCCCCAGGGAGATGGACTTTAGGCTTTTGCATGGAAGCAACCCAAAGCCTTAAGTTTCCTTATCAACAATGGTTCGGGTTCAAAGCACAAGAAAACCATTTTTAACACTTCCACCCTTGGAGCACACAAAAAGTGGAGAAAATGGCACAAATGCCAATACTGGGACATATATACCCATGGGACACCAAAGCCGATATAATATGGCATATGGCCAAATGAAAGGACCCATCGTAAGTGTTCACAATCATGCTTACTATGGGGCAAGTTCTCCCTTGGATCACAAGTCAATCATGCATGCATATGGGCACGTGTGCGAAAGGCAGAAATGGCGCGTGTGCTCACAAGGCAACATTATATGAAATAGTGGACGAGCTTGGAAAAATCAAACAAGCTTTGCACGATGTCCTTCGTGGTCTCTACTTTTCATATTGCCTTAATGAGAGACTCATTTCGTCGTTTGCTTCGAGACTGAGCTTTGGCGCCACAGCCATTTTGGCCAATTTTTACGGGAAAGGTCGTCTTTTCAAACAACCATGTTTTGGTACGCATTGAATTGCGTGGTGCCATCGTTGAGTTAGCTCCAAAATCAAGAATAGCATTGGGCTCTCGGTCTTGTGAGCATTGTGTTAAGTTCTTTACGTTCATGCTCAGGAGTACATAAAGTTGCACGATAAAAACTTGCGTTTTTCGCACCCATATGTGCCCCAAAACACCCTTGTAAGCCGCTTCCCCAAAGGAAGCGATATGCCCAAGTGAAAGGGGTATGAAAGGAAGGCAAAGGGGGGAGATGTAGAGTTCCCTGCCAACTCATGGTCTATGGTAACCATGAGTTTGGTCGCTTGACGGAAAAGCTTGCGCGTCGATTTTGTCCCAGACGCGACGGCGACGAATTCTCATGAGTACACCAGATGAAAGTACATGAAATGCCCTACAGATCAAGCCCTTAACTCCATTTCCAACCTCAAAGGTACGGGAGAAAAAGGCAAAACAAATTTCGCCACAGAACGTCAACGCTGAAGCGCGCACAGGCAATGACGGGCGGTTGTTTCACAGCGACGAGATATCAGGTCAGAATAATCGATTTTAATCGATTTGCCGCAGGATTCCATCATTGAATTGAAATGACATAAATTCCAGATCGATTTAATTGATCCGGAAGGTTAGCGACGACATCGGTCCCATGCTGGTTCCCAATGCACTGGAGGAAGCCTATTCCCACAAACAGGACAGGGAATGGCCGTGGATGACGGGGAAGGTTAGATATTCACCCTATGGGCCATGAGATCCTGGGTACCGCTTCAGTACTTGGCGACCAAGTACATGTAAAAACACGTTGAGTTGGTACAACCTCCCTCTTTGCACACCTCCACACGCGGGTCATATCACTTGATTTCCCGAGAGCGTGCATATAAGTCCATTGCAACTCACTTGGCCTTTTTGTTGTGCTTGCATGCCAAGAATGGGCTTTCTGAGGTGAGGTCAGATTCTAGCCCGAGGACTTGCAGGTGAGTTCAAGGATGAAAGTTATATAGGAATATAGGCACACTTTGGCTCTAGGCTACTAGGTTGGGTATATAAGGCTTGGGGAGGGTTGATGGCCATATATGGGGTCCTTTCATGTGCCCGTTTGGCGGGTGTACCACTCCAAGACAAACCCGCCAATGGACCCCATATTCAGCAGAGCCCTTCTTCCTACCCTAAATCAACACTCAAAAGCCTAGCCTTCGCCCAAGGGCCCATGGAGAGCACCCCCGAAGCAATGCGGTGCAAGCAAGGTGTGCTAGTTGGATTTTCTCATCTTTCGACGTGCCCACTTGGGGAACGTCGCATGTGACCTTCAATGGCACCCCAAGTGGAGCCCAAGCGTGGAATCAGAGGTCATTGGTGTCAAAACATAGTGTATGAAAGGACTTGCCGGCTACTCAATGCAAGCCGGAGACATTATGATATATTTGTGGGGAATTCAAGTCCATTTTTCATGTTTTTTCATCAACTTTCCTATTTTGGGGCAATCATGATGTCGAGTGGCGATGCTATATTTCAATGCTGCACTCGATGGACATCATGGCCCAAGTATGTTATCAGAGTACATACTTCGGTGCCGAACATATCTCAGGTCCAACCAATAACTCCTGTTGGGCTTGGCATACGAAGGTCATCTTGTGGGCGATTTGGGTTAATCCCCATTCATGGGCTCACTTGGCGACCCGCCCATTCCCACATCCAGGGGTGTTTGGTCGACGCCCAAAAGGTATGCTGGACACATAGAACTGGATTCAATTCTAGGGCATAACCCGGTCCAAGTCAGACATGTACCTTATTTGCCTCAACAATGAGTTTGCGCAATTTCAGCTATTTTTTTCAATGTTTTTTGCCCGACGTGCACCATGTTCAGCCCCCTGTGCAAGCCGGACGCATGGACCGCTGGACCACATACGGTATGTTGCTTGTGTCTATTGGTCACATGCCTCACATGGCACATGGGCGGACCGAGGCGCACACACACAAGGAGCTGGCCCAACGTGAGGGTGCGTAAATGTGCCATTTTGGCACTTATGGGCTCAATTCAAACCAACACCATGCTATGGCCTATGGAGTTCTATGGGATCCAAGTACGTGTGCGCTTACATTGGACTCCAATTGGGTCCCACACCGAATGTTGAGTCTGGTCTCGGAGCCATCAGGGATATATAACCTTGTGGATACTTTCATTTTTGGCTCAGTTTTGGGTATGTCAAATCACCTCTTTTGGGACCCCAATTTCAGCCCTCCATGTGGTCAATGGGGGCCCCATATCTTTGTGTCCACAAGGAGCCCGGACCTAATCAAAAGTCTTGCACACAGTCCCCGCACGCCCACTTGGTCCCTAGTTTTATCTTAAGAAGTTTATCTTCTGGAGATGAAAAATTCATCTTAAGATGAAAAGTAAGAAGAAAAATAAGAAGAATAATCTGCTGAACTATTTTTTTTGGGTTCCACCTTTTTGCCTACACTTTTTTGTAGTTTTACAGTTCTGGGGACTCTTTGCACCTTTGCAGTTGTAAACATTTACATTTATCATTGCAACCATGAAGTTGATGGATTGCTTGATTGATCATTAGGATTTGCCCAAATCGAAAATCCACCCCCTATTGTTGGGCACATCCGCCTTTTGTTTGCCCGTTTTTTTCAGAGCGATGGAAACCGCAATTCCACAACTACAAACAGCAATCAAGAAGATAACGCATCAATACTCAGCTTATGGTGACCATGCTGCCACATTACTAGCGGCTTTCTTTGATGGTTCTACACTTGGTCGCTCCCTATAACACCAAATCAACAAGAAAATGCAACTCACCGCAAAAAATGTTGAGCTGCATGATTTCACAAAAACTTGGTGTAGCCCTATACAAGCTGTGTGCTTGATTGACGCACTTGGCCTCTCCCGGGCAAAATACAGGCACCTGCTGTCCTTTGCAACTGCCAAGCAGCAGGCGTACTTCAATGCGACCGGGGTTCGTGTTCCCAATTTGTTCCCGGGTCGACGGACTGTGGAGGACACATGGAAAACTCTCACAAGCCTTTGTGCATTGGAGTCACCTACATGGTACAACAACACCGTCTGGATTTCCTGGCCACTCGAAGAATGGCTGGAACATGTGCAGTCCCAGGATGCTATCTGGGACACTGTTGCAGACCCGCAGGATGGTATCACATTGATTATCTGAGGCGATGGTTATCCGGTTGCAGGATGTAGTTGGACACAGTTAAATGTGTTCTCCTTGTTAATGTCCTTTTGGTTTGCTTCTAATGGTTTGCTTGTTTCTATTCTGCCCCATCGGTCCTTTCCACAATATTTTCCAAAATGTTTTTTCAAAAAAGAATTTCCAAAAGTTTTTTTCTAAATTTTCTCCAAAAGGTTTCATGCCATCACTGATGATGTCACTGATGATGTCAGGGCTGATGATGTCATTAGGTGACATGCCCCCATTATATGAAACAAAAACAAACAACATCACATCCTTTGAAATGACATTCCTGCTTGAGTGATTTTCTGATCTTCCCAGCTTGATTCCTGTACTGCAGACACCATAATGAAAGATCACACAAAAGAAAAACATTTCCACCGTCGCAACGCTGCCAATCACCCCACTGATTGGACATGCAACTACTGCGACCAAACACTGAAATGCCTGATGGCGCCTGGTCGTGCACGGGACCATTTATCCGGTGGCAGCAAGAATGTGGCTGCCTGCAAATCCGTCCCTGACGCGGTTTTTAACGAGATCGTGTTGCAGAGAAAATAAAAAGATGACCAGCAGAAGGCACTGGACAAGACCAAGGCAGCGAAAGCGGAGCTGAGGAGGAGAGTGCTGGAGGGTGCTGAACAGAGCGGAGTCAGCAAAAAACAAACATCCATTGCAGCAATGGAGACGAAAATGCGGTCAGACCTTAATCAACAGTGGAGTCGATTCGTGTTCCATGCAGGAGTCCCCTTTCACCTTACTGAAGATCCAGACTTAGACGAGTTCTTCATTATGTATGAACGCTTCATCGTCGCTGGGCTTTGAAATTGGGGCACTCCTGATCGCAAGAAAATAGGGAAGTCTCTTGACACTGAATATGAGACACTGAAGACACAGGTGTTCAAAGAATACTTTGCGAACGATGATTACACAACAATGGCCAGTGATGGTTGGTCGAATGTCAGATCCCAACCCGTGCTCAATTACACTATTACTGGCAGGAAGGGCACCGTTTTCATGCATGCCCACTATCCTAAACTGGTGAAGAAAGATGCTGAATATGTGGCCCTGACAATGCAAAACATCGGACACAACGCACATGAAGTGCGCGCGCTACGCTGCGGCAGGGGCCTGCGGTTCGTCGTTTGTTAAAACGTCGTTTGTTAATAAATTTCCCTAAGCGTAACAAACAAACGACCGTTCAGTCGCTAAACGCTCCCTTATCCCCACCCTGATGCAGGCGATAAGGACATGGAGGACCTGAAGATTCTTTGGAAAACCAATGTGGAGGTGTGCTGCGCTGCATTCTTCGTAATGTTTCATCGTAAGGTAAATTTTTCATCGTAAGATGAATTTTTCATCGTAAGAAGAAAATTTAAGAACAAAAAATTCTCTCTTCCCTGCAGGCCATTCAGCAAATCTTGACAACTGGTTGCATTTCTCTGCGGTGTGGCATGGTGCCGGGTACCTGCAAGTTTGGTGGCGACCTACCGTTTCTCTGTGGTATCCTCGGACTCAGTACAACTTGGATGGTTCCTTCCCCATTCTCCTATGGTATTTGGTCCGATGTGCACCAAGAATTCATTGGGAGGGAAAGGCAGAGAACACCTGAGGAGGACGCACAATGCAGAGGCAAATTGCCTGTTGTACAGGCTGGAAAGGGAGTCAAATATGAACCCATGTTTGACACTGATAGATCATAATTTTTACTTGTATTCTACACATCATGATGATCTGTGGTAAGCTGATCTTATCCTTTACACGCAAGGTTGCACTGGACTTGCCCAACGACAGGGTGCGGCTGCTGAAAGCGACGTTCAAGGCTGCCAACATCCGATGGAGAGGGTTGCACAAGGAGTCTGCACCAGATGGCCAGGAAGTCCAGCGTCTGCTTTGCGCTTGGGATACAGTGGCACACGTGTTGAGCATACACAGATCTGCAGCAGATGAGGCTGTGCGGCAGCTGGGTGAAGTACTGCGCGAACTGTATCACTCTGGGCCCCCGGTTGACGGCTTGGAAGATCAGGTGGAGCTAGCGGCACGCAACTTCCAGTTGCATTGTGTTCCCCATTCCAAATCGTCGTATCTGTACATCCTCACCCATGACATGAAACCATCATCAGCGAATGTCGCAACTTGGGAGTGGGTCTGGCGATGTTTTCAAACGACTTGACAGAAACCATGAATGCAATTATGAAGGGAATGTACCTCCAGCACAGCAGCAGAGGGGGTGGTTCTGCAACAGAATATGGATTGGGCGAAGCCTTTGCACTAAAACAGACCATTCTGCATGTTTTTCTATTGAATCATGCACATCTGGAAGCCCATGGCGTGCCACGGCCCTGCACATCACGTCTGGCATCACTGGATCGCTCAATACAGAAGCCAAAATGGACCAGGATTTCAAAGAATTTCTGGAGTTCAAGAAGTGGAAAGAGGTATGCTGTGAAAATAATGATGATACTAACAATAATAATGATAACAATAATTTTTTCAAAAATGAATTTTGAAATTTTTTTCGTCGGGAAAATGCATCTTCAAATTTCTTCTTATGAAGAAAATATTCATCGTAAGAAGAAAAATTCGTGGTACGAAGAAAAAATTCGGTAAAAACAGAAAAAATTGCAAAACCGGAAAAAAAATGTATTCTTTGCAGACAACGCCATTTCTGCCACCTCAAGCCCAGAAACAAGCTCCGGCAGCCACGGTGACTCTGAGCAAGGAGCTGCCAGCTGCAGATCAAGTGGTTCACACACCAACGCAATTGGCTCAGGATCCTGTGCGACAACTTGACCTCAGTGCCACGGACAGCCCACGCAGTGCACTTGGCAGCCCCCTTTCTGAAATGTCTGACTACAAGCTATCTAGCCATGAGAAGGCGGTCCTGGAGGAACGCCACGTGAACCCAATGTTATTGAAGCGCCTGGAGGATGATGTTGATATTCCTGGAACGTCGACACCCATTTACACTGACCCTACCATGGTGCAGGTGACACGCAATCATGCTTTTGGTCGTTGTCGGAACAAGCTTACGAAGCAGCACCAGAGCATGAGCCTGGATGCCTGGGTTACAGCAAATCAGCTTGCTGGCCAACGACCTTTTGGTGTCCCATTGACTGAAAAGCAGAGAAAAAATCCACCCCGTCAGCCTCCGGTGCCTCCAACCGCCCTGCTAAAATTATTGGGAGTCATCTGGAAATTACATGGAGTTGTTGAGCTTCATGCTGAAGCGGGGGAATGGATGCTATGGTTTTCCAGCACCCCGGCACCTGACATTTGGAATATTCCTATCCCTGAGGGGAAGCAGAAAGGGAGACCTCCAGTAACATCTGCGCCACCACCTGCTATGAGATCGACATCTGCACCATTACAAGAACCAAGTGAGCCTCCATCACCAGTAGCAGGAGCACCAAATTGGAGCGCGACGTTGATGGCATCCGTGACTGCTGGACTCCAGGAGAACGCGACAAAGCAGCTCCAATATGAGGTAGGCAACCTGTGAAGAGGTGCGCAGGTAACGTGCGACGTTTCATCTTAAAAATTCATCGTAAGACGAATAATTCATCGTAAGAAGAAAGCAATTCGTGGTACGATGAAACGGTACGAAAAATGTCGTTCGTTCATTGCTCTTTCCTCAGGTTGAAGCTGTTGAGCGCTCAGCTGTAGGAGTTCGATTTGTTGTGGGCAATATTGGTACTGACCTTGGGGTTCAGCATGTTGTCACTGCAGGAGGCATCCCAATTTCACTGAGACGTGCACCCGCTCGAACATTGGGGATGCTAAAAGCATTGGAGACCGATGAGAACGCAGCAAGAGCAATGCAGCATGAGCAGAAAAAGGCTGTTCACCAGGAGCCCTGGCAGAGCCCAGTGAAAAGGGGAACAACAACCGTGAAACTTGCAAAGCCCATTAACCCCAATGCCGTGCGGAAACTGCTTGCCCTCCAGGAACAAGCCACAAGGACGGGCACACCAAAGAGTAATGCAAAAAGTAATGAAAAAAGCGAACCGACAAAAGCAGCACCACCAGCCACCAGAAAACGCAAGTGGGAATCTCAGTCGGAAAACGAGGAGTTGGAGGAACCTGAGGAGGATGAAGGTGAAGACGAGGAAGAGGAAGATGACAGTGATGCCAGCGCTGAAGGCGTCACCCAAATACCTCCAGCCAAAGGAATGAAGTGGTCGTATGTCCCATGCCAGGCGGAGGCCACTGACGAATGGAGGGTCGTACCAGGAATTGCTCGTCGATTTTATGAGCCTAGAGGAACGAAAGTATCTGACGAACTAGTGGCTGAAGCGGAGCGGACTAAGAGCACTGTCTATTGGCTTCCTGACGATGCGACCGACAAGAGCTGGAACGTGGAAGGTCAATATCTTGCTGCTCGAATCGCGTTTCGCACTCCCAAAGAAGCCGAGTTTTACTGCAAAGGCATGACGCTGGCACTAAAGAAGCGCAAGATGAAGGAACAGCAGCAGAAGGAGCGCGAAGCCCGCAAGGCACGCAAGGCAGAAGCTGCTGCGGAACCAGCTGCACCACCAGCACCAGCTGCAGATCAGGAAGAGCCTGAGGAACAAACAGATAAGGTGTCAGAAGGTGCAGGTGCGAGTAGTGCAGCGCCTGACGGACAGAGCCCAACTGAACGTATCTATTTTGATTGCCATTGACTGTTGGAAGCGACTGTTACGACTTTCACTGTTACTGTGTCAGATTTTGGTGCAGATTTTTGCATGTCGCTTCTGTCGCGCTAAATTCATCGTAACCTTTAATCGTACGATGAAATTATTCTTGGTACAACGAATCTTCTGTGAAAAAACCTTCCGTGCAAAAAGTTACGGCGACAGGCAGAAACAGCGGCACACACGCGCACGGCATGTGCAGCAGGCACCCAAGCACAGATTTGGAACCAATGTGTCCGAAAAAATGAAGGCATGATGAATAAGATTTAATTTCAAGATTTTCATCTTAATCATTTTAAGATGAATATTGAGTTCTGGTAAGATGAAACTAGGGACCAAGTGGGCGGGCGGGGTTATGACTCCTAGGTCCGACCTTTGTTATGGATTCGAACAGCAGCAGCGCAGCGAGCGCCCAAGTTGCAGTCGCAATCGCACTGCAGTCTGTGAATACTTAAGAAGCATCGAATGCCAATTGTGTGAATGAAGTGCTGTAAGATACTTTGATCTCTGGACAGGGTTTTTGTCTTCGAATTCGTCAAGTGTCTATGTATTGGTTCCCCGTCTAAAGATCCTGCGAGGTTTGTCGATTTGGGATTTTGGATTTTGAGAAACAAGAGGTACAGGAGTACAAGTGAGTTCCCAAGAAACAAACCAGAACAAGTGGTAGCCAGCTAGGTGGCGGGGAGATAAATATTCGAGATCAATCTTCGACGCCGTCAACTTGATTTGGATTTCAATTTACAATGGAGCGGCCCTTTGGTCTGTTTCGAACCGATTCACCCTTGCATCACGGATTTTTGATTTCGTTGTAAAGGTTCATCGCAGAGCGCATCGCAAGTCGAGAAAGCGAGTGGTTTCCATGTCTCTCTCGTGATCTTCACAGCTGTTCGCAGAAGCTTGCAGATACTCAAGCCAAGGTCATCGAATTGGAACAACGCATCGATGCGTTGCAGACAACAGCAGCAAGTGCTACTGCAGCAACTGATCACGGAGTCAACACTTTGCAGTCCTCGACGGAGATTCCAACTCAAGCTGCTGTAAGCGAACTTCGACGCGTAGAGCATGAATTGTCGCAATGTTATGCACTTCTCAACGAATTTGTACGAGTTTCAAGCCAACAACCTTCGAACAACTTTCAGTTTCCACAACCACAACCACAGCTGCAACCACAACCACCGTCTTCTTCGAACTAACAGCCGTATGCACCGCCGAGCAGTTCACCTCACCCTCCACAACAACCACCTCCGGAACCACCTGTCTTCGACCCACATCCAGCGCACCAATTTGCAGTCCAGCGTGCTCCAACACAAGAGATTCTGGGACGTCGTGTCGAAAGCTTGAATAAGCTGGTTAAAAAGTTCTCTGGGAGACCTGCATCTGGAGAGTTTCGGACATGGAAGGAGGAGATGTTACAAGCCTTCAGCCTGTCGGATATCACCTCACCCGTCGATCAGGTGACAACCATATCATTCCTCCTTGAAGGTGATGCTGCCGTGTATTATCATAGTTTCACGAAAGCTGTACAGGATGACTGGTTCGAGCTCAGGCGTGTGTTGGGCCAACGTTTCGATTGCATATCCCATGAGCCAGTGTATCTTTCGAGAATGTTGAGCTGGAAAGAAAGCGAGTTTCCTCAACATGCGGACTGCGTCAGAGAATTCCGTACTTGCGTTATCAAGTCGAAGGTTAACACCAGTGACCTCCAGATGGGTTACCTCGTCAACTCTCGATTTGTTGAAGGTTTGTCGAATGACGCTGTTCGTCGGCAGTACATCGTTGAAGTCTGTTTGAGATGGCGTTCTAGTAGACCATTTGGGTTTGATACCTTGGTAGAGACCATCGCAGTAGCCAATATTCCGGCCGGATATCAGCTCGAGGAGGTACAGAACGCATCGAGAACGACATCAGATACCCTGGGCCCTGCGGTGTCAAGACCCCTGCCTATGATGGTTCCACCAAATTCGACTGCCACGTTCCCATCCAACCCTATGCCAACGCCGCACGTCAACCCCATGCCGACTCCAGCTGCAGCCTGCATGGCTTTGACTGTGCCAGAGCCGATGAACCTCGATGCAATTGCCAAGCTCCGAGAAGAACTACATGCCTACATTGGTGAATGTCGTAATGAACGGTTCGGACGCCAAGATGTTGGACGCCAAAATGGTTGAGAAAGTAGGCGTTGCTACAATTGTGGTGAACAAGGCCACTTGGCCCGTGACTGTCCAAAGAATCGACCGCCATCCCGAGGACGAGAGCGTCAGGAATAAAGGTCGAACACGCCGAGACGAGATCAAAGTCAAGATGGCAAGGGACGGTTTCCATCCCGCCTTTAAAAGCAGAGAAAGGCCCACAACGGCCTAGAAGACATTTCTGAAGACCTGGTGGTGGACGTCCTCGAGAAGAGCTGAACACCACCACCAGCACCAATAACCCCGAAGAGAATTCGACACTTGGAGGTGTCAACGTCGAAGGAACTGAACCTGAGCATGCGTCTCTGTTCACGGTTCGAGGGCGCATTTGCGCATGTCGTGAAGACTCCTTTGACTCCAGCGTAGAATTATTGGTCGACTGTGGAGCGACCAGCGACTTCATGTCAATGCAGACTGCAAAGAGGGCGCGACTTCCCCTCTATAAACTGAGAAACCCTGGACACGTCCTGACAGCCGGAGGTGTCCAAGTCGAAGTACGGTACTACACGAGAGCCTATGTTCGAGTTGGAGAACTTGTATTTCGTCATCACTTCAAGGTCTTGGAAATTTTGCCGGATGTGGTACTTGGACTACCATGGCTTCGAAGCTACAATCCGACTGTCAACTGGAACGAACGGTACGCAGACATCCAACATGGTTCGAATTCGTACCGGTTGTCTTTTGGCGAATCAAGGCATTCCACCCAGCTACAGTTTCAAGCCGCTTCAAAGCTGGACCTTCTTTCTATACTTTCATCCACTTCCTCGAAAGCGAGTACGGTTGGGAATCCTACCCCACGTGCCAATGAAACGCCCCGACCTACACTGGTGGACACACGTTCAGCACGGTGCTGACATGTACGATGAGTCCAAAACAGAGGATGGTATCACCGATGAGGAGTGCAGCGATATGGAGATTGAGTACATTTTGTTGCCGAAACTCAAAAGAGAGATCCGTCCAGCTGATCTCACGGGGGATCAAGTATTTCTGTTGGTCATTCAAATGTACAAGATGCAAAAGAGAGATCCCTCCAGCTGATCTCACGGGGGATCAAGTATTTCTCTCGGTCATTCAAATGTACAAGATGCAAGCCAGCGATGACAATGACGGGCTTGACCCCGTTCGACGCAAACTGCTGATTCCATTACACAAGTGGGCGGACCTTTACGACCGGGAGAAGGCGGAGTATGGAGACCTACCTCCGTATCGACCTGTGGAGATCATCGAATACGCCTCGATACGGAAGACAATCCACCGTGGGTACACCCTTACAAAATGGACCCGAGCCAACTAGATGAACTTTGACGACAATTGGACAAGTTGCATCGATCTGGTCGGATCAGACCATCCTCGAGTCCTTACAGGGCGGGTTACCTACTGGTGAAGAAAGAGAATGGTAAATGGCGTATGTGCGCTGACTACCGAGCGTTGAATACGCGAATTGTTTGAGATCGGTATCCCTTACCATCGATCCAAGCCATCTTGAGTACACTGGGGGGTTCCACAGTATTTTCGAGAATCGACCTTGTTGGTGGGTTCCACCAGATTTGAATCCACGACGAAGATATCGGGAAAACCGCCTTCAACACGAAATTTGGCGCCTTCGAATGGGTTGTTATGCCCTTTGGCCTCTGTAATGCGCCATCGACGTTCCAACACGGGGTGAATGATGTCCTTCGAGACCACTTGGGGATCTTTGTATGGGTGTACATCAACGACATCCTCGTCACCTCGAAGGATGCGGATGAAAACCAACGACATCTCGATTTGGTACATGAACTACTCCGTCAACACCAGTTCTTTCCCTGCATCGATAAATCCACGTTCTTCCAGAGTCGAGTACCCTTCTGTGGATACATCATCGACAAAGATGGAGTACACATGGACCCCGAAAATATCAAGGTCATTCCAGGTTGGCCTCCGCCAACTACGGTTCATGAAGTTCGACAATTCATTGGATTCTGTGGATTCTACCAGCAGTTTGTCGAAGAGTTCCAAGCTGTCGCAGCCCCTCTGACCGCGATGTTTAAGGCAGACTTCGAGTGGGAATGGCCATTGTATTAGCCTTGAAACAGTGGTTTCACCTACTTCGAGGACCGCAGCAGTGCACGTGCACACTGACCACGAAAGTCTTCAATATCTCAAGACATGTCCTCGACCGCTGACACCACGACAAGCACGATGGTCTCAATTCCTCGAAGAATACAACCTGACGTTATGGTATGTACCAGGCCTGGAAAAACCCGCAGCGGACGCCTGCTCCCGCGTGACTTCGCAACAGTTGATGGACATCGAGAATGCCACACGTACACGGGCTTTTGTGATTCCCCTGGTCGAGAACTGGGCTTCGCCGGAAGGAGAACCTGTCCATGAGTTCCTACATGTACTCCAAGACTCATTCTCACACGACGAGGTGTGGCCTCAGCCGTACGACCACCTGTATGTTTCGCTTCGAAGCGGACGCTCCGTGGGGAAGGAACCTGATGCTGACGAACATCCGGAACCAGCCCTCCAATTCGACACTGAGCCCGCCGTCGAGCCCGAGGACCTGGAGCCGCTACCATCAAACGCAACAACCGTCGAGCCGGAGGGCCTGGAGCCAGTACCATCGGACGAGATCATGGCTGAGGATTCACACCAAGCAGACATGCATCTCGATGATGCTGGCAACGAGCCAGACATGCCTGCCGGCACCGACGACCTTCCCGATGTAAGCATGGACCGCCCTCTTCGAGTCACTTTTGGCAAAGAACTTCGATATGCTCCGACCATGGCGGAATTGATTCGCTGTCGACGTCATCGTGCCGGCACGTTACAACCAGTTCCCTTGCCTAAGGTTGGGCCCAGCACACCTTACTCATCGAGTCTTAAAGGTACACACCGCCGAGTACATGGACACTATCAGTGCAAGGACTTGACTTCGACCGCTGTGTGGGCAGCGGCCTATCGAGAAGACCCACGTACGAAGCACATCTACGAAGTCGCGGTTGGAAGCCCTGCGGCACGACATCAACTCCGCGATGCCAAGTTGTCCTTCGATGATGGCAAATTGTTCCATTTGTCAACGATGGGTAAACGTGTGCTTGTCCCTCGAACACTCCTGACCTCGATTGTGGCTATGTATTGAAGCGGTACCCAGAACCTATGGCCCATGGCCCGGAGGCCTGTGAGCCGTCACACCCGTGCGGAAGCCGTTGACACCGGCTGTCAGCGAGACATCCCTGTTCTCTAATCCGCGAAATCTGGAATCCGATTTCTAACCATTAAATCGATGTAGAAGTACCATAATTTTAGTGTCTTGGTCGATTTTCGGTCAGAAATTGGTGAAATACCCGATTTCTCTCGCGATTTCCGAATGTCGTGGAATCGCCGCCCGTTGTCGCCTGCTCGCGCGCCCTCGTCACTTCTCCGTGGCGAGTTTTGTGATGGATTTTTCTCGAGTACCTTTGAGGTTCTGAAGGAACTCAAGGGCTGAATCTAAAGGGTTTTTCTTGTACTGTCATCTGGTGTGTTCACAAGAATTTTCCGCCGTTGCGTCTGAGAGAAAATCAGCGCGCAGGCTTTTCCGTCGATCGCTCGAACTCATGATTCTCAAGGACCATGAGTTCGGACGGAACCTTACATCCCCCCCCTATGACTTTCATCCATGCCCCTTTCACATGGGCATGTCACTTTGTATAGGGAAGAGGGCAATAGGGATGCTTTAGGCAGCCCATGGGTTTCGCAAACCCAAGTCGTTTGCGTGCGCAAACGCTAACTTTGTGGCCTTGTGAGCATGAATGTTAATGACCGAACACAATGCCCACAAGACCAAAAGCCCTGGGCCATTTTCGTTTTTTGAGCCAACTCAACGATGGCTCCACGCAATTCAATGCGTATCAAAACTCACTTTTTGAAAAAATGCAAATTTTGGTCGAAAGGTAGGCCAAAATGGCCAATCCCCGAGGCTCGTACTCGAAGCCTATGGGGAGTTGAGCCTTGAACCAAGGCAATATGTAACGTAGAGACCACGAAGGACATCGTGGATGGCTTGGTTGACTTTTACAACCTTGTCTTCTATTTTCTCTAATGTCGCCTTGTGAGCACGCGTGCCATACTGCCTCTTTGCACACGCGCTCATATGCAAGCACTAATGATATGAGTGGGCGGAGACGATCTAACCATAGTGGGCATAATTGGAGGCACCTAACATGGGCCTACTCGAAAGATTTTTGCTCATATTTTTGTTCCTCAATGACCCAAAGATATGTACATACCAATATCGCCGATATATGCACTTTTTCCCATAAATACGGTGCTTCAAGGATTGAGGTGTTAAAAATGTTTCCATTATCCTTTGAACCTCACCCCTTGTTGCAAAAGGGAAGCAAAGCTTCGGTTTACATCCATGCAAACGCCCGAGGCTCCTTTCTCTTGTTATACGGAGATACCATTTTTCGGGTGACCACTTTTGGGTGAATTTTGGCCGTTTTGCCCAGAATGGCCACAAACCCCTTCTCCCCCTGATTTCACCCCCGAGGTTGCGTGCGCCACTTGACCAAGGGTAAGGGCAATTCGGAGAGGGCACAAAAACCCGCATCGAATGGGGTGTTTCCCCATGTGGCCTCTCCTCTCGAAGGGAGAGTTGTGAGTCACCCAATTTGGGGTATGTTGCCATTCTGCCCCATTCGTGTGTCACCCTCCCTCCAATGGGGAAAATAGCTAGAGGCACCCATGAGGGTTGGCAAGCGGCATATATTGGGACCTAAGTCCCATGTGTCCATAGCATCTTTCGTTGAAAGGATCCTCGCCGTGGCCATGGAGATATGGAATCATGAGTGCGTGCCATTTTGGCCAAATTTCGCTGTTTTTGCCATTGTGTGCTATATTGGAACTACTCTTTCTCCATGGGGCACAGAAAGCAGCTAGGAAGGAGGAGCAATTATTGTAGCATATGACTAAGGGTTGAACACCCTTGAGTTTCGTATTTGCTCCTCCGGCTCATCCGGAGTTATTCAACTTTTGGTGCGATCCATGAGACCCCCTTTGCACCGCATGCTGCTTTCTACCCTATCCGTGTGTTCATCCCCTCGGTGAACAGTAAGCAGCCAGTCTGACAGCAAGCCATGGCCCAGGGCATGGGACCAGAGGGGATATCAAGGGTTGTGAAGCAAGGCTTGGCGTGACAAAATCGCCAAGGTTTCCTACCCTGGACGGTCGCCCGAGACGGCCGATTTTGCCATTTTGGCAATTGTGGACCAAATTTGGATTGTCACCACGCCGAGTGGCATGGAGATCTTTGAGAGCCAAGGGCATGGGAGTCTCCGTTGGACTCCTGGTGGATCGCGTGTGGCGGATCCGATCCCCAAGCTGGCGTGGAGATGTACTATCTGGGACACCTTCGATTTTGGCTCATTTTGAGCAGCCAAAATGACCCCCTTTTGGGACCCCAATTTCAGCCCCCCGTGTGATCAATTGGCGGCCCCATATCTCCATGCCCACAGGGAGCCCGGACTCAATTTTATATGGTGCACTTTGATATAGGTCTTAGGTCCTGCCTCCTATACTGTGAGCCATTGGCCTTGCCCTGGCCGAGGGAGTCGCCCGTGGGAATTACTCCAATTTTGGTGATTTTGGCATCATGACCCCACGTGGCGAATCCGTGGCGCCCTGATGCCGGGACCTCAGAGGGAGCCAGGTTGGGTGAAGGGTCCAGGGAGTTCGTACTTGAAGGGCATAGAGTCAGTTGCCTCGTCACTACCTCTGGATAGTCCAGACGAGGGATCATTTTTAGAGTTTTTCAAGCCAATATCAGTTTGGGCTGAAACAGCCCATTTCCAGCTACCAACTCCTAGAGGAGAATGGCGGGACCTTATCTCCGGCTCAGAGGGGAGTTCAGACCTGCCGTTAAGGGAGCATAGGGAGCCACTGTCCGTTGGCCTTGGAGCGCCTTGGTTCCCCGGAACTCGCCTGTGGCTGGGCGGAACACCCTTCCCTATTGGCAGGGTTTCAGGGTCTGGACTGGGCAGGGCATGGGTTGTGTTTGAGCCCCCGCCCCTGCCAGCCACTGAGAGGGTCGGACCATGGATTGGGATATGAGTTGGGACTGAGTGTCTATTGTCCCGTGATGCCCTTACCCCAGTCCAGTCTTAACCCCATGTGTACATATCCTGATGTGTTGCTGTACATACTTTTGTTCCCACGTTTCAGAGTGGTAAGGATCCTGAAACGCTTTGTCACATGACACGAGCATGAGGATGCCCTTGTGAGCGCAGTGCTTTGCCTGCCTGCTTGCTTGTGCGTGTCCGCCGCAGCGTCCCGTGGCCAGGCCCCCCACGGGAACGCGTCAAAAGTGTTTCACCGCCGCGGGGTTACCCATCCCTCGCGTGCCACTCGGGGCCACCTGAACCCCGAGCACCATGGGCTTCGCAGCACCGCCCGGAGCATCGCCCTGAGCGTCAGCAACAGGGCCGAGTCCGTGAAGGAGGTGTAGCGACCGGAACTCCGACATCAGCGAGTTCCTTCGGCCGACCAGTTCCGGCCGCACTCCCAGCTGCATCACCCACCTCCAAAACCACCATCGGGCGTCTGGGTCCCAGCCCTGTAGATAGAGTGGACCGCAACAACCGCTTCAACAGCAACCGCCAGGGCTAGTCCATCGAGGGGAACGAGCGCCAATGGTGAACTGGCAGGAGGCAGGCAAGACGTGGCCGCTGCCCCACCCCCATGCTGTGTACCTACTGCGTGGGTTGGTATGGGGGCAGCACTACCGCCACAGCAACCCCCAGTGCGAAGGCGGCATGCCCGGGAGCTTCGAGCTCCGCAAGGATATGGGCGCCGACCGCCTGCGGGCAGTGGAAGACTGGCTGCTGGTGGAAGGATACGCCTGACGCTTCCGCCAGAAGCGCTGGAGGGTCTGGACCCGCCCAGACAGGCCCGGCGAAGGGCTGCGCGCCGACGGGATTGATGAGAACGAGAACCCCAACGAGTACCCGTCGGGCGCCACGATCAACGTCTCTATATGGGACATGATCGAGAAGAAGTTCCCGGAACCGGGGAACGAGCGTACGTTGTAGGGCAGCAACAGCAGCGCGTCCCCTGGGAAGGAGAAGCGATCCGCCTGGGACAAGAAGCGGGACAAGAAATGGCGGGAGTACCAGGAATCCCTGGCCGCCGAAGCGGCCCAAGCCGCGGAGAACGAGACCAAGGGCTGAACCCCAGCCCCCAGCCCCCAACATGCCAGTGGCGGTCACCACCCCGGCCACACCACCCTTGGCGACTTCCTTGAGGTCGCCGAGAAGGCAAAGGCCAAGCCCCGTCAGCTGAACCTGAGGAAGTCAGGCCCCAGCAGCGACGTGGAGTCGGCTTACCGTGGGAGGATGCCGGCCGACCAGGCCAGCTCCAGCAGCAGCGTCGCTCCCGACCAAAGAGACGTGGCCCGCGCCTGCGAGCGCGCCTGTGGGGTGCCCTGCAACCTTCGGGTTGCCCGGCAACGGGCCATGCAGCAGAACGCTGCCGTGGAGGGCGCTGTCGGCATCGCCCAGGAGGAGGCTGCAGATTGGGGCAGAGGCATGGTCTTGCATGCCTCGACCGTGGCGGCCATTGCGGCCAGACTCACGGCTGCAGCCGCCCAGGAGGCAGCGACTGCCCGGGTCAGGGGTGAGGTGGCGGCGGCCGCCCAGGAAGCCCGCCT
Organism: Eutreptiella sp. 'Long Island Sound 2002'; assembly: GCA_964036045.1. NCBI lineage: Eukaryota > Euglenozoa > Euglenophyceae > Eutreptiales > Eutreptiaceae > Eutreptiella > Eutreptiella sp. 'Long Island Sound 2002'. The sequence continues at coordinate 89,167,585 of OZ038383.1, read as the reverse complement.
GGCCCGGGAGGCCATTGTCCGTAAGGAGGCCGAGGTGAAAGCGCTGGAAGAGGCGCTTGCCCAAGAGAGGGCAAGGAAGGAGGCCGAGGAAAGGGCCCACGCCAAAGCAACGGCCAAGGCCCAAGCGGACGCCGCCAGGAAGGACGCCATCGAGGCCGCGCGACAGAAGGTCGCTGAGGAGAGGGCCAAGACGGAGGCGGAGCTGGCAGCGTTGGAAGCTGAGAAGGCTCGGCTGCCCGTGCCCGGGAGGAGGCCGAAAGGCGAGCTGCCGCAGCCACGGCCGCCGCAATGGAGGAGGCGGAGGCCAAGCTCAAGCGCGAGACACCCCCTGGAGGATCCAGAGTGGAAACCCTTCGAAAGCTCTTCGAAGGAGACGCCTCCTCCAAGATGAAGGTGGATCTGGAGGATGTCGACACCGGCAGCAGTGGGGACAGTGGCCCCACCGCCTACCGACGAAGGAGGGGTAAGGGGAAAACCCCCGAGAGGGCACGGAGGCCAGCGGGCGGACATCCCCACGACTCCGACCCCTTCTTCACCGCCAGCGATGGGGACGGACGAGACCGCCGACATCGCCGGGGAATGGCTGGCGGATGAGGCAGAGACGTCCCCATGGAGCCGGAGGTTGAGAGTGAGGATCTCCATCCTCCCTACCGAAGCTCAGAGTCCACCGAGTGCGAGACCGAGACGGCCAGGTGGGGCGACATGGACGAGGATGAAGACATGGACTTCGGTTACACGCAGAAGCCCCCATCCTGGGACCCACCGAGGGGACCTGGCGGAGGCCCACTGGGACCCCCTGGCGGAGGACCATCAGGACCCCCTGGAGGACTCCGACCAGGTGGACCCCCGGAGGCGGACCTCCAGGCGGGGGAGGACCCCCTGGACCGGGCGGACCCGGCGGGGGCCCTCCTGGAGGACCCCCTGGGGACCCCGACGGCCCACCAGAAGAGGGTGACCCGGAGGCCACTGAGCGGTGGATCGTCCACCTCCGCAGGAGGGTCCAGACCCTCGAGCGTGAGGTAGACACGGGCAAAGGCGAGATGATCCGCATCGCCAGGGTCGCCGCGGGCACACAGAAGGGGCTGGACATCGCCAAGACGGAGATGGTCAAGATCTCCAAGGTCGCCACCCCTGCCCAGAGGGAGCTGGACATCGCCAGGGGCGAGACCAGGCTGCTGAACAAGGTCATCAACGGCCTGCAGCAGAGGTTGGACAAGCTGGAAGGCCGTGGGAGCGCCGGCAGCGACCACCCACCCCTGGAGTCTGGCTCGTCGGACGACGGCTGGGGATCTGGACCAGGTCCAGGCAGAGCCCACACCCCCGGCAGACCCCAGGAGTCGCCCCATCGCCAGTGCCCCCTCTCTCAGCGCCCCCTCTCATCACAGCGCGGGCCGCCGTAACGAGCGTATGCCGCCCAGCAGTGGCAGTGAGGATTGGTGTGACGAGTGGCTCAGTGCGGAGTACCACAACCGCCGTGCTCCACCGCGGACACCGGTACGCCCCCGACGCCCCGCACCAGCCCAGGAGCCAATCCCAATTGCTGGCGGGCGTTATGGTGGAGTCAGAGATGAGGTCCCCGGAGGGGACGTGGAGTGGGATGCCGGCAGAGGCGAGGAAGACCTGGAGGAGTTCGGCATTACCCCGCCGCGTGGTGTACGACGGGAGGCCGCTGAACGCAGCCGCCGGCGCCGTGGTGAGGAGGCATACATGGAAGGAGTACGGCGTGAACATCTAGGTTCAGCGTACATGGAGGAACCACGGCGTAGCCACATGGATACCCTGGAGGAGATGGAAGTGGCGGCCGTGGGAGTCATGGGGGACGCGGATGGGAACCTCGGTCAACCTCGCGGCCGGCGTTCATGGTCTCTAAGGCCGCGGATGCCGCCGTGTGGGAAGACCTGAAGGACATCAAGCCCCCCACGTACGATGGCAACCCCCTCAACCTCGACCGCCTCTTAGAGAAGCTGGACGATTGGGGGATGACCGTCACTGAAGACATGGATCCCGCAGAGGCGGAGGAATATGTCTTCAAACGGTTCAGGTGGCGCCTGCCGGAGGTGCTCCAAGAGCTATACTTCGTGGCGACCAAGGAGGGGAAAATCAAGACCCTCAAGGAAGCCAAGAAGTGGCTCAACGAGCAGGTGCGGGTGGACGCTCTGCAGGTGGCTGCCAAGCGGTGCATGGAGGGCCATCAAGCTTCAGCATGATGGTCGGGAGATCCGCCTACGGGATTGGCGAGACTTCCGGGGGCAATACACCCTCTTCCGCCGCAACGTGGAGGACTGGAATGAGGGTGACGAGCAGGCCCGCCTGCTCTCTGTGCTGCCGGAGGCATGGATCAAGAGAGTCACCAAGGAGGAAGCCAAGAGAGCCAAGTTGAACCACACGTTCAAGATGATGCTCCCCAAGGAGTATCATCCAACAGTGTTGGCTAGGACAAATAAGCATGTGGCACGGGATGTCAAGCGGCGAGAGCTGCGGAACGCCCTCCTCATCACCGTCACGGGGATCCCGAGAAGACCGCGATGTTTGCGCCTCGACAAGTGTGACATGGGCAGCCAGACCCTCCGTCTGCAGGCCATCCTGGCGCGGATGACCTGCAACGAGGTCTTGGATTGGGTCGGAGAGGAAGTGCTCAAAGAGTACAGGAGTCTCCAGCACACCCGCGGCTTGAAGGCCGGTGACCGTTACGTCAACTATGTTGGCGAAGGGTCGGGCGGGGAATCTGCCATGGACCCAGCAAGAGCCGATGGCAATGAGGCTCTCGACGACGATGACGACGACGATGAGCCTGCCGAAACGGCCGTTTGTGCCTTCCTGGCCAACAACCTGAACGCGGGGAGCAACCGGGGAAACTGGAAGCCCCTGCAGAAGGGTTGGAAGAAGAAGGAGAAGAAGGAGCCGCGCCGCATAGGCAACCCTCCGCTGTCCTTTGGGAAGTTCATACGAGCTCACCCTCAGGGCTTTTTTGTGTGTTATGGGAGGAACAAAGGGTTCAACCATGACCAACGGACATGCCCCATCCACAAGGCCGACACGGAGGCCTACAAGAAGGTGCACGAGGTGGAAGAAGCGTGCACCCGTGGGTATCCGGGAGAACAAGGTGGAGGTCACCAATGACGAGCTCTCCAAGCTGATGTCGGCCGGCACCGAGTTGGCCAACGAGATCCAGGAGATCAAGAAGTCCTGGGTCCCTAAGTCGGACGACAAGAACAAGGACAAGCACAAGAAGGGTAAGAAAGGGGGAAAGAAGAAGAGTGTCAACAAGGTTGATGCGGAGGAGAGTACCCCTGCTACCACAAGCGACGCCCCTTAGCGGAGCCCCTGCAGCCAAGGGCCCCAGCTAGGGCGGTCGCAGGATGGTGTTGCGGGAAGCGCCGCACCATCCCATTCGGGAGACGATGAGCACAAAGGGATTGCCGCGGGCGTAAGGCCCGGTCCGGCACCCGAGACGAAGGACAGTCGCAGTGGCAAGGTGGAGGCAAGTGAAGTCACAAACCCTGGCACCCGTCCATCTTTCGCGACCAAGAACGTATTTGATGTGCTTCAAGATCTCTCCGAGAGTATCGGAGGATCACCCGGACCGCAGTTGGATGCTGCAGATGGGCAGTCTGAGCCCATTGTCCACGACCTGCACCAGTCGCTTATTGAGCTTCTGGAACGGCTGGAGATCCTGAGCTTGCACGCCATGCGCCGTGTGGGGCGTGAGCGGCAGTTGCACCTTAAGGTCCGTGCCTTATGCGGGGACGTGGAGAAGGTCTTCGACGTGTTGGTCCACACGGGAGCTCAGGTCAGCCTGGTCAAGGCTGGCTTACTTCAGCCAGAGTGCTTGACCGACAGTCGGAAGCCTGTCAGGCTGAAGGTGGCGAACGGCCAGTACACGGTGGGAGGCACGAGAGAAGCAGCCATTGGGCTGCAGTTCGTGAACCACCGTGAGCTGAGCCGCCCGGACCTCGGCAAGGAAATTCTCCTGCAAGGCTACTTCTACGAGGCCCAGATGGACTGGGACATGATCGTTCGGTACAACTTCATGATGGAGACGGACTCCGGCGTTCTCCCGGCCCAGGCCTCAATGACCCTGTACCAGGACGACCAGCTCTCGTGGCTTTCGTCACCCGAGCACCATGTGGAGTGCCAATGGATCCACCCGGAACGCAATCAGCTCGAAGAAGCCACGCTGGGGACGGAGCCAGCTGGGCCATCAAACCAGGAGTACGGTGTAATGCCTGAAGTGGCGAGTCGAGTGGTTGCAGACCTGGGAGCTTCGGATCTTACCCTGGATGCGTTCTCTTCAGGAGCCTCTGCCCATCTTTGGTTTTGCAAGGAGTACTGGAGTGCCCAGGACTCCGCGTGGAAGCAGCACTGGGGTCCGCATGAGGGTTTGATGTGGATCCATTGCCCCCGAAGGGACATCCCAAGGGCGGTAGCGAAGATTTGCAAGGACCGCTCCAAGGCAGTGCTGGTTGTTCCTATGGGATGCACCGAGGAGGAAAGCACCCGAGATTGGGTGGTCTCACTGACCAACATGACCTTAAACAAGGTCGTCCTACTGGCTGGAGAGAGTGTCTATCAGGACGCTAAGGGACAGCCCATGCCACCCCGGAGATGGCCAACGGAATTCCACTATGTGGATGGGGGCCTTGAACAGGCCGATACCACGGACTTCGTGTGTGTCAACCGCATCATAGCGGAGCCATGGCGGCAATGCTTTGCGGTTTCCCCTGTTGACGTCGGAGAACCTGAAGACCTCCTCACTGAAGAGGAACTGGACCTGGTTCAGGGGTATATGAATCAGCCCTCTCACGAATTGGGAAGCCAGCGTGAGGGCAGGGGCGAGGACAAAGCCTGGTGGGAAGTGGATTTCATCGTCTCTGGTTCCTATGATGGGGACACCTTCGTAAGGAGGGTGCTGGACCACATGTCCAGCCAGGACAAGCCAATCGGCGGGAACCCACCCACCTACAGAGACTTGTTCCGAGGCAAGACCAGAGATGGCCCTTTGGGCCACCTGGGTAGACCGCCTGAGCTATCCTGCGGTGGTACCCTGCAAGTAAGCTCAGTGGTTCAGGTGCCTAGAAAAGCCAAGGCGGAGTCCGATGAGTGCCCCAAGATCCAGGCATTGAGGGCCAGGCTGAAGCAAAAGTATGGGGATACCTTCTTCAGCGGAAAGCCTGTATTCCCCCCACCGGTGCGTGGACCGTATGGTGAGGCCAAGATACGGCTGAAGCCGGACCCCCGTGTGTACCGACACCGGCAGTTCGCCCTGAGGGGCAAGAGAAAGGAGGCCATGGAGAAGATCCTCCGTGAATTCATCGAGAAGGGCTGGCTTGAGCCGTGCCACTCAGAATGGGCCTCCCCGTGCTTCGTCGCCCCCAAGAAGGTGGCCGGAGAGTGGCGGCTCGTGGTCGACTACCGCGGCCTGAACGCCCAAACGCAGCATGACAGCTATACGCTGCCCCTCATTGAGGACATGCTGCAAAAACAACACCGGCGGAGGATCTTCACGGTGATTGACCTGAAACATGGTTATCATCAGATGCCTCTCGCCGAGGAGTCCCGTGCTTGCACAGCAATGAGCACACCACTTGGACCCCTCCAGTGGAAGGTGATGCCCATGGGCGTTACCAACGGCAATGCGGCTTTTCAGCGGATGCTGGAGAACCTGCTTGAGCCGGTGCGTGACTGTGCGGACCCTTTCGTGGACGACGTGATCATCGCGTCAGGGGACCCCAGTATGAGCTATGAGGAGCTCCTCGAGGCACATGAGAGGAACGTCACCAGAGTGCTGGACCTTCTGGTTCGGCACAAGCTCACGGGCAGCAGTGACAAGGCCACCATTGCGGTAAGCGAGGTGGTCTTCGCTGGCCACGTAGTTGGGAACGGGCAGCGGAAGCCCATACCTGGCAAGGTGGCTGCGATTGAGCACTGGGAAAAGCCCAAAACGATCTCTGAGCTACGGGCGTACTTGGGATTCTGCAACTACTACTCGGGGTATATCAAGATGTATGCCGAGTATGCAGCCCCCATGACGACCATGCTCAAGGGGAACCGAGAGGAGACCAAGAAGGGGTCCAAGAAGGCTCTGGTCTGGAATGAAGAGTCCGACCGTGCCTTTGAGGGGATGAAGCAGGCGCTGCTATCCGCAGTGGGTCTGCACCTCGTGGATCCTGACCGAGGGTTCGTCCTGTGCACCGACGCTTCGGACTGTGCCGTTGGCGCTGTGTTGGAACAAGTGCTTGACGATGGGAGGCACGTGCCGGTGGCCTTCTGGAGCCGGGTCCTGGCGGAAGGCCAGAGACGGACGTGGACGCCCCGAGAAAAGGAGGTGTATGCCATCGTCATGGCTCTCAGAAAATGGGCTGGGTACATAGCTCTCCATCCCATCACCGTCTGCACCGACGATCAGAGTCTGCAGTCGTGGCATAAAGAGCACGTGGACACCCCCTGTGGTCCCGCCTCCCGACGGGCAAGATGGCATGAGACCTTCGCCAAGTTCGACCTCACGGTTGTGTATGTTCCTGGCAAGGACAACACCGTGGCGGACTGTCTCAGTAGGTGGGCGTATCCCGCCAGCAAGGGCATGACGGATGTCTCCGCCCATGGCGATGAGGCTGAGACCGCTGAGGCCAAGAGGATCATAAAAATGGAGCGCCTGATGGAGGAGGAGGGTGTTAAATGCTTTGTCGTCATGGCTGCGGATGCCCCCCTCGGAAGGAGGATGGGCAGAGCGGTCAGAGTACTCGCCCCTGAAGGAGCCGAGTCCAACAAGCACCTCTTCCCTGAATCTTGCCTCCAGGACGACTGGACCGACGACTACGCCAAGTCTGAGGCCTTTGACGCCGAGTATAGGGCTGTGACGGACCCTGATGACGGGCAGAAGTGGCCAAAGGGGCTGACTGAGGAGGATGGCAAGCTCTACCGGAATGGTAAGCTGCTGGTCCCAGAGTCCCGAGTGCTCGAGCTATGTGAGGCTCGGCACCACCACATGATGCACCCAGGGGTCAGGAAGCAGGCCCTGAATATGCAGCGCCGGTTCGAAATAAACCGGATCAATCTCTACAACGCTATCAAGAAGGTCAGAAAGGGTTGCTCGGTCTGTCAGGCCTGCAATCCCGACAACCGGAACATCAAGGGGGAAGCCCAATGGACTCCGGTGCCTGACCTGCCCATGGAAAGCGTGGCCATGGACGTCTTCTCCATGCCCGAAGTTCACATAGGCAAGGAGACCTTTGACTGTGTGGTCCTTTGTGTGGACCCCCACAGCGGCTATGTAGTAGCCGTTCCGGCACGCAAAAAGGGGTTGCTTGCCAAGGAAGTGGCAGTCATGATGATTCGTCATTGGCTGACCGTCTTTGACATCGCCCGCACCATTTGCGGTGACCGAAGGCCCCAGTTTACTGGTGGCTGGTTCAAGGCCATGTGTTCCCTCATGGGAATACGTCATTACAAAAGCGTTGCCTATCTCAGCCGGTCCAACGGCTGGGCTGAGGTGGCTGGAAGACAGCTATTCGAGAAGCTACGCAAGATTCACATCACCAACCCACGTCGGAACTGGTTTGAGGAGATGTGGCCTGCTCTGAAGACCCAGCATGACACCCCCACTCCGGGTGGATTGTCCCCTCACCAGATTTGGTTCGGCAGGGACCCCCTGGGTCAGGGACGCCAAGGAATTCTTTACCCGGCAAGACGCAACGGCGCGGGACGTCCGCCAACAGCTCGAGAAGGAGCATGCCGAGCGTCAGAAGTCCGCCCCGAGCTCGACAGCGCAAAGGTTCAGGGTGGGAGACCCGGTGTGGGTGATCAGACCCCGCCCTATGGGCACCCACCGCACCAAAACCTGGTTCACACCCGGAGAGGTGGTCCGCAGGATTGGTGAGGACACCCACGGCATCAAGGTGGGTCACGGACAGTTCCGGGAGCGCCACGAGAGTCAACTACGTGTGCGGGAACCTGACCTCCGTGGCCAACATGTGTCCCTGAACTACGCCGCACATGAGGCTGATTCGGACGACGAATATGCTGAGCAGGACGACTATACCGTCGAGGAGATCCTGGCCCAGCGTCCGAACGCCTCGGCACCCGGAGGCCTGGAGTTCAAGGTTCGTTGGTGAGGCTTTGGGCCGTCCCACAACACCTGGGAACCCGTCTCTTCGTTCGCGCCGCGGATTAACACTCCCTTCATGGACTATATCCGCAAGCAATAGACCAAGATCCATGTCTCAGACTTGGCAGCACTCACCCGGGCGATTGCAGCCAGAGGCGCCTGATCACCGCCCGGAGCTCTCCCCTGATGAGCATCACTGGTCTTTCCAGTGTGATTTCAGAATCCATGGACGGCCATAGCCCCCTGCTGAATTCGTTGGAAACCAGGGCGGATGGCACCCCTTCATTATCCCAGATTGAGGCCTTAAGGCCCATACGACATTGCGCAACGGATGCCGCTGTCATCGGCATGGCGATTTTTCGGTGTTTGGTCTGGTCCCATGGCACTTGCGGGATCCAGACCAGTCTACGTGTGTCTGCAGACTATATATGGCCTGAACTCAGGCGTCTTTCTGTCCACCCTCCTGCATATTCATTATCCTGACCGGGGCGTGGTTTGGCGCTCTGTCCAGAGTGTGTTTACACGCCTATTACCCCGTTTATTGCTTATTTTTCTGTTCTCCAGGATATGTGCATCTGTATGTGGAGTGTTAATGGCCCATCACTGAAGTATGGACAATTTTTCCCCAGAACGAACACGAATAAGGGATACGAAGGCGCCCTGAGTCGCCGTGTACATGCTCTTACATAAGGTCCAGCCTGGACCAGTACCTAAGTACAGATTGTCATGTTTGAGTGCCCGTGATACCGTGTGCCCTAGTGGCTGTGATGTGCTGAGATCCTGATGGCGCCAGGCGGGAAGCCCAGTTGCCTGACTACACTCCCAGCTGTCCGCCACTGTCAGTCCCAGTGTGAGCCTACCGACTCGCAGACGAACTTGCAGTCAGGTGGCGACCTCCGGTGTCCTGACCTCGGTTAGTCTGCCTGGGAAACAGGTGGTATGAGAAGTCGACGCCTCCGCCCAGACTGCATGGGGACTCCCCCATGCATGGCCTTCGTGGTAATGGGGCAAGGGAAAAGACGGCCTTGATGCCCGATCCCTTATGGAGGAGCTCGTTCGGCTTTACCACTCTGGACTCGCGTCGTGGATATGGACATGGTGCGCCCAAGGAAGGACCCGTGGGGACCCTCCCCCAGCCTGCGGCCTTGGGAAGCCTTGGGTAGCCTGATGGATCTTTGTGGTCGCTTTCGACCTGTGGGACCACCTCGGTCGTCATGTGGCGCCTATGTTGGCCGTGTATGCCCCTGCCACTGTGGTAGTGACCGTCGCAGCCGGCACCCGGTGCGCCTGGTATGGGTTAACGGGTCCTTTGGATGCCGAACAATCGCCGCCAGGACCCGGGACTTGATACTTGATACTACACATGCACCACAAGCTTTTACAGTGCCATACATGTCTAACCATGGGTGGCAATGGGCAACCTGACCAACAGCCAGCCTGGAGTGTGAGGTGTGACACCCCCCCCCCTTCAGGGGATGGTCCTTGGTACCCGCTGCCGTGCTCGGGTGTTATCGAGCCCCCCCCAAGGGTTTGCTCTAAGGAGGGGGGTGAAGCGGTACCCAGAACCTATGGTTCATGGCCCGGAGGCCTGTGAGCCGTCACACCCGTGCGGAAGCCGTTGACACCGGCTGTCAGCGGGATATCCCTGTTCTCTAATCCGCGAAATCTGGAATCCGATTTCTAGCCATTGAATTGATGTAGAATTACCATAATTTTATTGTCTTGGTCGATTTTCGGTCAGAAATTGGTGAAATACCCGATTTCTACCGCAATTTCTAATTGTCGTGAAATCGCCGCCTGTTGTCGCCTGCTCTCGCGCCCTCGTCGCTTCTCCGTGAGAGTTTTGTGGTGTATTTTTCTCGTGTACCTTTGAGGTTCTAAAGGAACTCAAAGGCTGGATCTAGAGGGTTTTTCTTGTACTTTCATCTGGTGTGTTCACCAGAATTTTTCGCCGTTGCGTCTGAGAGAAAATCAGCGCGCAGGCTTTTCCGTCCATCGCTCCAACTCATGGTTCTCAAGGACCATGAGTTCGGACAGAACCTTACATCCCCCCCCTATGACTTTCATCCATGCTCCTTTCACATGGGCATGTCACTTTGTATAGGGAAGAGGGCAATAGGGATGCTTTAGGCAGCCCATGGGTTTCGCAAACCCAAGTCGTTTGCGTGCGCAAACGCTAACTTTGTGGCTTTGTGAGCATGAATGTTAATGACCGAACACAATGCTCACAAGACCAAAAGCCCTGGGCCATTTTCGTTTTTCGAGCCAACTCAATGATGGCTCCACGCAATTCAATGCGTATTAAAACTCACTTTTTGAAAAAGGGCAAATTTTGGTCGAAAGGTAGGCCAAAATGGCCAATCCCCGAGGCTCGTACTCGAAGCCTATGGGGAGTTGAGCCTTGAACCAACGCAATATGTAAAGTAGAGACCACGAAGGACATCGTGGATGGCTTGGTTGATTTGTACAACCTTGTCTTCTATTTTATTCAATGTCGCCTTGTGAGCACGCGTGCCATACTGCCTCTTTGCACACGCCCTCATATGCAAGCACTAATGACATGAGTGGGCGGAGACGATCTAACCATAGTGGGCATATTTGAGGGCACCTACTATGGGCCTACTCCAAAAATGTTTGCTCATATTTTTGTTCCGCAATGACCCAAAGATATGTACATACCAATATCGCCCATTATATGCACTTTTTCCCATAAATAGTGTGCTTCAAGGAAAAAATGGGTTCAAAATGTTTCCATTATGCTTTGAACCTCAACCCTTGTTGCAAAAGGGAAGCAAAGCTTCGGTTTGCATCGATGCGAAAGCCCAAGGCTCCTTTCTCTTGTGATACGGAGGTACGATTTTTCGAGTGACCACTATTGGGTGAATTTTGGCCGTTTTGCCCAGAATGGCCACAAACCCCTTCTCCCCCCGATTTCACCCCCGAGGTTGCGTGCGCCACTTGACCAAGGGTAAGGGCAATTCGGAGAGGGCACATAAACCCGCATCAAATGGGGTGTTTCCCCATGTGGCCTCTCCTCTCGAAGGGAGAGTTGTGAGTCACCCAATTTGGGGTATGTTGCCATTCTGCCCCATTCGTGTGTCACCCTCCCTCCAATGGGGAAAATAGCTAGAGTCAACCATGAGGGCTGGCAAGCGGCATATATTGGGACCTAAATCCCATGTGTCTATAGCATCTTTCGTTGAAAGGATCCTCGCCGTGGCCATGCAGATATGGAACCATGAGTGCGTGCCATTTCGGCCAAATTTCGCTGTTTTTGCCATTGTGTGCCATATTGGAACTACCATATCTCCATGGGGCACGGAAAGCAGCTAGGAAGGAGGAGCAATTATTGTAGCATATGACTAAGGGTTGAACACCCTTGAGCTTCGTATTTGCTCCTCCGGCTCATCCGGAGTTATTCAACTTTTGGTGCGATCCATGATTCCCCCCTTTGCACCGCATGCTGCTTTCTACCCTATCCGTGTGTTCCTCCCCTCGGTGAACAGTAAGCAGCCAGTGTGACAGCAAGCCATGACCCAGGGCATGGGACCAGAGGGGATATCAAGAGTCCTGAAACAAGGCATGGCGCGACAAAATTGCCAAGGTTTCCTACCCTGGACGGTCGCCTGAGACGGCCAATTTTGCCATTTTGGCAATTGTGGACCCAATTTGGATTGTCACCACGCCGAGTGGCATGGAGATCTTTGAGAGCCAAGGGCATGGGAGTCTCTGTTGGACTCCTGGTGGATCGCGTGTGGAATGGCGGATCTGATCTCCAAGCCGGGGTGGAGATATACTATCGGGGACACCTTCGATTTTGGCTCATTTTGAGCAGCCAAAGGGACCCCTTTTTGGGACCCCAATTTCAGCCCCCCGTGTGGTCAATTGGCGGCCCCATATCTCTATGCCCACACAGAGCCAGGACCTAGTTCCAAGTCGTGCCTTTAGATATAGGTCCTAGGTCCTGCCTCCTATCCTCTGAGCCATTCACCTTGCCCTGGCCGAGCGAGCCGCCCGTGGGAATGACTCCAATTTCGGTGATTTTGGCATCATGACCCCACGTGGCGAATCCGTGGCGCCCTGATGCCGGGACCTCAGAGGGAGCCAGGTCCGGTGAAGGGTCCAGGGAGTTCCTACTTGAAGGGCATAGAGTCAGTTGCCTCGTCACTACCTCTGGATAGTCCGGAGGAGGGATCAATTTTACAATTTTTCAAGCCAATATCAGTTTGGGCTGAAACAGCCCATTTTCAGCTACCAACTCCTAGAGGATAATGGCGGGACCTTATCTCCGGCTCAGAGGGGAGTTCAGACCTGCCGTTAAGGGGGCATAGGGAGCCACTGTTGGTTGGCCTTGGGGCTGCTTGGTTCCCAGGAACTCGCCTGTGGCTGAGCGGGACACCCTCCCCTATTGGCAGGGTTTCAGGGTCCGGACTGGGCAGGGCATGGGTTGTGTTTGAGCCCCCGCCCCTGCCAGCCACTGAGAGGGTCGGACCTGGGATTGGGATATGAGTTGGGACTGAGTGTCTATTGTCCTGTGATGCCCTTACCCCAGTCCAGTCTTTACCCCATGTGTACATATCCTGATGTGTTGCTGTACATACTTTTGTTCCCATGTTTCAGAGTGGCAAGGATCCTGAAACGCTTTGTCACGTGACACGAGCATGAGGATGCCCTTGTGAGCGCAGTGCTTTGCCTGCCTGCTTGCTTGTGCGTGTCCGCCGCAGCGTCCCGTGGCCAGGGCTCCCACGGGAACGCGTCAGTATCACGAGTTGGAGTTCTATGGCCATTTGGGTTTACTTCGAACCATGGCACTGATCAAGCGCGACTATGTTTGTTCGCCCCTCCAACATTACGTCGAGCGATACATCCTAAGTTGCGATGTGTGTCAAGCGGCAAAATGAAGGCGAGTCGACACCGCCAGAGTGCCCAAACCATTACCGGTGCCCGACACCAAACGGCACAGTGTGTCCATCGATTCGGTTTCAGGATTGCCACCGACTACAAGGGGCCATGACTCCATCAGGACTGTGGTCGACCGATTCTCCAAGCGTGGTATGTTCATATCTTGTCACAAGGATATGACAGCCGACGACCTTATCTATGTGTTCCTGCGTGAAGTGGTTCAACTGAAAGGATGCCCTCGACGAATTGTTTCCGATCGAGACAAGCTGTTCGAGTCCCAAGCGTGGAAGGAGTTGGCTCAGGGCTTCAAGATCAAGATGCACCAGACGGTAGCCAACCGTCCTCGAGGCAATGGCCTAGCGGAGCGCAGCAACCAGTCGATCCTTCAGCACCTGCGTACACACGGCATCTTTGGTAACAACGAGTGGGATGTCGACCTACTGTTCGCCGAGGTTCAGTTTAACAACCTGACATCCAATAGCCTTCGGCTATCCCCGTTCGAGATAGATGAAGGACGAACACCCCATTTTCCATTGGATTTTCCCCGAATGACTTCTGATGCACATGAGCCATCGACCGTGAATGATTACATGCAACGAGCGGAACGTACCTTCGATTCTGTGCGTGCAATGCTTGCCGAGTAACGTCGACGCCAGATGCATGTGGTCCTGCAAATGGACCGACACGTTGCAGTGCCTGAAGTGGGTGAACGATGGTGGGTGTCGGTACCCGAATATCGACAAAAAGGGAAACTCAATGTTGTCTGGTTCGGCCCTTACAAAGTTCTCGAGGTACTGAACAAGGGCTAGAATGTTAAACTTGACATCCCTGCCCCCTTCGATGGGTTGCGAGTTTTCAATCGAGACAGCATAAAGCCCTACATCCATCGAGAGGGACAGCCAGTTTGGGAGTTCCCGATGCCCCCTGTCCAAAACCGGAGAATCTCCTCAACTTGTCAAGATCCTGGCTAGACGTCGGGAGGGATCTAAAAAGCGCCGCACGTTCCTGTACCGCTGTGAATGGGATTACGACACATGGTCTTGGGAGTCCAGTAAAGCTCTAGAGGAGGATCCTGTGTACCTTGAGTTTCTTCGACTCCACCCTGAGTAACCTCACTCCTCTCTGCAGCGTGGTTTTTCGAAAAACTCATGCGAGGTTCCGGGTCGACCGGCGGAGCCTCCGCCTATGGTACTATATCCCGGACGCCCCGAACTTCCTCTCGACCTCCACCTCCTCGAGCATCACCGTCGAATGTCATCGATGTTGACGCGATCAACAACAACGATGGTGCCAAAGCCCCAGCGACGTCCACTTCAGCTCGCCTCTGTCGATCGGTAGTGTCAGCGCCAACTCGACCGAGTCAACCGCTCGATCCATTCGAAGCACCGAACTACAGTCAGTTGGCATATGCTGGGAGCTCGAAAGGAAAAGGAGGCCCCTTGTCGAAAGGAGGCAAGGGAGGTGTGTCCTCTCGCGAGGAATTTGCAGGAATAGCACCGAGTGGGCAAGTCGTCATATCAGGAGCAACAACGGGCTTGGAAGTGCTGGAGCGAGCCCTGGCCGTCTGGCCTGTTCCGGAATCGACCAAGGGAGGGAGGACCCCACCCCGCATGCACCCGAAACTCTGCAAGCTGTATGGGCCTCCGCCCCCGGTCGATGCAGAATCCTATTGAGGACAGTGCTCGAGCCTCGCAAAGTCTGGTACCCACTCGAATTCTTCGAATGAATGGGCTCGTGAGGAATGGTTCGATTCTGATGAAGATCTCGCTTGCTACACGGGATACGACAACTGATCCCCTTCCTCTGTTCAGCGCCCGGATGGGTCGACAGTTCTTGGACATCGAGGCCGAACACCTGGACATCGAGGCCATCCAGGGACGGACCGTCGTGGGGACCGAATACCGGAGAGCCGAATACCTCCAGCTATAACAACAACGACGACGCTGCCCCCAACGACTGGGTCGACCAATCCTGGCAGTCGAATGCCCCGAGGACGCAAGCTTCTACTCGAACGAACCAGTCCGACTCCTACTACTACAATGACGGCGATGAAGACTACGGGGTCCTACGCGATGCCTGGTCCGACAACGAGGAGGACTATGCGTACGCCACACAAAGTTGGTCGACACCACCGCCCAGTTACGATACTGTGCCGAAGCCAGAATCGCTGTGGCAGCCCTATAACATGCCGCAATACAACCATGAAATCGAGACCATCGATCAACTCCGACACTTGGGTACGTTCGGAATGAAACCACCCTATCAATTTGGGACGCACGAGGATGATCGGATTAAATCGGAATACACCAAGCTCGAACCATCGGTACACACTATTGCGTCGAGCGCCATGGCTGGTCAACGAGCACACCACGTATTCCTGAGCGAACGCCATGCCGCAGTTGTGACGAAGACGAATGCCACTATCACCGATTTAGGCAAAACCATCAACATCGACAGTTGGGGTCGAACCGCACCGTTTCCTTACGAGATGACGCGAAGCGCGCCTGACAGATCTTTCGATGAGCGTGGGAATGCCGGTGGCAAGCCGAGCTACCAGTGGTATACAAAAATCGAAGTGGCTTGCCAGAAGTTTCGGAAGGCCCTCGTCGACTGGCGGCAATGCAACGAAGAGCTCGATTGGGGATTTCGACAAAATCTCTCGGAATATGACCTGCTGCATGAAATTGCTCGACTCAACCGCATGCATCGAGAGATCTGAGGAATCGACGACCTGATGCACGTCGCCGATGGAACCGACCTGATCTTCAGGTACCGTTGCCTCTGCACCGAGGACAAGATGAAACGAGTAGCACCCGTTGCCGTTTCGATCCTTCGAGTTATTCGAGATCTCCAGAAGGTTTGCCAGACGAACGACTGGCTCTTCAAGGATTGAGCCCCCTTTCTCGCGTACAAAGTCGATTTGCTTCTTCGCCGACACCAACTGCAAGGTCTACAAGGTACCTCTCGACTTGGATACAAACGATATGGGTGCGCTCCACATGGAACACAGGACCTTGTGGTCCAGCTCCAGGAGTACTATCCACTTGGAGAACAGACCGAACCCTATGCGTACAACGCCGTCGCACCAGGTGCCCCCATCGACCTTGTCCAGCTGTCGACGATTTACCAGACTGGACCTGGACGACTCGGATACCACGACTTCGATAAGGCAATTCGGTGAGTTGCTGGCCTTCACTCGACCAGTAAGGAGTACGTCAACCTCTTTCCTTTCGTGGACGCCGCCGATTTGGTTAGACGCATGGGTACCTCGAAATACCTCATGTCCCCCTTCAAAGCCGGATACGAAGGTGGACGACGTTGGCGTCGAGCGGTCAAGTTCCGAAGGGATGTCCATGCTGATGAACGGGAGGAGATCGAGTCCAACGACTCGCCTGCGAGTGACCCATTCCACCCGGACCCCGTCGACCACCAGTTTTTGCCAGCAGAGTCGAACGTCTACCAGCACCACTTCGACATCCCGTTCTTCAAGTACCTCATGCCGATCCATGATGACTTCGAGGCCGCCCATCGACGCAAGGTCAGCTGCCGAGACCAAGTCCTCGAAGCGGTCATTGTCGACACCGCTTCCAGCCTTGTGACTGCAGAAGCGGTTCGATTCCCTCTGCAGAGTGCTCTCGCTGATGGTCAGTATGTGTTAACCACCACATAGTTCTACCGGGTTAACGTGTAAGAATTTTTGAAGTCATTTGTTGTAGTGAAATGGGCTTTGGCCTATACATCCAACATTACCCCAAAAAACACAAACAAACCTCCTTCAAATCCCCAACACCGACGACATACAAGTCAAGGTCATGACCACGAAATCCAAAGGGATTTCGAAACGATCCCTTTCACATGTTCTGAGAAGAAATGAACAAAGGGGGGCATATAACATTGTAATATAAGCAAAACAATGCACACATGCACTATGAACACGGGTCTCCCTCCAACGCGTGGTGCCGGTGCACCGACGCGTTTGGAAACCCAATCAACCTATGCATGCACAGCCCAACTGATGGGCTGTCATTTGGTGCCTATAACTTCAGGATCTGTGGCACCTACGATTTTATAAAAAATCGTGAACACGGCCTACTTGGGCCAAAAAAACTAGCGCGGAACAGCGTCGCGATAGTGCCGTAACATCCGCTTATACTTAAAACTGATATACAAATAATCTAAACAATAAAACTGATTGAAATCTCTTAAAAAGCGTCAGAAATCGAGATTTTCTGGATCGGCGCGCGCGATCTCAGGACTGGCCGTCGCCGACCCAAATTCAGTTTTATAGTACAGAAAATGGTGCAAACACCATGAATGTAAAACTACAGAAATTCCTGATCCACTGATACCAACACTGTCCAAAACAGTGCTGGGATCGTGGATTTCTGTGTGTGCACATATATCAGGTTTTTACACAGAAAAAGCGAAAATATAGGTTGCACGAAAACCTTACACTCCCCTCCCAAGTCCTGAGACACATCTCAGGCTGAAAAGCACAAAGAAGGTGTAGTGCAACAAAAAAATTGGGTGGGAAAAATGCAAAGCATTTGGGTTGGGTGTTAACCACCACATAGTTCTACCGGGTTAACACTCCCCTCCCAAGCTCAGACACACCCAGCCAGAACATGGGTGGGGTCTGGGGCTGATTCTCCCAAGACAACCCGGAGAAATATGTGTTTTTCTCCAAAAAAATGTTTTAGACAAAAACAAAGAAATGGTACACAAACCAACAACCACAAAAATGCACTTGTCTGATGTCCTGACCCTGAAATCAAAGACATCACAAAGCAAATCCAGGGCTGCAGCTGAAAAAATAGCGTAAAGGAAGCACAAATTGCTTAAGATAATAATAAAAAAATTCACATATAAGTGTCTATGCAAAAATTGAACAAATGAACACAAATGAGTTGATTTAGCTCAAAGATTCTTCTTTAACTTAAACCAATCGCTTCAGCGCGTCCCCAGTCAAGGTCAGTTGTAGGCGTATGAGATGTCCCATCCGGTAACAATCTCCATCAAGTCAAACCATCCAAATAGTAGGAAACCATCCACCTTTGTAGAGTAACCCTTGGAGTAAGTCTTGATGGCCTTCAAGTGTCAATCTATGGGGCATACCAAGGCCCATGGCTGTCGTCGTAGAATTGGGTCTTCTACCAAGTCGTCAACAGCGCTGTATGTCGCTGCCATAGCTCATAGGTCTTCAATTGCATCAATAAATTCAAAGAAGTCCTCCAATATTTTTTTGGACTCCTTCAACTCAAAACTCAAACATGTTGTTGGAGTTTGCTAATTCCTTCGCATAGTCCATCCATAGACCTCGTCGTCGTCGTCTTCAGCGTCGTCGTCGTCGTCGTCGTCGTCGCTGAGGGCGTTTCGAAATTGTAAGAATTTTTGAAGTCATTTGTTGTAGTGAAATGGGCTTTGGCCTATACATCCAACATTACCCCAAAAAACACAAACAAACCTCCTTCAAATCCCCAACACCGACGACATACAAGTCAAGGTCATGACCACGAAATCCAAAGGGATTTCGAAACGATCCCTTTCACATGTTCTGAGAAGAAATGAACAAAGGGGGGCATATAACATTGTAATATAAGCAAAACAATGCACACATGCACTATGAACACGGGTCTCCCTCCAACGCGTGGTGCCGGTGCACCGACGCGTTTGGAAACCCAATCAACCTATGCATGCACAGCCCAACTGATGGGCTGTCATTTGGTGCCTATAACTTCAGGATCTGTGGCACCTACGATTTTATAAAAAATCGTGAACACGGCCTACTTGGGCCAAAAAAACTAGCGCGGAACAGCGTCGCGATAGTGCCGTAACATCCGCTTATACTTAAAACTGATATACAAATAATCTAAACAATAAAACTGATTGAAATCTCTTAAAAAGCGTCAGAAATCGAGATTTTCTGGATCGGCGCGCGCGATCTCAGGACTGGCCGTCGCCGACCCAAATTCAGTTTTATAGTACAGAAAATGGTGAAAACACCATGAATGTAAAACTACAGAAATTCCTGATCCACTGATACCAACACTGTCCAAAACAGTGCTGGGATCGTGGATTTCTGTGTGTGCACATATATCAGGTTTTTACACAGAAAAAGCGAAAAAATAGGTTGCACGAAAACCTTACACTCCCCTCCCAAGTCCTGAGACACATCTCAGGCTGAAAAGCACAAAGAAGGTGTAGTGCAACAAAAAAATTGGGTGGGAAAAATGCAAAGCATTTGGGTTGGGTGTTAACCACCACATAGTTCTACCGGGTTAACACTCCCCTCCCAAGCTCAGACACACCCAGCCAGAACATGGGTGGGGTCTGGGGCTGATTCTCCCAAGACAACCCGGAGAAATATGTGTTTTTCTCCAAAAAAATGTTTTAGACAAAAACAAAGAAATGGTACACAAACCAACAACCACAAAAATGCACTTGTCTGATGTCCTGACCCTGAAATCAAAGACATCACAAAGCAAATCCAGGGCTGCAGCTGAAAAAATAGCGTAAAGGAAGCACAAATTGCTTAAGATAATAATAAAAAAATTCACATATAAGTGTCTATGCAAAAATTGAACAAATGAACACAAATGAGTTGATTTAGCTCAAAGATTCTTCTTTAACTTAAACCAATCGCTTCAGCGCGTCCCCAGTCAAGGTCAGTTGTAGGCGTATGAGATGTCCCATCCGGTAACAATCTCCATCAAGTCAAACCATCCAAATAGTAGGAAACCATCCACCTTTGTAGAGTAACCCTTGGAGTAAGTCTTGATGGCCTTCAAGTGTCAATCTATGGGGCATACCAAGGCCCATGGCTGTCGTCGTAGAATTGGGTCTTCTACCAAGTCGTCAACAGCGCTGTATGTCGCTGCCATAGCTCATAGGTCTTCAATTGCATCAATAAATTCAAAGAAGTCCTCCAATAATTTTTTGGACTCCTTCAACTCAAAACTCAAACATGTTGTTGGAGTTTGCTAATTCCTTCGCATAGTCCATCCATAGACCTCGTCGTCGTCGTCTTCAGCGTCGTCGTCGTCGTCGTCGTCGTCGCTGAGGGCGTTTCGAAATTGTAAGAATTTTTGAAGTCATTTGTTGTAGTGAAATGGGCTTTGGCCTATACATCCAACATTACCCCAAAAAACACAAACAAACCTCCTTCAAATCCCCAACACCGACGACATACAAGTCAAGGTCATGACCACGAAATCCAAAGGGATTTCGAAACGATCCCTTTCACATGTTCTGAGAAGAAATGAACAAAGGGGGGCATATAACATTGTAATATAAGCAAAACAATGCACACATGCACTATGAACACGGGTCTCCCTCCAACGCGTGGTGCCGGTGCACCGACGCGTTTGGAAACCCAATCAACCTATGCATGCACAGCCCAACTGATGGGCTGTCATTTGGTGCCTATAACTTCAGGATCTGTGGCACCTACGATTTTATAAAAAATCGTGAACATGGCCTACTTGGGCCAAAAAAACTAGCGCGGAACAGCGTCGCGATAGTGCCGTAACATCCGCTTATACTTAAAACTGATATACAAATAATCTAAACAATAAAACTGATTGAAATCTCTTAAAAAGCGTCAGAAATCGAGATTTTCTGGATCGGCGCGCGCGATCTCAGGACTGGCCGTCGCCGACCCAAACTCAGTTTTATAGTACAGAAAATGGTGAAAACACCATGAATGTAAAACTACAGAAATTCCTGATCCACTGATACCAACACTGTCCAAAACAGTGCTGGGATCGTGGATTTCTGTGTGTGCACATATATCAGGTTTTTACACAGAAAAAGCGAAAATATAGATTGCACGAAAACCTTACAGTATGCACATCAACAACTCGGTTGACTCCAAGAAGAACGTTCTCGAACCGACATGCTTGAGGTCATTGACCGATATGCCCTCGGCCCTGAAGTCGATGACGTCAGTGCTATCATCGTTGTTCGACGAGTTTCGATCGCTGACACGCCATGGTGGCGAGTCGATACGCGAACTGGTCAGTTCTACCACAGCATGGCCGCTGGTTCGAAGGAAACCTATCGATGGTCCACTGGTCGAGATGACGCATTCTCCTTGGAAGTCGCCAATCGGACGGATTTGTGGAGCGAGGACGCTTGGAAACCGTCGAACCTTTGGGATTTCTATTTGACCAAGGCACAAACATTGGGACCTGGACAATTTCGAGCGCTTGCCCGTGAACATGTCTTCGTATTCCAGTACAAGTGCCCCGTCGACGGCCGACCTGGTGATCCCAACCTTCGATTGTGGAACCATCGATCTGGTATCCTGATTCAGAACCGTGCCCCTCAAAGTGACATTCGTCGACACTACACGGGTCATGACACCTTCAAGTTCATGGCTGGCGTCGAGACACTGAAGGAAGTGCACGAAGTGGCGTCGACTCCAGGTGGATCCCTCATCCACGTTCACGTGGGGCACGGACTGCTGATTCGACAAGTCTGGATGCCAAGTAATGGCTGATTCGACAAGTCTGGATGCCGAGTAATGGCCGATTCGACAGTCTGGATGCCACTAATGCTGTCGACTGCCTTAATATATCCTGTCGAATTGACAGATGTATAGGCCTGTTGGTTGTTTTTCTGCTGGGCATCCAGCTTCGATAGCTGTGCCCAATGTTATGGTATGTCATGGTTCGACGTGCCCACAGCCTTGCTCTGGGTACAGCGCGCGTGCAGTGCGCCAGGCGAAGTTGTCTTCTGCAGCTTCCGCCAAGACACAGCCGTGGCAGAGTCGAACACGGCGTATGAATGAGGCGTTGACGACAGGTATACCATGACTTGCACCTCAGTGTGTGAGTTTCGACCACTATTATGCTTCTGTAGCCAGCACATGTCGAGGTCCACAAAACCTTTTTTTCGCCTGCTCTCTAGGTGCGACCATGTGACGCCCACCCAGAGGAATGAGACCTCTTCGACGTCTCAAGGGGGGGGTAGTGTTATGGCTTCGAACAGTCGCAGTCGCAATCGCACTGCAGTCTGTGAATACTTAAGAAGCATCGAATGCCAATTGTGTGAATGAAGTGCTGTAAGATACTTCGATCTTTGGACGGGGTTTTTGTCTTCGAATTTGTCAAGTGTCTATGTACTGCGAGGTTTGTCGATTTGGATTTCGAGAAACAAGAGGCAGAGGAGTACAAGAGAGTTCCCAAGAAACAAACCACGACACCTTCCATTCCCATGAGCTATGGGTTCAGCATTGGGTGCCCGAGCCACCCATGGGAATTACCCCAATTTTGCCTATTTTTTGCCATTTCTGCACCCAGATTTGGGTGTCACCAACCCTTGAAATGGCTTCAGGATCGGAGTGGGAATGGGTACAGGTACTCAAGCAACCTTCCTCCTGCCCGACAGCCCAATCCTGACCTCTCCTGCCATGTGTGCTTGGTGATGCACTGCGATGCCTTTGTCACATAGAGTCCCCTACCTTTGTTGCTTTTCTCATGTTGATTGCCTCCGTCTCCATCCCCATCATTGCCTTGTACATCCGCCACTGACTACCATCTACACACCCAAGTGATTCTTATTGACTTGTTGCAGCTTGCTCGTGTGACTGTCCAAGGGTGTGCAAGATTTTCGGGACAGTGTTGTCCTTTTTTGACGCAGTGAGGAAAACACAGGTGAAATCCAGCAAAAGGCAACAACATGCCACAGTCCAGCCAAGCAGCCGGGGACATGGCCGATCAGAGACCGATCCAGCCAAAACTGCGTCATTATTTTGTTACACTCTCCTCACAAGCTGAACCATCCGGGTTTACGTGAGAAAACAAATACATGTATGCAGTCCTTTGGAAATGGACACTCAAAAATACAAACAAACAGACACTCAGCAAAATACCGACCGCCCCATGGACCGTACCCGACTTTCTTTTTAAACAGGATCCCGCATATGGGGGGCTAGGCTGTCGCTGTGCTGGGGGGGGCTGTACCCTAGGGTCGGTGTTTTTGTACCCTGGCCCAGGGGGCTCCATCCAAATGTGGAGGGGTGGACCCGTTTCACTCCCGCTACACCCTGTGCCATGGATGTACCCTGATTTCCACTCCAGGTCCCCATAGTGTTGTCCCTTGCCACTGTCTTTTATTGTACCTTGTCACTTCTCCTTACACATGTACTATTAACGATATTCTGAAAAAAATTGAAAAGCTTAGCAAAAAGAAAGGACTCCTAACGTCTATCCTTGGAGAGACTGGGCACGGAGCCATGTAAAAACGTTTGCTTCAACTACAGTTCACTTGCAGGGTGCAATGTACGTGATAATGCCAAGCGAAAGTGCTCCTATCAGGTTCTGCTCTATAATCTACGAGTGCATTCCTCTATGCATTATTGAGCTCATTATTTAAGCTTTTTTGTTCCTTTTTCTGTCTCTCCCTGACTGTTATTGACATCTTCTTTGACCAACTCGCCGCATCCGCGATCTCCATACTTCTCGTGATCATGTATTTTGGCTCTGGCTACCCAGCACAGAGAGGAAGGCAAACATGCGTATAACATAGGTTCTTATATATTAAAGCAAAGCGCCACGAACAAAGGCGAAGGCCAAGGAACGCACGCGAAAGGAGGCAAAATAAAACACCAGTCGTTGAAATGACACACCAATAGCTCTGCCACGCAGGACGCAAGAAAACACGAAAACGAAACGACAGAAAAGAAAACACTCACATCTGACGCACGGGCGTTATTTGTTGAATAATACGAACAAGCAATGCACCGGTACCTGCGAAACAAAAAGTGCCCAGCACCAGGAATCCAATTCTTGACGCTCAAGCGATCCACCTCTTGTGTTTCCAGCTCCAAAATCTGATGATGGTCAAAAAGGCCGTTTTAGGGCACCAAAGCATCTGCTTGGCCCGCCAGAGAAAACCCTGCCCTCCGGTGTACACTTCGCAAAGGGCAGGGTTGGCCGCCTCCCCGATCAGCCCTGCCACTTGCAAGCAACCGGCTGACACACACGCGTGAGGATTGTTGTGCCCTCTCGGCGCTGAAAAAGGGGGGGCGGGGTCTCCGTACCTTTCTAAAGCGACAATGTCTCAAGCTTACACCAGGCCTGGTCAGAAAGTTGGACCCTTTTGTACTCCCGTGTACTGCATTACTTGGCTACACCGCTGGAACGGAAGTTGTAGAATGAAGGCCAATACACACACGCCAACGCACAAGCCAACAAAAAAAGAAACCTTTAAACAAATGACAGCTTCCCTTGTTGCTTTTTCTATGACATCTCCTTCTTTTTGTTCCTCTGTGCGTCTCCGTCTTGGGTTTGCTCTCTTCGGCCAGTGCTTGAGAGAGTCGATGCATGCGCTGCTCCATATCCTCCAAACTCTTTTCACACTCCACTTCCTTGATCTCCAAGCCCTCGTTTTCCTGAAGCGCTTCACGTAACTCCAGCTGGCACTGCTCAAACTTGGCGCGTTTGATGTTGCATTCGTTTCCCTTGCGCTTAGAGATTTTGTCGCTGGACCTTCTTGCATGCTTCAGTTGGGTTTTCAAATTTTTGATCTGCGAGGCCTACTTCAGTGGGTGATCAGGTACCTGCCACACCTCAACTTTCCAACAGGACTCCTCCGCGTCACACAAGAAATCCTCCCGTAGGCTGCCCTCCGTGGCTCTATTGATTGATCCAGATGCTCAACTGCCATTCGAATGTCGTCTCGAATCGGCCGTAGAGATGCACACCTTTTAAATCACCACCCAACCAGCTCCCATCTCTGGAACGGCGTGGACTCGGATTCCTGTTCGTCTTCTGGTTTTGAGCACGATCTGTGGACCTCTTTTAGCGCGACGAGCTGACACGGCAACATGACGGCATCTGTCAAATAATGCCACTCGAACAACATTGTTGTAATGGCTTTGTTGACATCCACGATGTTTTTAATAAACCATTCAATTTTGTTTGAAATCTCCGACCTCAGTTTTCACTACACAATTAAATCCAACCAAAACATCATATCATTTTGTTATTATGCAACAGTAGCAATGCGATCTGAGCCTCTATCTTTGCTTACATAACAGACACATATACAAACGCGCGCGCGCTCTTCAGCTCAGCCTGCGCTCGTGCACTCATCTCACTATGCTACATGCACTTAATTCCAGAACTCGTGCACGCACATGCCATCCTGCAAAGCGCGCGCTGCAACTTGTCCACCACGGGCAAATCACGGCGCGCGTTGCAACCTGTTGCATGCGCACGTAAATGTTCAAGATGGGCTCTACAACTTATTGCACATGCGCAATGGAAGGCGCACACTGCAAATTTCTGCATGTGTTTGCTATCCTGCGAGTTGCGCGCTGCATCTTGTTGGGCACGTGAAAATGGGGGCGCGCTCCACAACCTCCTACACGTGGCCGCCATTGTTGAAGGCACACTCTACAACTTGTTGAACGCGCGCACTTCAAGGCGAACGTAGCAAAATCTTGCACTTGTCTACCATTTTGCAAAGCGCACGCTGCAACTTGTTGGGCACACCGATCGGAGCGGGCAGTGCAAACTCCTTCATGCGCCTACCATTGTTGAAGGCGCGATCTACAACTTTTTAGACAGGCGCAGTTCAAGGCGCAATTTGCAATCTCTTGCACGTGCCGTCCTTATTGCAAGGCGCACACTGCAACTTGTTGGGCACACGCAAATCAAAGCGCGGGCTTCAGATTGTTGCAAGCGGCTACAACAGTTCAAGCCGCGCTGCAACTTGTGGGGACTCGTTGCAAACCTCTTCCAACCTATTGCTCTTCAAGGCACACAATCGTAGGTTCAAAGCACAAGCCGCAGAGATTCGTCACATGCACCTTCAATGCACACGCCGTCATACCTCTACCTTGTCGCTGTGTCTTTGCTGTGCTCAATGCTTACGACTCCTTCGCATAACGTTGGCGCTGCTGATGGCCGCTGACAACGCTCTGCTGCACCCGTGCCATGGCAGACAAACTTGCACACTAGCAGAGAACACAAAAAGTGCAGTGCCAAGAAAATGCTGCAAACGGCTGCAAAATTGGGAATTTCTATTTGAGTGGAAAATTCTCTGGCGTAAATGCGGGAATGGCGGGGGCACCCAAAACGAATCTAGAGGTCGACAAGGCTTGTTAGCAAAGTTAATACCCCTCCTTGGGGGTGGGGGTGTTTGGGCACATATGGATGTAGGAAACAAAAGTCAACAATTATTTTCAGTGGCTCACCTTTGGGCATGTCGTTTCTAGGCTACACGCGGTTGTTAGTTCTCAGCCACGTCTGTATGCAGTTGCTAGGGTATTGGGTGGGACAAGACCACACGATAGCACTAGACAAAGGCAAGAAATAACTCATTGGAGCAGCTTAACCATTCAAAGCGTTAAGCAACACAATGTCAGATTTACTTCAGCTATTCCGTATTGGCACAAAGCATCAATCAAGGAGCGGGACCATCTGCAAAACACCTCCCTCCATGAGTTTTGGGTCTCTCTCCAAGTGAAAAACACTTCCCTCCCTGAATTTTGAATCTCTTTCCGAGTAAAAAACACCACCCACCAAGTGAAAAATACCTCTTTCCAAGTGAAAAACACATGTGTCCAAGTAAAAAATCCCTCCGTGCAAGTGAAAAAGACTTCTCGTCAGGTGAAAAATCCTCCGTCCAGGTGGAAAAAAACCATGCTCGAACTACAAAACTCCTCCGTGCAGCTGGAAAACATTTCCATCCAAGTGAAAAACACCTCCCTCTAAGTGAAAAACGCCTCCCTCCAAGTGAAAGCCACCTCCGTTCAAGTGAAAAACACCTCTGTGAAGGTTTGGAACCTGCTAGTTTTGAAAATAACCGGTTTTAAACGATTATTTCTACCGACATAACTGGTTTGGCCGATTAATAGTTTTCGAAATAAACGGTTTTTCCGATTAATTGCTCTTTACTAACCAAAATCTTGCAATCGGCAAAAGAGAGTCCATACAAGTCGGAGCACAGTGATCAAAACTACATCGGAAGTTGTAATTCACCAGCGGCCATCGCTTATTGCCACCAAAGCCTCTATTTAGTGCAAAAATTGAACAAAATGTACTGCCGAAAAGAACCCAAAAAATTTGGAACCATTCCGATTAATTGGTTTAAATCGGTTTTCAAAATAACCGGTTGTGCCAATTGTTTTGAAAATAATTTCCGATTATTGCCGATAACCGGTTTTTCCGATTAATTGGTAAAAACGGTTCCGAACCCTCACCTCTCTCCACCTAAAAAGCACCTCGCTCCAAGGGAAAAGCACGTGCCTCGATAAATTTGGTGTCTTCGTCCAAGTGAAAAACACCTCACTCCAAGTGAAAAACACCTCCCTCCATTAGTTTTTGGTCCCTCTCCACGTCAAAAACAGCCCCCTCCGTGTATAACCCACGTCCCTCGAAGCGAAAAACACCTCCCTACAAACGAAAAACTCCTCCCTTTAGGTGAAAAATTCCTTCCTCCGAGTAAAACCACCTTTGTTTAGGCGAAAAACACCTCCCTCTAAGTGAAAACCTCCTCCGAACAGGTAGAAAATACCTTCTGCCAACTGAAAAACACCTCCGTCGAAGCGAAGACCACCTCTCTCAATGAGTTTTGGGTCTCCCTCCAAGTGATGAAAGCCCAAAATGGGCCGGAAATGGTACCTTAATGACCAAATGGGTGTGGTGAAAGCCCAAAAGTGGTTCAAAATGGTATCGGAATAACGAAGTGGGTCTGATGAAAGACTACAATGGGTTGAAAGGGTATCTGAATGACAAAATGGGTGTGATGAAAGCCCCAAGTGGGTTGAAAATGATATCTGAATGACAAGATTGGTGTGCTGAAAGAAGCAATAGAAATCCAACTCACGTGTCATTAACTCACAGATTCAAATGCCTCCTACTCATTATCAGAACGGCCCGTTTGGACAGTTCAGGCATTTAGAACTCGCACCAAGACAACCAAAAAAACGACTTCGCATCAAACAAAATTGACAGTTCCAATTGGACAGGATCGTTCCAAATGATTCACACCTGAAGGATTTAGGTGGCGGTTGGAGCGGTTTCATACAGTTTGGAGGCGCGCGTATTGTGTGTTCATGCGCGGTCTTCCGCAGTCTGCTAAACGCGCTTCTGCATACCATTACCGCCCACAGCCCTTGTCCACCCCTATAGAAACCCCAAATTTTGAATGCGGGTGTAAATCCATTCATAGTTGCTGGTATTTGCCGCAAATGCTCACGGCTTGAGGAATCTGCACATCGGAATGTGCTGAATCACCCCAAAACGTCGAATCTGCTTAATCTGCTTAAACATCCCGCGAGATGTCATGTTTCATAGGCTTTATAGGGGTGCATTAGACCTCTA
This sequence comes from Eutreptiella sp. 'Long Island Sound 2002', assembly GCA_964036045.1. Taxonomy (NCBI): domain Eukaryota; phylum Euglenozoa; class Euglenophyceae; order Eutreptiales; family Eutreptiaceae; genus Eutreptiella; species Eutreptiella sp. 'Long Island Sound 2002'. The sequence continues at coordinate 89,139,244 of OZ038383.1, read as the reverse complement.
ACACCCGAGAGCCCCTCAAAAAAGGGTTAAAGACGTGAAAATGGGCACATTTGCACTGGACGTTGGCGTTTCACCCACAGCACCCCCCGACCAGCCTGTGGGACCGCGATATATGGTGTCTGCATCAATATGAGACATGGTCCACCCAAGTGAAGCGGGGCGCCCCCCAACTTCTGGGTAACTTCGGAGATTCCATTTGGGGCTAAAAAGTTTATATTTTCGGTTGTGTCACCCCAAATCTTCAGGACTTCTGGGCCTCTCTAACTCTGCAGGTCGTGCTTCAGTGCAAGATAGCGGGTTTTCCCTTATGGTTTTGCTGCGTTTTTGACGAAGCTGTGGTTGTGTTCGGGTGCGCCCCCGATTCCAAGGGAAATTTCTTTCATTCCAACGGAAGGGGCCCTGACAATCCACAAGTTGCCGCCTGACCCGTAGAGATAAATCAGTTTTCAAAATAACCGGTTGTGCCAATTGTTTTGAAAATAATTTCCGATTATTGCCGATAACCGGTTTTTCCGATTAATTGGTAAAAACGGTTCCGAACCCTCACCTCTCTCCACCTAAAAAGCACCTCGCTCCAAGGGAAAAGCACGTGCCTCGATAAATTTGGTGTCTTCGTCCAAGTGAAAAACACCTCACTCCAAGTGAAAAACACCTCCCTCCATTAGTTTTTGGTCCCTCTCCACATCAAAAACAGCCCCCTCCGTGTATAACCCACGTCCCTCGAAGCGAAAAACACCTCCCTACAAGCGAAAAACTCCTCCCTTTAGGTGAAAAATTCCTTCCTCCAGGTAAAACCACCTCTGTTTAGGCGAAAAACACCTCCCTCTAAGTGAAAACCTCCTCCGAACAGGTAGAAAATACCTTCTGCCAACTGAAAAACACCTCCGTCGAAGCGAAGACCACCTCTCTCAATGAGTTTTGGGTCTCCCTCCAAGTGATGAAAGCCCAAAATGGGCCGGAAATGGTACCTTAATGACCAAATGGGTGTGGTGAAAGCCCAAAAGTGGTTCAAAATGGTATCGGAATAACGAAGTGGGTCTGATGAAAGACTACAATGGGTTGAAAGGGTATCTGAATGACAAAATGGGTGTGATGAAAGCCCCAAGTGGGTTGAAAATGGTATCTGAATGACAAGATTGGTGTGCTGAAAGAAGCAATAGAAATCCAACTCACGTGTCATTAACTCACAGATTCAAATGCCTCCTACTCATTATCAGAACGGCCCGTTTGGACAGTTCAGGCATTTAGAACTCGCACCAAGACAACCAAAAAAACGACTTCGCATCAAACAAAATTGACAGTTCCAATTGGACAGGATCGTTCCAAATGATTCACACCTGAAGGATTTAGGTGGCGGTTGGAGCGGTTTCATACAGTTTGGAGGCGCGCGTATTGTGTGTTCATGCGCGGTCTTCCGCAGTCTGCTAAACGCGCTTCTGCATACCATTACCGCCCACAGCCCTTGTCCACCCCTATAGAAACCCCAAATTTTGAATGCGGGTGTAAATCCATTCATAGTTGCTGGTATTTGCCGCAGATGCTCACGGCTTGAGGAATCTGCACATCGGAATGTGCTGAATCACCCCAAAACGTCGAATCTGCTTAATCTGCTTAAACATCCCGCGAGATGTCATGTTTCATAGGCTTTATAGGGGTGCATTAGACCTCTAACACCCGAGAGCCCCTCAAAAAAGGGTTAAAGACGTGAAAATGGGCACATTTGCACTGGACGTTGGCGTTTCACCCACAGCACCCCCCGACCAGCCTGTGGGACCGCGATATATGGTGTCTGCATCAATATGAGACATGGCCCACCCAAGTGAAGCGGGGCGCCCCCCAACTTCTGGGTAACTTCGGAGATTCCATTTGGGGCTAAAAAGTTTATATTTTCGGTTGTGTCACCCCAAATCTTCAGGACTTCTGGGCCTCTCTAACTCTGCAGGTCGTGCTTCAGTGCAAGATAGCGGGTTTTCCCTTATGGTTTTGCTGCGTTTTTGACGAAGCTGTGGTTGTGTTCGGGTGCGCCCCCGATTCCAAGGGAAATTTCTTTCATTCCAACGGAAGGGGCCCTGACAATCCACAAGTTGCCGCCTGACCCGTAGAGATGCTTCAATTCTCCGTAGTGCAACTGTAGTTGATTCGGAGACGGATTACTTTGAAGTCCTCTCACCTGTCGTAGTCAGTGTATTCGGAGAATGACACCGCACTGCCCAAGGCATTCGCACTCTGAAACGCTATCGCACGCGTATGTCACAAGGATCAAAATAGAAGCTACTGTTCTCCTAGACTTAGGCGACGCTCGTATGCGGAGATTCCATTAAAATTTCTGATCACAAACAAGAATTTATTGCTTGGAAAAGGGGCACCATTTTCTGGCTTGGACAGAGGCAACCTATCCTTATTTTGTTCATCTGATTGGTGATCGTTCTGTGCCCACTGCTCATACCTACGCCTTGCTACACAGGGGCACAATGATCTTTGCCACTTCAGTGGAGGCTAGTGAGGAGAATGTCTGACGGTGCTCCGAAGCGCAAGGGTGATAAGGGCGATGCGGCCGACGGAGACGACAATCCACCGAAACGCTCTCGAAAAGAACAAGGTGCTGTGTCTGGTGAAGAAGTGCTTCGCACTCTAAAAACAATTCTCCAAAGGTATCCGGAAGTGACAGGACCGAAGAATGAAGCACCTTGTTTAAATGCCGCAACATGGGGTCACCTCATTCCCCAAAAGCCCGGTTCGGGGGTGCTCTTGTTGAAGGGCCCAACCTATGTGTTTGGTAAGAACAACAGTTTGGCTTGTTTCTCTTGTACGACTCCTCCTGCTTCAAGGCCAAAGGAAAAGATGCTTTGCAAGTTTATCCTCAACGATAATGCCCCTTACGTGGAAGTGTTGTCCTCAACCATGGAGCTTTATGTGAACCACGTTGCCGTGGTGAAGGGTTCGCAGGTGACGATTCGGTCAGGTGATGAACTCCATATGATATTCAACCATCGCTCCCATTCCTACGTCTTCGTGACATCTTGCCGGCAAACCGACGAGCAGAGTGCGCAAAAGCGGAAGCGAGTGACCCCCACCCAAGCAACTCTCAGTACCTCCTCCTCCTCGTCGTGCTCCACGGCAACGTCACTTATGGCTGCGTCTGTCTCTCCGGTTGTCCCTTCGGGTTGCAAACGTGTTGATGAGGCATGCCAAAGTCCGAGGGCACCGAGCTCGATTCCGGCGTCCACCGCCCGAACAGTGATGGAGGTTTCCGATGGGAAAGACCACGAAATGGACACCAATGAAGAACAAGGCGTGCAGAATTCAAGTAGTGGCTCTGGCGATCGGTATGTTTGCATGGCGAACCACAAGACGCTTGGAAGACATGCCGTTTTGTCCTTTGATCAAGGGACTTGTGAAGGACCGTTGTGGACCCGTTTGGGTCCACAACCAATGCTGATGAGAGGAGCGAAAACGAGAACAATAATCGTGTGTCATTTTCCCCACATACCTCAAATAGGCGAACTTTTGCAACAATCATGAACACTGTGTTGCCACACGTGATTCGTGTTTGCACCGCCGTTTCTAAAGGGCGTAACACTCGACATGCTAAAGGTTTTGACAATAGCAAGAGCTACTCCCGACTCCCGCCATCGCAAGTTGCTAAGCACCGGGGCATGCCGTCAGGAGATGAGGCTAGGGCCAGCGGGGATGTGCCCGCACAGAGACAGAGTGGCGAAGGGCCGCTGGTGGTCTGCGACGCAGGGGCTCACAGCCCGGAGCGGGAGGCCGCGGGGGGGGGGGGGGTCCGCTTATGCCGATGTAGTGGAAAATTGCGCTGAAGGGACGGAGCAAAATTTGGCCCAGTCACTGAAGGGGGGGGTGTTGGTGGGTGTGTGGCTCCAAGGGGGGTGGGGTGGTATGGACCCCCCCCCAAAAAAAAACCGGTGCTCAGTTGTGAAGTGGAACTCCAGCTACTAGCTACAATCACTCAAAGGCACAAAACTTCGAAAGAGTGGGAAGGAGAGACGATGCAAAATGGTGTGCGGGTTACGGGGGGGGATGCAACACGGGACTGCCGAATACAAATGCGCAAAGGGGACGGTAGTCCGCAATGCTACTTGGTCCCATATGGCAAAAGTTCTCAACAAGGTCTAATACTGGCTTTTCCAAGCCAAAACGAAACGAAAAAATGCTGCAAAAATGGGCACAAATACTTGCACGCAGTCACCATCTCGAATCCAATGGTGGTTGCATCTAGGGCACTTCGCGTTCCTCCACATGCTATCAGACATTGATTGATGGGCATGCCACCAGCGCTCCGCACCTCACTAAAAAGTAAGTAGTCTACCAGCAAATTGTGAGGCCACGCAACGCAAGGATTCAAGGATGTTATTGAGTTGGACCAATTGAACTGATCTTAAATGCCAAGGCCTTGCGTTGCACGCTTTTAGGAGTGCCAATGGGGAGCAAGTCATGCACACCTTGTTCCCAAAGCCTGTGGGGCCTGGGCTTGAAGGTGCAGCCTCCACTTCGTTGTCTTCTGCATTCGTCCCTGCGGGCGGCAATACGCAACCAGCAGAAAGGCAGCACACAACCACCTTGGAGGAGGAGCAACAGTCTGCTCCCAAGAAATCACCCCCGCAGGTAGTTGCTGTTGCGTTGAGATTAGCATGAGGACATGGTTGGGTCATGACTTAAAGGTCTAGTATGCTGACCAACAAGGTGCAGAGTTTGACGGTGCAGCACTACACGCATGCTTTCATTCCTTACGTCCTGCTCTATCTGGTTGAGAGGAAGGTTCACGAGAATGGTGAAATCACCCACCCTGCACCCTGTTCGGTCGAACTACCCTAGCACGCATTTTGTTGGGGGGGGGGGGGGTCCGTCCATGAGACATATATTGAACTTTTCGGCCGATTTGCTCCAAAATGTTGTTCCCGGGGCAGGGGGAGGGGGGGGTACGCTGTACATTTTTGAAATCTCAGAGAAAAGGGCTTTTCAGAGATGTATGGATCATGGGGGGGGGGGGGGCATACCTCTTTGAACAGCCTTTTCCCTGGAGATTTCAAGGCCACATTTTTCAGTATCAGAGGCAAACTTTTGAACTCTTCAACATTTAGGTCTGCTGCAGCCAAGCTGCATAGGGTGGGTCTCAACCTTGCCGCCCCTATTCCTCCAACATAATGCAACAAATCCACTGAATGACTTCAAGGTGGATTTGTTGCATTGGATGTGTAGAAGCCATGTGCAAAATGGCTCCCCTCAACCCAACAATATTTTGGCAAGATAACCACCCTGAAAACCTAAGTGCAGCATGATGTGCACTAGTAGCATCAGGCTCCACGTGGGTGTCCGGGTCGGTGATCGGTCAATCTTGGCAACATACTGTTAAGCTGAGGGGCTTCTACACATCAAATGCGACAAATTTACCCTTGACTTGACCTCCAACTAACAACAATATGGTGGAGGAAAGGGGCGGCAACGTTGAGACCGGCCCTATGCAGCATGGCCAGGTGTTGGTGAAAACATGGCAAAAATGATCTAACAACCTCTGCGAGGTGATTCTATTGCCTTCGGCAAGTCCACCTCGCAGAGAATCTACCCCAAGCAACACACACCCTAAATATGGTGCAAACTATATAAATACAGGCTAAAATATGCTTTACATAGCTTGGATGGTCATTTTAGGTGATCACGACAGAAAAAAATAACCTTCGAAAACTTCGAATTTTGAGCCTCCCAGGGTGAAAAACTGCATAAGCAGGTTGTGTACCAATCCCCTAGGAGACCCCCCCCCCCCCCCCCCGGACCTATTACCCAAATAGGGTGAAAAACATGTAAATACGGCCTAAAACATGCTTTACATACCTTGGATGGTCATTTTAGGTGGTCACAATATCAAAAAATTAACCTTCGAAAACTTCGATTTTTGAGCAGCCCAAGGTGAAAAACTGCATTAGCAGGTTGGTTGTGTACCAATCCCTTGGGAGACCCCCCCCCCCCCCGGACCTAATACCTAAATCGGGTGAAGAACACGTAAATACGGCCCAAAACATGCTTTACATACCTTGGATGGTCATTTTAGGTGGTCACAATATCAAAAAATTAACCTTCGAAAACTTCGATTTTTGAGCAGCCCAAGGTGAAAAACTGCATTAGCAGGTTGGTTGTGTACCGATCCCTTGGGAGACCCCCCCCCCCCCCCCGGACCTAATACCTAAATCGGGTGAAGAACACGTAAATACGGCCCAAAACATGCTTTACATACCTTGGATGGTCATTTTAGGTGGTCACAATATCAAAAAATTAACCTTTGAAAACTTCGATTTTTGAGCAGCCCAAGGTGAAAAACTGCATTAGCAGGTTGGTTGTGTACAGATCCCTTGGGAGACCCCCCCCCCCCCGGACTCAATACCTAAATCGGGTGAAGAACACGTAAATACGGCCCAAAACATGCTTTACATACCTTGGATGGTCATTTTAGGTGGTCACAATATCAAAAAATTAACCTTCGAAAACTTCGATTTTTGAGCAGCCCAAGTTGAAAAACTGCATTAGCAGGTTGGTTGTGTACCGATCCCTTGGGAGACCCCCCCCCCCCCCCCGGACTCAATACCTAAATCGGGTGAAGAACACGTAAATACGGCCCAAAACATGCTTTACATACCTTGGATGGTCATTTTAGGTGGTCACAATATCAAAAAATTAACCTTTGAAAACTTCGATTTTTGAGCAGCCCAAGGTGAAAAACTGCATTAGCAGGTTGGTTGTGTACAGATCCCTTGGGAGACCCCCCCCCCCGGACTCAATACCTAAATCGGGTGACGAACACGTAAATACGGCCCAAAACATGCTTTACATACCTTGGATGGTCATTTTAGGTGGTCACAATATCAAAAAATTAACCTTCGAAAACTTCGATTTTTGAGCAGCCCAAGTTGAAAAACTGCATTAGCAGGTTGGTTGTGTACCGATCCCTTGGGAGACCCCCCCCCCCGGACTCAATACCTAAATCGGGTGAAGAACACGTAAATACGGCCCAAAACATGCTTTACATACCTTGGATGGTCATTTTAGGTGGTCACAATATCAAAAAAACAAGTTTCGAAAACTTCGATTTTTGAGCTGCCCAGGGTGAAAAACTGCATAAGCAGGTTGGTTGTGTACCGATCCCTTGGGAGACCCCCCCCCCCCCCCCGGACCTAATACCTAAATCGGGTGAAGAACACGTAAATACGGCCCAAAACATGCTTTACATACCTTGGATGGTCATTTTAGGTGGTCACAATATCAAAAAAACAAGTTTCGAAAACTTCGATTTTTGAGCTGCCCAGGGTGAAAAACTGCATTAGCAGGTTGGTTGTGTACCAATCCCTTGGGAGACCCCCCCCCCCCCGGACCTAATACCTAAATCGGGTGAAGAACACGTAAATACGGCCCAAAACATGCTTTACATACCTTGGATGGTCATTTTAGGTGGTCACAATATCAAAAAATTAACCTTCGAAAACTTCGATTTTTGAGCAGCCCAAGGTGAAAAACTGCATTAGCAGGTTGGTTGTGTACCGATCCCTTGGGAGACCCCCCCCCCCCCCCGGACCTAATACCTAAATCGGGTGAAGAACACGTAAATACGGCCCAAAACATGCTTTACATACCTTGGATGGTCATTTTAGGTGGTCACAATATCAAAAAATTAACCTTTGAAAACTTCGATTTTTGAGCAGCCCAAGGTGAAAAACTGCATTAGCAGGTTGGTTGTGTACAGATCCCTTGGGAGACCCCCCCCCCCCCGGACTCAATACCTAAATCGGGTGAAGAACACGTAAATACGGCCCAAAACATGCTTTACATACCTTGGATGGTCATTTTAGGTGGTCACAATATCAAAAAATTAACCTTCGAAAACTTCGATTTTTGAGCAGCCCAAGTTGAAAAACTGCATTAGCAGGTTGGTTGTGTACCGATCCCTTGGGAGACCCCCCCCCCCCCCGGACTCAATACCTAAATCGGGTGAAGAACACGTAAATACGGCCCAAAACATGCTTTACATACCTTGGATGGTCATTTTAGGTGGTCACAATATCAAAAAATTAACCTTTGAAAACTTCGATTTTTGAGCAGCCCAAGGTGAAAAACTGCATTAGCAGGTTGGTTGTGTACAGATCCCTTGGGAGACCCCCCCCCCCCGGACTCAATACCTAAATCGGGTGACGAACACGTAAATACGGCCCAAAACATGCTTTACATACCTTGGATGGTCATTTTAGGTGGTCACAATATCAAAAAATTAACCTTCGAAAACTTCGATTTTTGAGCAGCCCAAGTTGAAAAACTGCATTAGCAGGTTGGTTGTGTACCGATCCCTTGGGAGACCCCCCCCCCCGGACTCAATACCTAAATCGGGTGAAGAACACGTAAATACGGCCCAAAACATGCTTTACATACCTTGGATGGTCATTTTAGGTGGTCACAATATCAAAAAAACAAGTTTCGAAAACTTCGATTTTTGAGCTGCCCAGGGTGAAAAACTGCATAAGCAGGTTGGTTGTGTACCGATCCCTTGGGAGACCCCCCCCCCCCCCCCCGGACCTAATACCTAAATCGGGTGAAGAACACGTAAATACGGCCCAAAACATGCTTTACATACCTTGGATGGTCATTTTAGGTGGTCACAATATCAAAAAAACAAGTTTCGAAAACTTCGATTTTTGAGCTGCCCAGGGTGAAAAACTGCATTAGCAGGTTGGTTGTGTACCGATCCCTTGGGAGACCCCCCCCCCCCCCCCCCGGACCTAATACCTAAATCGGGTGAAGAACACGTAAATACGGCCCAAAACATGCTTTACATACCTTGGATGGTCATTTTAGGTGGTCACAATATCAAAAAATTAACCTTTGAAAACTTCGATTTTTGAGCAGCCCAAGGTGAAAAACTGCATTAGCAGGTTGGTTGTGTACAGATCCCTTGGGAGACCCCCCCCCCCCCGGACTCAATACCTAAATCGGGTGAAGAACACGTAAATACGGCCCAAAACATGCTTTACATACCTTGGATGGTCATTTTAGGTGGTCACAATATCAAAAAATTAACCTTCGAAAACTTCGATTTTTGAGCAGCCCAAGTTGAAAAACTGCATTAGCAGGTTGGTTGTGTACCGATCCCTTGGGAGACCCCCCCCCCCCCCGGACTCAATACCTAAATCGGGTGAAGAACACGTAAATACGGCCCAAAACATGCTTTACATACCTTGGATGGTCATTTTAGGTGGTCACAATATCAAAAAATTAACCTTTGAAAACTTCGATTTTTGAGCAGCCCAAGGTGAAAAACTGCATTAGCAGGTTGGTTGTGTACAGATCCCTTGGGAGACCCCCCCCCCCCCCGGACTCAATACCTAAATCGGGTGACGAACACGTAAATACGGCCCAAAACATGCTTTACATACCTTGGATGGTCATTTTAGGTGGTCACAATATCAAAAAATTAACCTTCGAAAACTTCGATTTTTGAGCAGCCCAAGTTGAAAAACTGCATTAGCAGGTTGGTTGTGTACCGATCCCTTGGGAGACCCCCCCCCCCGGACTCAATACCTAAATCGGGTGAAGAACACGTAAATACGGCCCAAAACATGCTTTACATACCTTGGATGGTCATTTTAGGTGGTCACAATATCAAAAAAACAAGTTTCGAAAACTTCGATTTTTGAGCTGCCCAGGGTGAAAAACTGCATAAGCAGGTTATGTCCCGGCCCATTCACGAGGCCATTATTGGTGGAAACAGCCATTTCGCGTCTTTGGCACGCGTTGTGAATGGCCCTAAGCAAGGCTAGAGACTGCAAAAAACGTCCTTCAATATCCTAGTAGGCATGTTTTGTCACAACATCGCCACTCGCACCCCTCAAACTGGATACCACGGGGTCACCGAGGTCGCCAAAACCGCCAACATAGCATAAATGGCCAAAAAGTGCATAAGCGCTCGTCCCACACCGCCCCATACAAACCCTATGGAGTCGGGACCCGGAAACACTTTTTCAGCTCGAATTCGAAAAAAACCAAAAGATTCATGATTTTCGACCCAAAAAAAGGGGGTCATTTTTTGACCCCCCCCCCCCCACCCCCCCCTCCCTCATGAAAAAAATGGGTTTCAAGTGGGGGGGGGTCTGGGGGGGGGTCCGGACCAAAAACTCATTGGGGGGTGCGTTTATTGGACAAAATAATGATTTCACAAGGGGTTAAACGAACAATTCAACCCCTTGGGGTAGGGTTCGCGAATAGGCCCAAAAAGGCCAAAATGGGGGGGTATGTGGCATTTTCCCTATATACGCCTGCTTGGCTTTGATCTAACAACCTCTGCGAGGTGATTCTATTGCCTTCGGCAAGTCCACCTCGCAGAGAATCCACACCAAGCAACTCAAACACAAAAAAGGGGGAAAACGACTTAAATACGGCCTAAAACATGCTTTACATAGCTTGGATGGTGATTTTGAGTGATCATAGTATCAAAAAAAATAAGTTTCGAACACGTCGATTTTTGAACTACATGAGCAGCCCAATACCCAAATAGGGTGGTGAAAAATCATCATCCAAGGTATGTAAAGCATGTTTTAGGCCGTATTTACGTGTTTTTCACCCTATTTGGGTAATAGGTCCGGGGGGGGGGGGGGGTCCTCCCAAGGGATTGGTACACAACCTGCTCATGTAGTGTTTCACCCCGGGCAGCTCAAAAATCGAAGTTTTCGAAAGTTGTTTTTCTGATGTTGTGACCACCTAAAATGACCATCCAAGGTATGTAAAGCATGTTTTAGGCCGTATTTACGTGTTTTTCACACTGCTTTGGGTAATAGGTCCGGGGGGGGGGGGGGGTCCTCCCAAGGGATTGGTACACAAGCTGCTAATGCAGTTTCTCACCCCGGGCAGCTCAAAAATCGAAGTTTTCGAAAGTTGTTTTTCTGATGTTGTGCCCACCTAAAATGACCATCCAAGGTATGTAAAGCATGTTTTAGGCCGTATTTACGTGTTTTTCACCCTGTTTGGGTAATAGGTCAGTGGGGAGGGGGTCCTCCCAAGGGATTGGTACACAACCTGCTAATGCAGCTTTTCACCCCGGGTAGCTCAAAAATCGAAGTTTTAGAAAGTTGTTTTTCTGATGTTGTGACCACCTAAAATGACCATCCAAGGTATGTAAAGCATGTTTTAGGCCGTATTTACGTGTTTTTCACCCTGTTTGGGTAATAGGTCCGGGGGGGGGGGGGGGGGTCCTCCCAAGGGGTTGGTACACAACCTGCTCATGCAGTGTTTCACCCCGGGCAGCTCAAAAATTGAAGTTTTCGAAAGTTCTTTTTCTGATGTTGTGACCACCTAAAATGAGCATCCAAGGTACGTAAAGCATGTTTTAGGCCGTATTTACGTGTTTTTCACCCTGTTTGGGTAATAGGTCCGGGGGGGGGGGGGGTCCTCCCAAGGGATTGGTACACAACCTGCTAATGCAGCTTTTACCCCGGGTAGCTCAAAAATCGAAGTTTTCGAAAGTTGTTTTTCTGATGTTGTGACCACCTAAAATGACCATCCAAGGTATGTAAAGCATGTTTTAGGCCGTATTTACGTGTTTTTCACCCTGTTTGGGTAATAGGTCCGGGGGGGGGGGGGTCCTCCCAAGGGGTTGGTACACAACCTGCTAATGCAGTTTTTCACCCGGCAGCTCAAAAATTGAAGTTTGGGAAAGTTGCTCTTCTGATGTTGTGACCAC